>JAOPSE010000001.1:210749950-211349950 GCA_029449295.1 Zea luxurians
TCGAACCCCTGATCAGTAAGGAGGCTCGGAGCCTAGTTCCTTCACGGGGAAGGATCCCTTTGGGGGATTCCCTTTCCCGGTCCCTGTTGCAAGAGATAGAGAAAGAGAAAAAAGGGAAAAAGGACACGAAATTGAACGACGTGGCGTACCTTTTTTGGTGTGGTCGTGAAGGCGAAACGTCGCCAGCTGCTTCCTGCCAGAAGCGCTGCCCGTCGAGCCGCGGAGTTAATGCGCCGGGCGAGTAGTTGGCGAGGCTGTCGTTGCGCGTGCGCGAGCCGTTCGAGGAACGGCTTTTGCTTTGCGTTTTTTCGGACCCCGCGTCCGGTTCGGGCGGTACGTTGGAACCGTCTTCACCTTGGTCTTTATATACCCCGGAGAGGGTCCGGTGGACGGTTCTGACTCCGCTTCTTGTCTCCCTCTTAGGTTTTTTGCAGTCTGAGAGATCTAGCCAGGGAAAAGAAAACCGCCCTCCCCTGTCCTTCGCGCCGCCACCCTTTCTGCTTCGGCGATGGCTGACCGGGTGACCGTCATCCCGCCGCGCGACCCGTGGCCCTTCTCCACGGTGACGGCGGGTGATCTGGAGGACCTCGTCGCGAGGGTTTGCTCCGCCCTCTCACCGATGAGCAGCGGCCGGAATGGATTCCTCCCGCGGGCGGAGTCACTCCATCCCCTCCGCCGGGGTATGTCGTGAGCTTCATCTCCTTCCATGAGCGGGGATTTGGTGTGCCGACGAGCGCTTCATGTGGGCCATCCTGTTCCATTACGGGGTGGAGTTGCACAACCTCACCCCAACTCCATCTCGCAGGCCGCTATCTTCGTAGCGGTGTGCGAGGGGTATTTGGGGATCGCCCCCATTGGGATTGTGGACCCATCTCTTCTTCGCCGAGCTTTTTGCCTCGTCGACGGGGGAGAGGAAGGTCCGCGCAGCGGTGCGGGCCGGCGGCTGCACCCTTTTGTTGAGGCAGTCGCGGTCGTCGCAGTATATCCCTGCCGTCCTCGCATCCTCAAACAAGGGTTGGCAGCGCCGGTGGTTCTACCTCCGGAATGACGAAGAGTTGCTCCCGCCGTTCTCTCAGGGGTTGTCACCGCCGCTCCCGACGCCTGGCGCCACGGGACTCCACACGAGAGGCAGAAGAACCTCAAACCTCTTCTCCAGGCCCTGAAGGCGCGGGAGGGAGGACTCACCGCCGCGGGAGTGGTTGCCGCCATCCACCATCGGAGGGTGCTCCCCCTGGCGGAGCGGCGGCTGTCGCTTTGGGAGATGACCCTGGAGGCCGACTGGGAGGGGTCACGGATGTCCCCTGATTCTCTTCCCCATGACGCCCTCCAATGGCGGGTGTCAGCCGCGATGGGGAAGCCAGACCCCCACGCCTTCTCCCAGCCTCGAATGCGCCCCGACCAGGGGTGCGTCACTCTGGTGAGTGTTCGCTTCTTCCTTCCTCATATACCGGGTTGCTCCTGGTTCTCACGATTGGGTTTCTTTCCCCCCCCCCCTTTTTAGGAGGTGGGGCGGCACAAACCCTCCTTGCCGCGGGTCCCGGAGGACGCGGTGGGTCGGGCAGCGCGGCGGGTCGCCGCGGAGGAGGAGAAGAAGAAAAAGGATGCGGAGAAGGCCCGGGCCCGCAAGCGGAGGCGGGCTCGGGACGCCCTGGAGAAACGCCGTCGCCAGCAGGAGAGGGAAGGACTCCCCAGGGAGCTGTCGCCGGAAACATCCGATGACGACGACGACGATGGTGAAGAGGAGGAGGACGACATGGCGCCGTCTCGGCCTCAGCCCCAGCTTGGGGTGTGGCCGGGAGCTGTCGAGTCAGCCCCCGAGCGGGCCGATGTCGTCGGTTCCTGGAGCCGAGACGCCGGATCCCCGACCTGAGGGGCGGGGGCAACCGAGAGGGTACTTGACCCCTCGGCTGGAGGAGCTGACGCGACTCCAGGGAGCCGGGCCGAGGGGTCGTCCCTCGAGAGCCGTCCCCGCGCCGGCAGCGCGGGGGAGCGGTTCTCAGGTTGCCATGGCGGCGCCTGGGCAGTCCGCCTCCGGGCGTCAGGGGCGCCCAAGGCGAGGGCGGTGCCGGGGCTGTCGGCGAGGCGGACCTCGGCGGTGGTTCCAGGGAGCGGGAGCCAAGAGACCTCCCCCCAGGCACAGTGGATCATGGCCCGGAGCGGGTAAGTACCTTGGAATGTCTCCGTCCCGGCGCTTCATTCATACGTATTGGTCGTGATTTTCCCTTTCTTCTTTTTCCAGCAAGCGGAGCCATGGCCCTACCGACTGGCGCCCCGGAAGGCCCTTAAGACGGCGTCGGTCCAGGCGGCTGGCGCCATCTCGGGCCCTGCCGCTCAGCCGACCCTTTCGCAGGGCGCTTCGCCGCATGGGGCTAGGCGTCGCATGTCCCGGGGGAGCAGGTCCCCAAGGCGGGCTCTTCTGCCGAGGCGGCCATCGTGATCGGGGAGGCGGCCGGCGCCGACGCGGTCCCGAGCCCGCCTGCCGTGTCGGCCATGCCGGCGCCTGCCGCCACCGCAGTTGGCACCGTCCCAGTCGGAGAGCATATGGTTGCTGCCGGCGTTGAGACGGCCACAGCGTCGGCGCCCAGGGCCTCGGAAGAGGTGGGCGTGGACGCGCAGTTCATCCAGGCGGGCGGCAGCCTTGTCGCTGTGCGGCGGAGCCCCGAGGCCCGGGGCCAGTTGCTCCGATTCCGGACCGCGAGGCTTTGGACCCTATCTTCGTTCTTGACGACGAACAGGAGGACCAGTCCTGGGACGAGCTCCGCAAGCGTGCGGAAGCAACGGTGGGGTCGCTCCGATCGTCGCTGGAGGTTCTCTGCGGGGACGTCCCCAAAATCCTCCAGGTAACGGTTTCAGGCATACTTCTCCCTTCTGCGAGCGAGGCGTTCGTCGTGATGCCTTGTTTTCCTTTCCAGGATCTGACGGACCGGAGCGCCGCCAAGTCGTCGTTCATCCGCCGCAAGGCCGACGTCTGGGGCTCGCTGCGGTCCCTGAGGACTTCGCTCGCGGGGCTACCGCGCGCCTTCTCAGCAGGACGCTAAGATAGCGGACCTCCAGTGCTCTGCGCTGACCTGAGGGCCGAGGCGGCGGCGGCGCGCACGGAGGCGCTACGGCAGCGGTCGGAGCTCGTCCAGGTTGCCGAGGAGCGGGACCAATCTCGGGGCCAAGCTGCCGAGGCGAAAGCCGGGCCAAGACCCTCGCGGCCGATCTGGCCGCAGCCCAAGTCGCGGCCTCGGAGCAGCGCGTCCGAGCCGGAGGTATGCCTCGACCGTCCTCGGTTCTCGTTTCTTGTCCGTTTCTTCCGCTTGTGTTTGAGGTCTTTCTTCTGGTTGTTCGCAGAGCTCGAGTCTGCCCTTGACGAGTCTGCCAAAGCGCTCGCCGAGGCGCTCGCTGGGGCTGCCTGAGCAGAGGAGGCTGATCTCGCGGCCATGTCCGAGGCCGTCTCGGGTGTCTATCGGACCCTTGGTCCCGGCGACGTCCCTTCAGGATGCTCCCCCAAGCCGTCTCCAAGCCCTAGGTGATACGCGCGCGGTAAAGTCCGCGGGGCGCTACACCACGGCGTCAGGCGGGCCTTCGCCGTGCTCGCTTCCCATTACGTCGTGGACCTGGAGCGGGTCAGTGAGGGGTATTGCCTTCCTGACGAAGACGAGGCCGCCCTGGCAGAAGTTCAGCGGCTCGACGCGGTCGCTGCGGGTCCGAGCGCGGCGCTGGCGACCATCTTCGAGGCGGAGATTCTTCCTCTGTGCCGCCGCCGGAAGCGGAGGTGGACCTTACCGACGGCGGGGGTGGAACTGAGGGCGCGGCGCCTTCCCAAGGCGACGCCTGACTTTTGTTGGCGCAATTTCTGTTGGATGTGCGCTTTGCCGCGGCCGCCGGGGCCTGGACACTTTACTTTTCTTGCGTGAAGTCATACTCTTTTCTGTTTCAATTTGCGCGCCCGGCCCGACTTGTCAACAACAGGGTGATTTCCCGAGCTGGGTCCTTTTTCGTGGCAGGCGATGAGTGAGGTGTCCCTAGCCCGGAGGCATAGGTGTTCCTCGGCTCAGTCGGTCTCGCCACTTATTTGTACCAAGTTCGCTCCTCGGGACCCTGCTTCTGAGCATCCGGGAGAACGCAAAAACCCCTTCTTGATCGAAAAAAGAATTTTTTTGACGCGGAAAGGTGCATCCAAACTCGACGAGAGGGGTTCCCCCTTTTTAGCCCCCGAGGAAGGGTCGGGCTCCGCCGGGGCGAGGCCGACTCTTCCTTGATGACTGATTCTCGTGTGTGAGTGGGGAAGGGCGCAGCCCCAGGGCGCATCCGTGCAGAGGCCGTTTGACGAGCGGGCTACTGCCCGAATATCCGGCGAAGTGCTCGGTGACATCCCTCGGTATGCCAGGCATGTCCGAGGGACCCCACGCAAAAATGTCGGCGTTTGAGCGGGGAAAGTCGACGAGTACTGCTTCCTATTTGGGGTCGAGCCCGGAACTGATCCGGATCTGCTTGGAGGTGTCGCCACTGGGGTCGAGAGGACGGCCTTAACCGTCTCCGCCGGCTCGAAGTTGCCGGCGTGTCGCTTCACGTCCGGCACCTCTCGGGAGAGGCTTTCCAGGTCGGCGATGAGGGCCTCGGACTCGGCGAGGGCCTCAGCGTACTCCACGCACTCCACATCGCATTCGAACGCGTGTTTGTACGTGGGACCGACGGTGATGACCCCATTGGGGCCCGGCATCTTGAGCTTCAGGTAGGTGTAGTGGGGATGGCCATGAACTTCGCGTAGCATGGCCTTCCCAACACTGCGGGTAGGTTCCTCGGAACCCGACCACCTCGAACGTCAAAGTCTCCCTTCGGAAGTTGGAGGGTGTTCCGAAGCAGACAGGAAGGTCGAGCTGTCCGAGGGGCTGGACGCGCTTCCCAGGAATGATCCCGTGGAAGGGCGCAGCGCCTGCTCGGACGGATGACAGATCGACGCGCAGGAGCCTGAGGGTCTCGGCGTAGATGATATTGAGGCAGCTGCCCCCATCCATCAGGACCTTGGTGAGCTGACGTCGCCGATGACGGGATCGACGACGAGCGGGTACTTCCCAGGCTCGGCACGTGGTCGGGGTGGTCATCCTGGTCGAAGGTGATGGGCTTGTCGGACCAGTCTAGGTAGACTGGCGCCGCCACCTTCACCGAGCAGACCTCCCGACGCTCTTGCTTACGATGCCGAGCCGAGGCATTCGCCGCATGCCCTCCGTAGATCATGAAGCAGTCGCGGACCTCGGGGAACTCTCCTGCTTGGTGATGTTCCTTTTTGTCGTCGTCGCGGGCCCTGCCACCCTCTGCGGGTGGCCCGGCCCGGTGGAAGTGGCGCCGTAGCATGACGCACTCCTCGAGCGTGTGCTTGACGGGCCCCTGATATAAGGGCACGTCTCCTTGAGTGCCTTGTCGAAGAGGTTGGCGCCTCCGGGGGGCTTCCGAGGGTTCTTGTATTCGGCGGCGGCGACAAGGTCCGTGCTGGCGGCGTCGCGTTTCGCTTGCGACTTCCTCCTGCCTTTCTTCTTGGCGCCGAGCGGAGCAGACGCCTCGGGAGCATCTTCCGACGGGCGGCCTGGGGCTGCTTGTCCTTTCGGAAGATGGCCTCGACCGCCTCCTGACCAGAGGCGAACTTGGTGGCGATGTCCATCAGCTCGCTCGCCCTGGTGGGGTCTTGCGACCCAACTTGCTCACCAGGTCACGGCAGGTGGTGCCGGCAAGGAAAGCACCGATGACATCGGAGTCGGTGATGTTGGGCAGCTCGGTGCGCTGCTTCGAGAATCGCCGGATGTAGTCCCGAAGAGACTCTCCGGCTGTTGCCGGCAGCTTCGGAGGTCCCAGGAATTCCCGGGGCGCACGTACGTGCCCTGGAAGTTGCCGGCGAAAGCCTGGACCAGATCCTCCCAGTTGGAAATCTGCCCCGGAGGTAGGTGCTCCAACCAAGCGCGAGCAGTGTCGGAGAGGAACAGGGGGAGGTTGCGGATGATGAGGTTGTCATCGTCCGTTCCACCCAGTTGACAGGCCAGGCGGTAGTCCGCGAGCCACAATTCCGGTCTCATTTCCCCCGAGTACTTTGTGATAGTAGTCGGGGGTCGGAATCGGGTCGGAAACGGCGCCCGCCGAATGGCCCGGCTGAAGACCTGCGGACCGGGTGGTTCGGGCGAGGGACTCCGATCCTCCCCGCTGTCGTAGCGTCCCCCACGCTTGGGGTGATAACCTCGGCGCACCCTTTCGTCGAGGCGGGCCCGACGGTCGCGATGAGGGTGCTCGTCGCCGAGGTGGCCCGGGGCCGCAGGCGCGGTGTTGCGCGTGCGCCCGGTGTAGACCGAGGCTTCCGCATGAGTCGGGAAGTCGCGGCACGAGGTTCCGAGGGGTACCCTGCCTTCGGGAGGCAGAGCTCTCGACCCGCCGGGCCGCAGCGCCTTCCAGGAGATGCTTGAGCTCTCCCTGGATTCGCCGACCCTCGGTGGTTGATGACTCCGGCATTGCGCGGAGGAGCATCGCTGCGGCTGCCAGGTCCTGACCGGTTCCGCCGGATGCGGGTGGCGGTCTGCCCCTGGCATCGTTGGCGATGCGGTGCTGGAGACCCTGGGGCAGGTGACGTATTTCTCCGGCCGGGGGCTGGCCTGCCCATACCTGCCCGACGTCCCGGCGGATTGCCTCGAGCGCTCCTGCTCCCTCATCGAGCCCGGCCTGCGCCCCGTGGACTTGCTCGAGCTGTGGGTCGTGACCCCCCGCCGGAACGGGGACCACAGCTAGCTCCCGCGGGATGTCGGCGCGAGGCGCTGGCCTAGGGAGATCACCATCCTCCGGCATGCCGAGACAGCTGCCTCCGGAGGGATCCCCTAGCTCGATGTGGAAACATTCGCGGCTCGGGCCGCAGTCCTTGTCGTCAAGGCTGCGGCTGCCGTCGGAACAGTTGGAGAGGCAGTAGTTGCATGCGGTCATGAAGTCCCGCATGGCACTGGGGTTGCCAGATCCAGAGAAATCCCAGCAGGTGCTGGGGTCGTCATCTTCCTCGGACCAGAGGGTCCGTAGGTCGAGACGCCGTTAGTCGGTCCCAAGGCGACCGCACACGAAACCCGAAAGGGGTTGCACTCGCCTCAACGTGAGCGCCCACCAGAGCGAGGTCACTAGGGGTTGAGGTCGAGTTGAAACGACAAAGGATGGGAATCAGCGGTACCTTTTGGTCGACGAGGAGCGACGAAGTCACATCGGGGGCTGATCACGCCGTCGTCCTGGGTGCGAGGGCGACGTCCTGCAGGCCCTCCGTGAGCGCGCTGGCGTCGTCCACTTGCTCGGGGTCGGCGTGTCGCGGGGGGACGGCGCTCGCCTTCGCCTCAAACGCGAGGGTGATGCCCGACGCGTCCTCCGTTGGGGCGCTGGGGATGTCGATTTGCTCGACAGCCGTTTGAGCGCAGCCTCCCGCTTGGCCCTGGTTGCCCCGCCTCCTCCTCCGATGGCGAGGGAGAGGATGGGGCGAGCTCGAAAGTTGTCCTTCCCCCACGCGGGAAAGACGTCGTCGATTCCGCCGCCGCCGGGCGGGTTGTCCGCCACCATTGTCGCTGTCGCGCGGCGGTGGAAGGAGTATCATGTCGTAGCTGCCGTCGAAAGACATGAACTTGAGGCTCCCGAAACGGAGCACCGTCCCGGGTTGAAGAGGTCGTTGGAGACTGCCCATCTGGAGCTTGACGGGAAACTGCTCGTCAACACGCAGCAGGCCCCTACCTGGCGCGCCAACTGTCGGCGTTTCGAGACCGGGGGGTCCCTAGGCCGACGAGTGAGTGTGCCGCGTGCCCCAGCCCAGATGGGTCGAGCGCGTGGGCGAGCGCGAAGGGGGGAAGAGCGAGGTGGCCGGAGCCGGGTCATGAGGGAGGCGGAGATCCCGCGGCCTTCGTGTTCGTCCCGCGCCTAGGTCGGGTGCGCTTGCAGTAGGGGGTTACAAGCGTCCGCGCGGGGTGAGGGGAGCGAGCGGCCCCAAGAGAGCGCCTGCCCCTGCCCTCGTTCCCGCGAGGCCAACCTTCTCTAAGAAGGCCCTGGTCCTTCCTTTTATAGGCGTAAGGAGAGGATCCAGGTGTACAAATGGGGGTGTAGCAAGGTGCTACGTGTCTAGCGGGGGAGAGCTAGTGCCCTAAGTACATGCCAAGGTGGCAGCCGGAGAGATCTTGGCACCCAGCTGGTGTGGCGTCGTGGCCGTCGGAGAAGCAATGGAGCCTGGCGGGGGGACAGCTGTCGGAGTGGTTGGGCCCTTGCTGACGTCCCCCTGCTTCCGTAAGGGAGCTGAGAACCGTCGTCGTGATGGGTCCAGCGGGGCGCCATCATTGCCTATCTGGCGGAGCTAGCCAGATGGGACGTCGGTCCTGTTTTCTGCGGCCCGAGTCGGCTCGGGGTAGGGTGATGATGGCGCTTCCTGTCGACGTGGCGGACTCGTGCCCTAAGTCGGGCGACGTGGAGGCTCCTCCGAAGCCGAGGTCGAGTCTGTCCTGCATGGCCGAGGCCGAGCCCGAGCTCCTGGGTCGGGCGAGGCGGAGGTCGTTCGGCAGAGGCCAGGGCGGAGTCCGAGCCCTGGGTCGGGCGAAGCGGAGTTCATCGTCTTCCGGGGCCTTAGCCCGAGTCCGAGCCCTGGGTCGGGCGGAGCGGAGTTCGCCGTCTTCTGGGGCCTTAGCCCGAGTCCGAGCCCTGGGTCGGGCGGAGCGGAGTTCGCCGTCTTCCCGGGCCTTAGCCCGAGTCCGAGCCCTGGGTCGGGCGGAGCGGAGTTCACCGTCTTCCGGGGCCTTAGCCCGAGTCTGAGCCCTGGGTCGGGCGGAGCTTCCTATGGCGCTTTTGGCCAAGCCTGGCCGCCCGTCAGTCTCACTCTTTGCGTCAAATGCCCCAGTGACTTGGTCGGTCGGCGCGGTGATTTAGTCAGGGTTGCTTCTTAACGAAGGCAAGGCCTCGGGCGAGCCGGAGATGCGTCTGCCGTAAAAAAGGGGGCCTCGGGCGAGACGGAAACACCTCAGGGTCGGCTGCCCTTGCCCGAGGCTAGGCTTGGGCGTGGCGTGATCGAGTCGCTCGTATGGACTGATCCCTGACTTAATCAAACCCATCAGGCCTCTGCAGCTTTATGCTGATGGGGGTTACCAGCTGAGAATTAGGCGTCTTGAGAGTACCCCTAATTATGGTCCCCGACACCAATGTACATCACATCGACTAAAATATAATTGTACAACTACAAATCGCACATTCGCACACATCAAACAACACATCGCATATATTCCTATCGAAATATAAAAACATTCGAGTTCTTCTCTACTTCTTTTTCTTCTTCATACGCGTCCATTCATACAAATATATTTTCACACACATATAAACACGAGGCACATCATCAACCGAGTACGTAAATAAAACAAATCGTGAATCACTCAAGGCGAACAACCTGGCCGAAATCTGATTGGAGTTGCGCATGCATGTCATCAGTTTGGGCTCTTTGCCGACGAGCGATGCGCGTGGCGTGACGTCGACAAGGGGCTGCGAGCATGGCACAGTTTATTACACGATTTATAGGTGCAGTCATTTAATCGAACACGGCAAGCGCAGGGCGGCTAGTAGCTCACCGAGGTTGATGTTCGCTGCACAGGTTGACGACTAGCGGAGCTCGGCGCCGACGTGCTGGGAAACGATGGCATCCGGGGCCGCGCAAATCGATGGGGATTGCTGCATTTTTGGAGCAGGGAGCAGGGGAAACAGGGAGCTCGGCTGGGGGATTTTCCGAGCGCCCTGGCTGGGAGCAGGGAGGAGCAAGACGTCGGCTGCTGCTGCTCAAGGGAGATTCGAGCAGGGGAGAGGAAGGGAGAGGGGCGCTGCCTCCATGGGGAAGAAGGGGGCGACCATAGGGCACCATGGGAAAAGGGAGATGGAGGTTGGCCATGGGCGACGGCAGGCCATCTGCTCGAGCTCGGACCTTGAGAAAATGTCCTGCGCGTTATGGAGCCATGGGAGGGGTCGCTGGGCAGAGAATGGGGACCCACGCCCATGGAGAGCAGGAGGCGAGGGCGCCATGGGAGGGGCGAGCTGGGCGCTGGCTGGGAGGTGCGACGCCCGGGAGGAGAGGAGGCGCCATGGGAGGAAGAAGCTCCCTGCACGCTCCTGCTGCCGTGAGCCAGGAGGAAGAAGGCAGGGAAAAAATGGCTTGTGGCGGCTAGGAAAAGAATAGGGGTGGGAGTGAAAGATTTACAAGTGAGCACCCCTATTTATAGAAGTAGCCCTAGGGTTAGGGTTCCCAAGTGGGCCAAATGGGCTGGGTTTTAAATGGGCTTAGCCCAAAACGTGTAATTCGGGCTGCGCTAAATATTTTCCGGCAAAAATCTTGTGCGGATTTCGTCGGTACGCAAAACAGAGTGAACGAGAGTTCGGACGATCGGGCGAATGAGCGATTAATTTCAGCCGAGAGTCTGATTTGAACTTTGCTCGGAAATAATTTCCCTATGCGTGATTCGAAAATAAAATGCCTCGGGATACGACCAGCTTCGGATTTTTAGCCGGAGAAATCGAATCGTGACAATTTCAACTCGCTGTGGATACGGGGTTTTGAATTTGGCTCGGACAGGAGATATTTGGCCGAGTCTGATAAAACTGATTTGATGACGACATATTGAGCATTCCGTTTGATAGTACGGAGTCGGATTAAAATAGCCAGACATTGATCGGGGTCCGAGGAATTAGACTCGAGCTCAAATCAGATGATAGTCGTCGAGAGTTTGATTTAAAGAGCTTCCGATGAGATTTAAAATTCGATAATGATCTTCGAGTCTGCATGAGTTCCGAGAATTAAAAGTTTTAACACGCTCCAAAATTGGCTGTTTCTCGCGATCGATTAACTCTGAATTCGGTGAACCTCCGAGAGAAAGCCTGATAAACAGAGATAGGCACGATCGAGAAATAGGAATTTTCACTGAGCATCCGAGATTAGGATTAATCTCCCGACGTAACACGAAACTGACACATGGGATGTCACAGCCTTCCCCCCTTAAACAGAATCTCGTCCCGAGATTCGAATGAGGGCCTTCAAGGGTGGAGAAGCATGTAACTCCCAGGCTGGAGATAGATGCAAATTTATGAGATGTCATCAGATGGATATGGAAGATAGATTTGGACAGAATATCACGACATATCGAGACAAAATGCAGCGATCACTTGGAGAGAATGTTCACAAGATACAGCACATCAGTATAGTCCCGTAATGGATCACGACTATTAACCGCGATACCAGCGCGTGCCGAGTAGCTCAACCATGTGTGCACCATAGTAGGCTCTCGGTTTCGTCACGGCACCATCGGTCGTTAGTCATAACACCATTACCAAACGTAACCAATGAGAATTCCACATAGCATAAATAGATGGAGCCCATGAGAGTATGGCTCAGAAAATGTGATCAGAGTTGAAGCAGAGATTGCTGGCAAAAAGAGCATCACATGAGAATTTTCATTTAACTGAAAGAACCATTTTATGATCAGCATGGAGATTATCAGATCAGATATTAGCACGAGATTTGATATGAGGATGAACCGACCATGACATCAAAATAGATTGTTGAGCTGTTAGAGACATGAGAGAACTAAGGTCAACAACATAATCCATTGAACCAAATGGATCCACTGCTTAGAGATAAAATTGATAAAACAACGTCATGATCCCCAGAGAAGGGGGTAGGAGAATGATCAGAAATGAGGGATTTAGGCGAGATCAACATCCGATACTTGAGAACAGGTTATAGCAGATAACCAGATAATGGGGCAGGATCATTAAGGATCCAGGGATTCGGATGATAAAGCCACAACATGATTCACAAGGGAAGAGATCACCAGATCCATGCGAAAGGAGAGGTAGGCAACAGGATCGACTAGGATGATCAATAGAAGTTTCGGGACAAGGATTTATGGAAGGAAACTTGGCTTGGTCATGGTTTGCGCAACTAGACACCAAACGATGTGGGGTCTACAAGTTTCGGTTTGGCTAGCGGTTAAGCTATGGGGGTCTACAAGTTGTGCAGATGTAATTTCATGGGTAAAACACACAAAGGTTAGAAAACACTAGCACAAGCAAGATTTTTTTAAGAGGTTTCACTTGCTAACCACTAGGCTGGTTAGAGTGGGGGGGTCTTTTATAGGCAAAACAGGCAACAATTTTTATTGGTTAGAGGCAAAATGTATTAAATAGTTACTGTACCTCCTAGACAGCATGGCAAGGAGAACACATAACACAACCTAATCAAGACTATCATAACAACACAGGACAAGGCACTTCTTACCGCTCCTAACATAGCAGTACATCACATTATTCACAAGTTATTATTACTGGAATGAAGGTGAGAGAAGCATGTTGGTGCACAAGAGACAATGATGCGACAATCATGATGTATGCTCATTCTAGTCGTCTTCTCAGACCAAACTAATTTTTCGGGTGCTTATACAGCATCCTTATTAATAGTAGTAGTAGCCTTTATGGCCTAAATAACTAGCCACCTAGCTACCCATCTATTCCTAGGGCTTCACGTCCTAGGTCTATCCTTATCGTCCTGACTTCTATCCAACTTGGTTTCTATGCAAGTTTTACTTTTGAAAAGGTTGGTAATCATGACTTACTGACTTCTCTGTAATGGTATTCGCTCCGATACCAGCTGTGGCGGAACCGCCCGAATTATTCCAGCTTAAGTGCCCAAGTCGCACCCTTAAGGGCAGCAACACACTTAAACAGGAATAACCCGTCAGTCCCTCGGATCTAGTCCGATAAAGCCACTTATCCAGGATCGAATACCACTAACTCACACGAAGGTGAGGCACAGAGAAATACAATAAAACATAATACCACAGATTTAATAAATATCATTAGTGATCACATTATCGGAGTTTCAGAAATAATAACCATAAATTTTAATGCAGCGGAAATAACTAACGGAAAAAAACCGAGTAACATGGCGAAGCCTGGCCACGCTACTCCTCCTGGTCCTCTCCTGCGGAAGCAGTAACCCACTCGACCATCTATCCCGGTGGCAGGGATGGAGGCCAAGTCACACCAGCAACAAATCATCCTAAGGAGTACCTGCAAAAATTGTGCCACAAGCAAGGCTGAGTATACTAATACTCAGCTAGACTTACCCGGTGTGAGGAGTCTACTCCTCTACCTCTAGACATGCAGCTGTTTGGCTGTGGGGTTTGGTTGCCAAAAGCACTAGCTGAGTCTAAAAATCAAGTTTTAGCTTTTCAAGTTTTAGTATGATCCTTTTAACTAGATGTGTACCTAGCTAGTCATACATGGTATCAAACATTTTATCAATCCACATCTTTTGCCAGTCACCTCATTTCCACTTATTACTCAATGCAGTACAATGGATCAAGCAGTCTCATTAGCTGCGAGAAGCAGACGATTCGAATCGAGTTTTTATCCTTGCAAGGTAAACCTAAACACACGATATGTAGGGGCACTCCGTCCCCACACATATCAACCGTCCCCATCGATTCCCTGGCAACAGATCAGGGCTCACCGCCTTGGCGTACAATGCCTCACTGACCCCGACTGCCGTCGTGCAGTGACCGCACTTGTACCCACCATAACCGGAATGGGAGACCTCGTCTCAGGTCGCGTGAGGGGATATGTCTGCGGGCAGGTTCACTCAGGTACTAGGCTTACCGATTTACCATATTTCTCGGTATGTGTTTAGTACGTTCAAACGCTTGACACAGGTATCCGCACATTAATCCTTATTCCAATTTCATCTCGTAGACCACGCATCCCCATGGATCCGTGTCCACAGACCAACCATCAATATGATATGAAAGTGGGTACAACCAATTCCTGACCTCGCGCGAGTGCTAGAAAAATCACTCGACTTCTACCGAGATCCCTAATTAGCAAAGCAGCTACTCGACCTAGCATACTAGTATCCATCTCAAAAGGAATCCTGAGTTCATGCAACTAGGGTTTCAGTCAACTCCTACACTTAAGTGCACAGTACAAGCCTACAAACATTAAGTGTAGTAAAATATCATATATAAACGGTTATGCATAAAACCGGGGCTTGCCTTTAATTTTTAACACTTAGATAGTGTTTGCTGGGGGAGGTACTCGCTTGGCGAGCATCCACTGGTTAAGTCCATCCTTCCTTGGGTCGTCCACCGACTGCGTCTTGTGGTTGGCACCACATCACTGGCTCGATCATCATCTCTCGGTCCTATATGAGGTGCAAGATGCATATGTATGAATATAATGAAATAGCACAAGATATTTTAAGTACCTACTAGCGAATTAAACACCAAGTAGCGAGACATCCCAAGCAACCACACACATTAGCGTTAGCTAACTACCTATCATCGAGCGCACAACGTTAACACCACTAAAAGACGACAAACATTTCGTATACTTACGCAACACACATACGACCCCATAGGTACAAGCGTTTATTTAATTTGCTACGGCTTTTCATTAGTTCTTCTATTTATCACACAAAAGCATCCAACACAAGTTTAACCGATGACATAGGCATCAATGGCTATGGGAATTCTATGTCACAATCAACTAAAGAAGAAACATATAAAACAAGACACACATATCATCTCTAGCTTAACCATGACAAGTCTACATTACTTAAGAGCAAACCAAATATTTTTAGCGACAAGGGTGAACTAAACAATCAAAAGCGCACTAGCAGAATTTTTGGACAGCAATACAGCAGTCACTTGTTTCAGTCATAATTTTTCAAATATTAATCCAAAAATATTAAACTAGGACTTTCTGGAAAGCTTAAAAAGTGCTTTACAACTTTGGTATTGTCATCACAACATGATTCAGCACTTAGCAAGGTCAAAACATGCTAATACAACAGCGCTGTCCAGATTTGGACAGATTCAGACTTATGACTTTAAAAATTCATAACTGAAGATTCAGGCATCCAAACAAGGTGATCCTAGACTTTCTGGAAAAGTAATAAAATTTTCTACATATCATTTATAAACATTTCAAGGTGATTCAATGTTTAACTAAGCGTAAACATCACTAAAACACCTTGCTGTCCAGAACTGGACAGATTCAGTCTTTATATTTGAAACATTCATAACTTAAGCTTCAGACCACCAAAAAGAGTGATCCAAGACTTTTTAGAAAGCTCAGAAAAAGCACTACATATCTTTTATAATCACCAAGAAGTGATTCAATGTTTAACTAAGTCAAACAACACAGTTTTCGAAATCTGGTCTGACAGAGGACAGAACACAGCGATCAGTTCGTAAATTTCATAACTCTGAAACCGTCAGGCCTTTAGTTATGAAATTTTAACACAAGCAAGATCGTAAAAGCATCTACAACTTTCTTATAATGACCATGAACAGATTGCAACATTAAATTGAGCAAACAATGCAGTTTCTGAAATCTGTACAGAATTTGGACAGATTCAGTTACTGAATTTGTAAAATACATAACTCCTAAACTATCAGACCTGTGGCTGTCAAATTTTAACACAAGTAAGATAATAGAGTTGTCTACAACTTTCTTGTGAACACCAATAACTGATTTCAACATTAACTTAATCAACCATTGCAATTTCTGAAATCTGTTCAGAAATTCGACAGATTCAGGTGCTGGACTTGTGAAAAGCACAACTCTTAAACGATCAGGTTTTGGGCTGTAAAATTTTAGTACCAGCAAGATAATAAGGTTATCTACAACTCTTCTATACAACTTTTCTACAGAAAACATAATTTAATTCATCAAACAAACAGCACAATGAAAACAGTGTGTGCAGTCCAAAACAGCAATCGTTAACTTTCAGCTTCTCTATAATTCCAGAATTAGTCGTGTTCTAGAGACTTAAATTATTCTAACACTTCACCGTTGATTAGAGTTAAATTAGTCAAATTAGGACCATCAAGTTGACTCATAAATTTTATCCAAGTCATTTTGTGCGCTAGATTTACCATACTCAATTAACCACGCGTTCTCCACGAAAATCAACATCGAAGCGCTTTTCACCCAATAACTTGCATTTTAACTTAGACCTCCCATGAGCACTACTAAGCTTCATCCACGACCATAATCATGCGCATTCAGCCTTCAAAAGCAAATCACCGTGACTACGACCTTACCCAAACACATCTATTAATTCGGCTAACTAGCGCAACAACATAGGCCACTATACATCACACACGTCGGCTAGTCTATTATTATCGAAATCCGAGACACAACATGTATATAACAATCACTTAACGCGATCGACTCCTACCTGACATGAGTTGGGTAATGACGTGACTATTTCCCAATTACCATCACACACCACCTTTCGCCATTTTTGGATGACCGGCACGACACACAGCTATTATAATACATCTCAAGTTCATTCAACCCATTTTAGACATCGCAACTCTAAAATATGGGTTGGAGCAGATTAATTAGTTTCTCTTCACCCTTTTCTCAACTCAAATTAGTTAATACACCAGTCACCCAAAATAGCACACTGTTGGGGTCTAACATAGATGCATTTACATATGGCGTAAAACTCCATAAGACTTACATTTGCTACTAAAGGACCTAAAGCACTTATGTGTATGTCTTAGCGGATTGTTTTTCAATTTTAACAAGGACCGACTTGTGAACACTACTTGCCTCCAATAATTATTGGGCTGTGATAACACTCGTATAAGACCTCTAATCGATCAACAAGACATTTATTTATCCGAAGGGGCATGGAATGTGATGATTGACAAAGCGAAGCATCACATTGCCATACAACAAAAATTCATGACAATATCGAGATACTATCCACTAATCGTTTGAAAATTTAAACTTACTTCTCGCCTGCTACTACATCACTCCTTAATCACATAACCATCACGAGCACCCTTCACACGATTATATAATAGCGACCTAAGCGTCATGTCACAATACATACATCTTCTCCCGTTGCGAGTATAACCATATCCCGGCATATACCCGCACACCCCAAATAAATATCTCACGCCACCACTACTATATCACACCACGGCACACACACACCTTCGTGCACTAATTAAATTCTCGCATCCCTTGTATTACCAGACTTACTTATCACATAAAACAAGAACGACACATTTGTTTACCAAAACGTGAGAGCGACCTTGCCACTGCATATAACCAAAACATTTTATACCCACATATAGTCAAACACCAATGTACATCACATCGACTAAAATATAATTGTACAACTACAAATCGCACATTCGCACACATCAAACAACACATCGCATATATTCCTATCGAAATATAAAAACATTCGAGTTCTTCTCTACTTCTTTTTCTTCTTCATACGCGTCCATTCATACAAATATATTTTCACACACATATAAACACGAGGCACATCATCAACCGAGTACGTAAATAAAACAAATCGTGAATCACTCAAGGCGAACAACCTGGCCGAAATCTGATTGGAGTTGCGCATGCATGTCATCAGTTTGGGCTCTTTGCCGACGAGCGATGCGCGTGGCGTGATGTCGACAAGGGGCTGCGAGCATGGCACAGTTTATTACACGATTTATAGGTGCAGTCATTTAATCGAACACGGCAAGCGCAGGGCAGCTAGTAGCTCACCGAGGTTGATGTTCGCTGCACAGGTTGACGACTAGCGGAGCTCGGCGCCGACGTGCTGGGAAACGATGGCATCCGGGGCCGCGCAAATCGATGGGGATTGCTGCATTTTTGGAGCAGGGAGCAGGGGAAACAGGGAGCTCGGCTGGGGGATTTTCCGGGCGCCCTGGCTGGGAGCAGGGAGGAGCAAGACGTCGGCTGCTGCTGCTCTAGGGAGATTCGAGCAGGGGAGAGGAAGGGAGAGGGGCGCTGCCTCCATGGGGAAGAAGGGGGCGACCACAGGGCACCATGGGAAAAGGGAGATGGAGGTCGGCCATGGGCGACGGCAGGCCATCTGCTCGAGCTCGGACCTTGAGAAAATGTCCTGCGCGTTATGGAGCCATGGGAGGGGTCGCTGGGTAGAGAATGGGGACCCACGCCCATGGAGAGCAGGAGGCGAGGGCGCCATGGGAGGGGCGAGCTGGGCGCTGGCTGGGAGGTGCGACGCCCGGGAGGAGAGGAGGCGCCATGGGAGGAAGAAGCTCCCTGCGCGCTGCTGCTGCCGTGAGCCAGGAGGAAGAAGGCAGGGAAAAAATGGCTTGTGGCGGCTAGGAAAAGAATAGGGGTGGGAGTGAAAGATTTACAAGTGAGCACCCCTATTTATAGAAGTAGCCCTAGGGTTAGGGTTCCCAAGTGGGCCAAATGGGCTGGGTTTTAAATGGGCTTGGCCCAAAACGTGTAATTCGGGCTGCGCTAAATATTTTCCGGCAAAAATCTCGTGCGGATTTCGTCGGTACGCAAAACAGAGTGAACGAGAGTTCGGACGATCGGGCGAATGAGCGATTAATTTCAGCCGAGAGTCTGATTTGAACTTTGCTCGGAAATAATTTCCCTATGCGTGATTCGAAAATAAAATGCCTCGGGATACGACCAGCTTCGGATTTTTAGCCGGAGAAATCGAATCGTGACAATTTCAACTCGCTGTGGATACGGGGTTTTGAATTTGGCTCGGACAGGAGATATTTGGCCGAGTCTGATAAAACTGATTTGATGACGACATATTGAGCATTCCGTTTGATAGTACGGAGTCGGATTAAAATAGCCAGACATCGATCGGGGTCCGAGGAATTAGACTCGAGCTCAAATCAGATGATAGTCGTCGAGAGTTTGATTTAAAGAGCTTCCGATGAGATTTAAAATTCGATAATGATCTTCGAGTCTGCATGAGTTCCGAGAATTAAAAGTTTTAACACGCTCCGAAATTGGCTGTTTCTCGCGATCGATTAACTCTGAACTCGGTGAACCTCCGAGAGAAAGCCTGATAAACAGAGATAGGCACGATCGAGAAATAGGAATTTTCACTGAGCATCCGAGATTAGGATTAATCTCCCGACGTAACACGAAACTGACACATGGGATGTCACAGTCCGGTGAGTCAACGGTCAGCCGGGGCAACGGTCGGCCGAGGATTCCGCGCGTGACGCGTGGCCGAGCCAACGATCACATTGGGGCACCAGACTGTCCGGTGTGCACCGGACAGTGTCCGGTGCGCCAACGGCTCTCAGACTCCAATGGTCGGCTTCGCCAAATAAGGAAGGATATCTGCACCGGACAGTGTCCGGTGGTGCACCGGACTGTCCGGTGCGCCAGTCGACAGAAGGCAAGATCTGCCTTCCAGGATTGCTCTCAACGGCTCCTAGCTGCCTTGGGGCTATAAAAGGGACCCCTAGGCGCATGGAGGAGCATACCAAGCATTCCCTGAGCACTCTTGATCACTCACACTCCATTCTTGCGCACTTATTCGACATTCTAGTGATTTGAGCTCCGTTCTAGTGTGCTAGTCTTTTGAGCTTAAGTCTGGGTTTTGTGTGTGCGTATTTGCTGTAATCTTTGTGTCTTGTGTGAGTTGCTAATCCCTCCCTTGCTCCGTGCTTCTTGGTGAACTTCAAGTGTAAGGGCGAGAGGCTCCAAGTTGTGGAGATTCCTCGCAAACGGGATTAAGAAAAGCAAGCAAAACACCGTGGTATTCAAGTGGGTCTTTGGACCGCTTGAGAGGGGTTGATTGCAACCCTCGTCCATTGGGACGCCACAACGTGGAGTAGGCAAGCGTTGGTCTTGGCCGAACCACGGGATAACCACCGTGCCAACTCTGTGATTGATCTCTTGTGGTTATTGTGTTTTGTTGAGACTCCTCTCTAGCCACTTGGCGATTATTGTGCTAACGCTTAACCAAGTTTTTGTGGCTTAAGTTTCAAGTTTACAGGATCACCTATTCACCCCCCCCCCCTCTAGGTGCTCTCAAGGACTCGCCGCCTCGGCCTTCAACAAGTCGTCGCTCTTCCCCAACGAGCGCCATACTTGTCTAATGGCAAAGGAAAAGAAGGTAATCACTAGAGAAACTCCTAAGTACTCTACTTCTAGTGATGAGGACTCTAGTGATGATGAATTTGATTACACTAGCTTGTTTAAAGGATTAGATAGAGCAAAAGTATAAAAGATCAATGAATTGATTGATGCTCTAAATGAAAAGGATAGACTTTTAGAAAAGCAAGAGGACCTTTTATATGAAGAGCATGATAAATTTGTAAGTGTGCAAAAGTCTCTTGCTTTAGAATTTAAAAGGATATGCTTTCTTGTGAATTATCTACTTGTCATGAGACTTTGGCTAGCTTAAGAAGTATTAATGATGATTTAAATGCTAAGCTAGAATTAGCAAATAAATCTAGTTCTTGTGTTGAGCATGTTGTGATTTGCACTAGGTGTAAAGATTTTAATGTTGATGCTTGTAGTGAACACTTAATTTCCATTACTAGATTAAATGATGAAGTGGCTAGTCTTAATGCCCAACTTAAGACTAGCAAAAATGATTTTGATAAACTAAAATTTGCAAGGGATGCCTACACTGTTGGTAGACATCCCTCAATTAAGGATGGGCTTGGCTTTCGAAGGGAAGCCAAGAACTTAACAAGTCAAAGGGCTCCTATCCCTACCAAGGACAAAGGGAAGGCCCCTATGACTAGTAGGAGTCAAAAGAACCATGCTTTCATGTATCATGATAGAAAATATGCTAGGAATTTTCATTATAGTAGAAGTTATAATACTTTTGACTCACATGCCATGATTGCTTCAAGTTCAAACTTTAATGGTAGACCTAGGAGGAATTTTGTGTCTCATGCTCCTAGGAAAGTGTATAATGAATCTACCACTGTCTTTCATGCCTGCAACACTAATTTTGTACTTTTGTGTAAAAATAAGAAAGTGGTTGCTAGGAAAATGTGGGAAAAATGCAAGGGAGATAAAACTTGCATTTGGGTCCCTAAGGCTATTGTTACTAACCTTGTAGGACCCAACAAGAGTTGGGTACCTAAAACCCAAGCCTAATTTGCCTTGTAGGTTTATGCATCCGGGGGCTCAAGCTGGATTATCGACAGCGGATGCACAAACCACATGACGGGGGAGAAGAAGATGTTCACCTCCTACATCAAGAACAAAGATTCCCAAGACTCAATCATATTTGGTGACGGGAATCAAGGCAAGGTTAAAGGACTAGGAAAGATAGCTATTTCATCCGAGCATTCCATTTCTAATGTGTTTTTAGTTGAATCGCTTGGGTATAACTTGTTGTCTGTTAGTCAATTATGTAATATGGGTTACAACTGCTTATTTACAAATGTAAATGTGTCTGTCTTTAGAAGGAGTGATGGTTCATTAGCCTTTAAGGGTGTACTAGACGACAAACTCTATTTAGTTGATTTTTCGAAGGAGGAGGCCGACCTAGATGCATGCTTAATCGCTAAGACTAGCATGGGCTGGCTGTGGCATCGTCGTCTAGCACATGTTGGGATGAAGAACCTTCACAAACTTCTAAAGGGAGAACATGAGTTAGGTCTAACAAATGTAACTTTCGAAAAAGATAGACCTTGTGCAGCTTGTCAAGTAGGTAAACAGGTGGGAAGCGCTCATCACAACAAGAATGTGATGACTACATCAAGACCTCTGGAGCTACTGCATATGGACCTCTTCGGACCCGTCGCCTACCTTAGCATCGGGGGAAGTAAGTATGGTCTTGTTGTTGTACAAAGCACATAGACATCCGGCATCACTTTTTGAGAGACCACCAGCAAAAGGGAGATATCGAAGTGTTTTATGTCAGCACCGAGAACCAGCTAGCCGATATCTTTACCAAGCCTCTAGATGAGAAGACCTTTTGCAGGCTGCGTAGTGAGCTAAATGTCTTAGATTCGCGTAACTTGGATTGATATAGAGCATACATGTGTTTTATGCCTTTGATCATGTCCCTTTATGCATTTTATTGCTTATTTATGGTGCTCAAGTTGTGCAAGGAATCCCCGGACCTCACAAGTCCATGTGTGAATGGTGCACATATATAGGGGGAGAAATGCTACAACTTGACCCTTTGAGACTAACCGTGTGCTTGAGTTCTCTTAATTTAGTCTTCAAGGTGATTGAAAGGAAAAGGTGAACTTGGACCATGCAAGACTTCCACTGCACTCCGACGAAAGGGTAATTTACTCCAAGTTCATCTCCGTGCTCTTATTGCCTTTTTACTCTTAATTGAAGATTTTGGTGAGGCAATGGGGTTTTGAGGGCCAAAAATGATCCCGTTTTGGTGCTTGATGCCAAAGGGGGAGAAATCAAGGCCAAAGCAAGAAATGGATCAGCTACCACTTGAGAATTTTGAAAATAGTAGAGTTAGAGCTTTTGTTTTGGCAAAATACTCTTGTTGTCTCTTATTGTCAAAAGTTGGTCTCTTGTGGGGAGAACGTTTGATTATGGGAAAAAGCGGGAGTTTTTGAATCTTTCTCTTGGAATACCTCTCTCTATGCCTCAACAAGTGAATTTGACTTAGAGATAGGAAATTGAGTTTGATTTGCAAAAACAAACCAAGTGGTGGCAAAGAATGATCCAAATATGCCAAAATTGATCAAAAACAAATTTTTATTCTCATTTGCATTGATGTTGCACTTCTTTTAGTTGCTTTTTGTTGTGTTGGCATAAATCACCAAAAAGGGGGAGATTGAAAGGGAAATGTGCCCTTGGGCCATTTCTATAAGATTTTGGTGATTAAGTGCTCAACACAAATGCTTTGAGTGATATTTGTGCCAAAGACTCAAGAAGTGCAAATCAAGATTAAAGGTATGTTTCTAAACTTAGTACATTGTTTTGAAGACTAATGTATTACATCTAAGTGCTAGAAACAGGAGAAATCGCTCTAAAGGAAAGTTGGCTATGTACAGCCAAAAGGCTGCTCGGTCTGGGTGCACCGGATAGTGTCCGGTGGTGCACCGGACAGTGTCCGGTGTGCCAGGACCAGTCCCAATGAACAGCCTACTCTCGGGTCTCGACGGTGGCGTACGGCTATAAATCACCGGACTGTCCGGTGCCACCGGACAGTCCGGTGAGTCGTCTATGGCGAAGTCGCCGCTCTCGGGAAACAGTCAACAGCGTACGACTAAAAATCACCGGACTGTCCGGTGGTGCACCGGACTGTCCGGTGAGCCAACGGTCAGGCACGCCAATGGTCGGCCGCGCAATCCACGCATGACATGTGGCCGAGCCAACGGTCATATGGAGGCACCGGACTGTCCGGTGTGCACCGGACAGTGTCCGGTGCGCCAACGGCTCCAAATCTTCAACGGTCAGCTGCGCCAATTTAGGAAAGCAATCTGCACCGGACTGTGAACAGTGGATGTTCGGTGGTGCACCGGACTGTCCGGTGCGCCACCCGATAGAAGGCAAGAATTGCCTTCCCAGATTGCTTCCAACGGCTCCTAGCTGCCTTGGGGCTATAAAAGGGACCCCTAGGCGCATGGAGGAGCACACCAAGCATACTTTGAGCAATCTTAATCTCTCACACTCCGTCTTTGCACACTCGATTGACATTCTTAGTGATTTGAGCTCTGTTCTAGTAGTGAACTTGTTGCAATTCATTCGAGCTCAAGTCTTGGATGTGTGTGTGCGTATTGCTGTGGATTTGTGTGTGTTGCTTCCCTCCCTTACTCTAGTGTTTTCACTTTGATCCTCATTGTAAGGGCGAGAGACTCCAAGTTGTGGAGATTCCTCGCAAACGGGAAAGAGTAAAGAAAGAAGATCACCGTGGTATTCAAGTTGATCATTGGATCACTTGTAAGGGGTTGAGTGCAACCCTCGTCCATTGGGACGCCACAACGTGGAGGTAGACAAGTGTTGGACTTGTCGAACCACGGGATAACTCGCGTGTCTCTTGTGATTGTTTTTTTGTGTGATTGTTGTGATTCTCAAGAGCTCGCTTTATAGTCACTTGGCATTATCTCTCTAACACTTAACCAAGTTTTATGGCTATAAGTTTTAAGTTTTTACAGGATCACCTATTCACCCCCCCCCCTCTAGGTGCTCTCAGCGACCTACTTCCATGTAGCACTGTCTGGGCCAGCCTGGACTTGGCTCCTGAACCAAGCCCTGGGGTCCATACGCTCCTGGAAAGAGCTCTGCGCAGTTCATGACAAACTTCGCCAGCGCCTACCAGCAGCATGGTGTAGAAGCACACCTCCATGCAGTAAGGCAGGAACCCGGGGAAACCCTCCGAGCGTTTATTTCCCGCTTCACCAAGGTACGTGGGACAATCCCTCGTATCTCAGATGCTTCCATCATCACTGCTTTCCGCCAGGGGGTGCGTGACGAAAAGATGCTGGAGAAACTGGCCACGCGTGACGTGGACAACGTCACCATGCTCTTCGCCCTGGCTGAAAAATGTGCCAGGGCCGCCGAGGGCCGTGCTTGGCACCTGGTGCCACAAGCTGGGGTCACCCAAGCGGGCGGTTCGGGTGCCGCCACCCAAGGTGATGGCAAGAAGAAAAAGAGAAACAAGGGCCACGGTCACGAAAAGCAGCAGGTTGCTGCTCCAGCCGTCGCTGCCACGGCTGGGGGTCGGGGTAAGCGTGGCAAGCGCTCACGGCCCCAGGAAGGCAACGGTAACGCATGCCCAGTGCACCCCAACAGCCGCCACAGTGCCGCCGACTGCCGGAAGATTATCAAACTTGTAAAGAGCGTCAGCAAGCGGCATGGGCAGTCCTCCAGGGACGGCTAGCCGCCTCGTCGCCAGCTCCACAAGGAAGAGGCCGACAAAAGGACTGCGGCCATGGGGGGACAGGATCTAGGCTACCAGTCACCCGAGAGGAACCTTGAGGACATCTTCACCAAAGAAACTGACTCCGGCAACGACGACGAGTGTCGCAAGAAGCTGTATGTCATGTATGGCGAGAGCTGGGAACTCGTTTCCCGCAGAAGTGTCAAGTCCCTGCGACGGGAGGTCCTGTCGGCAGTCCCAGGAGTCCCCAAAGCTGCTCCACACCAATGATGGAGGAACACCACCATCTCTTTCGGGGCATTCGACTACCCCAACAACATGGCGGGGGCCGAAGTACTACCGCTCACCACCGCCCCCATTGTCGCCAATATGTGGCTGCATCACGTGCTGATCGATGGAGGGGTAGGTCTCAATGTCATCAGCCATGCGACGTTCAGGCAGCTGCAGATCCCGGGGTCCCGGTTGGGGCCCTCCCGCCCATTTTTCGGAGTAGGCCCGCAGCCCGTATACCCCCTCGGGAGCATTGCGCTCCCAGTTACATTTGGGACGGAGGAAAACTTCCGCACGGAGAACGTCCAGTTCGACGTCGCGGAAGTCAACCTCCCCTTCAACACCATCATTGGGAGGCCGACCCTGTACCGGTTCATGGCCATTGCCCACTACGGGTATTTGGTCTCCAAGATGCCATCCCCCGCAAAGGTCCTCAGCGTGCGGGGCGACCGCGCCGCCGCACTGGCGGCCGTCGAGAAGCTACACGCCCTGACGGCCGAGACCGCTCAGCTGGACGACAGAGGGAGAAGCCCCTCAGCCTCCGGTGCCAAAGCACCGAAGGTACAGCCAACCGAAGCAGACGGCAGGCCCGCAAAGACCATCCAGGTCGACGCAGACCCATCCCGGACCACCCGCATTGCGGGAAATCTGGGGGGGAAATAGGAACTCGCGCTCGTCACCTTCCTCCAGGCGAATGCCAACGTGTTCGCTTGGGAGCCATCGCAGATGCCTGGGATCCCCAGGGAGGTGATTGAGCACCAGCTGAAAATCTATTCGGACGCTAAGCCGGTAAGCCAGAAGCCTCGGAGACAGTCCATGGAGCGGCAGGACTTCATCCGTGAGGAGGTTCGGAAGCTGTTGCACGCCGGCTTCATCGAAGAGGTTCATCACCCCGTGTGGCTAACCAACCCAGTCATCGTGCCAAAAGCAAACGGGAAACTCCGGATGTGCATCGACTACACCAGCCTGAATAAGGCATGCCCCAAGGACCCATATCTGCTTCCACGTATAGATCAGATCGTGGACGCTACTTCGGGGTGCGACTTTTTGTCTTTCCTGGATGCCTACTCCGGTTTCCATCAAATCCGGATGTCTGGGGAAGATAAGAAGCACACCGCTTTTGTAATGGTAGATGGGTGTACTGTTATGTTGTGATGCCTTATGGTCTAAAAAACGCCCTGCCAACATTTGTTTGGGCGATGAGTAAGACCTTCAGGGACCTGATCCGGGACAAGGTGGAGGTTTTACGTTGATGACATCATGGTCAAGACTAGAAGGGGGTCGACTGTAGTAGAAGATCTGGCTCAGGTTTTCAACAAGCTGCGGGCAGCCCGCACCAAACTAAACCTAGAGAAATGCATCTTCGGTGTCTCCGCAGGAAAGCTGCTGGGTTTCCTGGTTTCACATCGGGGCATTGAAGCTAACCTAGAAAAAATCAAGGCTATTGAGATAATGAGGCCTCCCGCCCGCGTCAAGGACATCCAGAAACTTGCGGGATCTCTGGCTGCCCTTAGTCGCTTCATTTCGAGGTTAGCCGAGAGGGCAATGCCCTTCTTCAAGCTCCTACGGAAATCTGGCCCCTTTATCTGGATCGAAGAGGCGGAGCAAGCCTTCCAAGAATTGAAGCAGCACCTAACTTCCCTGTCGATTCTGGTCGCTCCAGAGCCAGGGGAGCCACTGTACCTGTACATTGCGGCGGCGGCGGAAGCAGTGAGCATGGTGTTGGTCGCCGAAAGGGCGACACCAGGAGGACAGGGACCTGAGAGCTTAGAGCCAGCGTCAGGCGCCCAAACTGTCCAGAAGCCGGTTTATTACGTAAGCGAGGTCCTCCATGAAGCAAAGGCTAGGTACCTCGAGACACACAAGCTCCTTTATGTTGTCCTGGTTGCGTCCAGGAAGTTGTGTCACTACTTACAGGCACACAAAGTTGTGGTAGTGACCTCCTTCCCGTTGAGAGCCATCCTCCACAACTCAAACGCCACTGGCAACATCGCCAAATGGGCAGCAGAGCTCGCGGAGTTCCAGCTGGATTTCCAGCCCCACCACGCTATCAAAAGTCAGGTCCTGGCTGACTTCATCGTGGAATGGACTCCACCCCCATGCGCCCCTGGGGGCCCAGACCCCGACCCAGGCCCCACGCCTGCGGAGCGCAGGGGTCCGGTCTTCACCGAGCCCCACTGGACGCTCTTCTTCGACGGGTCCACCCGCCAGCAAGGTGCTGGCGCAGGAGTGGTCCTCGTCGGCCCAGACGGGGACCAGCTGAAGTATGTGGTACGCCTCGAGTTCAAAGCCACCAACAACATGGCGGAGTATGAGGCGTTGATCTTCGGTCTATCTGCGGCCCTATCCCTGGGGGTTTGCCAGCTCCTCGTGAAGGGGGACTCTCAGCTATTCATCAAGCAGGCCCGCAGGGAGTGTAGCTACAATGAGCCCAGACTCGCAGCTTACCTCCTCCATGTAAAGAAGCTAGAGAAAGACTTCACAATCCTAGAGCTACAACATGTTCCTAGGACCGACAACTCAGTGGCAGATGACCTCTCCCAGAGGGCATCAATTCGAGCACCCGTGCCCGAGGGCGCCTTTGAAAGGCGGTTGCTAAGACCCACCGCCCAGCCTGCCGACCTGGGCGAGGGGGGCCAGACCGGCACCTCGAAGCCGGCGGTCCTGGTGGTGTCCCAAGACCCACCAAAGGCGGTGTGTGCACTGGGGGGCTTCACCAACCCCCTAGCACCACAACCGACAACTCAGAGTGGTCCCGATGCATGGATCTCTGAGATCCGGGACTACCTGAAGGAAAATATCCTTCCTGAAGACCATGTCTCCGTAGAGCGCATAGTACGGTTGGCTAAACGGTACACGACGGTAGAAGTAGGGATGAAAACGGTCGGAAACGGTATTTATTCGGTAATCAATTTTTTAGTCGTTTTTCTTTGATTGTGATATAGAATATACAATACAAATTTGTATTCTTGTTTTTAACATCCAGCTTGTTAAGATTCATAAAAGGTAAACCTCAAATTCATCCTATATTTTCTCAAATAATAGATATAAACTTCGGTATGGATTCGGAAACAAATTCGGTAATTTTTTCAACTTTTTGTGTTGTAGGGAGCAAATAATACATAAAACAATTTATGTAATATTTTATTCATATTTGTACTAATGTGCTTGATAACATAAGAAAAGATCAACATCAAATTTTACACCTATCTATTTTAAAATATTAAATTTGTTCTAACAGTTCGGATTACCACTTTCATCCCTAGGTAGAAGGGGATCTCTACCACCGTGGCGCCAACGGTATTCTTATGCGGTGCATCACCCAGGAGGAGGGCCGTGAGTTGCTCACGGAGATCCATGGAGGGGAGTGTGGAAGTCATTCTTCATCTCGCACACTGGTCGGTAAGGCCTTCCGGCATGGTTTTTACTGGCCGACCGCCGTCCAGGATGCGGCCGAGCTAGTGAAGTCCTGCGAAGTGTGCCAGTACCACGCAAAGAAGATACACACACCGGCTCAGGCTCTGCAAATGATTCCGCCCTCTTGGTCGTTCGTCGTATGGGGGGTGGATATCCTAGGACCGTTTCCCAGGGCCGTCGGCGGCTACCGATACATCTTTGTCACCATCGACAAGTTCACCAAGTGGCCGGAGGCCACCCTGTGGTCAGCATCACCCAGGGTGCTGCTGTCGCCTTTCTCAAATTGATCGTCTGTAGATTTGGGGTCCCAAGTCGTATAATTATGGACAACGGGACCCAGTTTATAAGTCGGATCTTTCAGGAATATTGCGAGGGCATCGGCACCCAGCTCTGCTTTGCGTCCGTGGCTCACCCTAGGAGTAACGGACAGGCAGAGAGGGCAAATGCAGAGATTCTCAGGGGGCTCAAGACTCGCACCTATGACTGCTTGAAAAAGCATGGTGCAAATTGGGTCAGTGAGCTTCCATCCGCGTTGTGGGGGAACCAGACCACACCCAGTCGAGCCACCGGGGAGACCCCATTCTTCCTGGTGTACGGGGCCGAAGCTTGCCTTCCTCTGAAAATCATTATGGGCTCTCCGCGAGTCCAGTCTTTTGATGAGTCCGTGCAGGAACAGCTGCGGCGTGAAGATGTAGACTTCATCGATGAGCGCAGGTGGCAAGCAGCAATCCGAAATGCACGATACAACCAAGCACTCAGGCGATACCACCAATGGTTCGTGCATAGTAGGAAGCTTGAGGTCGGGGACCTGGTCCTAAGGTGAATACTGAACCGAGAAGGGCTCCATAAGCTCTCTCCTAGCTGGGAAGGACCCTTCAAAGTGACAGAAATATGCCGCCCCGGATCTGTCCGCCTCGCCACAGCTAACGGAGTACCTCTTCCTAATCCCTGGAACATAGAACACCTCCGTAAGTTTTTCCCATAAAAACAGGATTAGGGGGTTCAGTCTCTTTCCCTGTAACTGAGAAGCACATTTATATGCACCAGCCCGGAGAGACCCGCCCTCAGTAAACCGGACTGTTGGCCTACATTCGTGTATATCCAGTTATAAGGAAGGGGTTCGACCCACAGAACTGTTTTTATGTTGATTTTATTCCTAAAATATGCGACCATCATTACTATCTCACCACCCATGCAGTTTTCTTCCCTGGCTGGTATAGCGACATCCGAATTAAGTAACCAGACCTGGCAACCAGATGATGGGGTGGTTTGGGGGCGTGAAGTCGCTTGGTATGATCAAGCACCGTAGGCCCACACGCCCCACCGCACTGCAGCCGGTCCTGTTGCGTAAATCAAAGGATAAGACATACCAGCTGGCGGACCCTATGGGTGTGCTACTAAAAATACCTAGGCAAGACTATGTGTAGGTCGGGTCCCAGTTGGGGTTGCCCCGTAGGGGTCACGGCACCAGATCCTCCTTATGAATCCTGGCATCCAGCCCCGACGCGTCGAGGCCATATCCCAGGGGGGCCAAGTACCAGGGAAGAGGTTGGTAACAATGCACACAACAAAGGGAAAGTGGCGTGCAGATAAGTTGTAATATCGCCCGATAAGTAGCACCTAAAGAGTATCTTACGAAATCAAAGATATGTTACAACCCGCTCCCCAACGGAACCCTCGTTTTTTCTGCACGCATGCATGGCTACTCATCGTTAGTAGGATCCCGCTGGAAGCGCCTGACCACCGCGTCCACAACGTCCTGCATGCTCTCCCGGGCAGCATCTTCAGTATCGGCCACCGGACCCGCGATGACTGGCCCCAAGGAGATAGCCGGGTCGTGGCTCCGGAAGCATGTCAAGAAGTATTCTACTGCCGACCGGCAAAGTCCGCTGCCATCGGCCTCCAAGCGGGCGCCAAGAATTTGATCCAGACATCAAAGGCGGTCAACAGCGGAATCCAGCACCAGGAGCGCATCGAAGATGGACGCCGACCGCTCTAGCGCCGGGATGGGGCTCACCCCCAACGGCACTAACGCCGTACTTGCCTCGCCAGCCCAGACGGCGATGCGCTGAGCCCCGGCGCGCTGCTCAGCCCGGAGGTCGTCGAGTGCCTTCCTCATCACCTCCACTGCCTGGGGGCCCGAGGCCGTCTGCGTCGCCTGAGCAACTTGCGCTGCCTGGAACTAGCGGACCTGCTCTTCCAGAGCCTGCACTTTCCCCTCCAAATGCTTCCTTTTCTCCTCTGCCTCGAGCTCAAGCTCATCCAGCAGCCTGTTCCGCCTTGCCCACATCTCCTCCCTGAAGGCGAGGTCCTCCTCCTGCCAGGTGAGATCAGTTGCCTGTTTCGCCAGGGAAGCTTCCTTCGCCTTGAGGCTTTCCTCGGCGCGAGCAATGCCGCTGGCCTTGTCGGCAAGTTCCTACTGCAGCTTCTGCAACTTCGCCTCAGCCACAGCCTGGTTGTCCCGCTGTTTCTCCAGCACCGTATTGTAAGCTTTCAGCTTATTATGGAGCGCTGTGACGACTTCCTCCCTTTGGTCTAAGCGTGCCTTCTTCTTGCCAAACTTTTCTCCTTCTGGGTCACATCTTCCTCTCAATCAGACACCTTTCGGATGTCCTCCTTGAAGTCCTCGTGCTCCTACTCAAACTCGGCCCGCTCTGAGGCGAATTGGCAGAACACCGCCTTAGTGCGCTCCTCCAGTTGGGTGCACTAGTCGCCAAGGCGCTGATGCTCGGTCTCGAGCGCCTCCCACTCACGCCGGATAGCCACCTCGGTTTCCCGGAGAGCCTGGTGAGCGCGGGACAGCACCTGGGGGAGGGGAGTTAACGTTGCTTTAGGTTCGGTGCCAGATCAGAGCGGTCGCCCAAGGATAACCTCCGGGGCCTCCGGAGTTGGCGGCGGGACGGAGTTGGACGCGCCTCCCATGCCAACCAACGATGGTGCACCCGACGGTACCGCCACCGATGGGTCTGCAACATCTGTTGGCAACACTGCCACCTCTGGACCCCCAGCTAGAACTTGGGAACCCGAAGGAGTCGCCTCGACGGTGACAGACGGATCCCAAGGGTTCGACGGTGCCACCTCAGCGCCAGCGTCGCCCCGCATGGTGGAAGCAAACGCAACGGGAACCTCTTCGGCCACTGCCAATGGTGGGCTTGGCACCGACGCTGATGAGGCTGCGGTGGCCACCAACGGATCGCCAGCTACGTCCCCAGCAGATGTATGTTGCTGGGAACCAGACCCACCGGCGGGCATGGCGACCGGAGGGGGACGAACGTCCATGAAAGCCGAAGAAGGGGGCCCTGACAGGCAAAGGACAAATCAAGACCTGTCGACAAAGAAAGCTACGCTCGAAATTGGGCAATTGAGAGAGCCTAAGCTTACTTGGGACCATGAACCTTCCAGCGGCCTTGGAAGCGGGGCGTCTGTTGTCGTTGCTGCTGGTGCTGCCGTCCCTGCTTGTTGTTGTTGCTGCTGCCCTTGCGGTGACGGCGGTCTGTCTGACATAGGAGGCGGTGGTGATGGTGTCGAATCCGAAGGACGTGGCGGTGGAGGGCTCACGCCCCTCTACCTGCCCTAGACCCTAGGTTCGGCCTCCTTACCCCCTGTAGGAAACGGGTGATGCCTAAGAGGGGGTGAATTAGGACTTCTAAAACTTTTACTAAACTAGGCCACACTTAAATCCCTAGAGCAAAACCTATGCAAGTAATCAAACTAGAATGTGCAAACTAGGTTTTGTCTAAGTGTTGCTATCTCTACCGCAAAGGCTAAGTTTCAATCTACACTAAATAAGTATGAATACAAGATTGAAACTTAAATGCTTAATGTAAATGCGGAAACTTAAAGAGCAAAGTAGAGAAGCAAACTCTCGTGGATGACGCCGGTATTTTTACCGAGGTATCCGGAACCACGCAAGGTCCCGACTAATCCTCGTTGGTGCCCCTACGCAAAGGGAAGCCCACGCGAGGGCCAAGCACCACGGTCGAGTAACTCCGTAGAGAGCTGCGGGCCTTCTCCACGCGCAAGTGGTGCTCCGCTTCTGGCTCCTCTCGGACGCTCTCCGCCGTCTCCACTATCGAGCTTCCGGTCGAAACGCCACGGGCCTCGTTCCCTCCGGTACACGGTGGCGGCCGTGACACAAACGTGGTTATCACAGTCTCGCAAGACTCTTGCCCCACTCAGTACAATTACAACGACTCACGCAAGAGCCGAGGGGTTGTGTGGTTTGTCTAAACTCACTCAACTAACTAGGGTTCACCTAGAGCAAGCGCTAAAGCGGTCTAACTAACCTAAGCACTTCGCAAAGCACCTACGCTAATCACCGAGTGATTCTATTAAGCACTTGGGTGTTTGAGCTCTTGGAAATGTGCACTATATGCCTTGGTATGTTGCTTCGGCTCTCACACCTTCAAATGGCCGGTTGGGTGATGTATATATAGGCCCCAACTCCAAAATAGCCGTTGGAGAAAAGCTGCAGTTCTCTGCGGCACACCGGACAGTCCGGTGGTGCACTGGACAGCGCACTGTAGCCTGTCCGGTGTGCCTAGCCGTTGCCCTGTCAGAGCAGGTGACCCTTGGCGCCGCAGGCTTTTCACACCGGACAGTCTGGTGCTCACACCGGACAGTCTGGTGCTCACACCGGACAGTCCGGTGGTCTTCTCTCCGAGTGCCACCTGGAACTAGCCATTGGGCTGGAGTTCCCTGGTGCACCAGACAGTCCAGCATGTGGGCACCGGACAGTTCGGTGTGCCACCGGACAGTCCGGTGCGCCTTCGCACAGACAGTCCGCAGCAGCACACGTGGACTTTTCTTGGATCTTCTTAATGTCTTCTTTTGAGGTGTTGCTTTCCTTAATTCCTTAGTCCAAGTAAATCTTGCATCCTGTGAACTACAAACACAAACACTAGAAAACTTATTAGTTCAGGGATTGTGTTGTTCATCAAACACCAAAACTCAATTAGCCAAATGGCCCGGGGTCCATTTTCCTTACAATCTCCCCCTTTTTGGTGATTGATGACAACACAACTAAAGCAAGCAAATAATACAAGTATTTGAATGAAAATATGCAATCTACTTGCTAGGATGCATGTTTGTCCCCACAATGTGATATTATGGACTTAAGCCTCCCCCTAACTCCATAATTCACTTACTTCCTATTTTAGGACCAAATAACCAAAACCACTTGAAATACCATTTGTGGATATAAAATTTTAAATTGGTGGTATTTGGTGTTTGTGGGGGATAGATATCCCCCGGGTCCACTGAAGAATAAAAGACCTCGCGAAAGGCCCAAGGGCCCAATAAATCATAAGGTCATTCTCTCGTGGGCCCGGAGAAAGACGACCTGCAGAGCAAATCAACATGAGGCCGGATTGATGTAAACCCGGATGGCCCACGACGTCAAGCGAGCGACCACAACAGAGATCCGATTTTCCCGCGCTGGAGCCCCCGTGCAACGGAGCCATGCAGGGATAAGTCGGCGAGGGTTACGCGGGGATAAACTCAGGAGGTTCACTATCTTTTAGCTACTCGTTGTTATCATATCCACATGTATTGCCCCACGGTCGAGTATATAAGGCCTAGGGGGCACCCCTTCAGAACGATCGACCTTTTACTTAGCCACCCACGTCAACTCTCTGTAATCTCAATTCAGAGAGCTCTTTTGTAACCACATCCATCAAGCATACTCACCAGGACGTAGGGTGTTACGCATCTCTAAGCGGCCCGAACCTGAAAACCCTGTCCACTGTTCCTCGTGCGATCGGCACGAACCATTTTGCTACAGTCGTCGACACCGTCCTACTCCAAAAAACACCTTGAGGGGCAACCCCGGGTGTGCGGTCGGACCCAAAACACCGACAGCTGGCGCGCCAGGTTGGGGGTGTGTCGACGATCCAAGCTAGCTCAATGGCCGTCACCTTCTACAACAAGATCACCCTGCGTCCCGGATCCGTATTCCGCTTCGGAACAATCTCATCTGTAGCGGATGAAGAAGGAATTCTGCACCGTATCGTGGATCCGCCGGAAAAGAAGTCTCCCCCAACGAACTCCGAAAATACCGGAGAAGCACAACCTCCAGCTTTCCGGAAGAAGATCGTCTCCGGAAAGTCGGGGGCCGAGGGCTCGCTGACCCGGAGAACTCCACTGCCTACCTCTCCGACAAAAGAGTGGACACAGATCGCAAGGAAGAAGGAAACCGGGGAAAAGCGAGTTGCTCTTTCCGTTCCTCATGCCTCAAAGGAAAACGGGAAGAAGCTCACCACGACAGCAGCACCATTCTACCCCGACGTCCTCTTCATCGGGAGAGTGGAGTCGCCTATCGTCTCCGACGACGAGCCGACCGTACCCGGGGAAGAACCGCCTCAACGAGAGTCCCGACGATGGAGGAACCGGCGCAGGAATGTTCGACGACATCACGCGGCCGGAGAGCGGGATCCGGAGCAGCCTGTCTCGCGAGACGAGGTCTCGGAGATAGGAGAAACTCTAGAAGAACGCGTCTTCAGAGAACGAAGGAACTCCCGACGACGTGATCGCCGACGAGCTCAGGAACAGGCTGAGCGAGATGCAAGGCAACGCCGGGAGAATCCATTCTTCGGGCGCAACCTGAATCCCGACTTCGCCCGAGCTATGAACACGCCGAGCGAAGTCGGAGGGGTATTGGCTCGGATAGCTGATGGACTTCCTCGGACTCCTGACGCTGAGGGCTACCGACGACTGTTCACCCAGGCGGCCAACCATCTTCTACCGCTTGCTCACCCGCCGAACGATCTACGACACGCCATCAACAGTCGCCGAGACGCGCGAAGCTCCATCAATGCTTCACGCGAGCGGCGACATGAGAACGAGATTCGCCGTCGGGAGGAGTACGACAGGGATCATGGCATCCCGACTCAGAGCCAAGCCACCGGAACTGGGTCGGCAACTGCCTCAACTGGTGGAACCACCCGGGGACGGTCGAGGAACCACAATCACAACTCCCCTCCCCGGGACGGACATCGTCCCCGACGACAGGAGGACACGTGCGGAGTGTCCGCTCTTACTCCGCGCCTTAGGGCCATCCAATGGCCTCCCAACTTCAAGGTATCCAATGTCGACAAATATGAACCTAAGCAGGATCCAGGGGGTTGGCTAGCCGTCTACACCACCGCTGCTCGGGCTGCCGGGGCATCCGAAGACGTGATGACCGCTTATTTACCCATCGTCCTTGGGCAAGACGCGCTGCAGTGGCTGCGACATCTACCCCGACACTGCATCAACGACTGGGGAGACTTCAGTCGATGCTTCACCGCCAACTTCCAGTCCCTCTCTGACAAGCCGGCGCAACCGTGGGACCTCAAAACCATCAAGCGCCGGGGGGATGAGACTCTTCGGTCGTACCTCAAAAGGTTCCAGACCATGAGAAATCGTATCCCCGAGGTCACGGAGGCGGCCGTGATCGAGGACTTCTACAGAGGATCCAATGACTCGGCTTTCGTCCGAGCCATACTACAGAAGGCGCCGACTACCTCCGAGGAATTGTTCCGGGAAGCCGACCTCTACATCACCGCCGACGAGCGAGCTCAGGACCTTATCGGAGGAGCAAAGCCTGCACCGGCAGCACCACGACGCGACGCGAACCAGCCACCCGACAAACGCTGGGAGAAGAGGCCTCGCGAAGAAGTACACACCGCCGGACCACCTGCCTCTCGCGCTCGAGGAGGACCTCGCGGAGGCGAACGCACGCTGGACGACATCCTCGACGCCCAGTGCCCGTACCACAAGGACATGCGCCACACTCTTCGAAACTGTCGGGACTTCAAGCATTCTGTCGGACACGGCCGACCCTTCCAACCTCTACCTCCTCCTCCACCGAGGGGAGGACCAGATGAACCACGACAACCTCATCGGCAGGAGGAGGGAGGAGGAGGAGCTTTCCCACGCATCGACAGGGAGGTCAACGTCATCTTCGGCGGACATGGGTCGCAGGAGAGCAAAAGACAACAAAAGCTCAACAACCGCCAGATACTGGTGGCGACTACTGGTCCTCCCGCCCCATACCGGTGGTCAGAACATCCGATCACTTTCACTCGGGGAGATCAATGGCTCAACTTCGACCATCCAGGCAAATATCCGCTCCTCGTCGATCCGGTGATCCGAGAAAGCCGGGTAAAGAAAGTGCTGGTGGACGGGGGGAGCAGCATCAACGTCACCTTCCCCCGGACACTCCAAGGCTTAGGAGTTTGCCTCAAAGAGCTCCACGAGTCGGACACTCCTTTCTTCGGCATCGTGCCGACAGAAGGGGAGTACCCGCTGGGCCACATCTACATGCCGGTCACCTTCGGAACTCCAGAGAACTACAGAACCGAGTTCCTGAGGTTTGAAGTGGCGAACTTCGACTGCGGGTACAACGCCATCATCGGGAGGCCTGGGTTGGCCAAGTTCATGGCCATTCCGCATTACACATACATGATACTGAAGATGCCAGGACCGCAAGGGATCATAACTGTGCGCGCCGACTTCCAAGGCGCCGCAGAGTGTTTCCGAGTGGCTATTCAAGCAGCTCTCACCGCCAAGCCATCGACGGTCCCTTCCACACTGGCGAACTCTAAGCCTGAGGAAGACCTCGCAGTACCGGCAAGCGAAGCTCAGACCGCGACCTCTATGCGGCCGACTGAAGAAACCAAAAGAATCAACCTGGGGTTCGCTGATGAGCGCAAAATGGCTATCATCAGCTCCAGCTTGGACGACAAATAGGAAAGCGCGCTCGTCCAGTTTCTGCAAGATAACCGAGATGTATTCGCATGGCAACCTGCGGATATGCCGGGAGTCCCAAGAGAACTGGCCGAGCACAAACTGAAGGTCTATCCCCAGGCAAAGCCGATTCGGCAAAAACTACGTCGTTTCACGCCCAACAAGAGAGAGGCCATTCGCACCGAGTTAGCTCGCTTGGTCGCGGCTGGATTCATTAGAGAAGTGTTACATCCCGAGTGGTTAGCCAACCCTGTTCTTGTACTCAAAAAGAATAAAGTGGATTGGCGCATGTGTGTTGATTATACTGATCTCAACAAACACTGTCCGAAGGATCCTTTCGGGCTCCCAAGGATAGATCAGGTGGTGGACTCCACCGCTGGATGTTCTATGCTGTCTTTCCTGGATTGCTATTCCGGATACCATCAGATTAGTCTGGCAAAGGAAGATGAAGAAAAAACGGCATTCATTACTCCGTTTGGTGCTTTCTGTTATACCTCCATGCCGTTTGGCCTCAAAAACGCTGGGGCAACTTACCAGAGAGCCATTCAAACATGCTTAGCCGATCACTGGGGCAAGCGTGTGGAGGCCTACGTGGATGACGTGGTAATCAAAACGCAGGACTCAAAAAACTTCATCGAAGACTTACAACTGGTTTTCAACAGTCTGAGGCGGTATAGATGGAAGCTTAATCCCGAGAAATGTGTTTTCGGGGTACCAGCAGGAAAGTTGCTCGGGTTTATCGTCAGCCACCGGGGAATTGAGGCTAATCCAGATAAGATTGAAGCTATCATGAAGATGGAAGCACCTCGATCGCAAAAGAAGGTTCAGCGACTTACTGGATGTATGGCAGCTCTGAGCAGATTTATATCCAGGCTAGGAGAAAAAGGTTTGCCATTTTACAAGTTACTCAAGAAGGTGGATAAGTTTCAATGGACTTCAGAAGCACAAGAAGCTCTAGATGCTCTGAAAAAATTCTTGACAACACCACCAGTACTGAAACCACCCCGGCGAGCTATGTCAACTCAACCAGCTGAAGATTTGCTATTGTATATCTCTTGCACGGCTCACGTGGTAAGCACCGCATTGGTAGTCGAGCGAGTAGAAGAAGGACATGCCTATCCAGTACAACATCCTGTTTACTTCATTAGTGAAGTCCTAGGCCCCTCAAAGAAAAAGTATCCTCAAGTTCAGAAGCTATTATATGCAGTACTTCTAACTGCCCGCAAGCTGCGTCACTACTTTGACGACCACAAAGTCATAGTAGTTACAAGTTTTCCAATAGGGGATATTCTTCACAACAAGGAAGCCATCGGTCGAATAGCCAAGTGGGCTTGCGAGCTGGGATCTCATGACATTGAGTTCCGACCTCGCACTGCCATCAAAACTCAAGCACTGGTTGATTTTGTATCAGAGTGGACCGAACAACAAGTACCAGACAACCCGGAGACTGCAGAAGTATGGCGAATGTATTTTGATGGCTCACTGAAGCTGCAGGGAGCAGGAGCAGGGATTCTCTTCACTGCGCCTGGAGGCGAACACCTCAAGTACGCCCTCCAGTTGCTATTCCCGGCCTCCAACAATGCAGCCGAGTATGAAGCTTTGATCCAAGGATTGAACATTGCCATATCGTTGGGCGTCAAAAGATTGATGGTATACGGAGACTCTCTGGTAGTCATCAGCCAGATAAACAAGGAGTGGGATTGCTCAAACGATTCAATGGGAAAATACTGCACTGCCGTCCGAAAGCTGGAAGATAAATTCGAGGGTCTGGAATTTCATCATGTAGAAAGAGATCGGAACACAGCAGCCGATGTATTGTCCAAGCTAGGGTCCAGTCGAACTCAGGTCCCACCCGGAGTTTTCGTGCAAGAAATTCTGCAGTCGAGTATCTCAATGGATCAAACAGAAGAGTGCAACATCATAGATCAACCCGAGTCAGACCCTGATGACTGGAGAAGGCCGATCATTAAGTATATAAAGAATGAAGAAGAACCAGACGACAAGAATTCGGCAGAGCGCATTGCAAGACAGTCAGCTCACTATACACTTATTGGGGAGACATTATACAGAAGGGGTGCATCAGGCGTCCTCATGAGGTGCATTCTCTCGTCCACTGGGAAGCAACTTCTGGAGGAGGTCCATGCTGGGCAATGTGGAATACATGCAGCCTCCAGAACACTAGTCGGGAAGGTCTTCAGGTCAGGATTCTATTGGCCAACAGCAAAGAACGATGCAGCCGAGTTAGTTCAGAGGTGCGAAGCCTGCCAATATTTGTCAAAGCAACAACACATGCCAGCACAGCAACTGCAGACCATACCAGTAACTTGGCCTTTCGCATGCTGGGGACTGGATATGATTGGACCTTTCAAGAAAGCTCAAGGGGGATACACTCATGTATTGGTAGCGATTGACAAATTCACTAAATGGATAGAGTTCAAGCCCATTGCCTCTTTAACCTCTGCTAAGGCCGTGGAATTCATACAAGACATAATATTCAGATTCGGGATACCAAACAGCATCATAACCGATTTAGGATCCAACTTCACAAGTTCAGAATTCTTCGACTTCTGCGAGCAAAAGAGCATTCAGATCAAGTATGCATCTGTAGCCTATCCAAGAGCCAATGGGCAGGTTGAGCGAGCCAACGGGATGATATTGGAGGCACTCAGGAAAAAGGTCTTCGATAAGAATGAAAAATTCGCAGGAAAGTGGATAAGGGAATTGCCCTATGTCGTTTGGAGCCTAAGAACCCAACCTAGCCGAGCTTTGCATGGAAACACTCCTTTCTTCATGGTCTATGGGTCGGAGGCAGTGCTACCCGCTGATCTCAAGTTTGGGGCGCCGAGGTTGACCTTCGAAAGCATAGCAGAAGCTAAAGCCACCAGGCTGGAGGACATAGATGTACTTGAAGAAGAACGGCTTAATGCAGTAATCCAATCAGCACGGTACCAGCAGACTCTAAGGCGCTATCACGACAAGGTTGTGCGACAGCGATTCTTCTCAGTAGGAGATCTCGTCCTCCGCCGAATTCTAACGGGGGAGGGACGACACAAGTTATCACCCTTATGGGAAGGACCCTTCATGGTAGCAGAAGTCACTCGGCCCGGATCGTATCGCCTCACTCAGATGGATGGCACAGAAGTTGGGAACTCCTGGAACATAGAACACCTTAGAAAGTTTTATCCCTAGCTGTATCTCAAAACTGCTGGGATGACGATGTACTCTGTAAAGTGGGAATATGTCATCAATAAAAAAGAGGCTTCAAAGATACTCAGTTCATTTACAATTGACTTGCATTCTTACTTGACTCGGGGGTGACCACTATGCCCTACTAACGGAGCAATCGACTTAAGTTGGTGACGACTTAAGGCGGTGCAACATGCTCACGTTTACTTAACTCAGGGTGACCACTATGCCCTACTAACGGAGCAATCGACTTAAGTTGGTGATGACTTAAGGCGGTGCAACATGCTCACGCTTACTTAACTCGAGGTGACCACTATGCCCTACTAACGGAGCAATCGACTTAAGTTGGTGACGACTTAAGGTGGTGCAACATGCTCACGCTTACTTAACTCAGGGTGACCACTATGCCCTACTAATGGAGCCATCGGCTAAAAGTCAGTGGCGACTTAAGCCGATGCAACATGCCTTTACAATTCAGGGGATGACTTCTATATCCCACAAACGAATTTCATAATCATCATGCGTCATTTCATTACTATAAATTTACGAACTGATGAATTCTGATACAATAAGAAAGTCATTATATCATTCGAGTGCTGAACTAATGTCCTCTGACAAATACTCGATTATGCTAACCGCACGCTCAAAGCACGCAAAAGTTTTTCTTTATTTTGCAAAGTCTTTCTCAGGAGCGACCGACGAAGAAGGGCGACTCGAGGAATCAGGGGCAGCATTCACATCAGCCCTTATGTCTTCAGGAACAACCACGTCGGGTCTCCTCATCAATATTCGTCCTGCCCGAATAGCCTTGTCCATAGCTCTGTCACACTGGGCTTTGAGAGTAACAGAAGTTTCTTCGGCAACTTTAGCAGCTAGTCGAGCAGTCTCTAACTCCTGGGCAATGGATTTCTTGGAAGCTCGGAGTTCTTTAATGGTGGCATCCTTTGCTAATATCAGTTGCTTGAGGCGAGTCACTTCGTCCGCGGATTCCTGCAGCCTGCAACGTTGATTGTCCAATTCCTCCATGGTAAAGCGGTGACTCCTCTCTAAGATGGTCAGCGAATTGCTAGAATCACGATACAATCTGTCAAGATTGTCATGAGAAGCAGCAAGGATACGCTTTTCTTCCTGCGAGCAAAAGTCAGCTCCTTCAAAAACCAAGCAAGTAATAGGAGCACAGCAAGGCAAGGCACAGTTTTTGTAAATTACCTTTTCAGAATCAAGCTGAGCATGAAGGGAAGAACTCAGGGCATTGGCGTCATCCAAGGCAGCAGAGACTTGACCCAGTTCAATTTGGCCCTGAGAGTACTTCTCCTCAAAGTCAGTGCACCGCTGAGCCAATTCAGCCAGATCTCGAGAGTGTTTTTCCTCAAGAATTGAAATCTGCCGAGTCACTCCTAGCGAGAGATAATCAAACAAAATGGGGTCAGAAGGTAAGGCAGTCCACAGCGAAGGCAGAGAGAAGCAAAAAAGCACTAACCAGCGTTGGTTGCCTCCAATTCAGAGACGCGACGTTGAAGTGACACTGGATTCCAACATGCAAGAGATGAAGCTACCTCTAGGGCGGAGGCACCCTGTAGCCTCAGCTGGCTAGCCATCCCATCCACCAAAGCCTGATGAGGAAAACAGACGAGTGTGACGACAGCAGTTTAGGCAATGTAAAAGTCAAGTTAAAATACATCACAGTACCTGGAGGTTGGAGAAGAACGAAGGGATCCCCAAATCAGGAGAGATCAGTTGATAACCAGGCGTAAGACCACTACCCGAAGCAGCTTGCAATAAACCAGTGGGAATCAGCTCGGTGCCTTCAACAGAGCCCAACGCTCGATCAGCGGGGACGTTGCCTTCTAAAGCGACTCCCTGGTCCAAGGTTTGAGCTACCACCATACAGCCGGAGTGTGGAGGAGATCCCGCGTGAACGTCCATGGAGGTACAGGAAGGAGACCCTGCTCGGGCATCCTCGGGGGCTGGGTCATAGTTGGCACTGCCCATTTGAGCCGGATCATCCCCGGCAGCACCCTCGGGGGCTGGGCATGTGTCAGCACCACTCTTGAGGTCCAAGCTCTCTGCAGTAACCACTTCTAAGGTTGATGGGCCCTCATCTACTTCCATAGGACCAGGACGATTCAAGTCAGTCTCCCGGCCCTCAAGATCGCGCTCTAAGGTCGACGAGGCACGGGATGACCTCAACCCAGCATCGGGCACGTCAGCACAAGCCTCCATTGCACCATCATCCACTGGTTCCGATAACCAGTCCTCTAGGACCATATCCTCAAGAGTTTGATCAAAGTTGGCCAGAGACAGTCCTTGTAGACCAATGAGGGCAGACAAAGCAGGAGAGGGAACTCCACTACTCTCACCACTAGCGATGAACTGCCGACTGTTCTTTCGAGTCAAAGGAATCTCATTCTCTTCCTCCTCGTCATCCACACCGACAACACAAGTAGCACCCCCATTGGGGTCAGCAACAGGCGGAGCACCCACATTGAGATCAGCAGCAGATTGGGGACACCCATTGGGGTCAGCATCAATAAGTCTAGTCGCAGGCGTTTCTTCGGTAACATGAACCGAGGTACCAGCATCCTGATCAAAACTGGATACTCGCCGGAGGCGCCTTCTTTTCTTCTTTTGCTCATCAGCAGAAGGCTCAGGCTGATTGGTTCGGCAAGGGCGCCTCGGGCGAGCACTGACAGGCCTTCGAACATCCAAAGTCGTATCAACCTCTGGAAGGGGCACCACTGCCAACGCCCCAGCAGGAGCAGCGTCAGAAGAATCCTCAGCTAGCAAATCGAGCATAGTGTTTATATCTGCATCACTAGGGTTCAGGGGCACCTCGAAATGGACCTGCCGTTCGTCATCAGGAATCTCCCCAAGCGAAGCAACCAAAGCACTGACTTCTTCAGCAGAGGGTCGCACTCTAAGGCCCAAACTGCCATCAGTAACAGGTGGATTCGATACAAATAGGGTGAAGGCTTTGGGAGGAGGCAAATTCCAGGCCGAGTACGCCACTGGAGCACCAACATTTGACACCTTGCCCCTAAGGATCATTTCAAGTCGGCTCACCAAGTCTGCAGAAGGGATTCTCCTGTTGGTAACCCGAGTTGAGTCGGCTAGCCCTCGGTACAGATAAGCTGGATAGGCCCTGTCTTTCAGTGGTTGGATATTCTTGAAAACAAAGTCAGCAACCACAGCTTCAGCAGTTAGACCTCTCTCTTTCAGCAGTCCAACTTCAGCTAGCAACACACCTGCCTCAGCTACCTCCTGGTCTGTGGGAGACTCGGTCCAGCTCGGGGTACGAACGTCTGGCTGTCTTCCCGACCGGGAGGGGAGAGAATTCCCATAATTATCAACTATAAACCACTCTAGGCGCCATCCCTTAATACTGTCCTTAAGGGGGATCTCAAGATATTCAGTTTTCCGCCTGCGGCGCATCTCCAAGCTGGCACCCCCGACCAACTGATGTTGTCCCCCAGCCATCCCAGGGCGACAATGATACAAATACTTCCATAAACCAAAATGTGGCAGCACGCCAAGAAAGGCTTCGCATAAGTGAACGAAGATGGAGATTTGCAGAATTGAATTAGGGTTTAAATGGGTCAAGTTAACATGATAGAAATCAAGGAGGCCGCGGAAAAAGGGAGAGATGGGAAGGCCAAGGCCGCGGAGGAGAAAAGGGGCGTAAACAACAGACTCGTGGGTATCTTCTGTCGGAACGGTAGACCCATGGCAAATCCGCCAAGAACAGAGTTCCCGCGGAGGAAGAACCCCGATGGATACGAGATGAAGGAGTTCGGTTACAGAAATGATGGACATATGGTTACCTGCGAAAGGCAACTGGCTGTTGGGGTCGATTGGAGGAATCACCACAGCAGACGAGCTCGCAGTCTTCCTCTTGGGTGCCATCTCGATTCCACCAGCGAGCAAAGTGGGAGGCGAATGGCAGAGAGGATTCAGAAGCGGGAAAGCAAGAACTAGGGCACGGAAAGCAAAGGCGGCTAAAAGCACAACTCTTATGGGATAGCCAGATACCGTTTCAAAAAGTGCCCAGTCATCACCCGGCGGTTATTTCCAAAACCCCAGCATGCCACGTGGAACCCCGACAGTTATCTCCAGAACACTGGTGCGCCACCTCATCACTCGGCCATCGTCCTCAAAGTGGCTTGCGCGGCCTGCTATCACTCGGCGTTGCCTCCAAAACGCCGATTTCATACCCAGTCGCTCGGCATTACCTCTAAAATGCCGACGTCGCTTTCCAGTCGGTCGGCGTTGCCTCCAAAACGCTGATTTCATGTTCAGTCGCTCGGCATTGCCTCTAAAATGCCGACGTCGCTTTCCAGTCACTCGGCGTTGCCTCCAAAACGCCGATTTCATGTTCAGTCGCTCGGCATTACCTCTAAAATGCCGACGTCGCTTTCCAGTCGGTCGGCGTTGCCTCCAAAACGCTGATTTCATGTTCAGTCGCTCGGCATTACCTCTAAAATGCCGACGTCGCCTTCCCAGTCGGTCGGCGTTGCCTCCAAAACGCTGATTTCGTTTTCAGTCGCTCGGCATTACCTCTAAAATGCCGACGTCGCCTTCCCAGTCGGTCGGCGTTGCCTCCAAAACGCTGATTTCGTTTTCAGTCGCTCGGCATTACCTCTAAAATGCCGACGTCGCTTTCCAGCCGCTCGGTGTTACCTCCAAAACGCTGATTTGGTGTTCAGTCGCTCGGCATTGCCTCTAAAACACCGACATCACCTTCCAGTCGCTCAGCATTAACTCTAAAATGCCGATGTTGCTCTCCAAACACTCGGCGTTGCTTCTAACACACTGATACAGTCTTCAGTTGCTTGATGTTACCTCTAAAACGTCGACATCATTTACAATTTACTCGGCAGCTATTTCTGGAAGCATCAGTTTGATCCCCAAGTCATTCGTCTACTGTTTCAAAGAAATCAGCTTTATGAACAAGCGAGACGAGTCATCAATAGGAAACCAACGTCATTCTTTCATTCAAAGGGAAGATAATAAACTTACAAATCAACTCTTTGCGAGTTGATACTTCCCTACTATTACTACATTACATTACTATCTGTCGGCGTTCCGAGACCGGGGGGTCCTCGAGCCGACGAGTGAGAGTGCCGCGTGCCCCAGCCCAGATGGGTCGAGCGCGTGGAGCGAGCGCGAAGGGGGGAACAGAGAGAGAGGTCGGTGGCCGGAGCCGGGTCGTGAGGGAGTCGGAGAATTCCCGCGGCCTTCGTGTTCGTCCCGCGCCCAGGTCGGGTGCGCTTGCAGTAGGGGGTTACAAGCGTCCGCGCGAGGTGAGGGGAGTGAGCGGTCCCGAGAGAGCGCCTGCCCCTGCCCTTCGTCCCCGCGAGGCCAACCTTCTCTAAGAAGGCCCTGGTCCTTCCTTTTATAGTCGCAAGGAGAGGATCCAGGTGTACAAGATGGGGGTGTAGCAAGGTGCTACGTGTCTAGCGAGGGAGAGCTAGCGCCCTATGTACACGCCAAGGTGGCAGCCGGAGAGATCTTGGCACCCTGTAGGTGTGGCGTCGTGGCTGTTGGAGGAGTAACGGAGCCGGATGGGGGGACAGCTGTCGGAGTGGCTGGGCCCTTGCTGACGTCCTCCTGCTTTCGTAAGGGAGCTGGGAGTCGCCGTCGTCATGGTCTAGCGGGGCGCCATCATTTGCCTATCTGGCGTGGCTGGCCAGATGGGACGCCGGTCTTGTTCTCTGCGACCCAAGTCGGCTCAGGGCAGGGTGATGATGACGCTCCCTGTTGACGTGGCGGTCTCATGTCCTAGGTCGGGCGTCGTGGAAGCTCCTCCGAAGCCGAGGTCGAGTCCGTCCTGCAAGACAGAGGCAGAGTCCGAGCCCTGGGTTCGGGCGAGGCGGAGATCGTTAGGCAGAGGCCGAGGCGGAGTCCGAGCCCTGGGTCGGGCGAGGTGGAGTTCGTCGTCTTCCGGGGCCTTAGCCCGAGTCCGAGCCCTTGGGCGGAGCGGAGTTCGCCGTCTTCCGGGGCCTTAGCCCGAGTCCGAGCCCTTGGGCGGAGCGGAGTTCGCCGTCTTCCGGGGCCTTAGCCCGAGTCCGAGCCCTTGGGCGGAGCGGAGTTCGCCGTCTTCCGGGGCCTTAGCCCGAGGTCCGAGCCCTTGGGCGGAGCGGAGTTCGCCGTCTTCCGGGGCCTTAGCCCGAGTCCGAGCCCTGGGTCGGGCGGAGCCTCCTATGGTACTTCTGGCGAAGTCTGGTCGCCCGTCGGTCTTACCTTTTGCGTTAAACGCCCCGGTGACTCGGTTGGTTGGCGTGGTGATTTAGTCAGGGTTTCTTCTTATCGAAGGCGGGGCCTAGGGCGAGCCGGAGATGGGTCTGCCGTGAAAGAGGAGGCCTCAGGCGAGACGGAGTCATCTTAGGGTTGGCTGCCCTCGCCCGAGGCTAGGCTCGGGCGTGGCGTGGTCAAGTCACTCGTATGGGCTGATCCCTGACTTAATCAAACCCATCAGGCCTCTGCAGCTTTATGCTGATGGGGGTTACCAGCTGAGAATTAGGCGTCTTGAGGGTACCCCTAATTATGGTCCCCGACAGTAGCCCCCGAGCCTCGAAGAGAGTGTTAACACTCGCTTGGAGGCTTGCGTCGCACTTTTTTGCAAGGGGACCAGCCTTTCTCGGTGGTACTTTGTTCCGGTGGGTGCGCGCGAGCGCACCCGCCGGGTGTAGCCCCCGAGGCCTCGGAGGAGTGGTTTCACTCCTTCGAGGTCTTAATGCCTTGCGTAATGCCTCGGCTGGACTAGCGGTTCCCTCATGCGAGCAGGGCGTAACCCAGGTGCACTGTCGGGGCCCAAGTTCTCGGGCTGGTATGTTGACGCTGTCAACGGTTTGGCCGGAGCCGGGTTTGCGAGAGCAGCCCCCGAGCCTTCGCACGGAGCGAGAGGACGATCAGGGACAGACTCGACTTTTTATATACGCCCCTACGTCGCCTTTCCGCAAGGAGGAGGGGGGAGTGCGCCATGTTACCCTCGATGGGCACCGAACATGGTGTCTCCAGTGAGCTGCAATCGGGTAATCCGAGTGGACGTCCGTGCCCCGTTCGTTGGGGGTCGGCTAGGGGCCCGGAGGCACGCCCAAAAGTACCTGCGGGTGATCTGCCGGACCCGGTCCCCTAGCGACGGGGTCCGAGGGCTCGTTGCCTCCCTCCGATGGGATTCCGTTACAGAGTCGTTCCCGCTGGTCTCGGAAATGTCCTAGGGTACCTCGGGAGCGCAGCCCGAGCCTTGGTTATGTATCGAACGTACCCCTGGTCATCCCTCGCTCGGCGTCTGAGGCGACTGTGAACCCTTCGACAGGCCAGCCTTCGAACCCCTGATCAGTAGGGGGCACGGAGCCCTAGTAGCCTGAGGCAGTCATGGAACCTTTCGGGAGGCCGACCTTCGAACCCCTGACCAGTAGTGGGTGTCGGGCCCACGCGATCTGAGGCGGCTGTTGAACCCCTCGGGGGGCCAGCCTTCGAACCCCTGATCAGTAGGGAGGCTCGGAGCCTAGTTCCTTCACGGGGAAGGATCCCTTTGGGGTTATCCCCCTTCTCGGTCCCTGTTGCAAGAGATAGAGAAAGAAGGAAAAGGGAAAAAGGGTTCGAAATTGAACGTCGGGGCGTACCTTTTTCCGGCGTGGTCGTTTTGGCGAAGGCGAAACGTCACCAGCCGCTCCCGCCCGTAGCGCTGTCCGCCGAGCCGCGGAGTTAATGCGCCGGGGTGAGTAGTTGGCGAGGTTGCCGTTGCGCGTGCGCGAGCCGTTCGAGGTACGGGTCACGGGCGCGTCGTCTTCACGCCGTGAGAGGGGGTTCTCTTGCTGCCTCCGGATGGGACATGAGCTTGGCAGATGGCGTGACCGCTGCTCTCGCGCGCCTGCCACCGTCATTACTGCCGGCCCATTTTTGACCGCTTTTGACCGCTGCGCCAGGCTGGCGCTGCCGGGTCGCGGGCTGGGTCGCCTCGAATCGCGGTATCGGTTCCACAATCGAGGAGGTGCGGTGGTGGAGCGAGTGGCATAGCGGTTCGCATGCAGCGCCCGGCGCGCCAGTTGCACGACGCGTGGGCTTGAGCCGTCGCGCTGGCCTGTCAGGAATCGGAGAGGCGCGTCCACTTGGCGCGGTTGCATGCCGCCTGCATGGCCGCCTGCCCCTTTCGCCCGCTGGTCCGGGCAAAAGTGGAGGGTTACATGTAACCGCTGGGTGGTTGCGTGCGTCGTGCGCGGCGGTTCGGCTTCTTCTGCTTAGAGCCGGTCTGCATGACAGGCGGGGCCCCAGCCCCCGCGCCGCAGGGAAGGGCTTTGGAGGCGTGTTGGAGAAGACTCAGCCCGTGACGGTTGAGGGCGCAAGCAGGGGGAGTTGCCTTTAAAAGGAGGGCGACCCCCTTCGTGAGGTAACCGTGTCTCCTTCCTCCCCAATGCATTGTGTCTCTCCATCTTCCGAGCCCCCGGATGGGGGAAAACCGCCGTCTTTTCGCTCCATCGCTGGAGGAACGCAACTCCGCGGGAGTTGGTACCTTTCAGCCATCGTTCGGCTTCAAGGATTTTCATCATGCAGCCCGGCTGCACCCCTCCACCGGCGGTCCCCCAAGAGGGCGACCTCCGGCTTGATGGTGGGGGAAAGCGAGCCGGGCTGCGGTCTCTGCCCCTCCCTCAGCCTCAAGGATTTTCATCACCAGGCCAAGAGGGAGGACGAGGCGAGCCAGGGAGCTGTCTCCGTGTGGGTCGGTTGCCCTCTTCTTCCCCATGTGCCTGGGGGGAGAACGGCATCCTCCAGCTTCGCGGAGACTTCCTCCAGCCATGTCGGAAGTGGCGGGTCCCGAGGCGTCGGCGGACGGGAGTGGCTTCTCTACTGATGAGATTGCCTACTCCGTCAGTAGCCCTGGGTCTCCGTCCCCCGGCCTGAATGGCTGGCTCTCGTCCTCGGGGGGTGAGAGTCTTTCCGCTGCCCCGCAGGCCCACCCCTATCGAGTGGGGTTGTTCGTACCTGCGGGGTGGGGGAACCGGAGTTCCGTTTGTAATGGCACTTCGAGTGCCGGGTTTTTTGTTCATTTCGGCTTTCGGGGCCTGAACATGTATGTAACTTCGGCACAGAGCCGTGTTTTTTCCTCATTTCTGAGCACTAAGACTCGCCTGTTGTTTGCCTGAACCGCTTCACCAAGCATGAGTCGCCCCGTGTCAAGGTGACGAGTGAGGTATCTGTATCCCGGAGGCGTAGGAATCCCTCGGCTCGGTCGGACCTGTTGTCCGAGGCTCCTCTAGCTTAGTTAAAGAGACCCCTCGGCCGCTCTTCGACGAGCCGAGGCCAGGGGTAGCGATATCAGCATGAGCAGAGGCGTTGTCGGCTCGGAAATGAAACCTGGTTGGCCGGAGCCTAGCCGGGTTGTTTGTTGGCAGGATCGTCGTCGGAGTTGCTCAGCCGAGGCTTCGGACCGAGCTGGCGCCCTCGGAAGGTGGTCGGCCGAGGCCCCGGAGGTGGCCGGCCGAGCCGTCCGCTCGGGCCGGGTTCTCGGAGAAGTCCCGGGCAGAGACTGCTCGAGCGTGGCGATGACATCGCCCTTCGGAGCGGAGGCCCTCGGACCGCGTCGCCGCCCGAGGCTAGGTCGGGCCTTGCCGAAGGTGCTATCGATGCCGAGGGTGTCGTCGCCCTCTTCCAGCGTCAAGATCCGAGCCTGCAGGGTCAGATCGTCTTGTAGCGTGGGCCTTGCGCGGCCGTTGAGGCCAGAACACATACCCTTGTTGCGTTATAAAGCTGCGTCTCTTTTCCTCTCGTTTCGAGTATCTGGACTTTTTGTCGGTAGCAGGGATGTTAGTGCGAGCAAGAGTTGCTTCTCGCGGAAGGTGATGAGTGAGGTATCTGTATCCCGGAGGCGTGGGAGTCCCTCGGCTCGGTCGGCCTTGCCGCTTACGCGTACTTTTACCCGCCCATGAAGCCCTGTCACCGACTCGGTCGAGAAGGCTCGAAGAATCGCTTCGGCAGAAGAGCTCCCGTACGTAAAGACTCGTTCGATCCGCGGATTCGCCTTATCCGAGCGCGAGTTACTTATCGCAGAAGGTGATGAGTGAGGTATCCGTATCCCGGAGGCGTAGGAGTCCCTCGGCTCGGTCATCCTTGACTGCTTACGTGTACCCCGTCGTTTCCAGGACCCGCTTTTCGAAGTAGTCAAAAAGCACGAAAGATGTTCTGGTAAAAGGGATTTTTTGTTCGAGGAAAATTTTGACGCAGAGGGGGTTTCCCCCCTTTTAGCCCCCGAGGGAGGGTCGGGCTCTACCGAGGCGAGGCTGACCCTTCCTTGTTGACTAAACTTTGCATGGGTGCGAGGTATATAAACAACTTGGAAACATCTTAAGGGTAGAAGCGACGTAGCTGTTGGATGTTCCAAGCGTTGCCGTAGACCTCTCCTTGACTGTTGGCCAGCTTGTACGTTCCGGGCTTCAGAACTTTGGCGATGATGAACGGCCCCTCCCAGGGGGGCGTGAGCTTGTGCCTCCCACGGGCGTCTTGCCGCAGCCGAAGCACCAGATCGCCCACCTGGAGGTCTCGGGGTCGGACCCCTCGGGCGTGGTAGCGTCGCAGGGACTGCTGATACCGCGCCGAGTGTAGTAAGGCCCTGTCCCGAGCCTCGTCCAGCTGGTCCAGCGAGTCTTCTCGGCTAGCTTGGTTGCTTTCTTTGTTGTAGGCCCTCGTCCTCGGGGAGCCGTATTCCAGGTCCGTGGGCAGGATGGCCTCGGCCCCGTAGATCAGGAAGAACGGCGTGAAACCCGTGGCCCGGCTTGGCGTCGTCCTCAGGCTCCAGACCACCGAGGGGAGTTCCTTCATCCATCGCTTGCCGAACTTGTTGAGACTGTTGTAAATCCGAGGCTTGAGCCCTTGTAGAATCATGCCGTTGGCACGTTCCACTTGCCCATTCGTCATGGGGTGCGCTACGGCGGCCCAGTCTACCCGGATGTTGTGATCATCGCAAAAATCCAAGAATTTTTTGCCGGTGAACTGGGTGCCATTGTCGGTGATGATGGAGTTCGGGACCCCGAAGCGATGGATGATATTGGTGAAGAACGCCACCGCCTGCTCGGACCTGATGCTGTTCAGGGGTCGGACCTCGATCCACTTGGAGAATTTGTCGATGGCGACCAGCAGGTGCGTGTAGCCCCCGGGCGCCTTCTGCAGAGGGCCGACGAGGTCCAGACCCCACACAGCGAAGGGCCAGGTGATGGGTATCGTCTGCAGAGCCTGAGCGGGCACGTGGGTCTGCTTCGCATAGAATTGGCACCCTTCGCAGGCGCGGACAACTCTAGTGGCGTCAGCCACCGCCGTTGGCCAGTAGAAGCCTTGGCGGAAAGCATTCCCGACGAGGGTTCGGGGTGCTGCATGATGACCGCAAGCCCCCGAGTGTATTTCCTGCAGGAGTTCCTGGCCCTCGGCGATGGAGATGCATCGCTGGAGGATGCCCGAGGGGCTTCGGTGGTAGAGTTCCTTCTCATCGCCCAGCAAGACGAACGATTTGGCACGTCACGCTACCCGCCGAGCCTCGGCGCGGTCGAGGGGCAGTTCTCCTTGGCGGAGATATTGCAGGTACGGGGTTTGCCAATCTTGATCTGGCACGACCCCGTTCTGCTCCTCCTCGATGCGCAGTGCTTCGCCCTCGGGCTCCGAGGGTTCCTCGGGGTGAGCCGAGGATGGCTCGGGCTGGGCCGAGGTCACCTCGGACGAGGCCGAGGGTGCTTCGGGCTCGGGCACGTCGCCTATGTTGACGGAGGGTTGGTGCAGATCCCGGGAGAAGACGTCCGGGGGAACCGTCGTTCGCCCCGAGGCTATCTTCGCCAGCTCGTCCGCAGTCTCGTTGTAGCGCCGGGCGATGTGGTTAAGCTCGAGCCCGTAGAACTTGTCTTCCAGGCGTCGAACCTCCTCACAGTAGGCCTCCATCTTTGGGTCGCGGCAGAGGGAGTTCTTCATGACTTGGTCGATGACGAGCTGCGAGTCGCCACGTGCATCGAGGCGTCGGACCCCTAGCTCGATGGCGATTCGCAATCCGTTGATCAGAGCCTCGTACTCAGCCACATTGTTGGACGCCGGGAAATGGAGGCGTAGCACGTAGCGCAGGTGTTTTCTGAGGGGCGAGACGAAAAGCAGGCCCGCGCCAGCTCTCGTCTTCATCAGCGACCCGTCGAAAAACATGGTCTAGAGCTCTGGTTGGATCGGAGCCGTTGGTAACTGGGTATCGACCCATTCGGCTACGAAATCCGCCAGTACCTGGGACTTGATGGCCTTCCGAGGGGCAAACGAGATTGCCTCGCCCATGATTTCCACCGCCCATTTCGTGATCCGTCCGGAGGCTTCTCGGCACTGGATGATCTCCCCCAGGGGGAAGGATGACACCACAGTCACCGGATGGGACTCGAAGTAATGTCGCAGCTTTCGCCTCGTCAGGATCACTGCATATAGCAGCTTCTGGACTTGTGGGTAGCGGATCTTGGTTTCGGACAGCACTTCGCTGACGAAGTAGACTGGCCTCTGAATGGGCAAAGCATGCCCCTCTTCCTGCCTTTCGACTACGATCGCGGCGCTGACCACCTGAGTGGTTGCGGCGACGTAGACCAGGAGGGTTTCTCCATCAGCTGGGGGTACCAAGATGGGCGCCTGGGTGAGGAGCGCCTTCAGGTTCCCGAGGGCTTCCTCGGCCTCGGGAGTCCAAGTGAAGCACTCGGCCCTCCTTAAGAGGCGGTACAGGGGCAGGCCTCTTTCGCCGAGGCGCGAGATGAAGCGGCTCAAGGCCGCGAGGCATCCCATGACCCTCTGTACGCCTTTTAAGTCCTTGATAGGCCCCATGTTTGTGATCGCTGCGATCTTCTCCGGGTTGGCTTCGATGCCCCGCTCGGAGACGATGAACCCCAAGAGCATGCCTCGGGGCACCCCGAAGACGCACTTCTCGGGATTGAGCTTGACGCCCTTCGCCTTGAGACACCGGAATGTCAGTCCGAGGTCGGAGAGAAGGTCGGAGGCTTTCCTCGTCTTGACTACGATGTCATCGACGTAGGCCTCGACCGTGCGACCAATGTGTTCGCCGAACACATGGTTCATGCACCGCTGGTACGTTGCACCCGCGTTTCTCAGCCCGAACGGCATTGTGACATAACAGTACATGCCGAAGGGCGTGATGAAAGAAGTCGCGAGCTGGTCGGATTCTTTCATCTTGATTTGATGATACCCTGAGTAGGCATCGAGGAAAGACAGGGTTTCGCACCCTGCAGTGGAGTCCACAATTTGGTCGATGCGAGGTAGAGGGTAGGGGACCTTCGGACATGCTTTGTTGAGACCAGTGTAGTCTACACACATCCGCCACTTCCCCCCTTTTTTCCTCACAAGTACAGGGTTGGCAAGCCATTCGGGATGGAATACCCCTTTAATGAACCCTGCTGCCATCAGCTTGTGGACCTCCTCGCCTATCACCCTGCGCCTTTCCTCGTCGAATCGGCGCAGAGGCTGTCTGACCGGCCGGGCTCCGGCCCGAATATCCAGCGAGTGCTCGGCGACATCCCTCGGTATGCCGGGCATGTCCGAGGGACTCCACGCAAAAACGTCGGCGTTTGCGCGGAGAAAGTCGACGAGCACTGCTTCCTATTTGGGGTCGAGCCCGGAACCGATCCGGATCTGCTTGGAGGTGTCGCCACTGGGGTCGAGAGGGACGGCCTTAACCGTCTCCGCTGGCTCGAAGTTGCCGGCATGCCGCTTCACGTCCGGCACCTCTCGGGAGAGGCTTTCCAGGTCGGCTATGAGGGCCTCGGACTCGGCGAGGGCCTCGGCGTACTCCACGCACTCCACATCGCATTCGAATGCGTGTTTGTACGTGGGGCCGACGGTGATGACCCCGTTGGGGCCCGGCATCTTGAGCTTCAGGTAAGTGTAGTTGGGGATGGCCATGAACTTCGCGTAGCATGGCCTTCCCAACACTGCGTGGTAGGTCCCTCGGAACCCGACCACCTCGAACGTCAAAGTCTCCCTTCGGAAGTTGGAGGGTATTCCGAAGCAGACAGGGAGGTCGAGCTGTCCGAGGGGCTGGACGCGCTTCCCGGGAATGATCCCGTGGAAGGGCGCAGCGCCTGCTCGGACGGACGACAAGTCGACGCGCAGGAGCCTGAGGGTCTCGGCGTAGATGATGTTGAGGCAGCTGCCTCCATCCATCAGGACCTTGGTGAGCCTGACGTCGCCGATGACGGGGTCGACGACGAGCGGGTACTTCCCCGGGCTCGGCACGTGGTCGGGGTGGTCGTCCCGGTCGAAGGTGATGGGCTTGTCGGACCAGTCTAGGTAGACTGGCGCCGCCACCTTGACCGAGCAGGCCTCCCGACGCTCTTGCTTACGATGCCGAGCCGAGGCGTTTGCCGCATGCCCTCCGTAGATCATGAAGCAATCGCGGACCTCCGGGAACTCTCCTGCTTGGCGATCCTCCCTTTTGTCGTCGTCGTGAGCCCTGCCACCCTCTGCGGGCGGCCCGGCCCTGTGGAAGTGGCGCCGAAGCATAACGCACTCTTCGAGGGTGTGCTTGACGGGCCCCTGATGGTAGGGGCACGTCTCCTTGAGTGCCTTGTCGAAGAGGTTAGCACCTCCGGGGGGCTTCCGAGGGTTCTTGCGCTCGGCGGCGGCGACAAGGTCTGCATCGGGAACGTCGCGTTTCGCTTGCGACTTCCTCCTGCCTTTCTTCTTGGCGCCGCGCGGAGTAGACGCCTTGGGAGCATCTTCCGACGGGCGGCCCTGGGGCTGCTTGTCCTTTCGGAAGATGGCCTCGACCGCCTCCTGGCCGGAGGCAAACTTGGTGGCGATGTCCATCAGCTCGCTCGCCCTGGTGGGGTCTTGCGACCTAGCTTGCTGACCAGGTCGCGGCAGGTGGTGCCGGCGAGGAACGCGCCGATGACATCGAAGTCGGTGATGTTGGGCAGCTCGGTGCGCTGCTTCGAGAACCGCCGGATGTAGTCTCGGAGAGACTCTCCCGGCAGTTGCCGACAGCTTCGGAGGTCCCAGGAATTCCCGGGGCGCACGTACGTGCCCTGGAAGTTCCCGGCGAAAGCCTGGACCAAATCTTCCCAGTTGGAAATCTGCCCCGGAGGCAGGTGCTCCAACCAGGCACGAGCGGTGTCGGAGAGAAACAGGGGGAGGTTTCGGATGATGAGGTTGTCATCGTCCGTCCCACCTAGTTGACAGGCCAGGCGGTAGTCCGCAAGCCATAATTCCGGTCTCGTCTCCCCCGAGTACTTCGTGATAGTAGTCGGGGGTCGGAATCGGGGCGGAAACGGCGCCCGCCGAATGGCTCGGCTAAAGACCTGTGGACCGGGTGGTTCGGGCGAGGGACTCCGATCCTCCCCGCTGTCGTAGCGTCCCCCACGCCTGGGGTGGTAGCCTCGGCGCACCCTTTCGTCGAGGCGTGCCCGACGGTCACGATGAGGGTGCTCGTCGCCGAGGTGGCCCGGGGCCGCAGGCGCGGTGTTGCGCGTGCGCCCGGTGAAGACCGAGGCTTCCCGCGTGAGTCGGGAAGTCGCGGCACGAGGTTCCGAGGGGTATCCCTGCCTTCGGGAGGCAGAGCTCTCGGCCCGCCGGGCCGCAGCGCCTTCCAGGAGATGCTTAAGTTCTCCCTGGATTCGCCGACCCTCGGTGGTTGATGACTCCGGCATCGCGCGGAGGAGCATCGCTGCAGCGGCCAGGTCCTGACCGGTTCCGCCGGATGCGGGAGGCGGTCTGTCCCTGGCGTCGTTGGCGACGCGGTGCTGGAGACCTTGGGGCAGGTGACGTATTCCTCCGGCCGGGGGCTGGCTCGCCCATACCTGCCCGATGTTCTGGCGGATTGCCTCGAGCGCTCCTGCTCCCTCATCGAGCCCGGCCTGCGCCCCGCGGACTTGCTCGAGCTGTGGGTCGTGACCCCCCGCCGGAACGGGGACCACAGCTAGCTCCCGCGGGATGTCGGCGCGAGGCGCTGGCCTAGGGGGATCACCATCCTCCGGCATGCCGAGACAGCCGCCTCCGGAGGGATCCCCTAGCTCGATGTGGAAACATTCGCGACTCGGGCCGCAGTCCTTGTCGCCAAGGCTGCGGCTGCCGTCAGAACAGTCGGAGAGGCAGTAGTCACATGCGGTCATGAAGTCCCGCATGGCACTAGGGTTGCCAGATCCGGAGAAATCCCAGAAGATGCTGGGGTCGTCATCTTCCTCGGACCCAGAGGGTCCGTAGGTCGAGACACCCGTCAATCGGTCCCAAGGCGACCGCACACGAAACCCCAGAGAGGTTGCACTCGCCTCAATGTGAGCGTCCGCCAAAGCGAGGTCGCCAGGCGGGCTGAGGCCGAGTCGAAATGACGAAAGATGGGTAGCAGTCGGTACCTTTTTGTCGACGAGGGGCGATGAAGTCAAGTCGGGGGCTGACCGCACCGTCGTCTTGGGTACGAGGGCGACGTCCTGCAGGCCTTCCGTGAGCGTGCTGGCGTCGTCCACTTGCTCGGAGTCGACGTGTTGCGGGGGGATGGCGCTCGCGTTTGCCTTGAACGCGAGGGCGACGCTTGGCGTGTCCTCCGTCGAGGCGCCGGGGATGTCGATTTGCTCGACAGCCGTCGGAGCGCGATCTCCCGCTCGGCCCCGGTTGCCCCGCCTCCTCCTCCTCCGATGGCGAGGGAGAGGATGGGGCGAGCTCGAAAGTTGTCCTTCCCTCACGCGGGAAAGACGTCGTCGATTCCGCCGCCGGCGGGCGGGATGTCCGCCACCATTGTCGCTGTCGCGCGGCGGTGGAAGGAGTATCATGTCGTAGTTGCCGTCGAGAGACATGAACTCGAGGTTCCCGAAACGGAGCACCGTCCCGGGTTGAAGAGGTCGTTGGAGACTGCCCATCTGGAGCTTGACGGGGAATCGAACGTCAACACGCAGCAGGCCCCTACCTGGCGCGCCAACTGTCGGCGTTCCGAGACCGGGGGGGTCCTCGAGCCAACGAGTGAGAGTGCCGCGTGCCCCAGCCCAGATGGGTCGAGCGCGTGGAGCGAGCGCGAAGGGGGGAACAGAGAGAGAGGTCGGTGGCCGGAGCCGGGTCGTGAGGGAGTCGGAGAATTCCCGCGGCCTTCGTGTTTGTCCCGCGCCCAGGTCGGGTGCGCTTGCAGTAGGGGGTTACAAGCGTCCGCGCGAGGTGAGGGGAGTGAGCGGTCCCGAGAGAGCGCCTGCCCCTGCCCTTCGTCCCCGCGAGGCCAACCTTCTCTAAGAAGGCCCTGGTCCTTCCTTTTATAGTCGCAAGGAGAGGATCCAGGTGTACAAGATGGGGGTGTAGCAAGGTGCTACGTGTCTAGCGAGGGAGAGCTAGCGCCCTATGTACACGCCAAGGTGGCAGCCGGAGAGATCTTGGCACCCTGTAGGTGTGGCGTCGTGGCTGTTGGAGGAGTAACGGAGCCGGACGGGGGGACAGCTGTCGGAGTGGCTGGGCCCTTGCTGACGTCCTCCTGCTTTCGTAAGGGAGCTGGGAGTCACCGTCGTCATGGTCTAGCGGGGCGCCATCATTTGCCTATCTGGCGTGGCTGGCCAGATGGGACGCCGGTCTTGTTCTCTGCGACCCAAGTCGGCTCAGGGCAGGGTGATGATGACGCTCCCTGTTGACGTGGCGGTCTCGTGTCCTAGGTCGGGCGTCGTGGAAGCTCCTCCGAAGCCGAGGTCGAGTCCGTCCTGCAAGACAGAGGCAGAGTCCGAGCCCTGGGTTCGGGCGAGGCGGAGATCGTTAGGCAGAGGCCGAGGCGGAGTCCGAGCCCTGGGTCGGGCGAGGCGGAGTTCGTCGTCTTCCGGGGCCTTAGCCCGAGTCCGAGCCCTTGGGCGGAGCGGAGTTCGCCGTCTTCCGGGGCCTTAGCCCGAGTCCGAGCCCTTGGGCGGAGCGGAGTTCGCCGTCTTCCGGGGCCTTAGCCCGAGTCCGAGCCCTTGGGCGGAGCGGAGTTCGCCGTCTTCCGGGGCCTTAGCCCGAGTCCGAGCCCTGGGTCGGGCGGAGCCTCCTATGGTACTTCTGGCGAAGTCTGGTCGCCCGTCGGTCTTACCTTTTGCGTTAAACGCCCCGGTGACTCGGTTGGTTGGCGTGGTGATTTAGTCAGGGTTTCTTCTTATCGAAGGCGGGGCCTAGGGCGAGCTGGAGATGCGTCTGCCGTGAAAGAGGAGGCCTCAGGCGAGACGGAGTCATCTTAGGGTCGGCTGCCCTCGCCCGAGGCTAGGCTCGGGCGTGGCGTGGTCAAGTCACTCGTATGGACTGATCCCTGACTTAATCAAACCCATCAGGCCTCTGCAGCTTTATGCTGATGGGGGTTACCAGCTGAGAATTAGGCGTCTTGAGGGTACCCCTAATTATGGTCCCCGACACTATCACTACACGACGGTTCACTTACAGCGACCTACGGTTGGTTGCTAAAACGGCCTTCAGCGACCTACGGTTGGTCGCTAAAAACCTTTAGCGACCCATAAGGATGGTCGCTGTAAGTGCCGTCGTTAAAGGCTTTAGCGACCGACATCTTTTTAGCGACCGACCGTCCATTGCTAATATTGTATATTTAGCGACCAATCGTGGGTTGCTGTACTATAGATTTAGCAACCAACCGTAAGTTGCCATACTATACATTTAGCAACCAACAGAAAGTCACCCTTTTACAGTTTTTATTAATAATAATATACATTTAATTTAGCACCATAAATCGCAGATTTTTATACACAAATCATAAAGACATACACAGTTAATCAGTATACCACAGTCATAGATCCATCACATAAACACAAAAGCACCACAATTATATATTCACAAAAGCATCACAATTATAATATCATTCACAACTAGATCACTAATGTTTCATATCACTCCAGCTATTGTTCAAAAGCCAACAACTACATCACTCTAGCACAATAATCACAAAGAATTGAGGGTGACAACAGCTCCTCTCATTTTGCTCTACATACTTTCTTATGTTCCCCTAGCACAATAAAAACTTAAGGACAATCCAGATTATGATCCATGCTATAGATCCTGTCTGAAGCATCCACTCAATGAACTCATTTGACCGTTCTTGCTGAGGTTTGGCGCCATTTTGATAGTTCTAGAAATATGATGATTCTGATTTGCGGTTGATGTACTGCGTACCACCTGTGTCTTCCGAGAGCCAGACCTAAGGGTGTTGAAAATCCTCTCCAGCGAGTATGGCCTTTTCTTTTCAAGTTTTATCTGATGAATCACAAGTATGAGATGATATGAAACCTCCTACCAACCAGGAAACTGGAATGAAGAGTGGAAAAAAGAGTTATAAATTCAGAACGGAGAAACAAGCGCACCACAAGCTTTTGTATGGCTGCTTCTGCTTCAGCTTTCTGCATATTCTCCCATACAGTCATTTTTGCTTCCTCTCCCTCAATCCTTTATACAAAAAAGCAAGTACATCCAACTTATCTATAAGAAAACAAAGCTGAACTACATGGGATCTGAGCAACTTTTACGATGGGAAGTTAAACAAATCAAATCAAGCACTGACGTAGAGATCTAGCTAACCTGCGGTACAAATTTAATTAGTATGGACATGAAAACAGAAGGGGCAGCCTAGTTGGACAGGTTTTACGAACCTCTGCATCTCTACATGATCAATATCTCCTGAAAAGGAAAAGAACTCCTTAATGTCTTGCACAGTTGCACTAAGAGAGACATTGGTGACCTTCACTGTCCTCACCTGCAATAAATGGAATATTAATATGAGTTCTGAAAGAAGTACTGAAGACTATAATGATTGACAAAACGAGGGAAGGGACAATTGCGAAAATCAGTGGATATTAGTTCCTTTGGCCTATTGACTTGAGCTTTCTCATTTGCATACATGTAAACCATACCCAGGCTTGTGAAAATCTGCTAAGAAGCATTAAAAAGACAAACATTATCTCTATCATAGAAGCAAGCTTAGTAGATACTACCGTTGGGATGCCTGTAAAGCTCATGAGCTAGATCTCATTGACTTTTTTTTACAACTGTATAAACGGCAGAGAGGAATAGAGGATCCAAGTATTCCGTTCAAACTTGCATGCATATAAAGGTATGATGTCTCCTCAGACTGCTATCCCCACATGGCTAGAGATTATTTTCTCAAGCGGTCTGGCACCATTAGTCCCAATGATTCAATGGAGGAGTGGTAAAGGCATATGCATTTGGAAGTCCGTAAATGCTTTTGCAGTTGCAGAACCTGGTAGTCAAATCAAACTCTAAAATTAGTACGGTATGATCCTACTCGCAGCAATCCCCTGGGCGTATCACAGCGCTTAGTATCTTCTCATTCACAAGTGTGCACCCCTATAGTGATTGCTAGACTGCTAGAGTCACAGCAAGATCTAGACCATGTCACAAATCATTCAACAGTGATGTAAACTAGCCTATACTGGTAAGACTACTTGTAGCAAATCCTCTGGACCGAACCCACCGCCCACCGCCCACCGGAAGAGGGTTCATAGAGGGAGGGATGATGCAGCAGCAGCACTCACCGGCGCGTCCACGGGAACCTCCACCGCCGTCGCCATGGGTGCCTGGGGGAAGCCGATTGGATTGGATGGTGATTAGGGAGCGGATTAGCGGTGCTAACTTGATTGGATTGGCTTCGATGCCGATTGCAGCCGCGCCGGACGCAGTACGCCGGACGCCGGAGCTGGAGCGCAGCCGCGCCCACGCAGGAGCAGAACGCCGGGAGCAGTGGAGCCTGGAGCGGACGCCGGGAGCAGTGGAGCGGACGCCGGGAGCAGTCGACGGCGAGCTGCGGCAGGCGGCGGCCGAGCAGTGGAGAGGATCTAGGGTTGGCTGGTGGGCGGTCTCGGGCTCTCAGCTACCTGCGGGCGCAGTACAGACGTCCACCCGTAGTGCGGTCAGGGAGACAGGGAGGACCGGACTCCGGAGGAACGTTCCTCCCAGGGCACGTGATATTGGGCTAAGTGGGCCAAGTGGCTATTGGGCTGACGGGTGACTGCTGTGTACGGTTTTTTTATTCGGGTTACGTGATATAAAAATCGAACCCTAACCCGATAACTGAATAGATACGATCTGAGGACCGAACCCAAAAACCGAAACCCGAAAAACCGACCAATTCGGTCTATTCGGGTTCGGGTTCGGTTCACGGGTTTAAAATGCCCAGCCCTAGGGAGAATAGAGGCGGCGGCGGCTGGGAGAGAAGACAGGGAGCGCGCCGCTGCAAGGTTTAGGTAGGGTTTTCTTTTTTTATTTATTTCGAAATGCATTTTTAAATTACTAAAAAATTTATAAAAAATTTACCACATAAATAATAAACATTTGAATAAATTATTACGAATGCAAATAAATAATAAACATTTGAATAAAATTTATTACCCTATTTATCGTAATAACTAAATTCATTATTTTTAGTTGATGGCTTTTATAGTGTTACAACAACTCAAATATTGCATCATCTTCTCTAGGATGCTCGCTAAACTCATCATCATTGTTACCATGATTTACTACGCAATTTAGCGATCAATGTTTATTTGTTTTAATTAATTTTTAGTCACTAACACCTACAGGTACGTTCAGGCTATAAGATTTGATAGTGATCCTTGCTCTATAGCGACCCACTGCTAGTCCCCGATGACATCTATAGCGACCAACCATAAGTTGTTAAATTTCTAGACTTTTAGCGACCAACCGACCGTTGCTATAAAAGGATTTAGCGACTGACTGTCGGTCCCTAACCTTTAGCAACCAACAGTTGGTACCTAATAAGGGTCGCTAAAGATCAACCGTCGTGTAGTGTACTACTACTACACTACGCTATACTACTCTACATAACGACTATATTATTCTAACTATACTATACTAATATCTAAAAGACCAGTGGCATCTAGCCACTGGCCCTGTTGCTGCTGCCGCCGCCGCTGCCCCTGCTGCTGCCGCCCCGATTGCTGCCCCTGCTGCCGCCGCCGTCACCGTCCTTGCCGCCGCCGCTCCTGCCGCTGCTGCTGCCGCCCCGGTTGCTGCCCCTGCTGCCGCCGCCGTCACTGTCCTTGTCGCCGCCGCTCCTGCCGCTGCCGCTGCCGTCACCGTCACCGTCGCCATCGTCGTCGTCACCGCCGTCGTCGTCGTCGTCATCCTCGTCCTCGCCGCCGCCGTCCGAGTCCTCCTCGTCCGAGGAGTACTCCGACTCATCCGAGCCCTCGAGCCCGGAGCGCTCGACGGCCCGGATATACGTCCAGACCTCCGCCGCAAGCCCCTGGGAGTCGTCTGAGTCGTCAGACGACTCATGCAGGGGGACGGGAGCCGGAGACCCCTCAGACCCAGAGGAGAACTCCTCCTCTGAGTACTCCGAGTCACCAAACTCCTCCGATGGAGGAGTTGGCTCGCGCTTGCGCTTGCGCTTGTTGTTCTTGCCCATGGTGGAAGCAGAAAGAAGAGGAGCGAGGAAGGCAGCAGAAGAACAGCGAAGAGATGTGAAAAAGCCAGAGAGACAATGGCGTTATTTATAGAAGGAGGAGGCAACCGCTCACCTCCAACCGCGGTCACCGAACAGTCGCAAAGCATTCAATAAGCACTTCAACCCGTCTGAAGACACGTCAGGCGGCTGACGCCGTTTCACGCAACACTACACCCATTGGGACTCCAGTCAACAGCGCGAAGGATATGATTACACTCGCCGTCACATCACATTACTACTCAGAAGCAGCCGGCTAAAACACTCAGCGTACCAAGACGTCCCTTGCCCACACCCATTGGGGGGGACGCCCAGGAATTATCAGTATATTTTTCAAAATGGTCACATCTGTGCAGGGCACGCAGTGAATGCCTCAAGACAAAAATGAGATATCAGTGAGAGTTAGAGGGAAGCCAAATATAGCCAGTGGAGTACAAAATATGGTCGACAGAAACGACTTGAAGACTAGACAGAGAATGTCCATCAAATGTCCAATCAGTCACAGAGCAAATAAATTGCACTACCTAGCAAGATATGGATGGATTGCGAACTCGGCTGCAAAAGACAAAATACATGCTGACCTCTGAAGCATAATATTGATGACATAGTGCGGATGACATCATGCCAATTTTTTACAAGCAGAAAGGATAATCTTCAGCAAAAGACACAAAAGGAAGACCTTCGAGTGGATTATCCTCAAAAATCCACTTGAAGGTCGGAGGCTACACCCATTGGGTGCACCTCCGGTGCACCCCATGGATTATCATTCCAAGCCAAGATAGTGCCAACTTCTAAGGCGTGGGACAAGATTAAAAGGCTAGCTCTCAATCAAAACGCAGGAGCACAAATGGAAACAATTTCTGAGGAAGACCTTCGAGTAGATTATTTTTTAAAAAAAATCTACTCGAAGCTCAGGGGCTACACCCATTGGGTGCACCTTCGGTGCACCCAATGAAGTTCAGAATCCTACAAATTGAAATGCCGACCTCTAAGGCACAAACTCGAAACTAAGCTTCGGTCAACGAGTGATCGAAGCAGGAGAGGACAACAGGAGGTCATTTTCTTCGAATCACCTGCAAACTGGACCTGGGATCTTTGGGCTGATTACCTCTAAATTAACCCAAAGATCGGGGGCTTGTGGGGGATAGATATCCCCCGGGTCCACTGAAGAGTAAAAGACCTCGCGAAAGGCCCAAGGGCCCAATAAATCATAAGGTCATTCTCTCGTGGGCCCGGGGAAAGACGACCAGCAGAGCAAATCAACATGAGGCCGGATTGATGTAAACCCGGACGGCCCACGACGTCAAGCGAGCGACCACAATAGAGATCCAATTTTCCCGCGCTGGAGCCCCCGTGCAACGGAGCCATGCAGGGATAAGTCGGCGAGGGTTACGCGGGGATAAACTCAGGAGGTTCACTATCTTTTAGCTACTCGTTGTTATCATTTCCACATGTATTGCCCCACGGTCGAGTATATAAGGACTAGGGGGCACCCCTTCAGAACGATCGACCTTTTACTTAGCCACCCACGTCAACTCTCTGTAATCTCAATTCAGAGAGCTCTTTTGTAACCACATCCATCAAGCATACTCACCAGGACGTAGGGTGTTACGCATCTCTAAGCGGCCCGAACCTGAAAACCCTGTCCACTGTTCCTCGTGCGATCGGCACGAACCATTTTGCTACAGTCGTCGACACCGTCCTACTCCAAAAAACACCTTGAGGGGCAACCCCGGGTGTGCGGTCGGACCCAAAACACCGACAGTGTTTGATATAGTTTTTATTGCTTTGGTCCCTAAACTTCTCCCCCTTTGGCATCAACCACCGAAAAGGAAGACATTAAAAGCATGTAGGAAGTAAATAAAAGCTTGCCCTCATCAAGAATTTTATCAGATGATACCACTTGAAGAATACTAAATTAAACCACATGAAGGATGTCAGTTGAAAGGATTACTCCCCCTAAACGAGTGTTCTCTTTAGAAAGAATTTTCTCCCCCTTTTTAGAGATGAAAAATACTCCCCCTGACAGAGATCCTCTACTTAGGAAAAAGCATGTGAAAATTAGAGGTGCAAGACATGATTTGAAAAGACTAACTTCCCTTATGCATAGGTAACAGAATATGAGTTAACTACTTATGCATTTTTAGCAACATGGAAGCATATGATATGAAATATAGTCTAATCAAACATTGGAGAAGACATGTAAATGATACTAGATGTAGTCTCAAAAGATACCAATTGAAAGTCAATGGCGAGCTTGAGAGACATAAGAGTTCTTGGAGATTTTGCAGTGGAAGATTATTGTCTTTCTCCGGGGACCTCATTTTCCTTACAATGAGACTATCACATGAAATAGACTTGAAAAGGCGTTAGTCTCAAAGTATTAGATTATAGAGTAACCTCCCCCTGAAGGTGTGCATACAAGTTTTGAATACTTGTAGGAAACATGCACTTGATTTGATATCAAGAGGGGCAAATTATCTATAATCTAAACTTTGGCACATAAGTTAAATGATACAACTTGCAGAAATCAAAATTTTCAATTGATGCATCATTTACTATGGAGTGATATAGAAGCTATGTGTCGTGCTTTTAGCTAAACATTTTAAACCATGTAGGTTTGCTTAAGTATATGAATTGAAAGCAAGCAATCCTACCATGTGATTTACCTAGTATGCATGATTTTAAACAAAAGTAAATGACAAATGTAATACTAGGCAAGAAGGGTAAACTAGATACAAGGTAAATAGATACGCATATCTAAAAATAAGAGATACAATAACTCTAGTTACCTTAGTCATGGGTGGGAAATTTGGGTCCAAAATTTTCACTAACCCACTTGGCAATAAACTTGATCCTATATGATGTATCCCATGATATACATCCCAGCTTTGCCAAGTCACCAAATTTCCCGAGGACCTTCGGTCCACTCACTTCCCTTTCGGGATCCAAACCTTCTTGGTGCTTTTCATGGTTGAAATTATTTCCTTTGGCACCCAGATACGTTTGGCCCCTTTTCCTTTGTTGGCTTGCTTGTTGGCCTTGATTGCTATCACCTTTCCATTCTTTTTCTTCTTGATCAAATATGGTGTAGCAGACTTTTTATCCACCTTTTTATGTAGGTGTTGGAGATTTTGCTTGATGGCTTTTGCTTGAGCTTTTGCCTTTGTTTATCCCCGGTCATCGCCTTGCATTGGAAAGACTTATGGTCTTCCTTGTGGCATAGCCTACAGATCACAGTTTCTCCCTCCATAGGCTTGTTCACTCCCGTAGTGGTGTTATCCTGTGGAGGTTGGATTTGTTTGGCTTTGCCTTTCTTGTCATATAAAGCCTTTCCAAGGCGAGCCACTTCTTGCTTTAATTGTTCATTTTCCTTTGCAACCATTTCCGAACATGTTTCTACAACAATATTCTTAACAAGAACTTGGTTGTCGGGGTTAGAATCATCAATTAAATCAAAGCAGGAAGTAGAAGTATCTTTCTTAATAATTTCAGGTATTTCAACTAAAGATACTGCTGGGGTGCTACCAATATTTTCTAGCTTAGTAGTTAGCTCATTATTATGTATGCAAAGAATTTCCATTTTCTCTAGCAAATTTTCAATAGCTTCTTGGGAGCTAGCTAACTTAGCCTTAAGTTTTTCATTCTTTTTAATGAGACCATCATCGGTAGCAATGGATGGAGCACTAGATTCTAATAGCTCAATTTTAGTTGACAACTCACTATTTAAGTTTGCAAAAGTTTCAAATTTTTCTAGCAAACCTTTATAATCATTTTGGGAGCTAATCAACTTATTTTTCAAGGTTTTAAGTTGAGCTTTTTGCTTGGTGCAAACATCCTGGAAAAACTCTATGGCTTCCGCAAGCTCATCTACAGAGAGCTTTCCCTCACCTTCATCATCACTACTACTTTCATCACTAGGGGATGGAATGCTTTTGTTACCTCTTACCATAAGGCATTTGTGTGATGACCGTGATGAGCGTGATGAGGACCAGTGGTTGCGCGTCCTTGAAGGTTCATCTTCACTTGAAGAATCATCCCAAGTTCTAACACTTGTTAGCGCCTTGCCTTTGCTCCTCTCCTTTTTGGGTTTGCCCATATTTGGATAGTTGTCCCTGAAGTGGCCCTTCTCCCCACATGCGAAGCATCCTCTCTTTCTTTGCTTTTTCCTGTCAATGTTAAAGAGAAGATCCTCGGCCTGCAGGGGCACACCCATTAGATTAATCTTGCGGATCATCCTCATTACCTTTCCGACACGTCAGATTGTTTCTTCGTCCTCGGAGGATGATGTGCATGGTTGATTATCTTCATCATCATCACTTTATTCTTCTTCCTCTTCTTCGTTTGAGGAACTTGGAGTGGGAGCCTTCTTTTTGCCCTTCCTTTCATCACATGCAAAAGCATATGGTCTTGAGGAAGTTGGCTCCTCTCCCCGACACATTTTTCGCGACATCTCAAAAGTCGCAATTTTCCCAATCACAATGGTCGGGGTCATGTTGCTCAAGTCCTCCATGTTGTGAAGGATGGTGATGATGCTCCCATATCTTTGTTGTGGTAGCAGGGAGATAATCTTCCTTACAATGTCTGCATCACCTAGCTTATTGATGCCAATAGAATTGAGCTCATTGATAATTAGATTCAAACGAGAATACATGTCTCTAACAAGCTCATCATCTTTCATAGAAAAAGAGTTATACTCATTTAAGACTAGGCAATGTTTTTACTCACGGACATTGGATGTGCCGTCATGGAGCTCATGCAATTTTAGCCAAATCTCATTAGCAGTTTCAAGGTAAATACTTGATTAAAAATATCCATGCTAAGAGATTCATACAAGCAATTTTTGGCTCTAGCATTTAAATGAATTTCTTTTTCCTCACTCGTGGTGGGTTTCTTGGGATTCTTGAGGGGTTTCATCCCATCACGAGTGACTCTCCAAACACCTAGATCAACGACCTCTAGGTAACAAGCCATTCTAGCACTATAATATGGGAAGTTAGTGCTGTCGAAGTGTAATGGCCTATGGGTATCCATCCCTTCCTCTAAAAAGCGTCGGCTCTTTTAGCGGTGAAGCTAAAGCGTTTCAAATGAGCCAAACCGGGCTTTGACACCACTTGTAGGAAACGGGTGATGCCTAAGAGGGGGGTGAATTAGGACTTCTAAAACTTTTACTAAACTAAGCCACACTTAAATCCCTAGAGCAAAACCTATACAAGTAATCAAACTAGAATGTGCAAACTAGGTTTTGTCTAAGTGTTGCTATCTCTACCGCAAAGGCTAAGTTTCAATCTACACTAAATAAGTATGAATACAAGATTGAAACTTAAATGCTTAATGTAAATGCGGAAACTTAAAGAGCAAAGTAGAGAAGCAAACTCTCGTGGATGACGCCGGTATTTTTACCGAGGTATCCGGAACCACGCAAGGTCCCGACTAATCCTCGTTGGTGCCCCTACGCAAAGGGAAGCCCACGCGAGGGCCAAGCACCACGGTCGAGTAACTCCGTAGAGAGCCGTGGGCCTTCTCCACGCGCAAGTGGTGCTCCGCTTCTGGCTCCTCTCGGACGCTCTCCGCCATCTCCACTATCGAGCTTCCGGCCGAAACGCCATGGGCCTCGTTCCCTCTGGTACACGGTGGCGACCGTGACACAAACGCGGTTATCACGGTCTCGCAAGACTCTCGCCCCACTCGGTACAATTACAACGACTCATGCAAGAGCCGAGGGGTTGTGTGGTTTGTATAAACTCACTCAACTAACTAGGGTTCACCTAGAGCAAGCGCTAAAGCGGTCTAACTAACCTAAGCACTTCGCAAAGCACCTACGCTAATCACCGAGTGATTCTATTAAGCACTTGGGTGTTTGAGCTCTTGGAAATGTGCACTATATGCCTTGGTATGTTGCTTGGGCTCCCACACCTTCAAATGGCCGGTTGGGTGATGTATATATAGGCCCAATCCAAAATAGTCGTTGGAGAAAAGCTGCAGTTCTCTGCGGCACACCGGATAGTCCGGTGGTGCACCGGACAGCGCACTGTAGCCTATCCGGTGCGCCTAGCCGTTGCCCTGTCAGAGCAGGTGACCGTTGGTGCCGTAGGCTTTTCACACCGGACAGTCTGGTGCTCACACCAGACAGTCCGGTGGTCTTCTCTCCGAGTGCCACCTGGAACTAGCCATTGGGCTGGAGTTCCCTGGTGCACCGGACAGTCCAGCATGTGGGCACCGGAAAGTCCGGTGTGCCACCGGACAGTCCGGTGCGCCTTCGCACAGACAGTCCGCAGCAGCACACTTGGACTTTTCTTGGATCCTCTTAATGTCTTCTTTTGAGGTGTTGCTTTCCTCAATTCCTTAGTCCAAGTAAATCTTGCATCCTGTGAACTACAAACACAAACACTAGAAAACTTATTAGTTCACGGATTGTGTTGTTCATCAAACACCAAAACTTAATTAGCCAAATGGCCCGGGGTCCATTTTCCTTACACCCCCACCAGCAGTCTTCTGATGCTTCTGAGGGGAGTCCGAATCGAGGGGTAGGTCTGAGACAAAGGACCCATCGGCGCGACGCAGTCGGTGTCGCCTTACTCCATCCGACCTCCCGGTGGCGTCCGGAGTGGAGGAGCTGCATGCAGGCCCCTTGCCCTTGTCCGAGGAACTGGGGACCGCAAGAGGGACTCTAGGGGCCACATCAGCAGGCTGGGGGCCTCCCACTGGTACACCAGGGATGTGGATCCCCTAGTGGGGGTCCCGGCCGCCGGTCTGGCGGACCGCCACACCACTCTCATCAAGGGTCGACAGTCGAGCCAGCACCGCTGACCGCAACCCTGGGTTGTCGCAGAGCGGCAAAATGCCCTGAGGAGGCATCAAGGATTCAGGGATAAAAGCCTCACCAGTGGTCCCCCTCACCAAGATTTCTAACTGCTCCCAGGACAGGTCAGTCCTAGGCCCGCGCTGGATCCTGCCAATATCGCTGGGGCCGGTAAACCAGCAACACAAACGTGGCCTCCCCTGCAGTGGCATGACTCGGCGCTTCAGGAAATCACCGAGTACGTGCATTGAGGTCAGGCCACCAACCGCTAGTTCCTTAATCCTGTCCAGGACGGGCTCGAACTCCGGCGTGAGGCATGGTTTTTCCCTCCACTGCTTCCGGCCGAGTCTGGGCCCATCACTCGGAAGGGCAAGTCGGTCGCTGACCTCAGCACTGGCGATCACCCAGTCGTGCCGCCAGTTCTCCCACCTCGCGCCGCCAAGGGAGGCAATATAGGTCACTGTTGGATCTGACCTTGTCTGGAAGTAGTAGGCCCCAAGGTGGTCTTTGCCCTTCCCAGACCTCACTAGCACAAAAAACTGGCGAAAAAGGGAAGTGCAAGCTGCCACTCCCACGAACATCTCACAGAAATGGACAAAGATGGCCACCTAGAGGATTGAGTGGGGCGTGAGGTGCTGGAGTTGGAGTCCGAACTCCTCCAGCAGCAGCAGGAAGAACGGTGAAATCGGCAACGCCAATCCACAGATGAGATAGGAGACGAAGAACACAAACTCCCCTGCGGCAAGACCACCGAGGGGAGTAGTGCCGGCCCGGATCCTCCCGGCGAATGCAGGCGAGCCCCACCCGAGCAGGCGGCACATCGAGTCGAGCGCCTCCTCGGTCTGGTAATGATCGGGGTGGACCAGCATGACCATGGCGACCACGGCGGCGGAAAACTGAGAAGCACGAACGCGGAAAGGCGTGGAAGGCTCAGAGGCGAAAGAGCGGAGCAATTGGGGAAAATGCGAAAGCAAAACCGCTGCGCGCGGAAAACCCCTCCTTCAAGGGATGGCTCCCCACGTGCCCTGGAAAATTCCGCCTAGCGCATACCAGGCGCCCGAACAACTCAGTCGCTAACAAAGGGGCCCGGACCCGCAAGTCGCATGGCTGAAGCGTTGGTCTCCATGCGCAGGAGAAGTAAACCGTCGCGCACGCTCCCACGTCGCCTTGGGGCCGCTGCCGGAAGATATTCTTAACATAGGCGGGTCCAACGAGGCGCCTCATGCATACAGGACACGACCAAACCGCCATGTGTGGGGGCCACGCACCAGACTGCCGCAAAGGCGGGCGCGACGGTTGGAGTGACCAGTAGCAAACTGATAGCATGCGCGCACTGGGTTGGTACGGCGCATGCCAAAAAAAAGGAAAAGAAAAAAAGATGCCCCGGTCTCTGGTCATGAAGAGCTTATGCAGGATGCAGGTTATGGGCCCACCTGCAGGCTCGCGCCCTCCCCTGAGGTGGGCCCGGGGGCCACTATCGGTACCTTAGATCAGGGGTACCCCTTGTTACAAGGTAAAGACGCTGTGCCAGCAGTAAAGTCTCTGGTTGCGCGATAAGCGACTCACCGTCGCGCAACCTCAGTCGCCTAGGAGTCACCACGTGACCGAGGGAAAGGACATGCCCCAGATACACGTAGTGGGTCCGGACCTGCTACGTGGGAAGCACCGGACCCCGTGCATGACGGGCGGACCTCCGAAGAAAGATCCCAGACCCTTCTGAGTGGGGTCCGGACAGATCACCACTGGGTCCCGAGATTCGGTAGCAGGGAATACCCAGACCCTGGCCTGGAAGGGATCCAGTGCTGACACGTGTCTGGGGCTTGCACTGCGCTCCCCGCACAGGTAGAGACCCACCGCTGCCGCATGGATTGTGACTCATGACGTAAGCCAACGGGTGGAGTCTGACATCGGGCCACTGAAGCCGCGCAATCTCTGCATTTATTGCAGAGAGGACGCGCCGCCTGCCACCAAGCCAGCGAACGATGTGCCCTCTCGGCATTTAATGCGTCCAGTCCACTCCGCTGGCAGGCGGCGTCAGACGGCGCGCCTTTCCAATCAAACAGTGTGCCCGAGCCATATGGCGCACTGTGCTTATTATCCCTTCCGCGTGAAGCTTCCCCTGTACACCGAGGATACAGAGATCTCGGGTGTCAGGGCACTAGAAGATTGCCCCTGCAGCAAACGTTTGTGGCTCCAAGTACTATAATCGCTATATCCCTGGGCCCGCATGTCGGGGCTCAGTACCTTTGTGCATGCCCCTCTTCGGCTATAAAAGGGGAGGCATGCAGCATCACAAGACAGATCCAACCCTAGGCTTCCTTAGACACTCACAAGTTCATACAAGCTCTCAAGCAACACATTACACAGTGGAGTAGGGTATTACGCTCCGGCGGCCCGAACCACTCTAAACCCTCGCGTGCTCTCGTATGTTCATCCACCAATCTCGTAACAAGCAAAACGCTTAGGTCCCTCCTCTTCTCAGGATTTAGGGCGGGTGCAATCCGCCACCCGGCCAGAGAGATTTCCTCTCCGACAATTTCCTATAGATAAAATAAGATACCACAACTAATTGCTTGCTAACAATGTCAAAGATAACATTGGTCACTTCTCGATATCTCCTACCAAATACTACATTCGTTCTCGAATATTTGTCGCCCACTAGTTTATATCTCCGTTCTTGAATATTTGTCGTCCACTAATTCATTTTTGAACTAAACAACAACAAATAAAAAAGGACGGAGGGAGTAGAAAACGGTGATGACCTTGTTCCTCCAACTAAACGTCAAAATAGAACCACCATTTTTCCAAAAACACAGATAAGACCATCCCCTCTCTCTCTAGTCACTAATAGGGTGTTTGGTTTGAGGAATAAGCTAGTCCATTATATTTTCACCCATCACTTTTTTGTTTGGTTTGTGGAATGAAATTAGTTGATCCATCACCACCTTATTCCGATAGTTAGTTAGTACCAACATGAGTAATAGGGTTATCCCACCAAATTTGAGAAATGAACTCATGATGCACCACCTCATATTGGATGGAGTGATTCCTCAAACCAAACACCCCCTAAAGCCATGTTTGAAACTTCTAAAACTAATAGTTAGCAGCTAAAACTAGCTGAGAGTTTTAGAACGGAGCAGGAAATAGACAATCTAATTGTTAACAATTAGTTGTTAGCCGCTTAAACCCAACTAAAATCAAATGAAAACTTATTGGCTAACTAACAATTAGCTTTAGAATGTCATATACAACCTTAGTTTTATCCATGTCATATATTTTAAAGATATATTCCCTTCATTTGAAACTTTAAGATATTTTAGTCTTTTCTAGATGTATAAGTTTTGGTACGCACTTAGATGTACTATCTATATGTCGTTTAGGCTCGTGGCATTTGTGCAAGTGCGTATGTTTAATTGCCTGTGTGATAGGACTAGACATGGCCCCCTAAAAATGTGATGTTTCATGTTTGAAAACGATGAAAAAAGTTGATTCAAGATTAGCCTACGTTTGAAAATAACGACATAACAGGGGTCCCTAGCGAACTTTCACGCGCAAGTTTCCCTGCAAGAATGGATCGCGAGACCAAGAACAGTAGACCAAAGACAAAGGAAGGCGAGGGCCACCATCCCCAAAACCCGTAAAAAAACCCGAATTGACAAATTGAGTCGACGGGGAAGGAAATAAAGAAGGGGAAGAGCACGCGCCGCCGCCAGCACCGCGTCCGCCATGGCCGCCTCCTCCCGCCGCGCGTCTCAATTGCTGGGGTCCGCGGCCTCCCGCCTCCTCCTCGGGCGGGGCTTCGCCGCGGCAGCCGCCGCGGCGCCCTCGCCGGCGGTCTTCGTCGACAAGAGCACCCGTGTGATCTGCCAGGGCATCACGGGGAAGAACGGCACCTTCCACACCGAGCAGGCCATCGAGTACGGCACCAACATGGTATGCCCTCGCCACTGCCACCCCTCGTTTGTCTCCCTTGATGTGCCCCTCAATGGCTCGATTCGTGTGCTCCGTCCCGTGCCGCGCGATTCTAGGTGTTGGCAGAGCTCGTGCTGCGCGATCTCGTGGGTGCGAGGTCGCCGATCTCCATTTCCTCGGGCCTTATTTTTTTGTTTGGTTCGTTATCATTTACTGAGTTGATTTTATTGCTAATCGATGTCAGTAACATTCTCTAGTAATATTGGTGCTTTCCACCATGCAATCTACTAAGCCAGCATTTGTCTGTAGATCGGAAACATACGCATTTCTCAGGATGCATAAGCGTATATGGTTTGAGAAAATAAATCCTCACAGGAAATCTGATTTGAACCAAGGATCTTGAGATTGTGAGACCCATCATGAATGTTTAAAACCTTTAAGCTCTTCTAAGTACAACCTAACAAAAAGGAACCATGTATGAAGATGTAATTATTCTTCACTAAAGTGGGGACAGGGCAATTTTTGTTTCCAATCTGTGTAATGTAAATGGGCGGCAGTCCTCAGACAACCAAATTGTGATAATAGGAAGAAGTGAGGCACTGTTGAAGTCTGGTTTTTAGCATGAGGGTTCCATGGATCTGGCATGTTTTACATATATGTTGTTTTTTTTACCAGAAAACTGTAGGGGAAACCGGGAAACCCCTGCAGCATGAATTTTCTGGCAAAAAAGGAAGCCCAAGGACTTAAAAAATTGTACAGACCCAGCAACTAAATAATTACAAACCGACTAGGGGCCTGAAAGCCAGTATTTCTAGCCGCAGTAGTCACCGAGTTAGTTCTTAAGGGTGCCCACGAAATTCTTCTTCCAAGACCTGGACTCGGGGGCTGGATTTACATTTATGTTGTTGACCACTAGATTCATATAATTAACGTGTCACACTATTTCTAACAACGGAATTGGACCAGATGCTACATTTTCCTGCTATATGGTATTATAGTAATATTATTATGAATACAGCTGAGCGGTTCATGCTGCACAAAATATTTGAATAATGATTTGTATATTCCAACAGTATTTGAGTACATAGATATATCTTTTAAATCTAATATTGTTATTTTTTTATGTTTTGCCTGTAGCCTGTGTGACTCTCTCTCTTTTGTATTAAGGTTCTTTTTTGTTGTAACAGGTTGGTGGAGTGACTCCTAAGAAAGGTGGAACTGAACATTTAGGGCTCCCAGTGTTTAACTCTGTAGCAGAAGCTAAGGCTGAAACAAAAGCTAATGCATCTGTTATATATGTTCCACCACCATTTGCTGCCGCCGCTATAATGGAGTCAATGGAGGCTGAGCTCGACCTTGTTGTCTGCATTACGGAAGGAATTCCCCAGCATGACATGGTAATTTTTAACCATTTCTGTACCTTGTTAGTCATCTGAGCCTGGTAATCTGCTGAATCGTCTCTTGGTTTGGCAATCACTGCACATGTAAATTATAAAGTCTTTTATTTTTGGCAAAAATACTAGAAAATAGTGTGAATGTGTGGTCAATGCTAGTTTATCTTGCGCAGACGGATATGTAGTAGGCTATTATTCTTTTTTGTGCAGGATGGGGCTCAAATTTTGGTAGATAGATGTAGGTGATCCAATTAGACACATATTTTACCACCATGGTTCATTGAGCGGTTTGCTTACGGACATTCCTTTTATGTCATTTCCCCCCTGCATATTGCTATTAGTTCACGTCATAAATCAGTTAGTTATATGTTGCTTTGTTAATGAAACTCCATGAGGTGACAGCATATTTTTCATTTGCAAATTTAGGTGAAAGTGAAGGCTGCACTAAATAGACAATCTAAAACTCGATTGATTGGGCCAAATTGCCCTGGTATCATTAAGCCTGGTGAGTGTAAAATTGGAATCATGCCAGGTTACATCCACAAGCCTGGGCGTATTGGGATTGTATCTCGTTCTGGTACCTTGACATATGAAGCGGTATGTCTGTTATTATTATTATTATTTGTATGTGCGAATCTAATCAGGTAATTGTTTGGTTAATGCATGTCTGATTTTTTGTTGACAGGTGTTTCAAACAACAGCTGTAGGCTTGGGGCAGTCAACTTGTGTAGGCATTGGTGGTGACCCATTCAATGGCACAAATTTTGTTGATTGCCTTGAAAAATTTGTCGATGACCCTCAGACAGAAGGTACACCGTTTGAGATTAAGGCCTCATACTTTAAGCAAAACTCTTCTTTTTTAAAATCTATTATGAAATCTTCCTGGATTATGTACTCTTCTCTGTGGTATTAATCCCTTGTGTTTGACATTTTTGGGACTTGAATACTTAAAAAAACTCAGCCATGGAGGGAAAGACCATCCATCCGGTATAATGCCTGGGGCCAGCACTTAAGGCTTACACAACCCACTGATGGCTAAGAAGAGACCGAAACATGGTCCTGGCTGAAAAAATCTTCGAACTTTGACCCCCCCCCCCATCACTAGTGGGCCATCACTGCCCACTCTGCAACGGCCCAGCCAGAGGGTGGCACGCAGGACGTAACTCGTGAGTGGGCGAGACACAGCGAGAGGATTTTTTTAATCAAGCCAGAAATTCGCTCCCGAGGGGGATCGAACCCAGGACATGGAGGTTCTACTCGGAAACCTTTAACCATTAGGCTAGAGGCCCTTTCGCTGGGACTTGAATACTTAAACTGCATTTTCCTTATTTCAAATGCTACATCATATGCTTTTTTCAGTCAACACAAGTTCCATCCTATTTTGTATTGTTCCAAGTGTTCAATACTATTTTATGTCTTCCAGGCATTGTTCTCATTGGTGAAATTGGAGGTACGGCTGAGGAGGATGCTGCAACGTTCATCCAGGTAAGAGTTTGTTAGTTTGGATGTTCTTTTTTCTGTATTATATGCAATACCATGCAATTTCTATCTTGAGCACTCAAAATTATAACCTATATATTTATCTTCTATGATCTTTATTGCGGTTCAAACATGATGAATATTAAAACTGATGTCTTCTCAAATATTTTTCACCAGAGTATTTGATTGATGAGCCTGTGCTATTTCTAAACAGGGTATCTAATTTGTCTTTTTATGCATACCAGAGTACTAGATTGCTAATAAAAAGTACTCATATCCGTCATGTTGTTGGCCTTTATTTCACAAAATATTTCTGAACTGTTGTTTTGTTTCCTCTGGAGTATTTGAGTGTTGGCAGTTGGCACTATGTTTTGAAGATACATACCTCCCTTTTTGCCTTTCACAAAATACAATAATGCATATTTTGTCATGTTTGCGAATGATGAACCGGCTTATTCAGGAGGCATTGTTTGAAAGTAAACGCAACACGTAAACAATTGCACATGTTCTTGCCTCAAGTTAGCTACCTTGGAGATTATGCTTGTAGGAAAGACCCAGAATTAGGCTAGATGCCTTGGCTTTTATTTAACCTAGCACACCACAATCCTAGCTTAAGCTAGTCCATATAGTTCCTACTTCCTAAGGCCCTATTTGTTTCGGATTATAATCTCTATAGATTATATAATCCAGCGCAAATAATCCAATATGTAAACAAACACATAGATTATGGGTTCAGATTATATAATCTAAAGCCCAGATTATGATAATCTCATAATCTCCTCAAAAGTAGCTTATTTGAGATTATTTTGGCAAAAGACCCACTACCCATGGTTATGTAAATGGAAATTACAATATATGCCATCCTTCTTTTCTCACCTCAAATAAACAAACAAGGGTATTACTGTTTTTATGAATAATCTATATTTATATAATCTAGACTACCAAACAACTACATGTAGATTATAATATGTCTAGATTATAATCTAGATTATATAATTTAGATTATAATCCAGATTATATAATCTATAAGCTGAAACAAACAGGCCCTAAGTACGCTGCATTGTGGTGCGCATGTTCATCAATCTGATATATACATTCAGATTTAGTAAGATTACCAATCTACTTTTGCATATTTCTAACGCAAAGGGGAGCTGCATGCCATTGCATTAAGAGCTATTCTTGTGGTATTGCCAGTTTGCCACAGACCGAAGGTAGCTACAATGAACTCAAAAAAGTTTTCATGTGAAATGGAATGACTGGTGACTTTAGAAGTTTAAAAACTGATGCTTATGCCTTATTAAAGATGAAAATGTTAGCCATAGAATCAAAATAGGATGGATGAAATGACGTCAAGCATCTGACGTTCTGTCTTCTGTGTGACAAGAGGGTACGAAGCTAAGACAAGTTTTATAGAATGACGATTAGAACTGCTATGTTGTATGGTGCAGAATGTTGGTTTAAAAAAAGACTACATGTCCAACAAATAAGTGTTACAGAAATGATGATATATGTGATAGGCTTGGGGTAACACCAATTAAAGAAAAACTTGTCCAACACTGGTTGAGATGGTTTGGACGTATCCAACGGAGATCTTTAGAGACACCAACGTATAGTGGGATTCTAAAGCGCGATAGCAATGGGAATAGAGGCAGGAGAAGACGGAGTTGACATGAGATAATATAGTAAAATGAGACTTGAATGAATGGAATATAACCAAAGATTTCTCCTTGAATAGGAGTGTATGGAAAATAACTATCCATGTGACTGAACCTTTTGTTGGGTTTTAACTCTAACCTATCGGAACTTGCTTGGGACATAAAGGCTTTATTGTTGTTGCCTTTGTATTAATGATTCCATGAAGGGATAAATTGTCACCAGTCACTTCTGAAGTGCTGTTATTGGTTTATAGGGATGCATGTCTTGTGTTTTGGTTGTTGGAGCTTATCTTTTTATTAGTGCTGAATAAAAAGTTACATTTTTATAAAAAATAAATAAGTTACACATCCTATCTAGTATCTACTAATTTCATCTGTTTTGAAATACCTCAGGAAAGCAAAACACAAAAGCCTGTTGTTGCATTCATTGCTGGACTTACGGCACCCCCAGGCCGTCGCATGGGTCATGCTGGAGGTACCAACCTAGGTCTTCATTATTTGCACTTTGGGATTCTTAATCTACATATTTTATCTCCATTCAATTTTACTTTTAATGTATTAAGTTGAAATATGATCTTTGCCTTTAGTTGAAATAAGTTACTGGGAACATCTTTTTTACCATTCTATTGTTCATGAGTCTGGGCGAATTTTCATCAGGTTTGGCACAAGTGTTGCATGTGCTAATCCAGTTTGATCCTTCTGTTGTGAACTATGTGCAGCTATCGTGGCAGGAGGAAAGGGTACTGCCCAGGACAAAATCAAGGCACTCAGAGAGGCTGGTGTTACCGTTGTCGAGTCACCAGCGAAGATTGGTTCTACCATGTTTGAAATCTTCAAACAGCGTGGAATGGTAGAATAGACACAGTGGTACATAGAGAGACATTGAGAAACCGCTTTTTGATGCTTGCGGGCAATCGCGAGCAATTCCTCGGTAGATCCGTCTCCCTGGCCACAAACAAAACTACTGAGGTTTTCTTTTCGTACGTGTCTTATCTTTGGAAGATGGCCTGGCCTTCTTCACTTGGATAACCTTTCGATGAGCTCGTTTCAATAAGACGTTTCGGAGCCATGGAAATGCTATGTCGCTTGGAGTCGATGTGGATGCCTAATTTCAAATTTTTATTCTTTACACATTTCATCCTAGGTTTACCTTTCTGTTTGCTTGTATTATATTATCAGCGATACATTGCCCACACAGCTGTGGAAGATTGCTTTGCTTGTGTCATGTTTAATGGGTTTCTCGCGACTCCGTGTTGGCTGATCATCCTCACTGAATCATTGTACTGTCTACCGATGTCCTCATTACTGAATACTCCTTCCAGAATGATAAGGACTGGTTTGGCAGCAATAGGGAAAAAAACCCATGGAAAAAATCCACCAATGGGATTTAAATGGCACCTCGATTTCTATGGAGGATTTTCCCCACTAGGGACTGGTTTGGCAGCAATAGGGAAAAAAACCCATGGAAAAAATCCACCAATGGGATTTAAATGGCACCTCGATTTCTATGGAGGATTTTCCCCACTAGGATATAATTTCCTGCCACCCTTTGGCAACCAAGGATTTAGTCCAAAGCTGTTTTAGTCCCAAAACATAGCCAGCAGCAACTCTATACTACTATATTGGATGAGAACTTTATTCATCATCAGAAAATGGTTCTCTTCCGAGAGGTATGGAATTATAGCAGGCAGAATAACAAAGAACAACTCATCGTCGTCTTCTTCCTCATCTAACAAAAATTGTCTAACTTGCTCCTCCCAAGAACCCATATCTATAGAAGTGGAGATAGCTCTTATAAGGATCTTAAGCATGCAAAACATGGAGATAGCTATTATATACAGATCTATTTGACTCATGGAACTGAGAACAAAAGGCAAGTTATCACAAACCACATTTCTAAATTCTGATTCGTGAGGCTCAGATGCTTAGTTTTTATTACTTATACTGGGTCTTCATGTCCACAGAGAGTCATATCTATTTGATTGAGATCACTGATCGCTGCTGAAGTCAGCTGTGGGGCTTTATTATTTTAAAGTTGAGCTCTGCAATCCTTATGCTGACACAGTGACACCATATAAATGAAAAAAGAAGTCTACTATAGACTATAGAGGCATTGTGATGATCAGTTAATAAGTAGACCTTGGTAGTTTTTAGTTGCCCCTAAGCCGTAACTTTTGAAAGCACCGTGTAGCATTATTATTATATAACCATGTATACAAACAATGAACTGCTCATTTTGCTAACATGGGCAAAGAGAAGCAAGTTTGCTATCCTGCACCCTGTGCTTCCTTTGCGCACTGAACCTGGAAAATAGGCCTCTGTACCTGGCCACCTTCCTATCATTCATCTACGCTCTTGGTTATTTCCTCACGGAATACTTGATATACCATACCATGGCTGCAGCAAATCTGAGCACAGTTGGCTTCTCCGGCCCTGACTGAGACGGCCTCCTCCACCTTATCCGAACCCTGCTGCCGAGGCGGGCAGAGAACTCGCAGCCCCCAGCTTAACCCCGCAGCCCCCAGCTTAACCCCCGCGCAATCTTTGCTAACCCCCGCAGCCGAGCAATCTTTGCTAACCCCCGCGAAACCAAGAAAGAGGCCAGCAGAGAACTCGCAGCCGAGCAATCTTTGCTAACCCCCGCGCCCCCAGCTTAACCCCCGCGCCCCTGGCTTAGAAACACGTGTACCTGGCTGCTGTAGAGTTGTTCGGTGGAGCGGCGGAGGCGCTTGTGGCGTTGGAGGAGGCACCTAGGATCGCGTTGGAGGAGACGCCCGAGAACAGCGTCAGAGAAGGCGGACGAGACGAGGCGGCGGAGAATCGCCTGGCCTCCTAAGGCCAGGGTTGTTTCCTACGGGAAAGTGGGACGAATCTCTGCACGAGATTGGGCTGCCAAATGACACACATGAATAATCCGTGGACAATCTCCTCGTGGGCTTTTTCCCAGGAGAAAAGGCCAGGAAACCGGCTGGATTTTGGGCTGCCAAACCAGCCCTAAGTGTGTTCTTTTTTTCCACCACGGGAAAGCTGAATTTCATTATTTGACAGTAACGAAATTACAAAGGTTTGTAACTAAGAAAAAAGGAACTAAACAAACCGCATAAAAACACATTGGAATGAAAAGAAAACTAATCAAACCGCAAAAAAACACATTGGAATGAACACAGAGGGTTCATCCAATTGGCACAACATGAACTACACTGAGAGGCGTTACCTCACAACGTAAAGCGTTCATAGCCACACACATCTGAACCTTTACATGGCCAGATGGCTTTTAACAGGGCACAGGCTGTGCTAAGTTTTCAACAAAAGTCTCCCAGCATGGAATGCTCTGCCTTTAGATGATCCTCACCCTATTGTCACCTCCATCCATTCGATCTCACTGATGAAAGTGCAGCACCGTCTTCTTGAGAATTTCTGCGCCATGCTCCAGCTGAGCTGAGATGACTCCTTTTTATAAACCTGTCCAATATGTTAGCATAGCACAATATGATTTCAGTAGGTGTCTTGTTCTTTTCCCTTCAAAGCACACACCGTTTTTTTGGGTCTTCCACACTGTCCAGCAAACATCAGCTAAACCGATAAAGTGAACTTGTCTGTCCCTTGGTAACACCATTTAATTAACCAGAATAGGGTGAAAGAGTTTGGCCTGACCGTCACCACAAAAATGTAAGCCAAAATGCCCCCATTGATATTTAAACTACCGGACTGGCGGACAGACGAATAACAGTTGATTAACTGATCCTTCCTCTTGGCAAAAAGGCACAAGGACTCCCTTTCCATTTCCTTATGAGCAAGTTGTCTTTTGTCAAAATAGAGTTCTGCAGAGTTAACCACATGGAAATCTTGACTTTAAGAGGAATTTTGGACTTCTAGAGGTGTTTGTTGTCCTTATCCTCACAGTTTCTAAACATATATTTATACACTGATCTGACATAAGACAAACCAGACTTCTCCCACTTTCAAATCACCCCATCAGAGTGGTCATTAGTTTTAAATCAGAACAAATTATTAGACAGGTCTCTGAGTTAGTTTTGCAAGTCTTCAGCGAGCCACCTCTTGAAACATAATCTCCAATTTCGATTGCACATAAAATACACTGAACATTCTGATCAAAGCATATGTTATATAGATTGGGAAACCTATCTATCAGGGATACAGGATGATAGGATCTGATGGTAGATTAGAAGGGGGGTAAATAGTCTTTTTTTTAAAAAAAAAAAAAACTTAAATGCGTTGGCTATCAAAAACAAGTGAAAAAAATATCGGTCTTGCCAAGACTACATCCTTATATCTACCACAAGCACCTTATAAAGATTGTAATTAAGAAACTAAGGTGCAAGGCTGGTAGAGCCCACCTACAAAATTTTAGTTGGTAAGGTCGCACAAACTTACACAACTAACATTTAAACAACCGAGGAGCTCCTACACATATTAGTGAGCAAAGCACAAAAAGTCTTATCACACTATCACACTCAACTAGCAAAGTTACATGAACTAAACTAGAGAGTGAAACAACTTAGCTACACAAGGTAAGCAAAACTACTAAACTACACAAGCTTACTACCATAAGTTTTTAACTATTTCGATTACCAGTCCGAGGCTCAGTCATCTCAGAGACTATTTAAGACCAGAAGACTAAGATATAGGCCAACTATGAATTGAGGTTACCATTGGTGGATGCATTAAGCTTGCATGGGGTATCTATAGCTTGGTGCTCACACAAATGGACATCAATAGTGGACATGTGAAGTGCCAAGGCACTTATTGGACAATAACTTCAAAAGTCATATACTTTATTTAAAACTAGCACACTTTTGTTTTGTTTAGGGATAAGGGAAGGACACTATGTGCGTGACTACAAAAGGGAGCAAAACCATCCAATGATAAGCGACTTTTTACCATTGTCTTGAGGGGTTACTCGGTTAATCTTCTAAGGATGTGTAGGACCCTTTAATCGACTATAAAGTAGCTAGTTTCAGGCTTGAGGGATACAAGATGCTTATCCTCAGAAGATGTTTTGGAAAATCTTTTGAGAAGATTATGTGAAGATTGAAACATTTACAAAAAGACCCTCAAGCTCTTATGCTAAACAACAAGAGGATCATGAATACACCCAATGGGTGCGCTTTGCAAGAAAGTGCACACCATTAGAAGAACATTCAAATAGCACTTCGTGGCTTCTCTTAACAAGACTACTCGGATGTTGCGTGGTTGTACTTGGCAATGACCTAGAGATTCAAGAAGACTTCGAAGTTCAAGTATGAAGAGCTTGGAAACCTTGATGGATCAAGATCCTAAGGGTTTTCCATAGGGTCAACTAGCTAGCAAGAAGATCGGCTGGCCACGAAGCTGCTTGAGGGCACAGAACAAGGTGGCATGTTCTCCAAGGAAAGAGGTTATCGACCCACAAATTCATAGTTAGCAAGAATAGGATTAGTATCTTCTTTCTTAGTTGATTAGGACTTGACTTGTCTACCTATCCTCTAGACTATATAAAGAGAGCCAGGGATACTCCCCTTGTAACACATCATAATGAGAAATCCAACACAAGACATCACACCACACAAGATGTAGAATATTATGTTACCCAACAGTCTAAACCTTTATAAACTGTCGGCTCACATTCATCTTTGAGTTTTACTTACATCGAAGCCCACCAATTTATACTCTGAGTAACCTCATAGTGGACTTATCAATCATAAGACACTGATAGCAATGGAGGTCGATAAGGGGCCATGAACCTTTTTCAGATTGAGGCTTGTTCTAACGATGTAAGAGTTCTCCAATAATTATGTAAATTTAGCACCATAAACTATATTTTTAGGAAGTTGCTAAAACACTTTAAGGAGTAAAAAATGTTTGTGCTCCAACAATTCTCTATTTATTGATTGTTGATGTTTAAAATTGTCTATGTCAACAAAAAAATAAGTGAGCCCGCTTTCTACTTTTAATTGAGCTGACGACAGAAATTAGTATCAATAACCTTTTATGACGTCTTGGAAGTTGGAGCTATCGACTAGACGGTCGCGACAATGGCATGAAGGCGGCACAGGAGGTGCTCTGATGGCACCTCGACACAAGAGGTTGTCTGGTGATGACGACGTTAAGGCGTCTGGACGCTTGCTTGCGGTCAATGGGGCGATGGGACGACGCGAACGGTGGAACTATATTTTGAGATGGGAAGTATACGTTAATACAGAGTAAATATATATATATATATATATATACTGTATTTATATATTACACCTGGGTGCATTCAATATAGAGAATGCACCCAGGCCGAACCTATGTGCCAGGTCCGAGCCAACCGTCCCACCCAGGCCGGTTTCGTCCCTCCCGCACGCTCCGGACAGAATATTTTCACTTTCCCGCCCCCGCCCCTCTTTCTCCGTGAACGGCTCCTCCGTGAACGGCTCCTCAGCGAATGGCTCAACCTCTTCACATAAGTTGCAATCACACCAGACTTGCAGTTGCAATTACACCAGACAGCAGTTGCAATTACACCAGGCAGCAGTTGCAATCATTGTTTTGTTTAACATATTTTTGGACATAGTTATATAGGAGTTGCAATCACACCAGACCAGCCGTTGCAATTACACCAGACAGCAGTTGCAATCATTGTTTGTTTAACAGATTTTTGGACATAGTTATATAAAAGTTGCAATCACACCAGACCAGAAGTTGCAATTACACCAGACCAGCAGTTGCAATCTTGTTTGTTTAATAGATTTTTGGACATAGTTATATAGAAGTTGCAATCACACCAGACCCACAGTTGCAATTACACCAGACCAGCAGTTGCAATCTTGTTTGTTTAATAGATTTTTGGACATAGTTATATAGAAGTTGCAATCACACCAGACCCACAGTTGCAATTACATCAGACCAGCAGTTGCAATCTTGTTTATTTAATAGATTTTTGGACATAGTTATATAGAAGTTGCAATCACACCAGACCAGCAGTTGCAATTACATCAGACCAGCAGTTGCAATCATATTTTTTAACAAAATTTCTCAGAGTTATTCAAATCCGGGGGACAGAGACACGCTGACAGAGAGGCGCGCGGCGGCGCGGGGACAGGGAGACGCTCGGCGGCGCGAGAACAGGGAGGCGCTCGGCAGCGCGAGGACAGGGAGGCGCTCGGCGACGGTGGGATTTAGGGGAGGAGCATCGAGGAGGCGGCGGCGGCGCGGGGAAAGGGATGCGCGCGGCGGCGGCGGGGGGCTAGGAGGCGCGCGAAAACGCCTGGGTGCATTCAATATAGAGAATGCACCCAGGTGCATTTTAGCAGCGCCGTATATATATATATATATATATATATATATATATATATATATATAAGATAAAATATCTTATAATTTGAGCTATAGAGTAATTAAAAACTTAATTTAATAGTAATGAGATGCATCCAGAACCAATACTGCAGCTATTCCTAGTCACAGACGGAAAAGGCCTTCCCAGCTGTTAGAATGTAAACATATCACGGACGATGGGCTTACCATACAAGGTTCCCCATCTTCCTATATGTACACGATTGTGGTGTCTGAGTAATATACAATTTACATTCTCTAATATGGTATCACAGAAGGTTCGCTCCCGCGACCTCGCTTCCGCTAACCCTAGCCGCCGCTGACTCGTCGCCGGCCTGCAAACCCTAGCCGCCGCTGACCCGTCGCCGGCTCCCCTCTTCAACCACGCTCGCTGCTGAGACACCTCGCCGAGCACCATCTCCCTGCTCTGCCCGCCGCCGAGGTCCTCGTCGGGCCAAGCCGCTAAGATCTGCGCGCCGCCTGCTTCATACGGGCGCCGTGAGATCTGCGCGCCGTCTGCTTCTGCGCACCGTCTGCTTCGTACGGGCGCCACTGACTCGTCGACGTCTGCTTCGTGCGGGCCATCGCGGAACGCCGGCGTCGACTTGCGCGCCGCCTTCGTCGCCAGAGGTCTGCGAGTCCGCCTCCCCACCGCCATGGACGCCGAAGCCGCCGCCGCGGACGCGGCCCAGCGACGCGCGGCTGCTGAAGCCCTCGACCACGCGCTCACCACCAGGGAGGAGGCCAACGCCGCGATCCATGCCCAGGCGAGCGGGGTCATGAACATCAAAGTTCTCGTCATCGTGACCCTGGACAAGTCGGCCAACAACTACGGCCGCTGGCGCTCCATGTTCCTCGTCGTCCTCGGCAAATACAACCTCAAGGACCACGTCCTCTCCGACGAGTCATACCCCACGCGATCCGCGTGGACGCAGATGGACTGCTGCGTCCTCACCTGGGTGTACTGCACCGTCTCCAACGATCTACAGCAGGCGCTCATGATCCGCGATCCTACCGCCCGCGATGCGTGGCTGTACCTTGAGGACGAGTTCCTCGGGCAACGCGAGTCTCGCGCCCTGCTGATGGAGGCCGAGTTCCGCTCCTTCAAGCAAGGTGCCCTGTCCATCACAGACTACTGTCGTCGTCTCGAGACGATGGCCGCCTCTCTCAAGGAGTTTGGCGACCCGATTGGCGACCGGCAACTCATCCTCACCCTGTTTCGTGGCCTCAACGGCAAGTACCGGCACATGGTGTCCAACCTCAAGATGCAGCGTCTGTTCCCCACCTTCTCGGAGGCCCGCACCCTGCTGCTCCTCGAGGAACTCGACATCAACGACATCTGCGACGACGCTCCTTCCGACTCCAAGTCTGGCGCTCAGGCCCTGGTCATGCACCAGCAACCGCAGCAGCAGCGGCACTCCACCGCGCCCGCTGGTTCTGGTGCTGCCACCAGTGGGGCTGGCAGCAACGGAGGGAACCGCAACCGCCGTCGCGGACGCGGTGGAAATGGCGGCAACGGGGGCAACAATGGTAACAAGAGTACCGGGCACCCTGGGCCTCGTCCAGGCGCGCCCATACCACCGCCTGGCTACGGGAACCCCTGGTCCGGCTGCGTCCAAATGTGGCCACATGGCTACAGTGTGTTCCCAGGGCACATGCCGCGCCCGCCGCTCGACCAGCAGCCTCAGCCGGGCCTGCACATGATGCCAGCCTCAACTCCTGGTTTCAGCTATGGTGGTGCCTCCACCCCTGGTTTTGGCTATAATTGCGGGCCACCTACAACACCGTCTCTTTCGGCCGGCATGCCTCTGCACGCCCCCTGGAATCCCATGGCCGGTGGGTCTTGGGACCAGACGTCCCTCACCAGCAACTTCAACACCATGTCGCTGACGCCGCCGAACTCCGTCGAGTGGTATGCTGACTCTGGTGCTGGTTCGCACATGACCGCACACTCTGGTATACTCTCATCCCCTCGACCACCCTCCCTGTCTGGTCCCTCCTCGATTATCGTTGGTAATGGTTCCTTGTTACCCATTACCTCCACTGGCTCATACTCATTTACTACTCCACGGCGTTCTCTTGTTCTTAATGATGTTCTCGTGTCCCCTAGCATTATTAAGAATTTGATTTCTGTTCGTCGTTTTACCATTGATAACAATTGTTCTATCGAGTTTGATCCCTTTGGTCTTTCTGTGAAGGATCTTCAAACTCGGAACGTGATCGCCAGGTGCAATAGCACGGGTGACCTCTACCCGTTCTTCCCGCCCACCACCAGCAGCACACCCGCCCTTGCTGTGACATCTACCCTGTGGCATCGTCGTCTCGGTCATATCGGTTTTGATGCTTTGTCCAAGCTCATTAGCTCCCAGGCCATCACTTGTAATAAACCTAAACATGATCACCTATGTCAAGATTGCCAGCTTGGCCGTCATGTTCGTCTTCCTTTTGGTTTATCCACCACTCGTGCCGTCAATAAATTTGATTTAATACATTGTGATCTTTGGACCTCTCCAGTTGTCAGCGTGTCTGGTTACAAATATTATCTCGTTATTATTGATGATTATTCGCATTATACTTGGACATTTCCTCTTCGTCTTAAATCCGATACTTTCACCACCATATCTAACTTTTTTGCTCATGTGCGCACGCAGTTTGGCGCCTCTGTCAAGGCCGTCCAGTGCGACAATGGCCGTGAGTTTGACAACTCCTCGGCTCGCACGTTCTTCCTCTCCCACGGTGCCATTCTCCGCATGTCCTGCCCACACACCTCTCAGCAAAACGGTAAAGCCGAGCGCACTCTTCGCACAGTCAATAATATTGTACGCTCGTTACTCTTTCAAAGTAGCCTACCTCCGGTCTATTGGGTTGAGTCACTTAACACCGCCACCTATCTTCTCAATCGCCATCCCACTAAAACCCTAGGTGGCCTTACACCGTTTTTTGCCCTCTATGACACCCACCCCGACTACACTCATCTTCGTGTCTTCGGTTGTGCGTATTACCCCAACTTATCTGCCACTGCCACTCACAAATTATCTCCTCGTTCATCGTTGTGTGTCTTCCTCGGCTATTCCTCTGATCACAAGGGCTATCGATGTCTTGACCTACACTCCAACCGGATTATCATCTCTCGCCATGTAACGTTCGATGAATCTGTGTTTCCTTTTTCTAACATGTCCACATCTGCCTCGGATCCTAGCACGTTGGATTTCCTAAGCAATGATGATGATTATGCTATTTTTCCAAAGTCTAGCACTGCAGCTGCAGGTACTCGGTCTGGCGCGTCCTCACCAGCTGCCTCCTTGCTGCCCACTGTCGAGCTTGACTCCAGCTCGGGCAGCCCTGGTACCCCGTCAAGCCCGGCCAGTCCCAGCATGGGAAACCCTGGCACCCCGAGCACCCCGGAGATCAGCACGGGCAGATCGACCACCACCAGTCTAGGCGGACCTGTCATGCCTGACCCTGCTGCCCCTGTGGACACACTATCTCAGGTTGCTGCTAGCAGGGCTGGGCGTGTGGTTGCTCAATCCGTTGTGCCGGTCATCAATGATCACGACATGCGGACTCGTGGCAAATCAGGCTTCACGCAACCTGTCGACCGGTTGAATCTTCATGCTGGGACCCTCTCTCCCATTCCGACGTCCATCCGCACTGCCCTCATTGATCCTCAGTGACGGGCGGCCATGCAGGCCGAGTTTGATGCTCTTCAGGCCAACGACACTTGGGAATTGGTTCCTCGACCGCCGGGAATCAACCTTGTCACCGGTAAATGGATCTTTCGACACAAATTTTTTGCTAATGGTTCTCTTGATCGCTACAAGGCTCGCTGGGTTCTTCGAGGCTTCACTCAGCGTCCAGGCATCGATTATGATGAAACTTTCAGCCCGGTTGTCAAACCTGCTACTGTCCGTGTTGTTCTCACTTTGGCTCTGTCCCGTTCCTGGCCCATTCATCAGCTGGATGTCAAGAATGCATTCCTTCATGGGACACTAAATGAGACAGTTTATTCTGAACAACCCTCAGGCTTTGTTGATCCCTCTCGGCCTAAGCATGTGTGTTGCTTGAACAAGTCTTTGTATGGGCTGAAGCAGGCTCCTCGCGCATGGCATCTCCGGATAGCTGGACATCTCCTCTTCCTCGGTTTTGTTGAGTCCAAGGCTGATTCGTCACTGTTTATCTACCGTCGTGGTGCTGACACAGCTTTCCTGCTTCTCTACGTGGATGATATTGTTCTCACAGCTTCAGCATCGAGACTTCTTCAACGGATTATTGCAGCTCTTCAGCAGGAATTTTCTATGACAGATATGGGTCCTCTTCATCACTTCTTGGGCTTGTCAGTTGAGCGTCGAGTTGATGGTCTTTTTCTCTCTCAGAAGCAGTATATGCTGGATATTCTGGACCGTGCTGGTATGAGTGACTGCAAACCTTGCAGCACTCCTGTTGATACCCACGCCAAGTTACCTGCAGATGGTGTTCCGGTGGCTGACCCAACACGATTCCGCAGTATAGCAGGTGCTCTTCAGTATCTCACCTTCACTCGTCCTGATATTGCCTATGCAGTACAACAAGTCTGTCTTCATATGCATGATCCGGAGGAGCCTCATCTCACCGCCATGAAGCGCATCCTGCGCTATGTTCAGGGAACCTTGGACCTTGGTTTTCATCTTCACCGGACCTCGCCTGATGACCTCACAGTCTATTCTGATGCTGATTGGGCTGGTTGTCCCGACACTCGTCGCTCCACGTCTGGCTACGGTGTGTTCTTGGGTGACAATTTGATCTCCTGGTCGTCGAAGCGTCAGCCTACTGTCTCTCGATCCAGTGCTGAGGCCGAGTATCGTGCTGTCGCCAATGGAGTTGCGGAGGCGTGTTGGTTGCGCCAACTCCTTCATGAGCTCCATTGCCCTCTTCGTCGAGCCACCATTGTGTACTGTGATAATGTCAGTGTTGTTTACTTGTCTACCAACCCTGTCCAGCATCAGCAGACCAAGCATGTGGAGATTGATCTACACTTAGTGCGTGACCGTGTCGCCCTTGGAGAGGTCCGTGTTCTGCATGTGCCCACAACATCTCAGTACGCCGACATATTCACCAAGGGCCTTCCGACTTCGGTCTTCATCGAGTTTAGGAACAGTCTGAATGTTCGCAATGCTCCAAGATCCAACTGAGGGGGAGTGTTAGAATGTAAACATATCACGGACGATGGGCTTACCATACAAGGTTCCCCATCTTCCTATATGTACACGATTGTGGTGTCTGAGTAATATACAATTTACATTCTCTAATACCAGCAATTTCTTTGTTCTACCATTTCACAGAAGCTAACCATAAAAGTGGATGGTCCGAAGCAAAATAGGCTTATTCCTACGCGGATATACAGTATAAGATAGAAAAGGAAGAGTCAGTACCACAAATGCACCAAAGCAAACTGGAAAACAACCTAGCAAAAAAGAAAAATAAAAGCACTTGCAGTACTGTTGCAATCACCCAAACTGCATAGCATGGATTATCCATTCCTTCTGCCAAGTATACACAGCAGAAGAAAACAGTATTTTTGCTGGAATTATTCATCGAAAGAATCTCATTCATATTTTTCTTAAGTTATCGCAGCCGCTCAAGAAAGAGCCATCGCAGTTTTGAGTCTTCCTGCAGACCCGGGCGGAGGCATGTGTGGCCGGTGCCCACGAACAGGGCCCCCAATCCTCCAAGGCCCCTAAAATAATAGTCACCAATAGTTTAACCAGTACACAGTTCAGTAATTAGCTCAGTAAGGAAAATATAGTGTTTGTGGTGACAATCGAGTACTAATCTCTCATGCAACTCGTTTTAGCTATATGTATAGTGTTTGTGGTGACAATCGAATACTAATCTCTCATGCAACTCGTTTTGGCTGTATGGCGAAGTGCAGCTAGTGCACGCTGGCATAACATATGAGTGCTAAAATCACTTGTTATCGTTATTAAACCATTTCTCACATTAACAATTCAATCAATTTTAATAGACAAGATTAATCTATACCATCTATCCTTGACAAAGAAAAAAATTAGTATATGGCCTTGAATTATGCCGGCCCAGCCCTGTCTTCCTGGATAAGGAGCATCCGAGCATAATGGTACCAGGATCTAAAATGAAGTCCATACTTGACCTTTCAAACCATAAACCTTGACCATGAGAAAAAAACTTGCAATGAACAAGCGAAAACATGAAGAAAATGGGAAAGTAACATCACACAGAAAATCAACATGGTAGAAATCAGTGGGTGGCATGTATGAATGAAAATACAGAAACCAGGCCCTAGTCTCTGCTTCGCAATTCCTAATTTTCTTCCGCTAGCTATCATATGAAACAAAGGTAAACACCATAAATCTCAAACAGACAGATGGAAAACCAGTCAAATTAAATCTGTTTCGAGATGAGACTTAAGAACCCACAATAATCAACCATTTTGTATCTTCAAGTTGTACGGTTGAAATTTGGCCAGCAAGAATACAGTTTTGCCTAAACTAAACTATGCAGAATGATGAAAATAAACACTTTACCGACTAGAAAATATGCAAGAATACAGTTTTGCCTAAACTAAACTATGCAGAATGATGAAAATATGGAACAGTAGAAGAGAGACGCTCCAGTGCTAAGTAAACAGCATTCAGCAAACAAACACTTCACCGAGTAGAAAAGAAAACTAAGGCTCTAAGAGGACGAATTATCTCATCCTTATGTCATCGTGGGTGCACTTCCAGTATCCACGAAAACTAAGGTCCCAAATCCAAACCGGTGCAGTCACACCGAAGGGGGATGCGCATTGTTTTATCATCCATGGTAACAATAAACATACGTAGATTTTTTTTTCATATAAAAACCCCGTTTAAAGAGGAAGGCTACTCACAATCATCCATCAGTTATCAATAATATTCTTCCTTTATCAGTAAATGACAGGTGTTCATTACGAAAACAAGTAACAGAATACTCACCTCATTAGTACTCAGCGCTCTAAGCTCAGTAGGTTTCCTGTGTACCTAGCAACTGCAGAGAAATGCTTTGACTCCAGTAAATCAGCAAGTGTGTTGGTTCTTGGATCATAAATCTGCAAGTAATCATGGTCTTGTTTATACAGGATGATCCTCCCGTCGCCAAACACAAACAAGGGATGCACGGGCTTAAGAATGGTGTATTTCTCAAACTGTATGCTGTACATCTTGACCCAGAGACCCTTTGCAAAGTCCAGTAGAATCCAAACGTCAACATACGGAGCTGGGCCATGCACAACAGCCAAGGAGCGATTCAGGTTGGCTATTGTCAGTTGCTTTACATTAGGAAGACCAAGGTAGTAGAACATGAGATCAGCGTCATCAGGGAAGGTGATCGGGGGCCCCCGGATTGACGGTCCCCATGCCTCAGTCTCAAGGTCGAATGTAAATATCAAATCTTGCTCGGTAACTCGGTTGTCGAAGGTGATAGAATGGTGTGGACCAAAGCAAAGGCAGTAGACAACCCCATCGATTACCACACTGGTAAACCTACTAATCTGAATGCCTTTTTCAAGGGGCGCTGCTCTCCTCCACCCTGCTGCCCGGCTGCTACTGTTATCGGAGTTGAGCGTGCAGACCTCAAACATCCCCCGACCTCCAATGCCAACGGAAAAATGGAATAGCATTCGAAACATCTTGCACTCTCCTGTCCGGGCGACCTGTCCAAACAGATACTTGGGCTCGGTGATCAAGCTCGAAGCGAGCTCCACATGCTCTTCTGCGTAGCTGTCTGGTATGCGGTACACAGCTCCAGTAGCCGGATCGAGTAATCTGTCCGGTAAGTAGTACACTTCCTCGCGAATCGGGTTGAACACTCGGTAGCTGCTGCGGCTGTCGTCGATTTTCCTAACACAGACGCGGTCAAGGGTCCCCCCGCCCCTCACGGCGGCTCTGTCGCCCTCCATTGCGGGCACCTTCTTCACGATTTGCCCGGAGAGATCCATGATGTCCACGAGCACGTCGCGCCCCGCGTCGTCCTTGTAGGCGGCGATGATGAGCACCGCCCGATGCCGCGCGTAGTGGGGCGCGGCGAAGTGCGGGTCGGAGAGGAGGGACCGCCACAGACGGCAGACCAGGCGGAGGCGGCAGAGCTCCTTGGCCTGGAGGCGCAGTAGAATCTCGCGCAGGGCGTCCATGGGCAGAACGCCGATGTCGGACGTCGCGGGAACCGGCACGATGCGCCGCTCCGGCATGGCGCACGGTTTGGACAAGGACATCCTTAATCACTCGAGAAGTTGGGGTCATGGGGTGGGGTGGGGGGCGCTCGCCACCAGCAATAACGGCCGGTAGCCAACGCCGGACGCGGCAGAGGAGCCGCAGGGAGGAACCGTGGTGACCGGTCTGTCGCGATTGGGGACTCCACAATTCCGGGGTAGAACGCGGGAGTGGGCCGAAGAAGCGGCCTGCCACACATATATATCCTGTCATGTGACCAATTGCTTTCGTAGCATTTTTTTCTTGAAACCATATGGCGACCGAGCGACGAGCCGACGAAGCTTGTATTTGGCCCCTTCGTTTCACCAAAAAAAAATAGTTTAAGGCAGTTTAAGCATGCACTTTCCGTATATTTCAGGTGCTTCAATTTTAAGATGATTTTAGTGAACACTGTTATATCACCAACTAGTATAAGGATATCATTACTTTTGTTATTTGTTGTTTATTTTTGTGTCATAACGCATCAAATTTTTATCCTTGTCCGACTATAAAAATAATTATTAAATGTCTTTGTGCCAAGATAAATTAGATTTTGTCGAATTTATGGTTTTGTTTAACAGTTTTTTCTGTTTAATTGCAGATTATGTATACAGAAATTATAATTAACTAAATTATAGTTTTAATAAAAAAATATAGACAACAGCCATAATCTGAAACTAGGTGAGTGCCCGTGCGTTGCAACGGTAACTTATAAATATCATGATAACTTATAAACAAATAGGTGAACGCTCGTGCGTTGCTACGAAGTAAAAATGTTATGACAAGATATATACAAACAATTGATCTCAATGCTATCTATATAAAAAAGAAAGAGTCGATCACACGTCTTCTCACACAAATAGCTACATTTGCACGTGATATAATCCCAAAAAAGATATATCAACCTTGACAATATCGCAAAATAGATTATGCCAATGTTTAAACAAAACAAAAATGGTACAGATCACACATTTGACGCAAGCTACCTTATATATTATATATCATTCACGATAAAATATCTAGAGCACACCCATGCTTGATAAAGTTTAAAATGTATTCACAGGGAACATATTAGTACTTCTGTCTTTATCGACACTCAATCGAATTACTGATCCAACTTAGAACCAAAAACTCTAACATGACATCCACTAAAAGATAACCATTAAGTCATGGGTGTCTTCTTCAACTTGGCGAGCTCTTGCCTGATAGCACCACCCCTCTGTTTACATAAAGAAAAAGGTGTGAGCGAGCAATATAAACAGTGCCAACACGAACTAAACATTTGATAGCGAGGTTCTTGACCTCGACCTTTGCCAGCATGACTTTGAACCTATCAAAGTCATCAAGTGCTGCTCTCCTCTTCTAGAAAATCTGCTTACGCCCCATGAGTTGTTCTCCTACTTGGTCTTCACATCTGAAAAGGAATAACAAAACATCAACTAAGTGTCACTATTTTATTATGGGCACGAGACCACACTACTTGGCCAATTCAAAAAAATTGCATCAGGTGCTACCAAATACAACCATATAATGATGTCATATTTCTCATGAAGATCATCAGATACTAACCAATTACTACCATTGGTACAAAAGCACTCCCCTAAAGCTTAGTCCTATTATGCAACACATTATAAGTAAAATCTATTTGTACACTCAATTCTGAAATAGACTACATCTAACTGCAACATGCTCCATTTATAAATTGGCATGTCTGTAAAGCTCCATCAACAGGGAATAAAGAATATAAGTAACCACAAGGATTAATATGCTCAGAGGCCAGAATAAAGAATATAAGTAACCACAAGTTTAAAAAGAATGTCATTACATAGAAAAAGCTGGCAAGTTAATTAGGATCCAAAAGCAAGACACTGAACCTTTGGGGCTTGCTTTGCTGTTGGTAGTGGTGGAGCAGGGACGGCGCCGACGAAAAATGTATTTATTTTGGCTGCTAACGCCTGCCCGTCCGGCCTCAGGGTCATGTAGTAGTCACGCCCCCATAGGAATAGGATGACCCAGGTCATGTAGTAGTCGAGAAAAGATGGAACAAGGAAGGAAAGTTGGGCTGCCTGATGAGCGCTCGTGAACGTGGTAGCCAGGCTCTCTGGTCCCAAGCAAAGGCGTAAAGCAGCAGCGCTAGCGAAATGCAGCGATGGCGATCATGAGAGTGGATCGGCTAGCTTGGCATTGGCGCTCATGATGCCATTGCCAAAAGAAAGTGTCGCAGTGCTGCTCCTTCGTTGGGGCCGGAGCGATCGGCTAGAGTGGTCGCCCACCATCTCCCGCTGCCTCCCCCCCTCTCTCGGGTCGGGGATGGTAATAAAATACAGCGGCGCCGGCTGGATGGACGTCGCTCGGCGAGGAATAAGATCCCAGGCAGTGGCAGATCACATCATTACCCACCAGTGGCCGGCCTCCCTCCCTTCTCATCCGAAATTAAATTAATGATCCACCCCATGGCTCCTTGCCTCCCTTCTCGTCAAGAAACTATCCACGTGGCCACAGCAGGGCTCCTCTCCTTGCCATGCTTTCAAGTGTCAACGAGTGGACTGGTTTCACTGAACTCGTGTCTTCGTGTTTTTAAACTCAATCCCGAAAGGCGAGGGCACCGATTTCTTCTCCACCCTCAAGAACACGCAGACCCTGATTGGATTCGGGGTCCTGATGGGAGATCATTCGGGAGCACACATCCAGGGCCCATTTGATTCGGGGTCATCATGGAGAAGGGCTCTGTTATGTGTGCTACGAAGAAATTTGGGAGGCAGACGGAACCAGAACGACTAAAGCAGAAAGAAAAATCGTAAGTCAATGTATTCAACCAAAATAAACATACCAACATCAATATCAAAATACAATACGGGACCGATGTATATATATATAACTCGCATAAGGTTTCTACAAGCAAGCTAATAACACACTTATCTGCACCTCAACCTGAATGACATCCACGAGATCAAATATACAGAGGGCTACACAAATGACGACGAGTTCTTCGTTTCCACCAGGTTCTTTTGGACACTATATTTTATTCAAAATAAGAAGAAAGGAAAGAAAAAAAAGACCAATTTGGAACAGGGATCCAACACTTCACTCCCCCAACTAATCCGGCACCCTTCTGTCTCACCAACACAAGAACCATCCAATACAAACCTTATGCTGAACCTATCTTTGGATGATGCGTGCTTGTTTTGATCCCAATGCAAATGCACAGTTGCCTAATAGCAACATCTTCACTCTTTGCCGCGGATTCATGTAACATGCGGTAGCAACGATAATGATAAGTAACAGACGGATAACAAGGCCTCTAGAATTTGAGGCATACCTGAATTCACCAATCCTCGGTATGCTTAATGTTTTTCAGCCTGGCCAGCATCCGGAGAGACAATGGGCGGATACTGTGGCAATGTTGGAGGTGCAGCTGCCTGTGAGTAGTAGACTTGCGGGCGCGTAGGATCAGCAAACTCATACCCATAGTTGCCAGCCATGTTTGCTACAGGCTGCGGCGTAGGGTGGTGGTGGTGGTGGTGGGATTGGATGACATGGTGGTAGGCCATCCCAGCATATCCAGGTGCTGCATTAGGCGCTGGAGCAGGGGTAGCCGCAGCTGTTGTTCGGTAGACACCAGGTTGTTGCAATTCAGGCCTTACTGCCATCTGAGGAATTGGCACGGTTGGCTTTGGCGTTGTGTCAACAAGGGTCGGAGGTGGCAAAGTGACTTGTGCACCAGGAGGCACGCCATATGCCTGATGTGCGTTCTGCTGCATAGGAACATAATACATCCCTGTATTTGGGTCGAACGTAGGTGCCTGTTGCTGCCTTTGGATGGTCTGGGGTGCCTGCTGAGGGACAGGATGGTGGTAATAGGATTGGATTGGAATAAAGGTGCCAGTGGCAGGGTTGTGGATGAAATGTTGATTCCCAGCAGCAACAATCTGCTGAGGAGCTGGCTGCTGTGGTTGCTGCTGTGGTGGAGGTTGCTGCGGTGGCAGAGGCGCATGCATCTGGGCAAGAACATATCCAGGAGGGGCCTGTGTCGCGGCGGTGGCTGCAGCTGCCGCAGCAGCGTCCGGAGCTGAAACGGTGAGGCGGTAGCTGGCAGCTTCAGTTCCCACCGGCATGTCTCGCTTCAATTCAGCCGGAGGAGATCTATCATTATAGTACACGGCTCTGAAACAATTGATCAAATGTATGGCCCGCATAAGGTTTCATCCTAACTCAAGCAGTGTCTGAGGTAGTGGATAATCGAATCGAAGTTTAACATCATGTACTTAAAAATGGTCATGTCAACATACCTATTGGTGGGATCAACAACCGGCGGAACGTCCTGCTTGGGAGGTTGTGGTTTCCGACCTCCGCCACCACCGTGATCGGACTTATCATCGTCAGAGAACATTCGGCTGGACGCCTCAGATGGCGACATGCCGGTCATGGCAGGGATCGGCACCGGCTGTTGAGCTTGTATATACATGGGCAGCTGCTGCTCGGAGATTCCCATCTGCGCGAAGTGGTCCTCGACGGCGGTAGGTTGCATGATGCGGGCGTCCGACGGGCGGTCCTCCGGCCGCACGCGTATAGGCGGAAGATTCGATAGCGACGGAGCCGAGGAGGTAGACCCGAACGAGGAGTTCTTATCCAGCATCGGCGAGTCTGGCACGGACTGGACGTCGTGCGGGTGCCTCCCGGCACCGACGACGGTAGCGGCGGCGCCCGCCGGGAGCTTCGGCTGGCTGGCGCGTTGGTCCTCCGTGGGAGCCGAGTTGGTTACTCCACTACGGGAGTGCACGGAGGAGTCGTCCTCGAGGCCGAGAAGGCAGTTGACGGAGGCTGAATCAGTGGAGATCCCCCTCGGTATGCCGTCGAGCGAGCCGGAGATGGCGCTGTTGAGGGCGTCGACGAACCAGTTCTCGGACTTTGAAGAGTTGTCGAGCAGGGAGCCGAGCGATGACGAGGACTCGGGCTTGGCGGGGAAGAGGAAGAGGCGGATCCGGGAGGTGCGCGAGGATCCTCCGCCGGAGGAGGTCGCAGCAATGCGGTCGTACTCGTCGACGAGGTTGTCGAGGTCCTCTTGAATTCTGTTCATGGTTCGGCTTTCCCAGCGTCTCCCCCGCGCGGCCTTCATCGCGCGGCATCACTGCGGCGGACGCGTGGAGCTGGCGGCTCGCGCGGAGCTGGCGGGGGCGCGGGGGAGGCGGGTATCCCGCCGGCGGCTCGCGCGGAGCTGGCGGGTTGCGGGTGCCGGGGAAGGAAGGGCACCATTGGTGGTGTCGCGCGGGGTAGGCGGCGGCTGGTGTCGCGCGGAGCTGGCGGGGGCGCGGGGGAGGCGGGTATCCTGCCGGCGGCTCGCGCGGAGTTGGCGGGTTGCGGGTGTCGGGGAAGGAAGGGCACCATTGGTGGTGTCGCGCGGGGTAGGCGGCGGCGGGCATCACGGGCGTTGTCGCGCGGGGTAGGCGGCGGCTGGTGTCGCGGGGGGTAGGCAGCGGCGGGCATCACGGGAGGGGTCGCGCGGGGGAGGAGGCGGCGGGCATCACGGGCGGGGGCACGAGGGGCTGTGGACGCCCTCCTTACGTTCTTAATAGGAGTAGAGATAAGTCCTTTAACCATGATAGCTCAAGATATAGCTTATTCCTGTGCAATAATTAAGTAATAAGTCGTCAGTTCTTCCAGTGGAACGCCACCGGGCTCCTGACTTTATGCTTCCCGTTCTCCCAGCTGATCTGCCCGAAGTCCCACCCGCCTGCCTCCGGGTTCCCTCCGGCTTCATTTCTGAACTCCACCGAGTAGCTCCTCGTCTCCATCTGCTCCTTGAACTCCAAGGTCGTCGGCGTGACGGTCACCTTCACGTGCTCCGGCGCCACGACGGTGACACTGTACGTCTCCGCCTCCTCGGACACTTTGGTCAGCGTCCGCGTCAGCGTGCGTACGTCGATGCAGTTCTCGAAGGCCACGACGAACGACGGGTAGTTGAGGCTGGCGGGGCCGCCGGCGAGCGTTCCTGTGCAGTTGACGAAGTCCGGAACGAACCGCCGCATCTGCTCAGCGGTGTAGTTCAGGGCGCACAGGAAGTGGACGTAGTCGTGCTCGCCGGCGTCGTAGACGAGGCCAGGGTCCAGCGCGAGGTCCGGCTGGACGTGCCCGGCCCCGGCCACCAGCGGCGTCGCGACCCTGAAGTTGTCGATTCTGCGGCCCACGATGACGCTATGACCGTTGTCGAGGATATCTCCGCCTCGGTTGTCGACCGTACGGGCCGTCGTCATCAGCGCCGACCGTACCATGGCCGGCGTCCAGCTTGGGTGCTTCTTCTTGATCAGCGCCGCGATGCCAGCGACGTGGGGGCACGACATGGACGTTCCGGAGATGATGTTGTAATCGGCTCTCCTGCCGTCTTCCGAATATCCCGATACAGTTGCGTCGCCCGACCAGGCCGCAAGAATGTTCACTCCCGGCGCGACGACGTCGGGCTTGAGGAGCTCTAGTGCGACAAGGTTGGGGCCCCGCGACGAGAATCCCGCCACCACCGGCGCCCGGTTGTTGCGGCCAATGACCGTCTCACAGGCGAAGCTGAAGGACGCCACCGGATAGGGCACCGATGCCATGTACGCCCTGAGCTTCTCGCCAGCGGTGTAGCTAAGCGTGAGACCCGGAAGAGTGAAGGCATAGGCCACGGAACCATCTCGAGACCACTCCTGAGGATCCACATCAACTATCCCTGCTCCACCAGCATTCTGCAAGATGATGCCATCCACGTCGCTTGCTTCGTGCATGCACACCATGATTTTTCCCATGACCGTGTCGGGCGTCCAGCTGTGCCACCTATTGAAGACGTCCGCGTGGACACTAACTGGATCATGTGTGTGCCCTTGGCATGCATGTTATAAAGGGTACTGCCGGTCCACGGTGGCGGCGCCTACGGTGGTCATCCACGGCGCCGAGTTGATCACCGTAGTTGCCTGCGGGCCGTTGTTGCCAGCAGAGAGGACGACGAAGACGCCTTTGCGCTCCGCACCGAAGAGGGCGATCGCGACGACGTCGTCGTGGAAGGCTGTGGGACGAGCTCCTCCGACGGACATGGAAATGATGTCAACGCCGTCCTTCACCGCAGCGTCCACCGCCGCTACGATGTCCGCATTCCTGCAGTAGCCTCCCACGCCGCATGCCTTGTACATGGCGATCCTCGCCTTGGGTGCCATTCCCCGCGCGGTCCCCCGGGAGAACATGTAGAGGCTGGCGTTCCGGACCTCAGCACCGGCGGCCGTCGAGGCCACGTGCGTGCCGTGTCCTTCCTTGTCCCTCGGGGAGGAGACGCCACGGCTCTTCCTCTCCTCCACGGCGTCCGCAGCAGGAGTGATGAAGGCCTTGGCTCCGACCAGCTTGTTGTTGCACAAGCTAGCGTTGAAGTCGTGGGCGTCGACGCACTTGCCCCGCCAGCTCGATCGGACGGGGCCGAGCCCGCTGTCGTCGAAGCTCGCGCTCTCGGGCCATATGCCGGTGTCGACGAAGCCGATGATGACGCCGTCACCGAAGTCGGCCTGCTTCCAGGCGCCGTTGCCGGGTTCGAGACCCATGAACCCCGGCGACCTCGTGGTTTGAGGGTAGAGCACCCTGTCCTCGTACACGCCGATGACGCCGGGCGCGCTGGACATGAGCCGGGCCTCGTCGCCAGTGAGCTGGACCGCGAACCCGTGCATGACGGTGTCGTAGGTGTACAGGATGCTGCTGGAGCTCACCGCCCGAGTGGAAGAGGCGTGGGTGATTACCATGGAACGGTACCACTCCACCAGGGAGCGAAAGTGGGGCGGCTTGGCGAGGTCGTTGGCATGAACGATGTAGGTGGTGCTCGATGCCTGAGGCTTCAACGTAGCGTGGTTCTTGGTCTTTGGGATGAGAACTCCGTCGGCGAACTCGACAACGAGGAGGAATAGCGGCAGGTGGTGCAAGAGCCTGGTGATGGTTGTCGCCATTGCTGATGGATGTGTGCGTGGGCCGTGTGCCCGTGTGTTCGTGGTGAAAGAATGACTGCCCGGTGTAAACCTTTTATAGAGGCCGAGCTCTGGTCCCTGTGAAAGGACTACAGACGGTCTAACAGGCAAGGATAAATTAGGATTTTTATTTTTTTCTCACTAATTGTCGGCGTTTCGAGACCGGGGGTCCCTAAGCCGACGAGTGAGTGTGCCGCGTGCCCCAGCCCAGATGGGTCGAGCGCGTGGGCGAGCGCGAAGGGGGGAGAGCGAGGTGGCCGGAGCCGAGTCGTGAGGGAGGTGGAGATCCCGCGGCCTTCGTGTTCGTCCCGCGCCCAGGTCGGATGCGCTTGCAGTAGGGGGTTACAAGCGTCCACGCGGGTGAGGGAAGCGAGTGGCCCCAAGAGAGCGCCTGCCCCTGCCCTCGTTCCCGCGGGGCCAACCTTCTCTAAGAAGGCCCTGGTCCTTCCTTTTATAGGCGTAAGGAGAGGACCCAGGTGTACAATGGGGGTGCAGCAGAGTGCTACGCGTCTAGCGGGAGAGGGCTAGCGCCCTAGGTACATGCCAATGTGACAGCCGGAGAGAACTTGGCACCCAGCTGGTGTGGTGTCGTGGCTGTCGGAGGAGTAACGGAGCCTGGTGGAGGGACAGCTGTCGGAACAGTTGGGCTATTGCTGACGTCCCCCTGCTTCCGTAAGGGAGCTGAGAGCCGCCGTCGTCATGGGTCTAGCGGGGCGCCATCATTGCCTGTCTGGCGGAGCTAGCCAGATGGGACGTCGGTCTTGTTCTCTGCGGCCCAAGTCGGCTCGGGGTAGGGTGATGATGGCGTTTCCTGTCGACGTGGCGGACTTGTGCCCTAGGTCGGGCGACGTGGAGGCTCCTCCGAGGCCGAGGTCGAGTCTGTCTTCCATGGCCGAGGCCGAGCCCGAGCTCCTGGGTCGGGCGAGGCGGAGGTCGTTCGGCAGAGGCCAGGGCGGAGTCCGAGCCCTGGGTCGGGCGGAGCGAAGTTCGCCGTCTTCCGGGGCCTTAGCCCGAGTCCGAGCCCTGGGTTGGGCGGAGCGGAGTTCGCCGTCTTCCGGGGCCTTAGCCCGAGTCCGAGCCCTGGGTCGGGCGGAGCGGAGTTCGCCGTCTTCCGGGGCCTTAGCCCGAGTCCGAGCCCTGGGTCGGGCGGAGCGGAGTTCGCCGTCTTCCGGGGCCTTAGCCCGAGTCCGAGCCCTGGGTCGGGCGGAGCAGAGTTCGCCGTCTTCCGGGGCCTTAGCCCGAGTCCGAGCCCTGGATCGGGCGGAGCGGAGTTCGCCGTCTTCCGAGGCCTTAGCCCGAGTCCGAGCCCTGGGTCGGGCGGAGCTTCCTATGGCGCCTTTGGCAAGGCCTGGCTGCCTGTCAGTCTCACTCTGTCAAGTGGCACCGCAGTCGGGACGGCGCAGGCGGCGCTGTCCTTTTGTCAGACCGGTCAGTGGAGCGGCGAAGTGACGGCGGTCACTTCGGCTCTGCCAGGGGGCGTGCGTCAGGATAAAGGTGCCAGGCTACCTTTGCGTTAAATGCCCCTGTGACTTGGTCGGTCGGCACGGCGATTTGGTCAGGGTTGCTTCTTAACGAAGGCAAGGCCTCGGGCGAGCCGGAGATGCGTCTGCCGTAAAAAAGGGGGCCTCGGGCGAGACGGAAACACCTCAGGGTCGGCTGCCCTTGCCCGAGGCTAGGCTCGGGCGAGGCGTGATCGAGTCGCTCGTATGGACTGATCCCTGACTAAATCGCACCCATCAGGCCTCTGCAGCTTTATGCTGATGGGGGTTACCAGCTGAGAATTAGGCGTCTTGAGGGTACCCCTAATTATGGTCCCCGACAGTAGCCCCCGAGCCTCGAAGGGAGTGTTAGCACTCGCTTGGAGGCTTTCGTCGCACTTTTTTGCAAGGGGACCAGCCTTTCTCGGTTGCATTTTGTTCCGGTGGGTGCGCGCGAGCGCACCCGCCGGGTGTAGCCCCCGAGGCCTCGGAGGAGTGGTTTCACTCCTTCGAGGTCTTAATGCCTTGCGTAATGCTTTGGCTGGTCTGGTGGTTCCCTCATGCGAACTGGCCGTAGCCCGGGTGCACTGTCGGGGCCCAAGTTCTCGGGCTGGTATGTTGACGCTGTCAACGGTTTGGCCGGAGCCGGGTTTGCGAGAGCAGCCCCCGAGCCTCCGCACAGGGCGAGAGGGCGATCAGGGACAGACTCGGCTTTTTTACATACGCCCCTACGTCGCCTTTCCGCAAGGAGGAGGGGGGAGAGCGCCATGTTACCCTCGATGGGCACCGAACATGGTGTCTCCGGTGAGCTGCAAGCGGGTAATCCGAGTGGACGTCCGTGCCTCGTTCGTTGGGGGTCGGCTAGGGGCCCGGAGGCACGCCTAAAAGTACATGCGGGTGATCTGCCGGACCCGGTCCCCTGGCGACGGGGTCCGAGGGCTCGATGCCTCCCTCCGATGGGATTCCGTTACAGGATCGTTCCCGCTGGTCTCGGAAATGTCCTAGGGTACCTCGGGAGCGCAGCCCGAGCCTTGGTTATGTATCGAACGTACCCCTGGTCATCCCTCGCTCGGTGTCTAAGGCGACTGTGAACCCTTCGGGGGGCCAGCCTTCGAACCCCTGATCAGTAATGGGCGCGGAGCCCGAGTAGCCTGAGGCGGCCGTGGAACCTTTCGGGAGGCCGACCTTCGAACCTCTGACCAGTAGTGGGTGTCGGGCCCACGCGATCTGAGGCGGCTGTTGAACCCTTCGGGGGGCCAGCCTTCGAACCCCTGATCAGTAAGGAGGCTCGGAGCCTAGTTCCTTCACGGGGAAGGATCCCTTTTAGGGGTATCCCCTTTCCCGGTCCCTGTTGCAAGAGATAGAGAAAGAGGAAAAAGGAAAAAGGATACGAAATTGAACGACGCGGCATACCTTTTTTGGCGCGGTTGTTTTGGCGAAGGCGAAGCGTCGCCAGCTGCTCCTGCCAGAAGCGCCGCCTGTCCAGCCGCGGAGTTAATGAGACGGGGCGAGTAGTTGGCGGGGCCACCGTTTCGTGCGCGAGCCGTTCGAGGAACGGCTGTTTCGCTTCGCGTTTTTTGAACCCCGCGTCCGGTCCGGGCGGAACGTTGGAACCGTCTTCGCCTTGGTCTTTATATATCCCGGAGAGGGTCCGGTGACGGTTCTTGACTCCGCTTCTTGTCTCCCTCTTAGGTTTTTTGCAGCCTGAGAGATCTAGCCAGGGAAAAGAAAACCGCCCTCCTCGTCCTTCGCGCCGCCACCCTTCCCGCTCGGCGATGGCTGACCGGGTGACCATCATCTCGCCGCGCGACCCATGGCCCTTCTCCACGGTGACGGCGAGTGATCTGGAGGATCTCGTCGGCGAGGGTTTGCTCCGCCCTCTCACCGATGAGCGGCGGCCGGAATGGATTCCTCCCACGGGCGGAGTCACTCCATCCCCACCGCCGGGGTACGTTGTGAGCTTCGTCTCCTTCCATGAGCGGGGATTTGGTGTGCCAGCGAGCCGCTTCATGCGGGCTATCCTGTTCCATTATGGGGTGGAGTTGCATAACCTCACCCCCAACTCCATCTCGCAGGCCGCTATCTTCGTAGCGGTGTGCGAAGGGTATTTGGGGATCGCCCCCCATTGGGATTTGTGGACCCATCTCTTCTTCGCCGAGCTTTTTGCCTTGCCGTCGGGGGAGAGGAAGGTCCGCGCAGCGGTGCGGGCCGGCAGCTACACCCTTTTGTTGAGGCAGTCGCGGTCGTCGCAGTACATCCCTGCCGTCCTCGCATCTTCGAACAAGGGGTGGCAGCGCCGGTGGTTCTACCTCCGGAATGACGAAGAGTTGCTCCCACCGTTCTCTCAGCGGGTCGTCACCGCCGCCACCGACGCCTGGCGCCACGGGACTCCACACGAGAGGCAGAAGAACCTCGAACCTCTTCTCCAGGCCCTGAAGGCGTTGCGGGAGGGAGGACTCACCGCCGCGGGAGTGGTTGCCGCCATCCACCGTCGGAGAGTGCTCCCCTTGGCGGAGCGGCGGCTGCCGCTTTGGGAGATGACCCTGGAGGCCGACTGGGAGGGGTCGCGAATGTCCCCTGATTCTCTTCCCCTCGACGCCCTCCAATGGCGGGTGTCGGCCGCGATGGGGAAGCCAGACCCCCACGCCTTCTCCCAGCCTCAGATGCGCCCCGACCAGGGGTGCGTGACTCTGGTGAGTGTTCGCTCCTTCCTTCTTCATACACCGGGTTGCTCCTGGTTCTCACGACTGGGTTTCTTTCCCCCCCCCCTTTAGGAGGTGGGGTGGCACAAACCCTCCCTGCCGCAGGTCCCGGAGGACGCGGTGGATCGGGCAGCGCGGCGGGTCGCCGCGGAGGAGGAGAAGAAGAAGAAGGATGCGGAGAAGGCCCGAGCCCGCAAGCGGAGGCGGGCTCGGGACGCCTTGGAGAAACGCCGTCGCCAGCAGGAGAGGGAAGGACTCCCAAGGGAGCCGTCGCCGGAGACATCCGACGACGATGATGACGATGGTGAGGAGGAGGAGGAGGACGACATGGCCGCCCGTCTCGGCCTCAGCCCCAGCTTGGGGTGTGGCCAGGAGCCGTCGAGTCAGCCCCCGAGCGGGCCGATGCCGTCGATTCCTGGAGCCGGGACGCCGGATCCCCGACCCGAGGGGCGGGGGCAACCCGAGAGGGTACTTGACCCCTCGGCTGGAGGAGCTGACGCGACTCCAGGGAGCTGGGCCGAGGTACCCGTCCCTCGAGAGCCGCCACCCGCGTCGGCAGCGCGGGGGGGCGGTCCTCAGGTCGCCCTAGCGGCGCCTGGGCAGTCCGCCTCCCGGGCGTCAGGGGCGCCCAAAGCGAGGGTGGTGCCGAGGCTGTCGGCGAAGCGGACCTCGGCGGCGGTTCCAGGGAGCGGGAGCCAAGAGACCTCCCCCCAGGCACGGTTGATCATGGCCCGGAGCGGGTAAGTATCTCGGAATGTCTTCGTCCCGGCGCTTCATTCATACGTCCTGGCCGTGATTTTCCCTTTCTTCTTTTTTTCAGCAAGCGAAGCCATGGTCATACCGACCTGGCGCCCCGGAAAGCCCTTAAGACGGCGTCGGTCCGGGCGGCTGGCGCCACCCCGGGCCCTGCCACTCAGCCGACTCTTTCGCAGGGCGTTTCACCGCATGGGGCTCGGGCGTCGCATGTCTCGGGGGAGCAGGTTCCTGAGGCGGGCTCTTCTGCCGAGGCGGCCATCGTGATCGGGGAGGCGGCCGACGCCGACGCGGTCCCGAGCCCGCCTGCCGTGCCGGCAATGCCGGCGCCTGCCGCCACCGCAGTCGCCGCCGTCCCAGTCGGAGAGCAGCTGGTTGCTGCCAGCGTCGAGATGGCTGCAGCGTCGGTGCCCAGGGCCTCGGAAGAGGTGGGTGTGGACGCGCAGTTCATCCAGGCGGGCGGCAGCCTCGTTGCTGTGCGGCGGAGCCCCGAGGCCCGGCGCCAGTTGCTCCGATTCCGGACCCGCGAGGCCTCGGACCCTATCTTCGTTCTTGACGATGAACAGGAGGACCAGTCCTGGGACGAGCTCCGCAAGCGTGCGGAAGAACCGGTGGGGTCGCTCCGATCGTCGTTGGAGGTTCTCTGCAGGGACGTCCCCAAAATCCTCCAGGTAACGGTTTCAGGCATACCTTTTCCTTTCTGTGAGTGAGGCGTTCGTCGTGACGCCTTGTTTTCCTTTCCCAGGATCTGACGGATCGGAGCGCCGCCAAGTCGTCGTTCATCCGCCGCGAGGCCGACGTCTGGGGCTCGCTGCGATCCCTGAGGACCTCGCTCGCCGGGGCTACCGCGCGCCTTTCTCAGCAGGACGCTAAGATAGCGGACCTCCAGTTGCTCTGCGCTGACCTGAGGGCCGAGGCGGCGGCGGCGCGCGCGGAGGCGCTACGGCAGCGGTCAGAGTTCGTCCAGGTTGCCGAGGAGCGGGACCAATCTCAGGGCCAGGCTGCCGAGGCCGAAAGCCGGGCCAAGACCCTCGCGGCCGATCTAGCCGCAGCCCAAGTCGCGGCCTCGGAGCAGTGCGTCCGAGCCGGAGGTATGCCTCGACCGTCCTCGGTTCTTGTTCTTGTCCGTTTCTTCTGCTTGTGCTTGAGGTCTTTCTTCTGGTCGTTCGCAGAGCTCGAGTCTGCCCTTGACGAGTCTGCCAAAGCGCTCGCCGAGGCGCTTGCTGGAGCTGCCGAGCAGAGGGAGGTCGACCTCGCGGCCATGTCCGAGGCCGTCTCGGATGTTTATCGGATCCTTGGCCCCGGCGACGTCCCTTCAGGAAGCTCCCCTCAAAGCCGTCTTCAAGCCTTAGGTGATTACGCGCGCGGTAAAGTCCGCGGGGCGCTACACCACGGCGTCAGGCGGGCCTTCACCGTGCTCGCTTCCCATTACGTTGTGGACCTAGAGCGGGTCAGTGAGGGGTATTGTCTTCCTGACGAAGACGAAGCCGCCCTGGCAGAAGTTCAGCGGCTCGACGCGGTCGCCGCGGGTCCGAGCGCGGCGCTGGCGACCACCTTTGAGGCAGAGATCCTTCCTCCTGCGCCGCCGCTGGAAGCGGAGGTGGACCTTACCGACGGCGGGGGCGGAACTGAGGGCGCGGCGCCTTCCCAAGGCGGCGCCTGACTTTTGTTGGGGCAGTTTCTGTTGGATGTGCGCTTTACCGCGGCCGCCGAGGCCTGGACACTTTACTTTTCTTGCGTGAAGTCGTACTCTCTTCTCTTTCAATTTGCGCGCCTGGCCTGACTTGTCAACAATAGGGTGATTTCCCGAGTTGGGTCCTTTTTCGTGGCAGGCGATGAGTGAGGTGTCCCTAGCCCGGAGGCATAGGTGTTCCTCGGCTCAGTCGGTCTCACCACTTATTTGTACCCACGTTCGCTCCTCGGGACCCTGCTTCTGACACATCCGGGAGAACGCAAAGGCCCCTTCTTGATCGAAAAATTTTTTGAGGCGAAAAAGTGCATCCAATCTCGACGCGGAGGGGTTCCCCCTTTTTAGCCCCCGAGGGAGGGTCGGGCTCCGCCAAGGCGAGGCCGACCCTTCCTTGATGACTGATACTCGTGTGTGAGCGGGGAAAGGGCGCAGCCCCTGGGCGTCATCCGTGCAGAGGCCATTTGATGAGTCGGGCTCCTGCCCGAATATCCGGCGAGCGCTCGGTGACATCCCTCGGTACGCCGGGCATGTCCGAGGGACCCCACGCAAAAATGTCGGCGTTTGCGCGGAGAAAGTCGACGAGCACTGCTTCTTATTTGGGGTCGAGCCCGGAACTGATCCGGATCTGCTTGGAGGTGTCGTCATTGGGGTTGAGAGGGACGGCCTTGACCGTCTCTGCTGGCTCGAAGTTGCCGGCGTGTCGCTTCACGTCCGGCACCTCTCGGGAGAGGTTTTCCAGGTCGACGATGAAGGCCTCAGACTCGGCGAGGGCCTCGGCGTGCTCCACGCACTCCACATCGCATTCGAACACATGTTTGTACGTGGGGCCGACGATGATGACCCCGTTGGGGCCCGGCATCTTGAGCTTCAGGTAGGTGTAGTTGGGGATGGCCATGAACTTCGCGTAGCATGGCCTCCCCAATATTGCGTGGTAGGTTCCTCGGAACCCGACCACCTCGAACGTCAAAGTCTCCCTTCGGAAGTTAGAGGGTGTTCCGAAGCAGACAGGAAGGTCGAGCCGTCCGAGGGGCTGGACGCGCTTCCCAGGAATGATCCCGTGGAAGGGCGCAGCGCCTGCTCGGACGGAGGACAGATCGACGCGCGGGAGCCTGAGGGTCTCGGCGTAGATGATATTGAGGCAGCTGCCCCCATCCATCAGGACCTTGGTGAGCCTGACGTCGCCGATGATGGGATCGACGATGAGCGGGTATTTCCCCGGGCTCGGCACGTGGTCGGGGTGGTCAGCTTGGTCGAAGGTGATGGGCTTGTCGGACCAATCTAGGTAGACTGGCGCCGCCACCTTCACCGAGCAGACCTCCCGACGCTCTCGCTTGCGATGTCGAGCCGAGGCATTCGCCGCATGCCCTCCGTAGATCATGAAGCAGTCGCGGACCTCGGGGAACTCTCCTGCTTGGTGATCTTCCTTTTTGTCGTCGTCGCGGGCCCTGCCACCCTCTGCGGGTGGCCCGGCCCGGTGGAAGTGGCGCCGAAGCATGACACACTCCTCGAGGGTGTGCTTGACGGGCCCCTGATGGTAAGGGCACGTCTCCTTGAGCATCTTGTCGAAGAGGTTGGCACCTCCGGGGGGCTTCCGAGGGTTCTTGTACTCGGCAGCGGCGACAAGGTCTGCGTCGGTGGCGTCGCGTTTCGCTCGCGACTTCTTCTTGCCTTTCTTCTTGGCGCCGCGCGGAGTAGACGCCTCGGGAGCATCTTCCGACGGGCGGCCCTGGGGCTGCTTGTCCTTTCGGAAGATGGCCTCGACCGCCTCCTGGCCAGAGGTGAACTTGGTGGCGATGTCCATCAGCTCGCTCGCCCTAGTGGGGGTCTTGCGACCCAACTTGCTCACCAGGTCACGGCAAGTGGTGCCGGCAAGGAACGCGCCGATGACATCTGAGTTGGTGATGTTGGGCAGCTCGGTGCGCTGCTTTGAGAACCGCCGGATGTAGTCCCGAAGAGACTCTCCCGGCTGTTGCCGGCAGCTTCAGAGGTCCCAGGAATTCCCGGGGCGCACGTACGTGCCCTGGAAATTGCCGGCGAAAGCTTGGACCAAATCCTCCCAGTTGGAAATCTGCCCCGGAGGCAGGTGCTCCAACCAAGCGCGAGCAGTGTCGGAGAGGAACAGGGGGAGGTTGCGGATGATGAGGTTGTCGTCGTCCGTTCCACCCAGTTGACAGGCCAGGCGGTAGTCCGCGAGCCACAATTCCGGTCTTGTTTCCCCCGAGTACTTTGTGATAGTAGTCGAGGGTCGGAATTGTAACACCCTGAATTTGGGGGTATAAAATTTCTTTGCTCATATTCACAAATTCAGGTGTTACTTCCTTTTCTCATCCTTCCTCATTCTTTTTTTCTCTCATTTCTATAGGAGCTAAGTGCTTATTTTGCTTGTAATTATAGTTTATTATGTTAAACCCTAAGGGAGTATGAATTGTTGCATCATGTTGAACCCTAGATTTCACTTTTGTTTGGTGCATAATTCTCAAAAGGTCTAATTTGAATTTGTGGCACATTTGAATTTGAATCAAATAGAGAAAATAAAAAGAAAAGGGAAAGGAAATTGCAAAATAAAAAGAAAAGAGGAAAGCAGCCCAACCCAGCCGCCCCCCGGCCTTTCGGCCCAGCCGGCCCATCTCTCCCGCGCGCGCGCCTCCCTCCCCTCCTCTCTCTGCGCAGCGGGCCCCACCTGTCGGCGCTCCCGCCCTCCGCGCACCCTCCCCCTCTCTCTCTGCGCAGCCGGTCCCACCTGTCGGCGCCCGCTTTCCCCGTGCGCGCTCGTCCCTCGCTCTCTCTCTGCTCGCGGGCCCGGGGTGTCAGCCCCGTCTTCCTCGCGTAACCGCCGCCCGAGCTGCTCGCGCCCGCGATCTCCGCGCCCACGTCGCGCGTGGGACTCGCCCCACCTCGCCCCTGGCCACTTGAGCCCCGAACCCCACTCGCCCTCACCCCCCTCCCCCCATTTGCGCCCAGTAGACCCTCTCTCCCCCTCGCTGCGCGCACGCAGAGCACCGCCGCCATAACCCCCGCCGTCCCGAGCTCGGTTCCTCGTCGCCGGTGGAGCTCCGCCGCGCCCGTAGCCCCGGTGAGCTCCGCTCTGGCGTCCGCAACCCGGAACGCGCCCCAATTCCCTCTCCCCCTCCCTATTTCTCTCTGCCCGCGCTCACCCGTCGTCCGCCGTGCAGCCGCCACCGTCGGCCCGAGTCTCCGTCGCGTCCCCGTCGCCGCCGAGGAGTCCCCGGAGCCCGCCTTGAGGTAACGGACCTCTCCCGCCCCTATTGCCCTTTGTCTTGCTCTCTGTTGCATGTGATTGCTCGCCGGAGTAGAGAAACCCCGCCGCCGAGCCGCCCCGCCGTGAATCGCCCCCCTCCGGTGCCTCTGCCCCGACCCAGACCCCACCAATGGAGTCCCCGTGCCCTTCCCGACCTCCCTGACCGCTCGGATTGCCCCAAAGCCCCGCCAGTCGCCCGCGCCCCTCGTCTCCGGCGAGCCCTCCGCCGCGGGGACGGGCGCCGCCGCCCCAGCTAGCCGTAGGGGAAGCCCAGGCCGGCCACCCGATCCCCACCGTCCATCCCAGATCGGGCGGCCTCGTTTTAATCAGGCCAAACCCAATCCTGGCCGTCCGCCGGAGATCCAGCGGCCCAGGCCCACTGCCCCCTCACCCCGTCTCTCTGCCCGCTAGGCCCCACTTGTCAGCTCGCCCGCTCGCCCGCGCTGTCAGCCCGGCCCCGCCCGTCAGTCCGCCCGCGCGCTCTGCCCGCCCGGTCCCGCTTGCCAGTCGCCCGCGCCCGCGCTGTTCGCCCGGCCCCGCCTGTCAGCCGCTCCCGCCGCCGCGCGCCCGCGCGCCCGCCCGCAGGATCTAATCCTAGCCGTCGATCTGAGATCCAACGGCTGTAAGCGCCCGATACCCCTTCGCCCGCGCTTTTTCTTAAAGAACCCCCCGGTTTTCTGGAAATTGCGCCCGCCGTCCCTGGTTTCTCGCAGTTAAGTCCTCAGCCCTTTTATTTAATTCAAAATAGGTCCCTAGGGCATATTTTTAACCCCTAAACTTGTAAAATTCATAACTTTGTCATATGAACTCCAAATTAGGTGCTTCAAATTGCAAAATGCTCATAATATTATTATCTATCTGTCTATGCAATGTTTCTCTGCTGTTTCCATGTATTAATTAATAGCTAATCACTAGGATAGGACTAAGACTATTGAAACCTCATTTAGGATAATTGGAAATAAGTAGACTTTAATAAAAGTTGGATTACTTAAGTTTGTGGACTTAAACACTTAAGTTTAGAAACTCAAACCAGATAATTATTTAATCCCACCACCAATTTAGACCTGATTAGTAGATAGTTAATCACTTAGTGTAACCCTCTACCCCCAGACCTAGGGAACTTTAGAGTGCCTATCCCTTTTCTGTTATGAACTTGTGACCCCTCTCTGCTGCATATGTTTGGTATATAGTTTGTGTCTGTTATTTTCCCAAGTGCATAGTGTGAATGATTGCTTTGCGTAGACAACGAGCAGTCTGTGTTTCCCGAGGAAGTTGCAGAGGAAGTCCCTGAGCAACAGTTTGGTGAAGGCAAGTGTCCTCTGACCCATTATGTCCTATTCATTTATAACTTACTACCCCGCATTACTTACTTGAAACCTAAGGATTGACTAGCTTTACACTTTACTTTATCCTTGATGACCTTATGGGCTATTATGGTTAGCATTTTGCTACTGCTTTAACTTAATCAATGAACATGATGTGAATATTTATGATACTGTTATCCTGATGATGTTGATGATCTTGTGATACTCCAGGGGGCTCAGGCTGTTTCCTGAGTACCTCTCCGTAAGGACCTGTTCGTTGAGAGACCACCCGGGATAACAGTGCAACCATGAGGGTGAAATGGGGCGCCCTTAGCTAAATAATTAGAGGAACTAGAGGTGTAGTTGCTTCGCCGTCGTGCCGTCAATGGGGTCCAGGCACAGTGCTTGCTCTGCCGAGGCTGAGTGCCGGGGTTCTTTCGTTTTGCTTTTGTTAGTCACTCTCCTGCGGGGAGGAGTACTGTGTTTATCAAACTGGAGAAACCTAACGGGCAGCTATGATCTCTAGGGAATCTTTGTAACAGCTACGTAGTGATACCCTGCCGGACCACCTAGGTAGTGGTCAATGGGGATTAGCTCTCCCCGGGCAGAAAGGGAATCATGACTCATGGGTAAAGTGTGCGACCTCTGCAGAGGGTAGTGAAACTGATATATCAGCCGTGCTCACGGTTAAGAGCAACCTTGGGATCCTCTTTGATTAGAGATACAAATGGTTCGAGATACGAGGATTATGTTATGATTTTGGTTCGAATATGATGATGTTGTTCCTCGATGAGGAAAGGGTTCATGGGCTGGTTAATGATAAAATCTGGCTTCTACTAATGATAAATACCTGACCAATTAAAAGCAACTGCTTGAGCCTAACCCCACATAAAGCTAGTCCACTTCAGCCAAACGGGACATTTGCTGAGTACGTTGATGTGTACTCATCCTTGCTTTACCACAAAACACCAGGTTGTCCGCATTGTAACCACTGCTCAGGAGAAGGTGAAGCCGTGGAAGGAGACTTCCAGGAGTTTCAAGACTACGATGAATTCTAGGTGTGGGTTGGCGGCAACCCCCAGTCAGCTGCCTGTGAAGGCCTTATCTTTACTGCGTTTCGCTAGCACTTTGATTTATCTGTCAAGTTGATGACTATGTGGATGTCTATGACTCTGTGATGTAATAAGTTTTTACTCTTTTATGTTATTATTCGAGCATTGTGCGATGATGTTCATTTATGTAATCGCTGTGTACGTGAGTTCTGATCCTGGCACGTACATAGTTCGCATTCGGTTTGCCTTCCAAAACCGGGTGTGACAGGAATCGGGCCGGGAACGGCGCCCGCCGAATGGCCCGGCTGAAGACCTGCGGACCGGGTGGTTCGGGCGAGGGACTCCGATCCTCCCCGCTGTCGTAGCGTCCCCCACGCCTGGGGTGATAGCCTCGGCGCACCCTTTCGTCGAGGCGGGCCCGACGGTCGCGATGAGGGTGCTCGTCGCCGAGGTGGCCCGGGGCCGTAGGCGCGGTGTTGTGCGTGCGCCCGGTGTAGACCAGGCTTCCCGCATGAGTCGGGAAGTCGTGACACGAGGTTCCGAGGGGTACCCCTGCCTTCGGGAGGCAGAGCTCTCGGCCCGCTGGGCCGCAGCGCCTTCCAGGAGATGCTTGAGCTCTCCCTGGATTCGCCGACCCTCGGTGGTTGATGACTCCGGCATCGCGCGGAGGAGCATCGCTGCGGCTGCCAGGTCCTGACCGGTCCCGCTGGATGCGGGTGGCGGCCTTTCCCTGGCATCGTTGGCGATGCGGTGCTGGAGACCCTGGGGCAGGTGACGTATTTCTCCGGCCGGGGGCTGGCCCGCCCATACCTGCCTGACTTCCCGACGGATCGACTCGAGCGCTCCTGCCCCCTCGTCGAGCCCGGCCTGCGCCCCGCGGACTTGCTCGAGCTGTGGGTCGTGACCCCCCGCCGGAACGGGGACCACAGCTAGCTCCCGCGGGATGTCGGCGCGAGGCACTGGCCTAGGGAGATCACCATCCTCCGGCATGCCGAGACGGTTGCCTCCGGAGGGATCCCCTAGCTCGACGTGGAAACATTCGCGGCTCGGGCCGCAGTCCTTGTCGTCAAGGCTGCGGCTGCCGTAGGAACAGTCGGAGAGGCAGTAGTTGCATGCGGTCATGAAGTCCCGCATGGCACTGGGGTTGCCAGATCCAGAGAAATCCCAGCAGATGCTGGGGTCGTCATCTTCCTCGGACCCAGAGGGCCCGTAGGTCGAGACGCCCATCAATCGGTCCCAAGGCGACCGCACACGAAACCCAAGAGAGGTTGCACTTGCCTCAACGTGAGCGCCCGCCAGAGCGAGGTCGCTAGGCGGGTTGAGGTCGAGTCGAAATGACGAAGGATGGGAATCAGTCGGTACCTTTTGGTCGACGAGGAGCGACGAAGTCACATCAGGGACTGAACGCGCCGTCGTCCTGGGTGCGAGGGCGACGTCCTGCAGGCCCTCCGTGAGCGTGCTGGCGTCGTCCACTTGCTCGGGGTTGGCGTGTTGCGGGGGGACGGCGTTCGCCTTCGCCTCAAACGCGAGGGTGACGCCCGACGCGTCCTCCGTTAGGGCGCTGGGGATGTCGATTCGCTCGACAGCCGACGGAGCGCAGCCTCCCGCTCAGCCCTGGTTGCCCTGCCTCCTCCTCCGATGGCGAGGGAGAGGATGGGGCGAGCTTGAATGTTGTTCTTCCCCCACGCGGGGAAGACGTCGTCGATTCCGCCGCCGGCGGGCGGGCTGTCGGCCACCATTGTCGCCGTCGCGCGGCGGTGGAAGGAGTATCATGTCGTAGCTGCCGTCGAAAGACATGAACTCGAGGCTCCCGAAACGGAGCACCGTCCCGGGTTGGAGAGGTCGTTGGAGACTGCCCATCTGGAGCTTGACGGGAAACTGCTCGTCAACACGCAGCAGGCCCCTACCTGGCGCGCCAACTGTCGGCGTTTCGAGACCGGGGGGTCCCTAAGCCGACGAGTGAGTGTGCCGCGTGCCCCAGCCCAGATGGGTCGAGAGCGTGGGCGAGCGCGAAGGGGGGAGAGCGAGGTGGCCGGAGCCGAGTCGTGAGGGAGGTGGAGATCCCGCGGCCTTCGTGTTCGTCCCGCGCCCAGGTCGGGTGCGCTTGCAGTAGGGGGTTACAAGCGTCCACGCGGGTGAGGGAAGCGAGCGGCCCCAAGAGAGCGCCTGCCCCTGCCCTCGTTCCTGCGGGGCCAACCTTCTCTAAGAAGGCCCTGGTCCTTCCTTTTATAGGCGTAAGGAGAGGACCCAGGTGTACAATGGGGGTGCAGCAGAGTGCTACGTGTCTAGCGGGAGAGGGCTAGCGCCCTAGGTACATGCCAATGTGGCAGCCGGAGAGAACTTGGCACCCAGCTGGTGTGGTGTCGTGGCTGTCGGAGGAGTAACGGAGCCTGGTGGAGGGACAGCTGTCGGAACAGTTGGGCTCTTGCTGACGTCCCCCTGCTTCTGTAAGGGAGCTGAGAGCCGCCGTCGTCATGGGTCTAGCGGGGCGCCATCATTGCCTGTCTGGCGGAGCTAGCCAGATGGGACGTCGGTCTTGTTCTCTGCGGCCCAAGTCGGCTCGGGGTAGGGTGATGATGGCGTTTCCTGTCGACGTGGCGGACTTGTGCCCTAGGTCGGGCGACGTGGAGGCTCCTCCGAGGCCGAGGTCGAGTCTGTCTTCCATGGCCGAGGCCGAGCCCGAGCTCCTGGGTCGGGCGAGGCGGAGGTCGTTCGGCAGAGGCCAGGCTGGAGTCCGAGCCCTGGGTCGGGCGGAGCGGAGTTCGCCGTCTTCCGGGGCCTTAGCCCGAGTCCGAGCCCTGGGTCGGGCGGAGCGGAGTTCGCCGTCTTCCGGGGCCTTAGCCCGAGTCCGAGCCCTGGGTCGGGCGGAGCGGAGTTCGCCGTCTTCCGGGGCCTTAGCCCGAGTCCGAGCCCTGGGTCGAGCGGAGCGGAGTTCGCCGTCTTCCGGGGCCTTAGCCCGAGTCCGAGCCCTGGGTCGGGCGGAGCGGAGTTCGCCGTCTTCCGGGGCCTTAGCCCGAGTCCGAGCCCTGGGTCGGGCGGAGCGGAGTTCGCCGTCTTCCGGGGCCTTAGCCCGAGTCCGAGCCCTGGGTCGGGCGGAGCGGAGTTCGCCGTCTTCCGGGGCCTTAGCCCGAGTCCGAGCCCTGGGTCGGGCGGAGCGGAGTTCGCCGTCTTCCGAGGCCTTAGCCCGAGTCCGAGCCCTGGGTCGGGCGGAGCTTCCTATGGCGCCTTTGGCAAGGCCTGGCTGCCTGTCAGTCTCACTCTGTCAAGTGGCACCGCAGTCGGGACGGCGCAGGCGGCGCTGTCCTTTTGTCAGACCGGTCAGTGGAGCGGCGAAGTGACGGCGGTCACTTCGGCTCTGCCAGGGGGCGTGCGTCAGGATAAAGGTGCCAGGCTACCTTTGCGTTAAATGCCCCTGTGACTTGGTCGGTCGGCACGGCGATTTGGTCAGGGTTGCTTCTTAACGAAGGCAAGGCCTCGGGCGAGCCGGAGATGCGTCTGCCGTAAAAAAGGGGGCCTCGGGCAAGACGGAAACACCTCAGGGTCGGCTGCCCTTGCCCGAGGCTAGGCTCGGGTGAGGCGTGATCGAGTCGCTCGTATGGACTGATCCTTGACTAAATCGCACCCATCAGGCCTCTGCAGCTTTATGCTGATGGGGGTTACCAGCTGAGAATTAGGCGTCTTGAGGGTACCCCTAATTATGGTCCCCGACACTAATGTAACCACAAATAATTTTACTAAATAAAACATATGAAAATAACAAAACAACAATGTGCAAATTATGTTTTATCTAAGTGTTACTATCTCTACCACAAAATAATTTTAGCAACCTAAATTTTAATCCTATATTCTAAAGTAGGAATAGTAGATTGCAAATAAGTAAATAATAAATATGGAAGCTTAAAGACAAAGGTAGAGATGCAAACTTCTGTTGATGTGTCAGTATTTTTACCGAGGTATCTAGAACTGTGAAAGATTTTAACTAACACTCGTTGGTGTCCCTACGCAAAGAAAAGCCCACGTGAGGGCCAAGCACGCTCGGTCGAGTGACTTCATAGAGTCGCGGGCTTTCTTTACGCGCAAATGATGCTTCGCTTTCGGCCTCCTCTCGGATGCTCCACGTCGTCTTCACTGTCGAGCTTCCTGTTGAAATGATGCGAGCCTTGTTTCGTCCGGTACACGGTGGCGGCCACACCACAATCATGGTTGGTATTGTCTCTCAAGACTCTTGTCCCACTCAGTTCAAGTACAACGACTCGCGCAAGAGCCGAGGGATTTGTATGAGTTTTTCTAACCTCACTCAATCTACTAGGAACAACCTAGAGCAAGCGCAATAGAGGCCTAACTAATCTAAGCACTTTGTAAAGCACATACGCTAATCACAGAGTGATTCTATTAAGTACTTAGGTGTTTAGAGCTATGGAGGTGTGCCTCACTTCACTCGGTATGTGTATGTTGCTTGGGCTCCAACATCTCCAAATGGATGGGTAGTGTGGTATATATAAGCACCAAACTAAAACTAGTCATTAAAAAGCAAGTTCTATAGCACACCGGACCTTCACGTGTACTAGCTGTTAGAGATAGCCTTCTGAAATTGGCGCACCAGACCTTTCGTACTTGGCGCACCGGACCTCTTACGCAGAACATGATGCTTCATGTATTTTAGGCATAAATTTTAGCTCCAAACTTCGATTTTGATGACCTCCGACTTTTTGGAAAGCTAATAAAACTCTTTACATCTCATAGTTGAAGCCATGTCAGTTTGAGTAGATTTGGCGCACTAGACCGTCCACTCCTGTGCTGCTGCTTTTTTCAGCACACCCAAATTCATATTATAGTCATAACTCATAGCTCTGAGCTCCGATTTTGATGATCTTAAACTTTTTAGAGAGCTAATAAAAATCTCTACATCTCAGAGTTGAAGCCATGTCGATTTGAGTAGACCAAAAATCGTGAGACACTTCTAATTCACTCATCCCTTTGTCTCAACTTTGGTAACTTTTATTTGTGGCTTTGCATCCCACTTCTACTTCTTGGTGTGTTGGACTCTTAGCATGTATAAAGGTCTTTAATATGACTTTATAATGTCTTCTTTGGAGTGTTGATCTCCTCACTGCCTTAGTCCATCAATACTTTATATCTTGTGAACTATAGACACAAACACTAGCAAACACGTTAGTACACATGTTATGTTGATCATCAAACACCAAAATCATTTAGTCAAATAGACCGAGGTCTATTTTCCTTACACCATAGACAATGCTATGCAACACAAATTATCGAGGATCCAACTATTGCCGAACATGTGTTCTAGACAATGCTATGCAACACAAATTATCGAGGATCCAACTATTGCCGAACATGTGTTCCCGAGGCACCATACATCGAGTACTTGCATTGGCTCTAGCTCAGGTCAGAGCCCACCGTAGGGGGGAATTGACCCCCCACCCTCGAAAATGGTGATGAAAGGAACGTGCACGCCTAAGAGGGAGATGAATAGGACTTCTAATTTTTGCACTCTAAACCAGACCAATAATAATTCTTTTAAAACACCTTATGCAAATAACTAAACCCTAATGTGCAATAAGGTTTTGTCTAAGTGTTGTTATCTCTACCGCAAAAGGAGTTTAGCAACCTAAGTTCTAATCCTACCAACTAGCCTATATTCTGAACTAGGAATGGTAAAGATCAAAACTTAAGTAAGCAATAAATGCGGAAGCTTAAGAGAAAGGTAGAGATGCAAACTCCCATTGACGCGTCAATATTTTTACCATGGTATCTAGAACTGTGTAAGGTTCTAACTAATCCCCGTTGGTGCCCCTACACAACGAAGCCCACACGAGGGCTAAGCACCTCGGTTGAGTAACTCCATAGAAAGCTGTGAGCCTTCTCCACGTGCATGTGGTGCTCCACTACTGGCTCCTCTCGGACGCTCCTCGTCGTCTTCACTATCGAGCTTGCGGTCGAAATGCCGCGGGCCTAGTTCTCCCTGGTACATGGTGGCGGCCAGACCACAATCGCGGTTGGTGTGGTCTCTCAAGACGTCACCCTACTCAGTACAAGTTACAATGGCTCGCGCAAGAGCCGAGGGATTTGTGTGGGTTTTCAATCCACACCCAATCTACTAGGAACAACCTAAAGCATGCACAATAGTGGTCTAATTAACCTAAGCACTTCGCAAAAGCACCTACGCTAATCAAATAGTGATTCTATTAAGCGCTCGGGTGTTTGGAGCAATGGAGATGTGTTTCTACTCAATAGCAATGTTGTTTGGGTTTCCATACCTTCAAATGTCAAATGAGTGGGTATATATAGAGCCCCAACCCAAATATAGGCGTTGAAGGAAAGCATCCTGTCTGCGTCGCATTGGACAGGTCCAGTGCACAACCGGGCCGAGGTCCAGTGCCCTCCACATCAACTAGTTGCTGGTCTTCTGACAGATTCTCTATAACCATGCAGAGGTCTGGTGCACCACTGGACCGGTCCAATGACTACCATGTCAAATGACCATTGTTGACTAGTTGTTCCCGACCGTTGAGTCGAGGTGCAATGCACTACCTACAAAGGTCTGGTGCCCCAGCTGGTTCAGGTGCCCAAAAACAGCGCCTCTGCACAAATGGTCCGGTGCACCCAGAAACAACACATCTTGTTTTCTTCAATCTTTTTTCACTTGGGCATGTTTCTTGTCTTGTGTCTTGGACTTTGCTTGATATTTGTATATATTCTTCGAGTTTCCTAATGTCTTCTTTGAGGTGTTGCTTCATCAATGCTAGGACTGGACAAAATGTTCGTGGCTCGCTGGCTCACTCGGTTTATGGTCAGCTCGGCTCGGATCGGCTCATTTGAATTTTTTCACGAGTTGAGCTGACATACTAGCTCGGTTCTTAACGAGACAGCTCGGTTCATTAACGAGCCAGCTCGCAAGCTAAACTGTCACACCCGGTTTTGGAAGGCAAACCAAGTGCGAACTATGTACGTGCCAGGATCAGAACTCACGTACACAGCGATTACATAAATGAACATCAATGCACATTGCTCGAATAATAACTTAAAAGAGTATTAACTTATTACATCACAGAGTCATAGACATCCACATAGTCATCGTCTTAACAGGTAAATCAAAGTGCTAGCGAAACGCAGTAAAGATAGGGCCTTCACAGGCAGCTGACTGGGGGTTGCCGCCAACCCACACCTAGAATTCGTCGTAGTCTTGGAACTCCTGGAAGTCTCCTTCCACGGCTTCGCCTTCTCCGGAGCAGTGGTTACAATGCGGACTACCTGGTGTTTGGTGGTAAAGCAAGGATGAGTACACATCAACGTACTCAGCAAATGTCCCGTTTGGCTGAAGTGGACTAGCTTTATGTGGGGTTAGGCTCAAGCGGTTGCTTTTAGTTGGTCAGGTATTTATCATTAGTAGAAGCCAGATTTTAGCATTAACCAACCCATGAACCATTTCCTCATCGAGGAACAACATCATCATATTCGAACCCAAAACCATAACATAATCCTTGTATCTCGAACCATCTGTATCTCTAATCAAAGAGGATCCCAAGGCTGCTCTTAACCGTGAGCACGGCTGATATACCAGTTTCACTACCCTCTGCAGAGGCCGCACACTTTACCCATGAGTCATGATTCCCTTTCTACCCGGGGAGAGCTAATCCCCATTGACCACTACCTAGGTGGTCCGGCAGGGTATCACTACGTAGCTGTTACAAAGATTCCCTAGAGATCATAGCTGCCCGTTAGGTTTCTCCAGTTTGATAAACACAGTACTCCTCCCCGCAGGAGAGTGACTAACAAAAGCAAAACGAAAGAACCTCGGCACTCAGCCTCGGCAGAGCAAGCACTGTGCCTGGACCCCATTGACGGCATGACGGCGAAGCAACTACACCTCTAGTTCCTCTAATTAATTAGCTAAGGGTGTCCCATTTCACCCTCATGGTTGCACTGTTATCCCGGGTGGTCTCTCAACGAACAGGTCCTTACGGAGAGGTACTCAGGAAACAGCCTGAGCCCTCTAGAGTATCACAAGATCATCAATATCATCAGGATAACAGTATCGTAAATAGTCACATCATGTTCATTGATTAAGTTAAGGCAATAGCAGAATGCTAACCATAACAACCCATAAGGTCATCAAGGATAAAGTAAAGTGTAAAGCTAGTCAATCCTTAGGTTTCAAGTAAGTAATGCGGGATAGTAAGTTACAAGTGAATAGGACATAATGGGTCAGAGGACACTTGCCTACACCAAACTGTTGATCAGGAACTTCCTCTGCAACTTCCTCGGGAAACACAGACTGCTCGTTGTCTACGTAAGGTAATCATTCACACTATGCACTTGGGAAGTAACAAACAAAAACAATATACCAAACATATGCAGCAGAGAGATCACAAGTTCATAATAGAAAAGGGATAGGCACTCTGGTATTCCCTAGGTCTAGGGTAGAGGACTATACAAAATGATTCATTATCCACTAATCAGGTCTAAGTTAGTGATGGGGTTAAATCATTACATGATTTTAAGTCCATAAACTTAAGTGCTCCAACTTTTATTAAAGTCTACTATCTTTTATTTATCTCAAACAGGGTTCCCATAACATTAATTTTACCCTAATGATCAACTATTAATTGGGACATAGAAACAGCAGGGAAACATTGCTTAAACAGATAGATAATAATATTATGAACATTTTGCAATTTGAAGCACCAAATTTGGAGTTCATATGACAAAGTTATGAATTTTACAAGTTTAGGGATTAAAAATATACCCTAAATACCTATTTTGGATTAAATAAAAGGTCCGAGGACCTAACTGCGAGAATCCAGGGACGGCGGGTCAATTTACAGAAAACCGGGGGTCTCTTTAAGAATTTGCGCGGGCGAAGGGGTATCGGGCTCCTACGGCCGTTGGATCTCAGATCAACGCCCGAGATTAGATCGCGGGCGGGCGCGCAAGCGCGCGGCAGCCTGAGCGGCTGACAGGCGGGGCCAGGCAGGCAGCGCGGGCGCGGGACTGACAGGCAGGGCCAGGCGGCAGAGCGGGGCGCGGGCGGGCTGACAGGCGGGGCCCAATTGGCAGGGAGGCGGGGCGCGGGGGAAACGGCTCTGGGCCGTTGGATCTTAGGCGGACGGCTAGGATTGGACTCGGCCTATTTAAAATAGGGCCATCCGATCTGAGATGGACGGCGGGGATGGGGCGGCTGGCTTCTGTCTCCTTCCCCAGCCGGCTGAGGCGGCGGCGCCCGTCCCCACGGCGGAGGAGCTCGCCGGAGACGAGGGGTGTTGGGGCTCTGCGGGTCCTTGGGGCGACCTGGGCGGCCGGGGAGGTTGGGGAGGGCGCGGGGAACCTTTTGGTGGGGGCTAGGTCGGGGCAGGGGCACCGGAGGGGGGCGGTCCACGGCGAAGCGGCTCGGCGGCGGCGCTATGGGACTCCGGCGAGCAATTAAACGCGATAGAGTGCAATAGAGGGGAAGGGAGGGGGCATGGGAGGTTCCTTACCTCAAGGCGGACTCCGGGGACTCCTTGGTGGCGACAATGGCGCGACGACGGCCCGGGTCGGCGGTGGCGGACCTCCGCGGCTGCGCAGCGAACGGCGGGTGAACGCGGGCAGAGGAATTCGGGGAGGGAGAGGGAAAATTGGGGCACGTCCCGGGTTGCGGACGTCGGGGCGGAGCTCACCGTGGCAGAAGGCACGGCGGGGCTCCAATGGCGACGGAGGAACGAGCTCGGGCGGCGGTGGTTAATGGCGGCGGCGCTTTGGCGTGCGCGCAGCGAGGGGGAGATGGGAGGGAGGCCTGCAGGTGCACAAATGAGGGAGGGGGAGATGGCGAGCTAGGCTTCGGGCTCAAGTGACTGAGGGCGAGGCGGTTGCGAGCTTCACGCGCGACGTGGGCGCGGAGTCCGCGGCACGCGCGGACCGGGGCGGCGGTTACGCGAAGACGGAGAAGCTGACAGCCGGGGCCCGCGGGCAGAGAGAGAGGGGAAAGCGGGCGCGGGCGCGAAGAACGGTTGCGCTGACGGGCGGGCCCGCCAGGGCAGAGAGAGCGGGGGAAGCGGGCGCGCGCGGGATGGGGAAAGCGGCTGCGCTGACGGGTGGGCCCGCCAGGGCAGAGAGAGGAGGGGGGGGAGAAGGTGCGCGCGCGGGATGGGCCGATTGGGCCGAAAGGCCGAGGGGGGCGGGGGTATGGGCCTTTTTCCCTTTTTCTTTTATTCCAGCAATTGTTTTCCCCTTTTCTTTTTGTTTTCTCTATTTGATTCAAATTCAAATAAGCCACAAATTCAAATTAGACTTTCTAAGAATTATGCACCAAACAAAAGTGAAATCTAGGGTTCAACATGATGCAACAATTCATACTCCCTTGGAGTTTGAGCTAATAGACTATAGTTACAAATAAAATAACCACTTTTCTCCTATAGAAATGAGAAAGAGAAGATTGGGGAAGGATGAGAAAAGGGAAGTAACACCTGAATTTGTGAATATGAGCAAAGAAATTTTATACCCCCAAATTCAGGGTGTTACAAACCTATCCCCCTTAAAAGAATCTCGCCCCGAGATTCAAGGTTAGTCAGCAAAGAGTTCAGGGTATTTGGCCTTCAGATCATCTTCTCGTTCCCAGGTTGCTTCTTCCTCGGAGTGGTGACCCCATCTGACTTTGCACATTCTGATGGTATTCCTCCGGGTGACTCTGTCTGCAAACTCTAGAATCTGCGTTGGCTTCTCTATGTATGTCAGATCCTCCTGGACTTCCAAACCCTCCACTGGCAACTGTTCTTCTGGTACTCGCAGACACTTCTTCAATTGCGACACGTGGAACACATTGTGTACTGCCGACAAACTTTCTGGTAGGTTGAGTTGGTAAGCCACTTCTCCACGCTTTGCTTGAATCTGATATGGTCCAACGTACCGGGGTGCTAACTTGCCTTTAACTCCGAACCTTCTGACTCCCCTGATAGGTGACACCTTCAGATAGACGTAATCTCCCACTTCAAAACTCAGTTCTCTTCTCCTTCTGTCCGCGTAGCTTTGCTGCCTTGACTGGGCTATCTTCAGGTTCTCCCGAACCATTTTGATATTCTCTTCGGCTTCAAGCAGGATGTCGGGGCCAAACACCTGTCTCTCTCCAGGCTGGTCCCAATGCAGCGGAGTCCTACAACTCCGCCCATAGAGTGCCTGAAACGGCGACATCATCAAGCTAGCCTGATAGCTATTGTTGTAGGAGAATTCTGCATAAGGTAACCTTTTGTCCCATCCTGACTTGTCTTGCAACGCACAGGCTCTCAGCATATCTTCTAGGATCTGGTTAGTTCTTTCAGTCTGACCGTCTATCTGCGGGTGATAAGCCGAGCTGAAGTTCAAATGGGTGCCCAAAGCTTCTTGTAGCTGCTGCCAAAAATGAGAGGTGAACTGCGTTCCTCGATCTGACACTATCTTCTTCGGCACACCATGAAGGCAGACTATCCGTGACATGTATAACTCAGCTAACATTGCTCCGGTGTATGTGGTCTTCACAGGTATGAAATGGGCCACCTTTGTTAAGCGGTCCACAACCACCCAGATGGAATCATAGCCGGCCCGGGTATGAGGTAGGCCAACTATAAAATCCATCCCGATCTCATCCCACTTCCACTGAGGAATCCGCAATGGCTGCAACAATCCGGCGGGCCTTTGATGCTCTGCTTTGGTCCTTTGACAGCTATCACAGATGGCGACATATTCTGCGATTTCTCTTTTCATGCCATACCACCAAAACCTCCTTTTTAAATCCTGGTACATCTTTTCACTTCCCGAGTGTATGGAGTAGGCTGTCTCATGAGCTTCCTTTAGGATCAGCTCCCGAATAGGTTTGAGGTCGGGGACACACAATCGGTCCTTGAACCATATTACCCCCTCTTCGTCCTCTCGAAAGTCTTTACCTCTTCCTGCTAAGATCAGCTGCCGGATCTTGTTGATGCTTTCATCATCCTTCTGCCCTTCTTTGATCTCCCGCTCTAGGGTGGGCTCTAATTCCACTGTTACTCCTTGCGTACTGTTCAGGAAACCGAGACTCAGTCTGTCGAACTCCTTGGCTAACTCATACGGCATCGGATACATGGCCAACATATTGACTTGACTCTTCCTGCTCAGAGCATCTGCAACAACATTGGCTTTGCCTGGATGGTAATGTATCTCCAACTCGTAGTCCTTGATCAATTCCAACCATCTTCGCTGTCTCATGTTTAACTCTGACTGGGTGAATATGTATTTCAGACTTTTATGATCTGTGTAGATGTCGCACTTCTGCCCATACAGGTAATGTCTCCAGGTCTTCAAAGCATGAACTACTGCTGCCAACTCTAGGTCATGTGTGGGATAATTTTTCTCATGGATCTTCAGCTGTCGAGATGAATATGCTACAACTCTTCCTTCTTGCATTAGCACACATCCCAATCCGGTGTAAGAAGCATCGCAATACACTGAGAATGGCTTGTGAACATCAGGCAGGACTAACACCGGAGCTGTAGTCAATCTATTTTTCAGTTCTTCAAATGCTTCCTGACACTTTTGGGTCCACTTAAACTCAACTTTCTTCGCTAGTAACGCTGTCATTGGTCTAGCAATCTTTGAGAAGCCTTCGATGAAACGCCTGTAATACCCAGCCATTCCAATGAAGCTCTTGATCCCACGAACATCCTTTGGTGCTTTCTAGTTCAGGATATCTGCTACTTTATTTGGATCCACTGCCAATCCATCTTGATTTATGATGTGACCTAGAAACAGGACTTCATGAATCCAGAACTCGCATTTGCCCAGCTTGGCATACAACTGATGCTCTCGAAGTCTTTGCAATACCATCTTCAAATGCTCTACATGATCTTCCTCACTTTGAGAGTATATAAGAATATCATCGATAAACACTACCACAAACTTGTCCAGATAATCCATGAACACACTGTTCATCAGGTACATAAAGAAGGCTGGCGCATTTGTCAAACCAAAGGACATAACTGTGAATTCATATAACCCGTACTTGGTGATGAATGCCGTCTTCGGTATGTCCGAGGGTCGGATTCTGAGTTGATGGTAACCTGATCTCAGATCTATCTTCGAGAATACGCTGGCACCTCTGAGCTGGTCGAACAAATCTTCTATCCTTGGCAGGGGGTACTTGTTTTTGACAGTGACTTCATTCAAGGCTCTGTAGTCTATGCACATCCTTTTGGTACCATCTTTCTTCTCTACAAACAACACCGGAGCGGCCCAAGGCGAGGTACTTGGTCTGATGTAACCCTTCTCTAACATCTCATCTATCTGCTTCTTGAGTTCCACCAATTCTGGTCCAGACACTCGGTAGGCTCTTTTGGAAATGGGGGCGGTACCAGGGATAAGCTCTATGGCAAATTCGACTTTTCTCTCGGGTGGTATGCCCGTTAGCTCCTCGGGAAATACGTCCAGAAAGTCCGACACAACCTTGATAGCCTCGAGCGGGTTGGGCTTTTTACTATCAACTGAAGTCTGGTGACAGACACCCTCCGCCGATTTAGGCATCCTTAGCTCGGCCACTACCTCTTCTCCTGACGGGGACTTCAATGTTACGGTCCTCTTGTCACAGCTAACATTCGCTTCATACTTCATTAACCAATTCATCCCTAGAATGACATCTATCCCAGGGGTGTCTATTACTATTAAGTCACTGGGGAATCCTATCCCCCTTATTTCCACCCTTAAATTTGAGCATATTTTATCTGTTTGCACCTTGCCACCAACTGAATTAATCCTCATGGGCGACATCATTGCCTCTACTGAGATGTTATGCAATTCTACCCAGGTTGCAGTGACAAATGAATGAGTTGCACCAGTATCAAATAGCACTTTCGTGGGATGAGATTCGACTGAAAACATACCTACTGCCACATCTGGTGCATCCTGGATTGCTTCGGCCTCCAAGTGGTTCACCTTTCCACGGTTGTATGCTTGGCTACGATTGCCTGCTGCCGGCTGCAGCACACCTTGCCTTGTTGGAGCATTGGGGTTGGTCTGCTGCTGCGCCGCCTTCTTCGGGCACTGCATCGCCCAGTGGCCTTGTTCTCCACAGTGGAAACATCCTCTGCCTCCTCCTTGTGCTGGAGCTGCTTGGTTGCTCTGGTTTGCTGCTGGGGCAGGAAGGCGAGGTGCCTGGTTGTTCTGCTTCTGATACTGATTACCTCCTTGCTGGCTGTGCTGACGATACTGCTGCTGCTGCTGTTGATACTGCCTCTGAAACTGCTGCTGATGCGGACGCTGATTCTGATTCTGATATCCCTGTGGGTGACCAGGCCTGCCTTTCTGAGATGAACTGCCTGAGAAACGTGGACGGCTGATGCTTCCGGACTGGGGTCCACTCATCTTGCGCTTCCGATCTTCCATATCCTTACGCTTCTTCTCAGTCATAACTGCCCTATCGATCAGGTGCTGGAAGGTGGGGAAGGTGTGGTTCATCAGCTGGTAGTGCAGGGGATCCACCAAACCCCTCATGAACCTGTACTGCCTTTTAGCATCAGTGTTGACATCCTTAGGTGCATAACGAGATAGCTGCAGAAACTTGTCTCTATATTCACTAACAGACAGGGGTCCCTGCTTCAGAGCCAGAAACTCCTCCTTCTTCACGATCATCAGTCCCTCTGGCACATGGTACCTGCGGAAACTCTCGCTGAATTCTTCCCAGGTGATGGCTTCGGGGTCAGCATGTGTGGCGAGGTAGGACTCCCACCAGGACTGGGCTGCTCCCCTTAGCTGACGGGGACCATACAGAACCTTCTCCCTGTCGTTACATTGAGCGGTGCGCAGTTCTCTTTCCACTGCGCGCAGCCAGTCTTCTGCATCCATGGGGTCGGCAGAATGGGCGAAGGTAGGAGGGTGCCCTCTCATGAACTCACCACACTTATCCTGTGGCATCTGGGGCATCTGCACTTGTAATTGGGGTTGGGGTTGCTGTTGAGCCTGCTGCATGGCTGCCAGAGTCTGCCCAATGGCTTGCACTGCCTGAGTCTGCATCAAGAACATCTGCTCCACTGTCATCGGGGGTGGCGGGGGAGGCTGCCTCTGTTGTTCCTCCTGCTGGTCCTGCTGCTCTTGCTGAGCACGCCTGTTGCATCGGCGCCTGTTGTCAGACATCTGTGGAAGACATTCATACATCAGCATTGATCTTACAACCCTCCAGCATAAGAAAAGAGAATACAGAATTCTTCATGACACTGAGTGAACAAAGGGCTTCACTGATCCTCATTACGATTCAACACAGCTTCTCAGATAAGAAGGAAAGTAGAAATAAATGGCTTCCCAACTAAATAACTGACTTTATTAACATTATAGCTAGGCCAAACTGCAGGAGAAACCCACAGGTTGGCAACAGTCATTACAAAGATTCAAATCTAGCACAAGTTCATCATAACAAGCATGCAAGCAACTGATAAGCAGACTAAGCTAATTGGAAACAACTGATAAGCAAACTAAACTAACTATTTAAGACTGAGACATCTGACTTAAGAATTATTACAAACTTCGACGCTAACGATCTAAGGATCCAGATCTATCCTGGTCTTACAGGCAGGGGAACCATAAGTGTGGTGACCACGTGGCGGCGAGCGGTATGGGTGCTGAGTCCCAACAGGAGCGGGAGAACCACCCTCCTGGTGATGGCGCTCTGCCAGCTCAGCACGCAACTCCGCAATCTCCGTTCGAGCCCTGCTCAGCTCGTCCAGAGAGTGATCCAGCTCAGTGTTAAGCACTGCGACTAGGTTGACTGTGCTGCTCAACCTAGGGTTAGCCTCACCAACAGGTGAGACAACCACACTCTCTGTGCTGCCAGTAGGACGGCGGGGGTAGTACCGAAGGTTAAGACCGTCGGCCACCCCACCGAACAAAGAACAGTACTGGGAGAGTGCACGTCGTGCTGCATCCTGCATAGCCGCCTCTGCAGTGTCCCTCTCGGAGATGGAATAGTGCTCCGAAACGGCCTCTGCACCCCGGAGGTCATCCTCCGGACGGCGAACTAGGCAGGTAGCCTCCCAGCGGTCCGGGTACCTCCCGCGACTATGCTGGTAGACTACACAACGATACTCGATCGACCAGGTATGCCGGTCAAAAGCCTGGCGCAGCAAGGTGTCGAGTGCGTCGTGGAAGTGACAACCGCGAGCGGCGTCACGGGTGATGGGTCGGGCGACCCATCCTTCCGCCTCCTGCGGCTCAGAAGACTCCGTGCTGTGGTCTGAGTCGTCGTCGTCGGGGTCTCCTCCAGGACCTCCTCCGGTAGCTCCTCCAACAGCCGAGGCGTCCCGCGGTGGTGCAGGGGGCGCCTCTAGCTGGGCAACAGAAGAACGGGGCCTCACGGACTTCACCTCTTGCTGGGGTGGGGAGGAAGAGCCCTGCTGCTCTCTGTGCTGGCGCCGGCGTTCCTGCTCCTCACGCAGGCGGTGGTGCAGTCTCTCCAGGTGACTCGACTGACCGGACACGGTGCGGTGCAGAGGACGCTCCGCAAGTCGAGACGGTAGGAAAGGAATCACCGACTTACGTGTTGTGTGTCTAAGACGAGCCATCTACAAAAGACACCGTAAGCACAAGAGTAAGAGCAGGACTAATATGACAAGTGAATAAACCATAGACAGAACAAGATAAAAATTTTAACAAGGTACAATATAGTATATATGTGTAGTAAAACATAGGGTTGGTCGAGGTGACCGACTTTTGAAGTAACATCAGAGGTCAAGGTGAGGGGGAAGGTCAATAGTCCTTAGTACGACCAGTGCTACTCTAGGTCAGCGGTCCTACAGTCAGCACGGCTTTGATACCACTTATGTCACACCCGGTTTTGGAAGGCAAACCAAGTGCGAACTATGTACGTGCCAGGATCAGAACTCACGTACACAGCGATTACATAAATGAACATCAATGCACATTGCTCGAATAATAACTTAAAAGAGTATTAACTTATTACATCACAGAGTCATAGACATCCACATAGTCATCGTCTTAACAGGTAAATCAAAGTGCTAGCGAAACGCAGTAAAGATAGGGCCTTCACAGGCAGCTGACTGGGGGTTGCCGCCAACCCACACCTAGAATTCGTCGTAGTCTTGGAACTCCTGGAAGTCTCCTTCCACGGCTTCGCCTTCTCCGGAGCAGTGGTTACAATGCGGACTACCTGGTGTTTGGTGGTAAAGCAAGGATGAGTACACATCAACGTACTCAGCAAATGTCCCGTTTGGCTGAAGTGGACTAGCTTTATGTGGGGTTAGGCTCAAGCGGTTGCTTTTAGTTGGTCAGGTATTTATCATTAGTAGAAGCCAGATTTTAGCATTAACCAACCCATGAACCATTTCCTCATCGAGGAACAACATCATCATATTCGAACCCAAAACCATAACATAATCCTTGTATCTCGAACCATCTGTATCTCTAATCAAAGAGGATCCCAAGGCTGCTCTTAACCGTGAGCACGGCTGATATACCAGTTTCACTACCCTCTGCAGAGGCCGCACACTTTACCCATGAGTCATGATTCCCTTTCTACCCGGGGAGAGCTAATCCCCATTGACCACTACCTAGGTGGTCCGGCAGGGTATCACTACGTAGCTGTTACAAAGATTCCCTAGAGATCATAGCTGCCTGTTAGGTTTCTCCAGTTTGATAAACACAGTACTCCTCCCCGCAGGAGAGTGACTAACAAAAGCAAAACGAAAGAACCTCGGCACTCAGCCTCGGCAGAGCAAGCACTGTGCCTGGACCCCATTGACGGCACGACGGCGAAGCAACTACACCTCTAGTTCCTCTAATTAATTAGCTAAGGGTGTCCCATTTCACCCTCATGGTTGCACTGTTATCCCGGGTGGTCTCTCAACGAACAGGTCCTTACGGAGAGGTACTCAGGAAACAGCCTGAGCCCTCTAGAGTATCACAAGATCATCAATATCATCAGGATAACAGTATCGTAAATAGTCACATCATGTTCATTGATTAAGTTAAGGCAATAGCAGAATGCTAACCATAACAGCCCATAAGGTCATCAAGGATAAAGTAAAGTGTAAAGCTAGTCAATCCTTAGGTTTCAAGTAAGTAATGCGGGATAGTAAGTTACAAGTGAATAGGACATAATGGGTCAGAGGACACTTGCCTACACCAAACTGTTGATCAGGAACTTCCTCTGCAACTTCCTCGGGAAACACAGACTGCTCGTTGTCTACGTAAGGTAATCATTCACACTATGCACTTGGGAAGTAACAAACAAAAACAATATACCAAACATATGCAGCAGAGAGATCACAAGTTCATAATAGAAAAGGGATAGGCACTCTGGTATTCCCTAGGTCTAGGGTAGAGGACTATACAAAATGATTCATTATCCACTAATCAGGTCTAAGTTAGTGATGGGGTTAAATCATTACATGATTTTAAGTCCATAAACTTAAGTGCTCCAACTTTTATTAAAGTCTACTATCTTTTATTTATCTCAAACAGGGTTCCCATAACATTAATTTTACCCTAATGATCAACTATTAATTGGGACATAGAAACAGCAGGGAAACATTGCTTAAACAGATAGATAATAATATTATGAACATTTTGCAATTTGAAGCACCAAATTTGGAGTTCATATGACAAAGTTATGAATTTTACAAGTTTAGGGATTAAAAATGTACCCTAAATACCTATTTTGGATTAAATAAAAGGTCCGAGGACCTAACTGCGAGAATCCAGGGACGGCGGGTCAATTTACAGAAAACCGGGGGTCTCTTTAAGAATTTGCGCGGGCGAAGGGGTATCGGGCTCCTACGGCCGTTGGATCTCAGATCAACGCCCGAGATTAGATCGCGGGCGGGCGCGCGAGCGCGCGGCAGCCTGAGCGGCTGACAGGCGGGGCCAGGCGGGCAGCGCGGGCGCGGGACTGACAGGCGGGGCCGGGCGGCAGAGCGGGGCGCGGGCGGGCTGACAGGCGGGGCCCAATTGGCAGGGAGGCGGGGCGCGGGGGAAACGGCTCTGGGCCGTTGGATCTTAGGCGGACGGCTAGGATTGGACTCGGCCTATTTAAAATAGGGCCATCCGATCTGAGATGGACGGCAGGGATGGGGCGGCTGGCTTCTGTCTCCTTCCCCAGCCGGCTGAGGCGGCGGCGCCCGTCCCCACGGCAGAGGAGCTCGCCGGAGACGAGGGGTGTTGGGGCTCTGCGGGTCCTTGGGGCGACCTGGGCGGCCGAGGAGGTTGGGGAGGGCGCGGGGAACCTTTTGGTGGGGGCTAGGTCGGGGCAGGGGCACCGGAGGGGGGCGGTCCACGGCGAAGCGGCTCGGCGGCGGCGCTATGGGACTCCGGCGAGCAATTAAACGCGATAGAGTGCAATAGAGGGGAAGGGAGGGGGCATGGGAGGTTCCTTACCTCAAGGCGGACTCCGGGGACTCCTTGGTGGCGACAATGGCGCGACGACGGCCCGGGTCGGTGGTGGCGGACCTCCGCGGCTGCGCAGCGAACGGCGGGTGAACGCGGGCAGAGGAATTCGGGGAGGGAGAGGGAAAATTGGGGCGCGTCCCGGGTTGCGGACGTCGGGGCGGAGCTCACCGTGGCAGAAGGCACGGCGGGGCTCCAACGGCGACGGAGGAACGAGCTCGGGCGGCGGTGGTTAATGGCGGCGGCGCTTTGGCGTGCGCGCAGCGAGGGGGAGATGGGAGGGAGGCCTGCAGGTGCGCAAATGAGGGAGGGGGAGATGGCGAGCTAGGCTTCGGGCTCAAGTGACTGAGGGCGAGGCGGTTGAGAGCTTCACGCGCGACGTGGGCGCGGAGTCCGCGGCACGCGCGGACCGGGGCGGCGGTTACGCGAAGACGGAGAAGCTGACAGCCGGGGCCCGCGGGCAGAGAGAGAGAGGGGAAAGCGGGCGCGGGCGCGAAGAACGGTTGCGCTGACGGGCGGGCCCGCCAGGGCAGAGAGAGCGGGGGAAGCGGGCGCGCGCGGGATGGGGAAAGCGGCTGCGCTGACGGGTGGGCCCGCCAGGGCAGAGAGAGGAGGGGGGGAGAAGGCGCGCGCGCGGGATGGGCCGATTGGGCCGAAAGGCCGAGGGGGGCGGGGGTATGGGCCTTTTTCCCTTTTTCTTTTATTCCAGCAATTGTTTTCCCCTTTTCTTTTTGTTTTCTCTATTTGATTCAAATTCAAATAAGCCACAAATTCAAATTAGACTTTCTAAGAATTATGCACCAAACAAAAGTGAAATCTAGGGTTCAACATGATGCAACAATTCATACTCCCTTGGAGTTTGAGCTAATAGACTATAGTTACAAATAAAATAACCACTTTTCTCCTATAGAAATGAGAAAGAGAAGATTGGGGAAGGATGAGAAAAGGGAAGTAACACCTGAATTTGTGAATATGAGCAAAGAAATTTTATACCCCCAAATTCAGGGTGTTACATAAACGAGCTACCTGAAAGTCGCCTAGAGGGGGGGTGAATAGGGCGAAACTGAAAATCACAAAAATAATCACAACTACAAGCGGGTTAGCGTTAGAAATATAGTAGAGTCCGCGAGAGAGGGCGCAAAACAAATCGCAAGCGAATAATGAAGTGAGACACGCGGATTTGTTTTACCGAGGTTCGGTTCTCTCAAACCTACTCCCCGTTGAGGAGGCCACAAAGGCCGGGTCTCTTTCAACCCTTCCCTCTCTCAAACGGTCCCTCGGACCGAGTGAGCTTCTCTTTCTCAAATCACTTGGGAATCAAACTTCCCGCAAGGACCACCACACAATTGGTGTCTCTTGCCTCAATTACAAGTGAGTGTTTGATCACAAGAAAGAATGCCAAAGAAAAAGAAGCGATCCAAGCGCAAGAGCTCAAATGAACACTACAAATCACTCTCTCTAGTCACTAGGGCTTTGTGTGGAGTTGGGAGAGGATTTGATCTCTTTTGGGTGTGCTTTGCAATGAATGCTAGCTCTTGTATAGTGGTTGGAAGTTGGAAAACTTGGATGCAATGAATGGTGGGGTGGTTGGGGTATTTATAGCCCCAACCACCAAACATGACCGTTGGTGGAGGCTGTCTGTCGATGGCGCACCGGACAGTCCGGTGCACACCGGACATGTCCGGTGCCCCCGCCACGTCATCAATGCCGTTGGATTCTGACCGTTGGAGCTTCTGACTTCTGGGCCCGCCTGGATGTCCGGTGCACACCGGACATCACCTGTTCATTGTCCGGTGCGCCAGTATGGGCGCGCCTGACTTCTGCGCGTGCAGAGCGCGCATTGAATGCGCCGCAGGTAGCCGTTGGCGCCGAAATAGCCGTTGCTCCGTGGTTACACCGGACAGTCCGGTGCACACCGGACATGTCCGGTGAATTATAGCGGAGCGGCTGCTGCGCGATCCCGAGGCTGGCGAGTTGCTGAGGCCGCGCTTCCTTGGAGCACCGGACACTGTCCGGTGTACACCGGACAGTCCGGCGAATTATAGCGGAGCGGCTTGAGAAATTCCCGAAGGTGGCGAGTTCGAGTTGGAGTCCTCTGGTGCACCGGACATTGTCCGGTGGCGCACCGGACACTGTCCGGTGTACACCGGACAGTCCGGTGCCTCCAGACTAGAGGTGCCTTCGGTTGCCTCTTTGCTCCTTTGTTGAATCCAAAACTTTATCTTTTTATTGGCTGAGTGTGAACCTTTTGCACCTGTATAACTTATACACTAGAGCAAACTAGTTAGTCCAATATTTGTGTTGGGCAATTCAACTACCAAAATCATTTAGGGACTAGGTGTAAGCCTAATTCCCTTTCAATCTCCCCCTTTTTGGTGATTGATGCCAACACAAACCAAAGCAAAATATAGAAGTGCATAATTGAACTAGTTTGCATAATGTAAGTGCAAAGGTTGCTTGGAATTAAGCCAATATAAATGCTTACATGATGCGCATGGATTATTTTCTTTGTTTTTGACATATTGGACCACATTTGCACCAAAAGTTTTGTTTTTGCAAACTCTTTTGTAAATTCTTTTCAAGGTCCTTTTGCAAGATAGTCAAAGGTAAATGAATAAGATTTTGCAAGGCATTTTCAAGTTTTGAAATTTTCTTCCTTTGTTCAAAATGCTTTCCCTTTGACTAAACAAGACTCCCCCTCAAATAAAGTCTCCTCTTAGTGTTCAAGAGGGTTTTAAGACATCAAATTTGAAAATACTACTTACTCCCCCTTTAGAACACAAAGAGATACCAATTTTGAAATTTACCAATTGAAAATCATCAATTTTAAAATTAGGGTGGTGGTGCGGTCCTTTTGCTTTGGGCTCATATTTTCTCCCCCTTTGGCATGAATCGCCAAAAACGGAAATATTAGAGCCCATAGAAGTACTTTCTCCTCCTTTGGTCATAAAATAAATGAGTGAAGATTATACCAAAGATGGAGAGTGATGCGGAGCGACGACGAAGGATGAGTAGTTGAGTGGAGTGGAAGCCTTGTCTTCGCCGAAGACTCCAATTCCCTTTCAATATACCTATGACTTGGTTTGGAATACACTTGAAAACACATTAGTCATAGCATATAAAAGAGACATGATCAAAGGTATTATTATGAGCTATGTGTGGAAGATTAGCAAAAGAAATTCCTAGAATCAAGAATATTAAGCTCATGCCTAAGTCTGGTAAAAGATTGTTCATCAAGTGGCTTGGTAAAGATATCGGCTAATTGATCTTTAGTGTTAATGTATGAAATCTCGATATCCCCCTTTTGTTGGTGATCCCGAAGAAAATGATACCGAATGGCTATGTGTTTAGTGCGGCTATGCTCAACGGGATTATCCGCCATGCGGATTGCACTCTCATTATAACATAGAAGAGGAACTTTGGTTAATTTGTAACCGTAGTCCCGCAGGGTTTGCCTCATCCAAAGCAATTGCGCGCAACAGTGGCCTGCGGCAATATACTCGGCTTCGGCGGTAGAAAGAGCAACCGAATTTTGCTTCTTTGAAGCCCATGACACCAAGGATCTTCCCAAGAACTGGCAAGTCCCCGATGTGCTCTTCCTATTAATCTTACACCCCGCCCAATCGGCATCCGAATAACCAATCAAATCAAAAGTGGATCCCCGAGGGTACCAAAGCCCAAACTTAGGAGTGTAAGCCAAATATCTCAAGATTCGTTTTACGGCCATAAGGTGTGATTCCTTAGGGTCGGCTTGGAATCTTGCACACATGCATACGGAAAGCATAATGTCCGGTCGAGATGCACATAAATAAAGCAATGAACCAATCATCGACCGGTATACCTTTTGATCCACGGACTTACCTCCCGTGTCGAGGTCGAGATGCCCATTTGTTCCCATGGGAGTCTTGATAGGCTTGGCATCCTTCATTCCAAACTTGCTTAGAATGTCTTGAGTATATTTTGTTTGGCAAATGAATGTGCCCTCTTGGAGTTGTTTGACTTGAAATCCTAGAAAGTACTTCAACTCCCCCATCATAGACATCTCGAATTTCTGTGTCATGATCCTACTAAATTCTTCACATGTAGATTTGTTAGTAGACCCAAATATAATATCATCAACATAAATTTGGCATACAAACAAATCATTATCAAGTGTTTTGGTGAATAAAGTAGGATCGGCTTTGCCGACTTTGAAGCCATTTGCAATAAGGAAATCTCTAAGGCATTCATACCATGCTCTTGGGGCTTGCTTGAGCCCATAAAGCGCCTTGGAGAGCCTATAAACATGGTTAGGGTACTCACTGTCTTCAAAGCCGGGAGGTTGCTCAACATAGACCTCCTCCTTGATTGGTCCATTGAGGAAGGCACTCTTCACGTCCATTTGATAAAGCTTGAAGCCATGGTAAGTAGCATAGGCCAATAATATGCGAATTGACTCAAGCCTAGCTACGGGTGCATAGGTTTCACCAAAATCCAAACCTTCGACTTGTGAATACCCCTTGGCCACGAGTCGAGCTTTGTTCCTTGTCACCACACCATGCTCGTCTTGCTTGTTGCAGAAGACCCACTTGGTTCCTACAACATTTTGATTAGGACGTGGAACTAAATGCCATACCTCATTTCTTGTGAAATTGTTGAGCTCCTCTTGCATCACCATCACCCAATCCGAATCTTGAAGTGCTTCCTCTACCCTGTGTGGCTCAATAGAGGAAACAAAAGAGTAATGTTCACAAAAATGTGCAACACGAGATCGAGTAGTTACCCCCTTATGAATGTCGCCGAGGATGGTGTCGACGGGGTGATCTCGTTGTATTGCTTGGTGGACTCTTGGGTGTGGCGGCCTTGGTTGTTCATCCTCCTTGTCTTCATCATTTGCATCTCCCCCTTGATCGTTGCCGTCATTTTGAGGTGGCTCATCTTCTTGATCTTCTTGTTCAACATCTTGAGCCTCATCCTCAATTTGAGTTGGTGGAGATGCTTGCATGGAGGAGGATGGTTGATCTTGTGCATGTGGAGGCTCTTCGGATTCCTTAGGACACACATCCCCAATGGACATGTTCCTTAGCGCTATGCATGGAGCCTGTTCTTCACCTATCTCATCAAGATCAACTTGCTCTACTTGAGAGCCGTTAGTCTCATCAAACACAACGTCACAAGAAACTTCAACAAGTCCTGAGGACTTGTTAAAAACTCTATATGCCCTTGTGTTTGAGTCATATCCTAGTAAAAAACCTTCTACAGTTTTAGGAGCAAATTTAGATTTTCTACCTCTTTTAACAAGAATAAAACATTTGCTACCAAAAACTCTAAAATATGAAATATTTGGCTTTTTACCGGTTAGGAGTTCATAGGATGTCTTCTTGAGGATTCGATGAAGATATAACCGGTTGATGGCGTAGCAAGCGGTGTTAACCGCTTCGGCCCAAAACCGATCCGGTGTCTTGTACTCATCAAGCATGGTTCTTGCCATGTCCAATAGAGTTCGATTCTTCCTCTCCACTACACCATTTTGTTGTGGAGTGTAGGGAGAAGAGAACTCATGCTTGATGCCCTCCTCCTCAAGGAAGCCTTCAATTTGAGAGTTCTTGAACTCCGTTCCATTGTCGCTTCTAATTTTCTTGATCCTTAAGCCGAACTCATTTTGAGCCCGTCTCAAGAATCCCTTTAAGGTCTCTTGGGTATGAGATTTATCCTGCAAAAAGAACACCCAAGTGAAGCGAGAATAATCATCCACAATAACTAGACAGTACTTACTCCCGCCGATGCTTATGTAAGCGATCGGGCCGAATAGGTCCATGTGTAGGAGCTCCAGTGGCCTGTCACTAGTCATGATGTTCTTGTGTGGATGATGAGTGCCAACTTGCTTCCCGGCTTGGCATGCGCTACAAATCCTGTTTTTCTCAAAATGAACATTTGTTAGTCCTAAAATGTGTTCTCCCTTTAGAAGCTTATGAAGATTCTTCATTCCAACATGAGCTAGTCGGCGGTGCCAAAGCCAACCCAAGTTAGTCTTAGCAATTAAGCAAGTGTCGAGTTCAGCTCTATCAAAATCTACCAAGTATAGCTGACCCTCTAACACTCCCTTAAATGCTATTGAATCATCACTTCTTCTAAAGACAGTGACACCTACATCAGTAAATAGACAGTTGTAGCCCATTTGACATAATTGGGATACGGAAAGCAAATTGTAATCTAAAGAATCTACAAGAAAAACATTGGAAATAGTATGGTCAGGTGATATAGCAATTTTACCCAAACCTTTGACCAAACCTTGATTTCCATCCCCGAATGTGATAGCTCTTTGGGGATCTTGGTTTTTCTCATATGAGGAGAACATCTTTTTCTCCCCAGTCATGTGGTTTGTGCACCCGCTGTCGAGTATCCAACTTGAGCCCCCGGATGCATAAACCTACAAAACAATTTTAGTTCTTGACTTTAGGTACCCAAACGGTTTTGGGTCCTTTGGCATTAGAAACAATAACTTTGGGTACCCAAACACAAGTCTTAGAGCCCTTGTGTTTCCCCCAACAATCTTGGCAACTACCTTGCCGGATTTGTTAGTTAAAACATATGATGCATCAAAAGTTTTGAATGAAATAGCATGATCATTTGATGCATTAGGAATTTTCTTTCTAGGCAACTTAGCACGGGTTGGTTGCCTAGAACTAGATGTCTCACCCTTATACATAAAAGCATGGTTAGGGCCAGAGTGAGACTTCCTAGAATGAATTTTCTTGATTTTGCTCTCGGGATAACCGGCAGGGTACAAAATGTAACCCTCGTTATCCTGAGGCATGGGAGCCTTGCCCTTAACAAAGTTAGACAAGTTCTTAGGAGGGGCATTAAGTTTGACATTGTCTCCCCTTTGGAAGCCAATGACATCCTTGATGTCAGGGCGTCTCCCATTATAGAGCATACTTCTAGCAAATTTAAACTTTTCATTTTCTAAGTTATGCTCGGCAATTTTAGCGTCTAATAATGCTATATGATCATTTTGTTGTTTGATTAAAGCCATGTGATCATGAATAGCATTGATATCAACATCTCTACATCTAGTGCAAATAGAAGTGTGCTCAACGGTAGATGTAGAGGGTTTGCAAGATTTTAATTCTACAACCTTAGCATGCAACATATCATTCTTAGTTCTAAGGTCGGAAATTGTAATATTGCAAACATCTAATTCTTTAGCCTTAGCAATTAATTTCTCATTCTCATTTCTAAGGCTTGTAATAGAAACATTCAACTCATCAATCCTAGCAAGCAAATCAACATTATCATTTCTAGGATATGAAGTTGAATCAATACAAACATGAGAATCAACCTTAGCAATTAAATTAGCATTTTCATTTCTAAGGTTGGCAATAGTGTCATGACAAGTGCTTAGCTCACTAGATAATTTGTTACATTTTTCTATCTCTAGAGCATAAGCATTTTTAACCTTAACATGTTTCTTGTTTTCCTTGATTAGGAAGTCCTCTTGGGAGTCCAAGAGATCATCCTTTTCATGGATGGCACTAATTAGCTCATTTAATTTTTCCTTTTGTTCCATGTTAAGGTTGGCAAAAAGGATACGCAAATTATCTTCCTCACCACTAGCATTATCATCACTAGAAGATTCATATTTGGTGGAGGAGTTAGATTTAACCTTCTTCCTTTTGCCGTCCTTTGCCATGAGGCACTTGTGGCCGACGTTGGGGAAGAGAAGTCCCTTGGTGATGGCGATGTTGGCGGCGTCCTCGTCGGAGGAGGAGGAGTCAGTGGAGCTCTCGTCGGAGTTCCACTCGCGGCACACGTGGGCATCGCCACCCTTCTTCTTGTGGTACCTCTTCTTTTCTCTTCTCTTTCCCTTCTTGTCGTTGTCCCTGTCACTGTCACTTGATAATGGACATTTAACAATAAAGTGACCGGGCTTACCACACTTGTAGCAAACCTTCTTGGAACGGGATTTGTAATCCTTCCCCTTCCGTTGCTTGAGGATTTGCCGAAAGCTTTTGATGATTAAGGCCATCTCCTCATTGTCGAGCTTGGAGGCGTCAATTGGTTGTCTACTTGGTGTAGACTCCTCCTTCTTCTCCTCCGTTGCCTTGAAGGCCACCGGTTGCGCCTCGGATGTGGAAGGTTCGTCAAGCTCGTTGATCTTCTTTGAGCCCTTAATCATGCATTCAAAGCTCACAAAATTTCTGATAACTTCCTCGGGGGTCATTAGTGGATATCTAGGATTACCATGAATTAATTGAACTTGAGTGGGATTAAGGAAAATAAGAGCTCTTAAAATAACCTTAACCACCTCGTGGTCGTCCCACTTTTTGCTCCCGAGGTTGCGCACTTGGTTCACCAAGGTTTTGAGCCGGTTGTACATATCTTGTGGCTCCTCCCCTTGGCGAAGACGAAAGCGACCGAGCTCCCCCTCGATCGTTTCCCGCTTGGTGATCTTGGTGAGTTCATCACCCTCGTGCGCCGTCTTGAGTAGGTCCCAAATCTCCTTTGCATTCTTCAACCCTTGTACTTTGTTGTATTCCTCCTTGCTTAGAGAGGCGAGGAGAATGGTTGTGGCTTGGGAGTTAAAGTGCTCGATTTGGTCCACTTCGTCCGTATCATAATCCTCATCCCCTATTGATGGTACCTGTGCTCCAAACTCAACAACATTCCATATACTTTTGTGGAGTGAGGTTAGATGAAATTTCATTAAATCACTCCACCTAGCATAATCTTCGCCGTCAAAAGTTGGCGGTTTGCCTAATGGAACGGAAAGTAATGGAGTATGTCTAGATGTATGGGGATAGTGTAAGGGGATCTTACTAAACTTCTTGCGCTCTTGGCGCTTAGAAGTTACGGACGGTGCATCGGAGTCGGAGGAGGATGTTGATGAAGTGTCGGTCTCGTAGTAGACCACCTTCCTCATCCTCTTGTGCTTGTCGCCTTTCCGATGTGACTTGTGAGAAGAAGATTTTTCCTTCTTCTCTTTGTGGTGAGAAGAGGAAGATCTTTTCTCCTTCCGTTTGGAGGAGTCCTTCTTCTTCTCCCTCCTCTTGGTGCGGGACTCTTCCGATGAAGTGCTCCCTTGGCTTGTAGTGGGCTTGTCGCCGGTCTCCATCTCCCTCTTGGTGTGATCTCCCGACATCACTTCGAGCGGTTAGGCTCTAATGAAGCACCGGGCTCTGATACCAATTGAAAGTCGCCTAGAGGGGGGGTGAATAGGGCGAAACTGAAAATCACAAAAATAATCACAACTACAAGCCGGGTTAGCGTTAGAAATATAGTAGAGTCCGCGAGAGAGGGCGCAAAACAAATCGCAAGCGAATAATGAAGTGAGACACGTGGATTTGTTTTACCGAGGTTCGGTTCTCTCAAACCTACTCCCCGTTGAGGAGGCCACAAAGGCCGGGTCTCTTTCAACCCTTCCCTCTCTCAAACGGTCCCTCGGACCGAGTGAGCTTCTCTTTCTCAAATCACTTGGGAATCAAACTTCCCGCAAGAACCACCACACAATTGGTGTCTCTTGCCTCAATTACAAGTGAGTGTTTGATCACAAGAAAGAATGCCAAAGAAAAAGAAGCGATCCAAGCGCAAGAGCTCAAATGAACACTACAAATCACTCTCTCTAGTCACTAGGGCTTTGTGTGGAGTTGGGAGAGGATTTGATCTCTTTTGGGTGTGCTTTGCAATGAATGCTAGCTCTTGTATAGTGGTTGGAAGTTGGAAAACTTGGATGCAATGAATGGTGGGGTGGTTGGGGTATTTATAGCCCCAACCACCAAACATGACCGTTGGTGGAGGCTGTCTGTCGATGGCGCACCGGACAATCCGGTGCACACCAGACATGTCCGGTGCCCCCGCCACGTCATCAATGCCGTTGGATTCTGACCATTGGAGCTTCTGACTTCTGGGCCCACCTGGATGTCCGGTGCACACCGGACATCACCTGTTCATTGTCCGGTGCGCCAGTATGGGCGCGCCTGACTTCTGCGCGCGCAGAGCGCGCATTGAATGCGCCGCAGGTAGCCGTTGGCGCCGAAATAGCCGTTGCTCCGTGGTTACACCGGACAGTCCGGTGCACACCGGACATGTCCGGTGAATTATAGCGGAGCGGCTGCTGCGCGATCCCGAGGCTGGCGAGTTGCTGAGGCCGCGCTTCCTTGGAGCACCGGACACTGTCCGGTGTACACCGGACAGTCCGGCGAATTATAGCGGAGCGGCTTGAGAAATTCCCGAAGGTGGCGAGTTCGAGTTGGAGTCCTCTGGTGCACCGGACATTGTCCGGTGGCGCACCGGACACTGTCCGGTGTACACCGGACAGTCCGGTGCCTCCAGACCAGAGGTGCCTTCGGTTGCCTCTTTGCTCCTTTGTTGAATCCAAAACTTTATCTTTTTATTGGCTGAGTGTGAACCTTTTGCACCTGTATAACTTATACACTAGAGCAAACTAGTTAGTCCAATATTTGTGTTGGGCAATTCAACTACCAAAATCATTTAGGGACTAGGTGTAAGCCTAATTCCCTTTCACTACCATATTCCAGCAAAACAGAACTATATGCATATCATTTACAAAATAATTGATGAACATGTTATATATATGTGAGGTGTCTATGGTCTATGAATTAAACTAATGATTAATGAACTATGTCTATGTGTCAATTTGGTCTATGTAAATATAATTATGGGTTAGACTGATGAACATGTATGTGAATTGTGAATTAATTAGTGATGAATTGTGCTAATTTGGTGTTATATTGGCGTGGTTTGTAAAACTATGAGTATAATTACTATTTTCTATTGTTAAATTAGTTTGAAATTAACTAAAAATAATTATTATGTACATATTATTTTTTCTGCTCTGGCTCGCGAGCTAAACGAGCCAGCTCGAGCTCGTAAACGAGCCGAGCCGAGCTGACTCTGTGGTTCGTTAGCTTAACGAGCCAGCTTGAACTCGGACGAGCCGAGCCGAGCCGGCTCATTATCCACCCCTAATCAATGCCTTAGTCCAAGCCACTTTTGCATCCTATGAACTATAAACAAAAACACTAGCAAACACATTAGTTCACAAGGTTATGTTGATCATCAAACACCAAAACCATATATTTAAATGGGACAAGGTCCATTTTCCTTACAGGTGAGACAATTCCACTTGCACTTTTCAACAGAATGACGTGTGAGGGACCTAGGACCTCAGGACGCTCTAGCCGTATGTTGCTTCCACGCTTAGTTCTCTTAGTCGACCTGGTCCCTCTAAAGGTCTATAGAGCTCTGAGGCCCTCAGTCTCAAATAATTACTTGCCCGGGCCATAGGGTCCCTAGAGCCCAAGGCCTCATGAGAAAATGGAGGAGTTTCCAATGGTAAAGCAATCTTTAAAGGTATAATGCCACATTCAAGGTCAACCATGATGGTATCATGGTGTTGGCACTTTAAATAAGGTTTTTTGTGTATCATATTAAATATTATGTACGATGTTACAGTCTAATTGCTATCGACCTTACAACCACACTTGAGCATGTGAGAGAACTAGGAAGTATTATATAGTACAAATTGCTACACTAGTTACCAATTATGTTGTGCCCAATAACATGGACTCTGGTACTCATCGATACGACAGAACATACCTTCATCTATGTCAGGTACGTATATCACTACAACAAGACATCCTCAACACTATAGCACAATCAAGGGCATGTCGCTGCATACTACTCCACGACGATGGCAAGATGGGTGTTGTTGTGTCTCTACCGAGGGATGTGTTCCTCATGCTCACTTTTTGTTATCTCATGGAGTGTGCATATATCTAGCTAAAGAGCATAAGCATCCTTATAATTTTACACTATTAAATATAGCCTTACAAAGGCCTCTAAAAGGGTGTTCTTGCACTTTGCGTTCCATTTTCCATAGCATATTTCTTCACCAATTAGATTGGTGGGATCCTTGGGTATTGGGAGACCTTGAGTGGCGGCACTAAAACCCCTACGTCAATTGCCTCAAGTTATGCTTACATGTGAATTTTCTAATATGGAAAATCGTCTCCCTCCAACACGGAGGAGGTCCATCCCCACTAGACATCTTAACTCTAGACAATGAAGCCTAGTTTAATGAGCACAAGGCTCTGATAACAATTGAAAGGATAAATATGTTGAAAGGAGATGAATTGGCTTCTTTAAATTATCTTGCACAAATTAAAATCTATAATCAATCCCAACTTCACCCCTTGTGCCTATTGTGTAAGTAAAAGTTTTGCACCTTGACTTATAATCCTATACTAGCTTGGAAATTCAAATAACATTAATGCTTGAAAGGAATTCTCAAATGTAAATACTTAATATAAAGAAAGGATTAGGAACACCTTAATTTTTTGCTAAGGTATCGAAGAGTTGGCACTCCCTACTAGTCCTTGTTGGAGCACCTGCACAAGGGTGTCACTCTCCTTTGGTACATGGAAGGACCAAGTGCTCTCTTACAAGATGGTTCTTCGCCTCTCCTACATGGTGAGCTACTCCTAACCATGTACAAGCTTGAGTTGGCTCACCTACAATCTCTCCACTCTGGTGATCACCACACTCTAGATCGCCACCAAACCATCTAGGTGGTGATGATCACTAAGAGTAACAAGCACAAACTTCTTACTTGACCTAACCAAGGCAAATGAGAACAATGGGTGCACACTAGCTACTCTTGTAAGTGCAATCAACCTCTTGAGGGTTTTGGTGATTCATGGACAAAACAAATAAAAGTGTTCTAATTAGTTTACTCCTAGTACATGTCTAGTTTGAAACATAAAAAGATGCAGAGGAAAGTAAAAGCTAAACGAATAGGGAACCATGTTATGAAGCGTGAGGCATTTCCAAGTGATTCCCGATGAAGATCCTCTACAATTTCTATTTTCTACTTAGTAGTAGGAATCTCCGCTCATTTAGAATGATTCACAAGGTAAGGATGGTTTGCACCAACTTAACTTATCCATTTCAAAATCTTCATTTTAAAAATTCGTGAGTTTGCCTATTAAATTCCTCCATGGTTTATCCGAGTTTGTTTTTCTGTGTATCTCGGTTCGATCGCTGGTGAGGGCGGTTCAACTGGTATTTTGCTGAAAATGTCTCTGGAAAATCAAGGTTGAACTGGCCTTCGTGGGCAGTTCAACCTGGATTTTCTAGGAAGCTCCTTGGAAAATCTCGGTTCAAACGGTACTTGATAGCGGTTCAACCGGTATTTGCACGGTTAGCCTAAATGGTCAGATCTATTTTGTGGAAAGACTATATAAACTCTCCTCTCTCTCAAAACCCTAGAACGCTCGAATCAAAGTGGATTCATGCAATTCTCCCGCCCAAGTCCTTCTCCCTTTCGATTGGTGGGAATTTTCTTCGGTGTGAGATAAGTTCTTAGATCTCAACGCGATTTTGATTCTAATTCTTCGATCTATCATTCTCGAGTTGGTGCGATCGTTCTTAATTGCGGATTCATTGTTCTTGGAATGTGTTGTTCTTCAACAGATTGTATTTTGCCTTGGGAGTCTTCAAAGTTGTGGACGACCCCAAGAACGATTTGTATCACCCGCTCTTTACGAGCACTTGAGTAAGGGATCGCCTTGACCTGTGTGGTCGGTAAAGAGGAACAGGGTTGAGAAAGACCCGACCCTTTGTGGGCACCTCAACGAGGAGTAGGGCACCGTTATGGTGTGACCGAACCTCAGTGAAAATCGTGTGTATTGTATGCTTTTGTGTTTGTGATTCATCTTAAATCTCAAGATTCACCAGTTTAATCTTATTCAACGCTTCCATTGTGATTTTGGTGCCAGATCCGAGCTTTACTTCAAGTTTACAGTTACATCGGGGTAGTGCGGTTGAACCGGCCTTGCCAGTTGAACTGGTTATTCTCGCAAAAGTTCGAAGTTTTTGTTGGAATTTTCACTTCGATTTGGACTCCTTTCTGAAAATGCAATGCAACAAGTCATCTTGCACCATATAATAGCAAATTCCTAGCCACAAATATGTATATGAGGCGTGCAAGTTGAAACCAGTGGCTACGCTGCCTGCACCGAAGCAAGCCCAGTGAGCATTCTGGGCTGTAAAACAAATAAAAATTTGGAGCTATCTACTTTTGTTATACTAGATAGCTCACTCGGAGACTCGGAGTGTAAGAATTCCAATTTCTTCATGCGACCAAGACCAAATCAATACAGATAGCAAATACGAACTCTGAAGCAATGTCCATTGAGAAAAGATGAGGCCTGAAGCAATAGGGTGCTCCTAAAAGATTAGACAGGTTCTCCTTTTCAACTATAATTTCATCATATTCTGCCAATTTTGACTCAAGGTGACAATAATAAGCCCATATATACGGTACTCCTCACTTTGAGTAGTGTGCTGCATCGCAAATTAGTCCACAGCCACTTATTCAAAAATGAGACGGCGTGCACAGCTATCGTGCCCGGCCTTAAATATTCTCTGTTCAACCAAATCCTGTTCCACCAGGCAAAGTCACACATAAGGACTAATTTAGTGACCAAGAATCACCGGATCCATGAGAGTAATCTCCTTGTTATTCAATTTTGAATAGCAAGTCTTCGTCCATAGATCCACCAAACCAGCCCTAAATTATAAGAAATGGTGTCCGGATAGGTTTCTTCCCTCATATATATATCAATAATGAAACTAGTTGCTTGCAAATGCCCTCTGAATATCAGAAATAACATACATGATGGCAGAAAACCACCACAGCAGTTACGATGGAATTTAATCCTATAAAAATCAGGAATGGATTCACATACAAGCTATGCATTGTTCTGAAAGATATATGAATAACATTAGTCTTTTTTATCCTACTATATGCAACTTTTGATCCACGCTCAATTCGTTGCATACACTCAACGGAACACCCAAGGGAGAGCGTCTCGGTAGAAAAAATTCAATCCCAACAGTTCCAATCATAGGGATCAGTGGATGACGTTAGCATAAATCTTTGAAGGGTATTTCTAGTTTGATTCGATTTTCGACGAAAAGACTGAGGATACAAGGCCAGGCAGAAGTACAATAGTTTTTTTTTTCTTTAGACTACATACAAGTCATGGTATCCTAGATTTGCCCACCAAAGACGGAACTATCTTCTAGAGAACTTTGACAAGAGGTAGACAATAAAGAAGCAAAACAGTGCAAAGAGGACAACATAGAGAACATGGTTTGAGCCCTGTTGGATGATGCTCTTGTTCAATCTCCGCATGTTGTTCTTCACTCCAGCCTGAGCTTTTGCAAGGGTCATTTGCTGTACATGCACAAGTAATAACAAAAGTCAGAGCATAACTCCAACATTGGTTGTCAAGGAGCATATAGCAAAGAAAGGGTTAACGGATTTCTAGAGATAAAAAAATATTGCTGTTGTATCCTCAAATAATGCATAGGTTTTAAGATCTAATGTAGGATGCAACACATAAATCCAGAAAATAACAGTTTGCTAGTGTTTGCCTAAGGGGCCTTCAACGCCATACAATGATACAAAGTAACTGACCTGTACAGCATGTTAACTCAAGAAAAGGCTGAAACAAATACTTGGTCCTTTCACATGTAGACACAAATTTAGAATAGAAAAAAGAGTGGGAAAATGTTCTGACAAGTATCACATAACACAGACTGAATATGGAGCATCTGAAAAGGTAAAAAAAGGTTATGTACACACCAACTACCTATCTATTATGGCCACGACATAACCAAGGGCTACCCAAAAAATAATACTGCACTGCACAGCTGGCAAAGTAAACACTGTTAATAAGAAAAAGAAGGAAACAATACCAGTTCATGAAGAAAATCATTCTGGAACTTGGCTTCAGAATTTATCTCCTGGGCCACCTGGAGAAACAATTGATCAAATACCAGATGTCAAACTTACCTTCCAAAAAAGAACAAATTCTTTGACTAGTAGCTAATAACAAATAGTATAAGGATCGGCTTGTAATTAACTGTAGCAAGAATGAACAATTATTTGAACACATTTTTTGTTACCTGTTGAAACATTAGATATAAATCCTATAAGCAATACATTCGCAATATTAATAAGGTTGGTTCTACAAGAATACAAATAACTGGTCTTCAACAAATCCAGAGAAATCTTGCAACAACAAGGCCTTAAACAGTACAAAACCGCTGGCACAATAAGGTTGAATGAAATCATTGATATCTCGTTGCATTATATTAAACAAAGCAGAAATCAAAGAGGTCAGAAGCAATGGGTAAACCAAGAGGACCCAGCATTTCAGATGTACTGATGAAAACTAACGCCATAGTGGCACCGACTGAGCCATATGTATGTTGATTGACTATTGACAAAAAGATCCAAACTTCAAAGTAGATAAAAAAAAACCTTGGCACACACTAATATATTGCCTTTGCAAAACCCACCAGATGACATCAGTTACGGAAATTGTGCATAAAACTCACTCTGATAATACCATGTAACTATATCAACAACACCTAGAGTCCTAGACCCCCTTGGAAAACGCAAACTTTTTTTTTTCTTAATCCCATAAGAATTGAACTATTCTTTGCAAAATTCCCTTCATATCCTTGTGTTCCAGACAGGCAGATGGTAGCAGGATAAAGAACTCTGGTTTTAGAAGGCTAGCTATCACCTCACATGAAACCAACATGACCATCACTTATTCTGACCAGAGATTTTAACTCAAGTCCCATCCAATCACAATTCATCTAGGTTTAAAGAAGATGGAACCAGCTTAGCTGAACTAGCAATAGCAAGGTGCACCACCACCACCAAGCACCAAATCACATAACGTATTGCATTTAAAGCGGAAACAAGCAATTCATTTAGATTTGAAGACTGTGGAATCAGCTTAGCCAAACTAGCAAGCTGCACCACCACCAGGCACTAAATCATGAATAGTCAAATCAGAAACGAGTAATTGTGAAACATATATTACATCATCCCATGAAAAATCTACAACGCACGTACCCCAACCAATATGTTTTCTAGTTCAAAAATCGCGGATAACCAAGGACCCTATAATCAAGCAAAGCTATCACATCACGCAACGAATATGAAACGCCACGAAGGATCAAGGCGAAACAGAAACCAAATCTTACCCCTTTGAGCATGCGGACCCTGGAGTGCAGCCCGTCGATCTCCTCGTCGAGGTCCCCGTGCACCGGGTCGATCCGCAGCTGGATTTCGTCCGAGTTCGCCGCGTTCCTGCGACCCCGCAAACAAGTAACCCAAATCAATCACGGGCACCGATACAGTTTCAAGGGGGCAAAACGACGGGGCCAGACGATGCAGAGATGGTACGGTAGGGTTTACCTGGATCGGAGCGGTCCGGAGCCGTACGTCGGGTGCGCCATCGCGCTAGGCGTGCGAGCGGGGACGGGATCGTGACACGGTGGCGGGGGTCAGCGGCGCGGGTGCCGATGGGTGACGTACTGACGTCACTGGGACGAAGAGGAAAGGAAACGAGGAAACCGGAGATGACCTGGGGCCTGTTTGCCTGGTCAGTGACTGGAAAATGTTACCTGGACCAGGCAGACGCCTGGGGCCAGGATCTATCGCCTGGGTGGCCTGCCTGACTTCCAACCAAACAGGTCTACGTCTTCAACGCTGCATGCTAGTTGTCATCAACTTGTATCCTACATTCCTCCATTATTTTAATTACTATTTTATGATAGTTTTTTCTTAACCATTTAACCTCACTAGATGCATTTGCCAATACTAACGCTAGGATCCGGTGAGGGAAGGGGGAGGGGCCGGTGGTGGCGGTGCGAGTGAGGGGAGGAGGAGAGGGCGGCACGGTCACGAGAAAGGGAAGACATGGGTTACTATGTATGTGATAGATGATAAAGAAAAAATAATTTAAATAATATTAATTATTGGATTTAAGTGATTAAGAGAAATAAGTTTTATTCAGCGATGTGAACCGTTGATTTTGAGGATGTGTTATGTAGATGCAATTTATTTGATGGATTTAGGAGAGGTTATGGGTGTGGGTGTGATCTTGTTGGGTGAGTTTTACAATTGAAATTGATAGTTTATATAGTGATAGACGGATAGTATGATACGTAGAGTTGCCACTTATACGCACTACAATATGTACTCTTTTTTCTTTGAAGACAATCAGACAAAACCCAATAAATTTGGACAGTCTTATTTGCTTTCACAAAGAACAAAGAGCAGCACGCAAAAGTTAGGCTATTCCCATCGTCCCAACATATTAAAAGGTACTTTATCTTACCACAGGTCTGCCCATTAGATTCTTTTAGGAATATCTTAGTACATATTTCATTTTTCGTTAAATAGGATGCCATATCACCATTATTGATAAGATAGGGAGACAAAAAGTATTGAAGAGAGAAATTAGTTTCATTCAAATGAAACTAGTTTCTTCAAAGGTAAGGAATTCTATTAAGGGTCTGCTTGGTTGACTACAAAAAATTAGCATACCAAAGATTTGCTACAATTTTGGCATGCTAATTGTAAGTGGTTGGTAAATTTTGGCTACCAAGATTTTACCTTGCCTAAATTTTAGTGACCAAATTTTGGCCACCAAAATCTAGAGAACAGTTACATTCTTGGTTATATCATCTAAGTCCTTGGACAACAAGAAAAATACAAGACTAAATCTAAACCCCTCCTAATTACATTCTTCACATCTAATTCATTCATTGATGACTTCCTAATTCTGATATGTTGAAACTCGATGACGCTAATGATCATCGTCGTAGCATCACCCTCCAATCATCTAAACCGGTAGGCCCAAAATCTTACAAACACTACCTGAGCTTCCATTAATGCATCTAACACATGAAGTATCAAACACCCTTGTCATTGAAGATGATCAAGGGACTATCAATTGGTACCACCAATAGTAGTCATATTGAAACTAAACCTTGAGATAAATTTGTGCCCATCATGAGACAACAATCCAGTAAGGTGGTGACATAAAGATGTAAACAAGGAACATGATCATTCATGACCATTACATCAATCCGGTAAAAACAAAATGTCATGAAGGACAATAGGTGGATGTATATAGTAAGGAAAAGTCGTCAAGGTGTTGATAATGATTATATCATCATATAGCTTATGGGGCATAATTTTATTCTATCTAGATCCTAACTACAACGCTTAGACTAGATAAAGAAGACTCATCGGTCCTCATCGTTGCTAGCTAGGCTTTCGTATGAGAGAAAAGGTGGACGAGCGATGAGTTAAAGATATATATCAGGGGTATCCAAGCAAACCTTGGTAGAGAAGACTATGATAGGTGGAGCATGGGCTCTGTTGATAGCCTAAGGACTCATCTCACATGACCAGAGAAAGACCCCAAATGTAAGGAAATTCCAAAAAGATAAAAAATAGCAAAGATCTTATCAGATCAAAAGATAATATCCATATGGTAAAACTTAGTTGATAAGGGTAAAACACATGTACAATTAGAGATAAGCTAGCCGATAATCAGGATAGATTCAACTTGGCTAGATTATTATCCATATCTTATAATTGACCTAGATACATACCTTGTAAATGTCGTCCCTCCTTGGACTATACAAAGAGGGTCGAGAAGCTCCAAGTGGGTAGATCATCTAATCATATTGCATAGTCAATAGACACCGTCACAAATATGATGTAGGATATTATCGTTTATTTTCTGTTAACAAAGATTATCCCCAATAAGTTGTTTGATGTTGTTTGGTTTAGAATTTACATTTATTAAAATCTATAACAACGATGGTACAACTAATCCAATCTAAATAAATATGTTTTTAAGTTATACATATGTACTCGTGAAAATTTTAATGAGAGGTGTTGTGTGAAAAATTAAAAGGGGTCTCCTATCACGATCACTAGTGGACACACTACTCTTTAATATATCAACAACTAACTTTTTCTGACTTTATAATATTAAAACTACATATTTTTTATGATTCCTAAAAGGAATCAAGATATTTAAATATAACAATAGATAAATAATATAATATAAAATTAAAGTTTAAAATTTTATAAATAAATATTTGTGTGTTTGTAATAATAGAAAAAACTAACAAAATTGTATTTTAGTTTGATATAGACCTAATATGATATTTTTCATATAATTGATAGTATTAACTTATACTATGGATGACAAGGTGATTGTAAAATCAATTATATTTTAATTAATAGAAAGTACAAAATATAATTTAATATACATGTAACATTTGAAGTATCGTTGCACAATATTATACTAAACGCTAAATGAAAGGAAAGTGGCTTAAACATTTTCTCTAATTAATTTTGGTGATTGATGAGCAACACAACCTTTTAGGCTAACTGGTTTGTCTAGTCTTTGATTCACAGTTGCATAAGTTCATTCAATATAGTTCTAAGTCAGCTCAATGCCATCCAAAAAGAGGTAAAACTTGGAAAAAAAATAAACTATACCTACTTCTACAATTTGGATAATTTCTAAACACCATAGGAACCTATTTGATACATCTAAGGAGGTTGGTTAGCTCAGATTCACAAAATCACACTTTTTGAGATAGTTTGAGCAAAAATAAGATTTGGAATTGGAGAGAACAAAAAGACCTAAAACCATAACTTAGACTAGTTGAATTGTCACTATATATGTTTGTCTAAGTCATAGGAACTTTATCAAAGTCAGTCAAAAAGATTTGGAGAAGATTTAGACAAATGAGGAAAAACTGAGTTGTTGATAGAGGCATTGGACCGGTCCGTTGGCACATTAGACCGTCCGAGCATAGCAGACATGGTCATTTCGCAACTGACGCACCAGACGGGTTCGGTGGCTATCCGGACCGTTTACACAGAGAGCATGTAAAATGGCATTTTCGGGTTGGCACATCAGTGACATATCGGTGGCGTGTTGGGCCGTCTGAAAAAGAAGTCAACGGTCGATTGATAGAACAGAACGGTTACCTGCAACGACATTATTCAGGGTGGGGCACCAGACCGGTACTGTTCATGGTCCGGTGCACCACTATGCAGACAACTTTAAAAGTTGCTTAGAGGGGGTGAATAACCAAGCCGAAATATTTTCAACAAAAACTAGAAATAAACTAGGTAAAACTAGTTCAACCGGTGTCAAAACCGGTTTAGCCGGTCTTGTCACACCCGGGTTTTAGGGGCACCAAGACCCGGGCGCGAATATAATTACCAGGTGTGCTGGGACCAAGTCTCACACATATGATGAACCATGGTGTCGGCGTTCCAAGACCGGGGGGTCCCCGAGCCGACGAGTGAATGTGCCGCGTGCCCCAGCCCAGATGGGTCGAGCGCGTGGGCGAGCGCGAAGGGGGGAGAGAGAGCGAGAGCGAGGTGGCCGGAGCCGGGTCGTGAGGGAGTCGGAGATTCCCGCGGCCTTCGTGTTCGTCCCGCGCCTAGGTCGGGTGCGCTTGCAGTAGGGGGTTACAAGCGTCCGCGCGGGTGAGGGGAGCGAGCGGCCCCGAGAGAGCGCCTGCCCCTGCCCTCGTTCCCGCGAGGCCAACCTTCTCTAAGAAGGCCCTGGTCCTTCCTTTTATAGGCGTAAGGAGAGGATCCAGGTGTACAAATGGGGGTGTAGCAAGGTGCTACGTGTCTAGCGGGGGAGAGCTAGTACCCTAAGTACATGCCAAGGTGGCAGCCGGAGAGATCTTGGCACCCGGCTAGTGTGGCGTCGTGGCTGTCGGAGAAGCAGTGGAGCTTGACGGAGGGACAGTTGTCGGAGTGGTTGGGCCCTTGCTGACGTCCCCCTGCTTTCGTAAGGGAGCTGGGAGCCGCCGTCGTCATGGGTCCAGCGGGGCGCCATCATTGCCTATCTGGCGGAGCTAGCCAGATGGGACGTCGGTCCTGTTCTCTGCGGCCCGAGTCGTCTCGGGGTAGGGTGATGATGGCGCTTCCTGTCGACGTGGCGGACTCGTGCCCTAGGTCGGGCGACGTGGGGGCTCCTCCGAGGCCGAGGTCGAGTTTGTCCTGCATGGCCGAGGCCGAACCTGAGCTCCTGGGTCGGGCGAGGCGGAGGTCTTTCGGCAGAGGTCGGGGTGGAGTCCGAGCCCTGGGTCGGGCGAAGCGGGGTTCATCGTCTTCCGGGGCCTTAGCCCGAGTCCGAGCCCTGGGTCGGGCGGAGCGGAGTTCGCCGTCTTCCGGGGCCTTAGCCCGAGTCCGAGCCCTGGGTCGGGCGGAGCGGAGTTCGCCGTCTTCCGGGACCTTAGCCCGAGTCCGAGCCCTGGGTCGGGCGGAGCGGAGTTCGCCGTCTTCCGGGGCCTTAGCCCGAGTCCGAGCCCTGGGTCGGGCGGAGCGGAGTTCGCCGTCTTCCGGGGCCTTAGCCCGAGTCCGAGCCCTGGGTCGGGCTGAGCGGAGTTCGCCGTCTTCCGGGACCTTAGCCCGAGTCCGAGCCCTGGGTCGGGCGGAGCTTCCTCTGGCGCTTTTGGCCAAGCCTGGCCGCCCGTCAGTCTTACTCATTGCGTTAAAGGCCCCAGTGACTTGGTCGGTCGGCGCGGTGATTTAGTCAGGGTTACTTCTTATCGAAGGCAAGGCCTCAGGCGAGCCGGAGATGCGTCTGCCGTGAAAGAGGAGGCCTCGGGCGAGACGGAAACATCTCAGGGTCGGCTGCCCTTGCCCGAGGCTAGGCTCGGGCGTGGCGTGATCGAGTCGCTCGTATGGACTGATCCCTGACTTAATCAAACCCATCAGGCCTCTGCAGCTTTATGCTGATGGGGGTTACCAGCTGAGAATTAGGCGTCTTGAGGGTACCCCTAATTATGGTCCCCGACAGTAGCCCCCGAGCCTCGAAGGGAGTGTTAACACTCGCTTGGAGGCTTTTGTCGCACTTTTTTGCAAGGGGACCAGCCTTTCTCGGTTGTACTTTGTTCCGGTGGGTGCGCGCGAGCGCACCCGCCGGGTGTAGCCCCCGAGGCCTCGGAGGAGTGGTTTCACTCCTTCGAGGTCTTAACGCCTTGCGTAACGCTTCGGCTGGTCTGGTGGTTCCCTCATGCGAACAGGCCGTAGCCCAGGTGCTCTGTCGGGGCCCAAGTTCTCGGGCTGGTATGTTGACGCTGTCAACGGTTCGGCCGGAGCCGGGTTTGCGAGAGCAGCCCCCGAGCCTCCGCACAGAGCGAGAGGACGATCAGGGACAGACTCGGCTTTTTATATACGCCCCTACGTCGCCTTTCCGCAAGGAGGAGGGGGGAGAGCGCCATGTTACCCTCGATGGGCACCGAACATGGTGTCTCCGGTGAGCTGCAATCGGGTAATCCGAGTGGACGTCCGTGCCCCGTTCGTTGGGGGTCGGCTAGGGGCCCGGAGGCACGCCCAAAAGTACCTGCGGGTGATCTGCCGGACCCGGTCCCCTGGCGACGGGGTCCGAGGGCTCGTTGCCTCCCTCCGATGGGATTCCGTTACAGAGTCGTTCCCGTTGGTCTCGGAAATGTCCTAGGGTACCTCGGGAGCGCAGCCCGAGCCTTGGTTATGTATCGAACGTACCCCTGGTCATCCCTCGCTCGGTGTCTGAGGCGACTGTGAACCCTTCGGGGGGCCAGCCTTCGAACCCCTGATCAGTAATGGGCGCGGAGCCCGAGTAGCCTGAGGCGGTCGTGGGACCTTTCGGGGGGCCGACCTTCGAACCCCTGACCAGTAGTGGGTGTCGGGCCCACGCGATCTGAGGCGGCTGTTGAACCCTTCGGGGGGCCAGCCTTCGAACCCCTGATCAGTAAGGAGGCTCGGAGCCTAGTTCCTTCACGGGGAAGGATCCCTTTGGGGGTATCCCCTTTCCCGGTCCCTGCTGCAAGAGATAGAGAAAGAAGGAAAAGGAAAAAGGGATACGAAATTTGAACGACGTGGCGTACCTTTTTTGGTGTGGCCGTTTTGGCGAAGGCGAAACGTCGCCAGCTGCTTCCGCTAGAAGCGCTGCCCGTCGAGCCGCGGAGTTAATGCGCCGGGGCGAGCGGTCGGCGAGGCTGCCGTTGCGTGCGCGAGCCGTTCGAGGAACGGCTGTTTTGCTTTGCGTTTTTTGAACCCCGTGTCCGGTTCGGGCGGTGCGTTGGAACCGTCTTCACCTGGGTCTTTATATACCCCGGAGAGGGCCCGGTGACGGTTCTCGACTCCGCTTCTTGTCTCCCTCTTAGGCTTTTTCGCAGTCTGAGAGATCCAGCCAGGGAAAAGAAAACCGCCCTCCCCTGTCCTTCGCGCCGCCACCCTTTCTGCTTCGGCGATGGCTGACCGGGTGACCATCATCCCGCCGCGCGACCCGTGGCCCTTCTCCACGGTGACGGCGGGTGATCTGGAGGACCTCGTCGGCGAGGGTTTGCTCCGCCCCCTCACCGACGAGCAGCGGCCGGAATGGATTCCTCCCGCGGGTGGAGTCACTCCATCCCCTCCACCGGGGTACGTTGTGAGCTTCATCTCCTTCCATGAGCGGGGATTTGGTGTGCCGACGAGCCGCTTTATGCGGGCCATCCTGTTCCATTACGGGGTGGAGTTGCACAACCTTACCCCCAACTCCATCGCGCAGGCCGCTATCTTCGTGGCGGTGTGCGAGGGGTATTTGGGGATCGCCCCCCACTGGGATTTGTGGACCCATCTCTTCTTCGCCGAGCTTTTTGCCTCGCCGACGGGGGAGAGGAAGGTCCGTGCAGCGGTGCGGGCCGGCGGCTGCACCCTTTTGTTGAGGCAGTCGCGGTCGTTGCAGTATATCCCTGCCGTCCTCGCATCCTCAAACAAGGGTTGGCAGCGCCGGTGGTTCTACCTCCGGAACGACGGAGAGTTGCTCCCGCCGTTCTCTCAGCGGGTTGTCACCGCCGCTCCCGACGCCTGGCGCCACGGGACTCCACACGAGAGGCAGAAGAACCTCGAACCTCTTCTTCAGGCCCTGAAGGCGTTGCGGGAGGGAGGACTCACCGCCGCGGGTGTGGTTGCCGCCATCCACCGTCGGAGGGTGCTCCCTCTGGCCGAACAGCGGCTGTCGCTTTGGGAGATGACCCTGGAGGCCGACTGGGAGGGGTCACGGATGTCCCCTGATCCTCTTCCCCATGACGCCCTCCAATGGCGGGTGTCGGCCGCGATGGGGAAGCCGGACTCCCATGCCTTCTCCCAGCCTCGAATGTGCCCCGACCAGGGGTGCGTCGCTCTGGTGAGTGTTCGCTCCTTCCTTCCTCATAAACCGGGTTGTTCCCGGTTCTCACGATTGGGTTTCCTTCCCTCTCCCCCCCTTTTAGGAGGTGGGGCGGCACAAACCCTCCTTACCGCGGGTCCCAGAGGACGCGGTGGGTCGGGCAGCGCGGCGGGTCGCCGCGGAGGAGGAGAAAAAGAAAAAGGACGCGGAGAAGGCCCGGGCCCGCAGGCGGAGGTGGGCTCGGGACGCCCTTGGAGAAACGCCGTCGTCAGCAGGAGAGGGAAGGACTCCCCAGGGAGCTGTCGCCGGAGACATCCGACGACGACGACGACGATGAAGAGGAGGAGGACGACATGGCCGCCCGTCTCGGCCTCAGCCCCAGCTTGGGGTGTGGCCGGGAGCTGTCGAGTCAGCCCCCGAGCGGGCCGATGTCGTCGGTTCCTGGGGCCGAGACGCCGGATCCCCGACCTAGGGGGCGGGGGCAACCCGAGAGGATACTTGACCCCTCGGCTGGAGGGGCTGACGCGACTCCAGGGAGCCGGGCCGAGGGGTTCGTCCCTCGAGAGCCGTCCCCCGCGCCAGCAGCGCGGGGGAGCGGTCCTCAGGTTGCCATGGCGGCGCCTGGGCAGTCCGCCTCCCGGGCGTCAGGAGCGCCCAAGGCGAGGGCGGTGCCAGGGTTGTCGGCGAGGCGGACCTCGGCGGTGGTTCTAGGGAGCGGGAGCCAAGAGACCTCCCCCCAGGCACAGTGGATCATGGCCCGGAGCGGGTAAGTACCTTGGAATGTCTCCTGTTCCGGCGCTTCATTCATACGTCTTGGCCGTGATTTTCCCTTCCTTCTTTTTCCCAGCAAGCGGAGCCATGGCCCTACCGACCTGGCGCCCCGGAAGGCCCTTAAGACGGCGTCGGTCCAGGCGGCTGGCGCCATCTCGGGCCCCGCCGCTCAGCCGACCCTTTCTCAGGGCGCCCTACCGCATGGGGCTCAGGCGTCGCGTGTCCCGGGGGAGCAGGTCCCCGAGGTGGGCTCCTCTGCCGAGGCGGCCATCGTGATCGGGGAGGCGGCCGGCACCGACGCGGTCCCGAGCCCGCCTGCCGTGTCGGCCATGCCGGCGCCTGCCGCCACCGCAGCTGGCATCGCCCCAGTCGGAGAGCATATGGTTGCTGCCGGCGTCGAGACGGCCGCAGCGTCGGCGCCCGGGGCTTCAGAAGAGGTGGGCATGGACGCGCAGTTCATCCAGGCGGGCAGCTGCCTTGTCGCTGTGCGGCGGAGCCCCGAGGCCCGGGGCCAGTTGCTCCGATTCCGGACCCGCGAGGTTCCGGACCCTATCTTCGTTCTCGAAGACGAACAGGAGGACCGGTCCTGGGACGAGCTCCGCAATCGTGCGGAAGCAGCGGTGGGGTCGCTCCGATCGTCGCTGGAGGTTCTCTGTGGGGACGTCCCCAAAATCCTCCAGGTAACGGTTTCAGGCATACCTTCCCCCTTCTGCGAGCGAGGCGTTCGCCGTGATGCCTTGTCTTCCTTTCCAGGATCTGACGGACCGGAGCGCCGCCAAGTCGTCGTTCATCCGCCGCGAGGTCGACGTCTGGGGCTCGCTGCGGTCCCTGAGGACTTCGCTCGCCGGGGCTACCTCGCGCCTTTCTCAGCAGGACGCCAAGATAGCGGACCTCCAGTTGCTCTGTGCTGACCTGAGGGCCGAGGCGGCGGCGGCGCGCACAGAGGCGCTAAGGCAGCGGTCGGAGCTCGTCCAGGTTGTCGAGGAGCGGGACCAATCTCGGGGCCAGGCTGCCGAGGCCGAAAGCCGGGCCAAGACCCTCGCGGCCGATCTGGCCGCAGCCCAAGTCGCGGCCTCGGAGCAGCGCGTCCGAGCCGGAGGTATGCCTCGACCGTCCTCGGTTCTCGTTCTTGTTCGTTTCTTCCGCTTGTGTTTGAGGTCTTTCTTCTGGTTGTTCGCAGAGCTCGAGTCTGCCCTCGACGAGTCTGCCAAAGCGCTCGCCGAGGCGCTCGCCGGGGCTGCTGAGCAGAGGGAGGCCGATCTCGCGGCCATGTCCGAGGCCGTCTCGGATGTCTATCGGACCCTCGGTCCCGGCGATGTCCCTTCAGGAAGCTCCCCCCAAAGCCGCCTTCAAGCCCTGGGTGGTTACGCGCGCGGTAAAGTCCGTGGGGCGCTACACCACGGCGTCAGGCGGGCCTTCGCCGTGCTTGCTTCCCATTACGTCGTGGACCTGGAGCGGATCAGTGAGGGGTATTGCCTTCCTGACGAAGACGAGGCCGCCCTGGCAGAAGTTCAGCGGCTCGACGCGGTCGCTGCGGGTCCGAGTGCGGCGCTGGCGACCATCTTCGAGGCGGAGATTCTTCCTCCTGTGCCGCCGCCGGAAGCGGAGGTGGACCTTACCGACGGCGGGAGTGGAGCTGAGGGCGCGGCGCCTTCTCAAGGCGACGCCTGACTTTTGTTGGGACAATTTCTGTTGGATGTGCGATTTGCCGCGGCCGCCGAGGCCTGGACACTTTATTTCTCTTGCGTGAAGTCATACTCTTTTCTGTTTCAATTTGCGCGCCTGGCCCGACTTGTCAACAACAGGGTGATTTCCCGAGCTGGGTCCTTTTTCGTGGCAGGCGATGAGTGAGGTGTCCCTAGCCCGGAGGCATAGGTGTTCCTCGGCTCAGTCGGTCTCGCCACTCATTTGTACCCAAGTTCGCTCCTCGGGACCCTGCTTCTGACGTATCCGGGAGAACGCAAAAACCCCTTCTTGATCAAAAAAAAAGAATTTTTTGACGCGGAGAGGCGCATCCAAACTCAACGAGAGGGGTTCCCCCTTTTTAGCCCCCGAGGGAGGGTCGGGCTCCGCCGGGGCGAGGCCGACCCTTCCTTGATGACTGATTCTCGTGTGTGAGTGGGGGAAGGGCGTAGCCCCCGAGCGTCGTCCGTGCAGAGGCCGTTTGACGAGTCGGGCTCCTGCCCGATTATCCGGCGAGTGCTCGGTGACATCCCTCGGTATGCCAGGCATGTCCGAGGGACCCCACGCAAAAATGTCGGCGTTTGCGCGGGGAAAGTCGACGAGTACTGCTTCCTATTTGGGGTCGAGCCCGGAACTGATCCAGATCTGCTTGGAGGTATCGCCCCTGGGGTCGAGAGGGACGGCCTTAACCGTCTCCGCTGGCTCGAAGTTGCCGGCATGTCGCTTCACGTCCGGCACCTCTCGGGAGAGGCTTTCCAGGTCGGCAATGAGGGCCTCGGACTCGGCGAGGGCCTCAGCGTACTCCACGCACTCCACATCGCATTCGAATGCGTGTTCGTACGTGGGGCCGACGGTGATGACCCCGTTGGGGCCCGGCATCTTGAGCTTCAGGTAGGTGTAGTTGGGGATGGCCATGAACTTCGCGTAGCATGGCCTTCCCAACACTGCGTGGTAGGTCCCTCGGAACCCGACCACCTCGAACGTCAAAGTCTCCCTTCGGAAGTTAGAGGGTGTTCCGAAGCAGACAGGAAGGTCGAGCTGTCCGAGGGGCTGGACGCGCTTCCCGGGAACGATCCCGTGGAAGGGCGCAGCGCCTGCTCGGACGGATGACAGATCGACGCGCAGGAGCCTGAGGGTCTCAGCGTAGATGATGTTGAGGCAGCTGCCCCCATCCATCAGGACCTTGGTGAGCCTGACGTCGCCGATGATGGGATCGACGACGAGCGGGTACTTCCCTGGGCTCGGCACGTGGTCGGGGTGGTCATCCTGGTCGAAGGTGATGGGCTTGTTGGACCAGTCTAGGTAGACTAGCGCCGCCACCTTCACCGAGCAGACCTCCCGACGCTCCTGCTTACGATGCCGAGCCGAGGCATTCGCCGCATGCCCTCCGTAGATCATGAAGCAGTCGCGGACCTCGGGGAACTCTCCTGCTTGGTGATCTTCCTTTTTGCCGTCGTCGCGGGCCCTGTCACCCTCTGCGGGTGGCCCGGCCCGGTGGAAGTGGCGCCGAAGCATGACGCACTCCTCGAGGGTGTGCTTGACGGGCCCCTGATGGTAGGGGCACGTCTCCTTGAGTGCCTTGTCGAAGAGGTTGGCGCCTCCGGGGGGCTTCCGAGGGTTCTTGTATTCGGCGGCGGCGACAAGGTCCGTGCTGGCGGCGTCGCGTTTCGCTTGCGACTTCCTCCTGCCTTTCTTCTTGGCGCCGAGCGGAGTAGACGCCTCGGGAGCATCTTCCGACGGGCGGCCCTGGGGCTGCTTGTCCTTTCGGAAGATGGCCTCGACCGCCTCCTGACCAGAGGCGAACTTGGTGGCGATGTCCATCAGCTCGCTTGCCCTGGTGGGGGTCTTGCGACCCAACTTGCTCACCAGGTCACGGCAGGTGGTGCCGGCAAGGAACGCGCCGATGACATCGGAGTCGGTGATGTTGGGCAGCTCGGTGCGCTGCTTCGAGAATCGCCGGATGTAGTCCCGAAGGGACTCTCCCGGCTGCTGCCGGCAGCTTCGGAGGTCCCAGGAATTCCCGGGGCGCACGTACGTGCCCTGGAAGTTGCCGGCGAAAGCCTGGACCAGATCCTCCCAGTTGGAAATCTGCCCCGGAGGCAGGTGCTCCAACCAAGCGCGAGCGGTGTCGGAGAGGAACAGGGGGAGGTTGCGGATGATGGGGTTGTCGTCGTCCGTCCCACCCAGTTGACAGGCCAGGCGGTAGTCCGCAAGCCACAATTCCGGTCTCGTTTCCCCCGAGTACTTTGTGATAGTAGTCGGGGGTCGGAATCGGGGCGGAAACGGCGCCCGCCGAATGGCCCGGCTGAAGACCTGCGGACCGGGTGGTTCGGGCGAGGGACTCCGATCCTCCCCGCTGTCGTAGCATCCCCCACGCCTGGGGTGATAACCTCGGCGCACCCTTTCGTCGAGGCGGGCCCGACGGTCGCGGTGAGGGTGCTCGTCACCGAGGTGGCCCGGGGCCGCAGGCGCGGCGTTGCGCGTGCGCCCGGTGAAGACCGAGGCTTCCCGCGTGAGTCGGGAAGTCGCGGCACGAGGTTCCGAGGGGTACCCCTGCCTTCGGGAGGCAGAGCTTTCGGCCCGCCGGGCCGCAGCGCCTTCCAGGAGATGCTTGAGCTCTCCCTGGATTCGCCGACCCTCGGTGGTTGATGACTCCGGCATCGCGCGGAGGAGTATTGCTGCGGTGGCCAGGTCCTGACCGGTTCCGCCGGATGCGGGTGGCGGTCTGTCCCTGGCATCGTTAGCGATGCGGTGCTGGAGACCTTGGGGCAGGTGACGTATTCCTCCGGCCGGGGGCTGGCTCGCCCATACCTGCCCGACGTTCCGGCGGATTGCCTCGAGCGCTCCTGCTCCCTCATCGAGCCCGGCCTGCGCCCCGCGGACTTGCTCGAGCTGTGGATCGTGACCCCCCGCCGGAATGGGGACCACAGCTAGCTCCCGCGGGATGTCGGCGCGAGGCGCTGGCCTAGGGGGATCACCATCCTCCGGCATGCCGAGACAGCTGCCTTCGGAGGGATCCCCTAGCTCGACGTGGAAACATTCGCGGCTCGGGCCGCAGTCCTTGTCGTCAAGGCTGCGGCTGCCGTCGGAACAGTCGGAGAGGCAGTAATTGCATGCGGTCATGAAGTCCCGCATGGCACTGGGGTTGCCAGATCCAGAGAAATCCCAGCAGATGCTGGGGTCGTCATCTTCCTCGGACCCAGAGGGTCCGTAGGTCGAGACACCCGTCAATCGGTCCCAAGGCGACCGCACACGAAACCCCAGAGAGGTTGCACTCGCCTCAACGTAAGCGCCCGCCAAAGCGAGGTCGCCAGGCGGGTTGAGGCCGAGTCGAAATGACGAAGGATGGGAATCAGCCCGTACCTTTTGGTCGACGAGGATCGACGAAGTCGCATCGGGGGCTGATCGTGCTGTCGTCCTGGGTGCGAGGGCGACGTCCTGCAGGCCCTCCGTGAGCGTGCTGGCGTCGTCCACTTGCTCGGGATCGGCGCGTCGCGGGGGGACGGCGCTCGCCTTCGCCTCAAACGCGTGGGTGATGCCCGACGCGTCCTCCGTTGGGGCGCTGGGGATGTCGATTTGCTCGACAGTCGACTGAGCGCAGCCTCCCGCTCGGCCTTGGTTGCCCCGCCTCCTCCTCCGATGGCGAGGGAGAGGATGGGGTGAGCTCGAAAGTTGTCCTTCCCCCACGCGGGAAAGACGTCGTCGATTCCGCCGCCGGCGGGCGGGCTGTCCGCCACCGTTGTCGCTGTCGCGCGGCGGTGGAAGGAGTATCATGTCGTAGCTGCCGTCGAAAGACATGAACTCGAGACTCCTGAAACGGAGCGCCGTCCCAGGTTGAAGAGGTCGTTGGAGACTGCCCATCTGGAGCTTGACGGGAAACTACTCGTCAACACGCAGCAGGCCCCTACCTGGCGCGCCAACTATCGACGTTCCGAGACCGGGGGGTCCCCGAGCCGACGAGTGAATGTGCCGCGTGCCCCAGCCCAGATGGGTCGAGCGCGTGGGCGAGCGCGAAGGGGGGAGAGAGAGCGAGAGCGAGGTGGCCGGAGCCGGGTCGTGAGGGAGTCGGAGATTCCCGCGGCCTTCGTGTTCGTCCCGCGCCCAGGTCGGGTGCGCTTGCAGTAGGGGGTTACAAGCGTCCGCGCGGGTGAGGGGAGCGAGCGGCCCCGAGAGAGCGCCTGCCCCTGCCCTCGTTCCCGCGAGGCCAACCTTCTCTAAGAAGGCCCTGGTCCTTCCTTTTATAGGCGTAAGGAGAGGATCCAGGTGTACAAATGGGGGTGTAGCAAGGTGCTACGTGTCTAGCGGGGGAGAGCTAGTACCCTAAGTACATGCCAAGGTGGCAGCCGGAGAGATCTTGGCACCCGGCTAGTGTGGCGTCGTGGCTGTCGGAGAAGCAGTGGAGCTTGACGGAGGGACAGCTGTCGGAGTGGTTGGGCCCTTGCTGACGTCCCCCTGCTTTCGTAAGGGAGCTGGGAGCCGCCGTCGTCATGGGTCCAGCGAGGCGCCATCATTGCCTATCTGGCGGAGCTAGCCAGATGGGACGTCGGTCCTGTTCTCTGCGGCCCGAGTCGTCTCGGGGTAGGGTGATGATGGCGCTTCCTGTCGACGTGGCGGACTCGTGCCCTAGGTCGGGCGACGTGGGGGCTCCTCCGAGGCCGAGGTCGAGTTTGTCCTGCATGGCCGAGGCCGAACCTGAGCTCCTGGGTCGGGCGAGGCGGAGGTCGTTCGACAGAGGTCGGGGTGGAGTCCGAGCCCTGGGTCGGGCGAAGCGGGGTTCATCGTCTTCCGGGGCCTTAGCCCGAGTCCGAGCCCTGGGTCGGGCGGAGCGGAGTTCGCCGTCTTCCGGGGCCTTAGCCCGAGTCCGAGCCCTGGGTCGGGCGGAGCGAAGTTCGCCGTCTTCCGGGACCTTAGCCCGAGTCCGAGCCCTGGGTCGGGCGGAGCAGAGTTCGCCGTCTTCCGGGGCCTTAGCCCGAGTCCGAGCCCTGGGTCGGGCGGAGCGGAGTTCGCCGTCTTCCGGGGCCTTAGCCCGAGTCCGAGCCCTGGGTCGGGCTGAGCGGAGTTCGCCGTCTTCCGGGACCTTAGCCCGAGTCCGAGCCCTGGGTCGGGCGGAGCTTCCTCTGGCGCTTTTGGCCAAGCCTGGCCGCCCGTCAGTCTTACTCATTGCGTTAAAGGCCCCAGTGACTTGGTCGGTCGGCGCGGTGATTTAGTCAGGGTTACTTCTTATCGAAGGCAAGGCCTCGGGCGAGCCGGAGATGCGTCTGCCGTGAAAGAGGAGGCCTCGGGCGAGACGGAAACATCTCAGGGTCGGCTGCCCTTGCCCGAGGCTAGGCTCGGGCGTGGCGTGATCGAGTCGCTCGTATGGACTGATCCCTGACTTAATCAAACCCATCAGGCCTCTGCAGCTTTATGCTGATGGGGGTTACCAGCTGAGAATTAGGCGTCTTGAGGGTACCCCTAATTATGGTCCCCGACACATGGTACAGAAACGAATGTTACAACTTTACTATATAATAGGAGTTTTATACAAAATAAATAAATAATTACATCATAAGGAGACAACGATCCAGCAACCCAAAGTTGACTACGAGACGACAGGCTAGACCTCTCACGAACACATCGCAGCATCCTCCATGCGCCTCATCCTATGGTACCTGTTCTCGACCTGTGGGGGTATGAGACAGCAAGGGTGAGCTCACATATATCCATCGCTCAACAAGTTGTGGGGATTAATGTGTATGAACTCACCAAAGGTGGAAGTTCATGTGAAGTGTAAGGCTGATCAATAGTAGGGGTTAAAGCTGAGCATTGCTTTTAACAAGTTGGTCAAATTTTATTAGCAGTTACTAAAGATAAGTAAATACCAAACCATAATAATAATAGAACAAAATTAATAATAAATCTCATGCAATGCAAATGACAAATTAAATTTAGTTCCATAATTTAATCATGCGACAGTCCTGAGCTGCTTATGACCATGAGCTCGGCTAGTATACCAGTTTTACACTCTACAGAGGTTGTACCCTTTACCCACAAGTCATGTCACCCATCTGCCAATGGGTCATGAATCCTATACACCTCTACCAAGGAAGCGAGGCAGGGTAACACTATGAGGCCTTTACAAGGTTCCACTAGCTTCTGAAAACCCATCACAATTTCTGGGAAGAGCAATGCAGGAATCCCTCGTCTGACCGCCATTGCAGCAAAATCAATCCGAGAATCTTCTTACACGCCTACTCCCCTACTGCCCTTGCCCCTTTCGGGTAAGGTAGTATTCCACTAGCTTTCCTTATTAGTCAGCCAAGGGCGTCTCATTCCACCCTTGTGGTGGCACGTGTTTCTCAAGTTAAGCTCCATGTTCCAATAAAAATTAATGATCTTGACATGAACATAAATAATATAACAGAATAATTGGAACATGGATATAATGAAATATTATCCCAAAACCATATAAAGCAATAGCAAAACTACTCGAATGATTCACGGATAAACAAGGTAAAGGGATAACCAGTCTAGGGTGACCTATTGGGTCCCATCAAAATTAAATTTATGCATCAATAAGTGATATTAAAGAACATTATTGGGTAATAAAAGTGGTCAAGGGCACAACTTGCCTAGGACTTAAGATTCCAGGTACCAGAATGAACTTCAGGCGACTCGCAACCTCGCTGCTAGTCGTAGCAATACAAACAAACATGGTATAGATAAAATTAACATCACACCAAACATAAGAATAAACTGCATAATAATATTCTACGCGTCGCTACGAGATCGTGGGTTCGAAAATCGCTAAATTCGGAGTTACGGTTATAAAGTTATGATTTATGGAAGATCTACGTTATTTAAATATTAAACTATATTATAAATTGATTAGGATACCCCATATGAGAGAATATTCTATGAATAATTAATTCAACTTTAATCTTAATTATAACTTAACTAGAGATCATATTTTAATCAAACTATAATTATAGATAGGTTAATTTCGATTAGAGGAGTTAATCCATTAAACATAGGCTAGACAAATTTCTAATAATAAAACTATGGGCTGTGATAAATGTTAGTGTCATACTGTACAGATGATATTATTATGAATCTAACGCAATTCGAACAGATCAAATCAGAGTTACGGTTCTCTAGTTATGAATTTCAAAAGATTTAGTAGTGATGTACAAAAGAAATTAAGTACACAATTTCAGTTTAGGTTTCATAACAAAATAAAGTTACTAGGTGATAAACAATATTAATATGAATTTATTCAACTAGAATGAATTAATTTAGAGTTAAAATGAATTAAATGTAAATTAAACAAGTTTTGGGAATTATTTTGGCACTAAAAACATATTTCTTTATTAATTCTGAATTTTCTAAGTGTTCTTGACCAAGGACATTAATATCAGAGAGCCCAGGGTCTAAATCATAATAAAACGGGACCTGCTTGTAAGGCTCTTTCAATAAACACGAACTACGGGTTGATTACTTGATTCTGCAGGGGCTCTAATGCAAAACATATAGGCCGAATGGGTATGACTAGATCTCGACCGATGGATTTTGAATCTGATGTCAAGATTAGATCCTCATTGTAATGAACCGGTACATCATGCAAGCCATCGGATCGTCGATCGATGGCCCGAAGCGTTACGTGCCCAGATCTAATCTGCGCCCTCCATAATCGATCGAACGACACTAAATCCATTATGCGAATGGATATGCCAGATCGATTCTCACCCGTTCGATCCGGATTGATGGCCCGAATCCAATCCATCAATAGGTAACCTCCCTATCTAATCACCACTGTTGGATAAGAATCTGACGGCATGAACTTCATCTCCTAAACACCTCCCCGCCAGCAGGCCACGCGCGGCGTCGCCAACCAGCTCACAGCGGTGGAGCTCGCCGGAGCAGCGCCCATTCACGCTCCGGAGCACCAAATCTAATCTCCGACTACCGAAAAACGCAGTAAGGTTTGTAACGAACATGGGGAAGCACTCACTGACGGTTGAAGTAGTGGAAGGCGTACGCCAAAACACACATCAGCCCCATGGACGTGATCCATGGCGGTGGCAGCAGGCCATTCACCTAGCACCCGTCAAGGGTGAATCCCCCAATGCATGCGGTGATGAGATGGCCCAACACGACTCCGGTTTGCGGCGGCGGCGCGACTTCCCACTCCTCAATCCGACTGATGAATCATCACTCGGTTCCCTCTCTTCTCTCGATTGCTCCCCGCTCGATCTCCCTTTCACGTTTCCCCAAGCTTGGAGTTCATGGCGAGGTGCTCGTACCCACGACCGGAACTTGGGGGTCAAAGGAGGAGTGCCCACGGTAGTTATACCCTAGAGCCAGGAAGGTCCGACCGCAACCTTCGGCTGCAGGAATTGCGGCACGATCCCAACAAAACGAAGAGGATTGATCCGACGAGATGGCCTCACCTGACAGTGGTAGCAACAGGCGTAGGCACACAAGGTCATGAGGCTGACACGGGGGGTCCCACATGGCGGTGAGTGGCTTTATGTGCTAAGAAAGGAGCACAACGGTCGACGAGGCGGCCCCACATGTCGGCGGTGTGACGCGCGTGGGCTCCCATGCCAGTGCTTGAGGTGGGCTGGTGTTTAGCTGGGCCGAGGATGAGAGTGCCTGGCCCAGATCAGGTGCTTCTTTTCCTTTTATCCTTTTTATTTTCTTCTATTTCCTTTCTTATTTCAAATTAAATTCGAATTTAGTTTGAAATTCACACTCACAATTTGAAATGCCCAAGCAAATAACACTCCAACATGAGATGCCATATTATTTTATTAATATATTTATCCATCTATTAATTTTATTTTAAGAAATGCTTCCACATAATTCATTCATGCACACAAAATAGTAGTTTAAGAAAATGTCTTCTATGGTGTAGTAGATATTTTAATTTAAATATATAATTAAGCAAATACTTGAATAGAAATCATTTTATTTGATGTTTATTTTTAAGGAGATATGGTTTTAAGCATTGTAGTTAAAATTTAGAGGTGAATATTCATTACTTGATTATTTTAGGAGAGTGCAATGTATATTTGTTTTCTATCATGAGTTACTTTAACACATAAAAGAATATTTTATATATAGCCTTAGAAGGGGATAATCCATTCCAATAAATTGAAGCTATTCTCATTATTTCTATTTTATATCTTCATTTATAAATTGAGGTCAAACTTAAGTTATGATTCCTTATTTCAATAGAATGCTTCACAACAAATTCATAAACCTGAAGTGCTCAATTCCTTATTTATTTACCAATTTATCCTTCCCATTATATGCCTCTAGATATTATGATAAAACACATGAAGCAATATCTTGTTTGGGAAAATATTTTCTAATGTAAACTACACCAAGATATGTTTTTAGCTTGAATCTTTTAGAGAATACTTTTAATTTGATAGTGGGATAACTAACTTCATATGGGTACCTTTTAACTAACTCTTTATTAGGAGGGATATTTATTTTAGGGGATATGACTTCAAAAGTTTTGAAAAAAATATTCTAACTCAAAATATTTGGAAAATTTTACATAATTCTCAAAATGAGATTTTGAGGTGTTACAGGTCTGCACGAGTCCAACTAAAGAATGAGGTATAAAACCGAATTGATCTCTAAATTCACCCAGTTAACTTTGCAAATGGGATGTCCTAGATGATCCATAGAGTTCAAAGTAGTAGATTTGAGAAGGGCACTTCTCAAAATCCACACACCAAAAAGATACAAACAATTCTTCCATAGAATAGTGAGAGGACGAAGAACACGAACAAACACAATGAGTAAGAACACAAGAGACACAAAATTTATCCTGAGGTTCGGTCACACTACAAAGGTGCCCTACTTTCTCGTTGAGGTGCCCACAAAGAGTGGGTCTCTTTCAACTCAAATCCTCCCTTCGCTGACCATAATGGTCAAGTTCACACACTAATCTTGTAACATCCTGAATTTGGGGTATAGAATTTCTTCTCTAATATCCACAAAATTCAGGTGTTACCTCTCTTCTCCTCTGTCCCCATTTCTTTTTCTCTTTCCTTTAGTAGATGGGTGGTTATTCTATTTGAAAATGTAATTTACTCTAGTGGGCAAAACTCCAAGGGAGTATGAAATGTTGCATCATGCTGAACCTCAAACTTTATTGTTGTGTGATGCATATGCTTGAGATGTGTTTTTTTGAATTTGTGGCTCATTTGAATTTGAATTCAAAGGAAAATAAAATGAAAAGGGAAAATAAAATCAGAAGAAAATAAGAAAAGAAAAGGAGCCCGCAGCCCCATCCCCTCGGCCTTTCGGCCCATCCGCGCGCGCGCCCGCTCCTCCCCTCTCTCTGCATGGTGGGTCCCGCTTGTCGATGCCGCCCCAATCGCTCACGCACCTGTTTCCCCCTTCTCTCTCTGCCAGCTTGGCCCCGCTTATCGGCGTCGTTGCTCGACCGCACGCGTGTCCTCTCCCGCTGACCCGCGGGCCTCGCCTGTCAGCCCTGTCCCCTCCAACCGTTCGACTCCGTGCCCACGTCGCGCATCGAGCCCACAACCACCCCAGCCTCAACCATTGAAGCCCCAGAACCCCACTCACTCTCCCTCCCTTATTTGCACGTCCGTAGAACCCCTACCCCAGCCCAGTGTCATGCGCACGCCAGGGAGGAGCCGCCGCCATTCATCGCCATCCCGATCTCGTTCCCCCGCCGACGTTGAGGTTCCGCCGTGCCCTTTGCCACGGTAAGCTCTGCCTCGACGTCCGTCACTCAGGACACATCCCAATTTGTTCTCTCCCCCTCTGATTTCCCCTGTCCGCGTTCATCCGCCCTCCTCCGCGTAGCCGCGGTGCCACCGCCATCGACCCAAGCCATCATCGTGCCCCTGCTGCCGTCAAGAGGTTCCCGAGGTTCCCCTTAAGGTAACAAACCTCCCCTGCTCTCTCCTTTTCCTTTCCTTGCTCTCTCTTGCACGTGATTCCTCATCGGAGATAGGTGGCGCTGCCGCCGAGCCATGGGCCGCCATCCTTTGGTGCCTCTGCCCTGATGCAACCCTCGCCTTCGTGTTCCCCGCACTCCCCCTAACCTTCCCAAGCCATCCTCGTCACCCTAGGACCCCCGTAGCACCCCCGCCCCTCGTCTCCGGCGAACTCCCCACCACGGACACGGGTGGCACCACCCCTGGCGGACAGTGAAAGTCGATCGGGACCAGCCGTTCGATCTCGGTCGTCCATCTCCGATCGCACGGTTCCTTTTTAAACAAACCGTACCTAATCTCGGTCGTTTGCCCGAGATCCAGGACCATTCCCGTACCTTGCCACTAGGCCCGACTGGCCAGTTCCCGCGCCAACCCCGAGCCACTGACCCCTAGCCCCACCTGTCAGTCGCGCACGCGCTCCACGCTTTCGCGCTTGCCCCGCTAGTTTTAATCTCGGACGTAGATCCAAAATCTGATGGCTAAGGGAGCCCAATACCCCTTCGTGTGGCACTTTTGTTAAAGAGCTCTACTTTAGGAGAATAGAACTCATCATACTTTTTCTTTTATCCGAGCCCCTGGAATCTTACAGTTAGGCCCTCGGGTCTTTATTTAATAAGAAAAATGTGTTAAAATAGGGTTTTGAATTCCAAAACTTCCAAAATTCATAACTTTGTCATATGAAGTCCAAATTAGGTGCTTCAAATTGCAAAATGTTCATCATGTTTTTGTCTACCTGTTAAAATAATGTTCATCTACTGTTTTCATATCCCAATTTATAGTTGATCTCTAGCTTAGAGTTGATGCTATAGGAACCTTAATAGAAATAAAATAAAGATATGAACCTCTAATAAATGTTCAAAAAATACCTAACTTTATAGACCCTACACTATATAATGACTAATCACATCCCTGAAGTAACTTTGTTTAAACAAGTTGTATAATAAGATAGACTTGGTTAGAGAATCATAAACCACCCAGCATAGTGACCTACCCCAAACTTAGGAAGCACCTCTTTGTCTTTACCTTTCTATTGAACTTGTATCTACTCTGTTGCATATGCTTGGTGCATTGTTCTTTTGTTGTTCCCCAAGTGTGTTGAATGAATGATTGCCTTGCGTAGACAACGAGCAGTCCATGAGTCCTGAGGGAGTTACAGGAGATTTCCCTTAGCAGCAACTTGGTGAAGGCAAGTGTCCTCTGACCCATTATGTCCTACTTATTTTATAATACATTGCCCCACATACCATGATCAACCTAAGGATGGACTAATTTTTTGTGTATCTTGTCCTTGAATTACCCTTTTTGGGAATTGATTATTATGGTTAGCTTTATGCTAGTGCTCTACTTTAATCAATGAACATGATAAGATACATTTATGATGTGATGTTTTTATTCTGGATATGATGATGAAGTTATGACAATAAAGGGGACTCGTGCTGTTTCCCGAATACCTCTCCATAATGACTTGTTCGTTCAATGACCACCCGGGAAAACAATACAACCATGCGGGTGGTATGGGACACCCTTAGCTGAATAATTAGAGGAACTTGAGGTGTCGGCTTCGCCGTTGTGCTGTCAATGGGGTCCGAGCATAATACTTGCTCCGCCAAGGCTGGGTGCCGAGGTTCGTTCGTTTTGCTTTTGTTAGTCACCCCTCCTGTGGAGAGAGGTAATGTGTTTATCAAATTGGAGAAACCTAACGGGCGGTTATGACCTCTAGGGAGTCTTTGTAAATGTTACATAGTGATACCCTACCGAATCACCTAGGAAGTGATCAATGGCGAGTCGAGAACCCTGGGCAGAAATAGGATCACAACTCATGGGTAAAGTGTGCGACCTCTGCAGAGGGTTAGAAACTAGTATATTAGTCGTGCTCACGGTTATGAGCAGCCTTGGAAGTTCCTTTGATTAGAGATACTCTAGATTAATTTAAGATGGTGGTTTAATGATGATGACTATAACAATGGATTCTTGTATTTCCCCTTGAAGGGAGTACCTTTCGGGATAACAACTTGGGGTTATTGCTAAAACATGGCTTCTACTAACAATAAATGTCTGACAAACTAAAAGCAACTGCTTTAAGCTTCACCCCACATACAGCTAGTCCACTTTAGCCAAACGAGACATTTGCTGAGTATGTTGATGTGTACTCACCCTTGCTTAAACACCAAACACCAGATTGACCCCATTGCAACCATTGCTCGAGAGAAGATGAAGGCAACACGTAGGACTTTCAGGAGTTTCAGGACTTCGAGGAGTTCTAAACTAGATTAGCGGCAAACCCCAAGTCAGCTACATGCGAAGGCCTTATCTTACTATGTTTCGTTTAGCACTTTGATATCTATTTAAGTTAATGACTATGTGGATGTTTTGGACATCATGATGTAATAAAGTACTACTTCTTTATGCTATTATTCAAGCATTGTGTGATGATGTTCAGTTATGTAATCGTTGTGTACGTGAATTTATGATTCTGACACGTACATGGTTCGCATTCAGTTTGCCTTCCAAAACCAGGTGTGATAAATCTTTGCTCACACGAGCAGGTAATACAAACTTTCTTATGGTATTCCACAAGATTTGGGGACTCACAAGCGACACCTAGTCATCTAGGAGCTAGAAGCTCCAAGAGTAATGAATCCACAAAGAAATCAATGTAGCACCAAATCTCGAATCAAGAAGAGTAAGAAGGATTTGGAGATGAAGCACAAAAACCGCAGCTCTTCAATCTCACTCAAAGATTTCTCTCTAAAGATTTGAAACGGGAGAGGCAAGAGATGTGTGAGAGAGTGTTTCTCTGGTTAGGAATGGAGTTTTGTGCGTGCCCTTGTGTGGAGAGAGGTAGGAGTGGGTATATATAGGAGCCCCCAAAAGGTAGCTGACCGTTTGACCTTTCTGCTCAAATACCGGCTGGGTCGGTATTAAAACTGGCTGAGCCGATATCCAGCAGAGCAGAAACTGGTCGACCCACCAGCTAAGTAGAGGGGGTGGACCAAGGGGAAACTGGCTAAACTGGGTCTAAAATCGGTCGAGCCGGTATTTCAATCCCGACTGAATCAGTATTTTCCAGAGAGCAAATTTGGCCAAGATAAACTTAAGAAGGTTGTACTACATACTTTCACTAAGGATTAACAAGGGTAAAATAGATGTTTTGGATCAAGGATTTTTAGCTTTAGTACCAACACCAACCTTCTTTTTGGACCCCCTTGATAGTACGACAATTCCTATACTCAAGTTAAATAAAATATAATTAAGTAAACTCCTTTAGTCATTGGTGTCTCATGTGTGATATCTCTATGGCGTTGCTTCATAAGGATCACAAACATCTTTGTCTCACCTTTTGAAGCAAACACAAATCAAGCCTGTGACTTGAACCATTTCACGTCATGGCTTTAAGTCACTTTACTGATGCATCAACACAATGTAACTCTTCATAGCTGATTAGTTCATCGACTTAGTGCAAGTACTCTCTTCTTCATGTTAGCGAGGGTACCTCGGTTGTAACACCCTGAATTTGGGGGTATAAAATTTCTTTTCTAATATCCACCAAATTCAGGTGTTACCCTCTCCATTATTTGTTTTCTTCTCTTTTTTCTAAATAATGGGAGAGTGAAAGTGAATAAGATATCTTTATTTTTGAAAAAGGGAGAAATAATTAACAAAAGGGGGAGAATCATAAGTAAAACATAAGATGTGGGAGTTGATAAGTGCATTCTATGTCATGAGCATCACGTTTATTTTATGACACACTCCACCCCATGAATAGTATGATATAAGTTGTCTCCATACTTTGACCCAAATATGTGTTTTTGGCATTTGAGTACAAAAGTGTTATTTTCTGAAATGCACATATTTAGGGGGAGGAAATTATATTATAGGATTCAAAATCTTATTTATCAAATCTTATGTAAGCTTTAAATGTGTTGTCATCAATCACCAAAAAGGGGGAGATTGAAAGTGCATTCATCCCTTTTGTGAGTTTTGGTGATTTGGATAACAACACATTTAAAGGTCTAACAAGTTTGCTAAGTGTTGAACAGGAAATTCAGTATGATGAACATACTTGAATAGTGTATAATGATCAGTGAACAAGGTTCAACACATGGTCAAATAACCAGTGAGACAATGCAAATGGATATAATATGGTCTCTATATTGATTTGAATATATGGACAAGTCCTGAGAAATCACTATGCATAAATATGATCATAATAGAGGTTGAAGTGATTAAGAGGATTGGTCAAGCCAAAGTGAATAAGATATGAGGAATCGTGAATTGGCTTGACCATATTACTATTAGTCCATATATGAATATATGAGAATCAAACTAGAGCTTGATTGATCTTAGCAGTTATATCTAGATGACATTCAAGCAAGGTTCACAATATTGAAGAAATGATTCTCTCAATGGATGCTCAATAGGATGTGACTCAAGAATGGCTTGATAGGGTGAAGATAGCAAGGAAAGGGCTTCAAGGAACTAAGCGAAGGTGAAGGCCAAGCGACGGCTTGTAGACCGAGGTACCATGGCTAAGGTGAAGAAGAGAGTACTTGCACTAAGTCGATGAACTAATCAGTTATAAAGAGTTACAACATGTTGATGCATCAGTAAGGTGACTTGAAGCCATGATTTGAACTCATATATGGTGAAATGGCACAAGTCACAGGCTCGATTTGTGTTTGCTTTAAAAGGTGAGACAAAGATGTTTGTGATCCTTATGAAGCAACACCATGGAGAAATCACACTTGAGACACCAATGACTCAAGGAGTTTACTTAATTATATTTTATTTAACTTGAGTATAGGAATCGTCGTACTATCAAGGGGGATCCATAAAGAAGGTTGGTGTTGGTACTAAAGCTCAAAATCCTTGATCTAAAACTTCCATTTTACCCTGGTTTCACTTCGGTTTTCTCAAAATCTGTGCAACAGTTCAAAAACCAGTTCAACCGGACCTAAAACCGGTTCAACCGGTTTCTGCACTGTTCCCCTCTGTCACTGCCAGTCTGCCAGTCAGTCCTGTCAGAAAAAGTCATGTGCAGATTTTTGGAAAACCGGTTCAACCGGATTTTGAATTCGGTTCAACCGAATTTGAAACCGGTTGAACCAAATTTCGAATCCGGTTCAACCGAATTTGAAACCGGTTGAACCGAATTTGAAACCGGTTCAACCGAATTTGAGTTTGGTCCAGTCTCCGACTAAGTCCGCCAGTGAACCGAAAACCGACTGGTGGAATCCGGTTCAACCGGTTTTAGAATCGGTTCAACCGAATTTCAGTCAGATTTCCCCCAACGGCCACCAGCTTTTGGGGGCACCTTTATATACACCTCCCACACTCTTCCCCATAGGAGAGCACGCACAAAACTCCATTTCTAACCTAAGAAACACCTCCCACTCTCTCACACACCTCTTGCCTCTCCCATTTCAAATCTTTGGAGAGAAATCTTTGAGTGAGATTGAAGAGCTGCGATTTTGGTGCTTCATCTCTAAATCCTTCTTGCTCTTCTTCATTCGAGCTTTGGTACTACATTGAGTTGTGGATTCATTACTCTTGGAGCTTCTAGCTCCTAGACGACTAGGTGTCTCTTGTGAGTCTCCAAATCTTGTGGAAGACCACAAGAAAGTTTGTATTACCCGCTCGTTTGAGCAAAGATTAGTGTGTGGGCTTGACCTTTGTGGTCGGCAAAGGGAGGATTAGGGTTGAAAGAGACCCGACTCTTTGTGGGCGCCTCAACGAGGAAGTATGGCACCTTGGTGGTGTGACCGGACCTCGGGATAAATCTTGTTTCTCTTGTTTTCTTGCTCATTGTGTTAGTTTGTGTTCTTCGTTCTCTCACCATTCCGTGAAAGATTTGTTTATATCTTTTTGGTGTGTGGATTTTGAGAAGTGCCCTTCTCAGATCTACTACTTTGAACCTTGTGGATCATTTAGAACATCTCATTTCCAAAGTTAACTGGGTGAATTTCGAGATCAATTCAGTTTTACCTAGTTTGCTTCTAGTTTTTGTTGAAAAAGTTTTAACTTGCCTATTCACCCCCCTCTAGGCAACTTTCAGAGAGTTATTTTGTTACATATATATATAGGTTTTTAGTGCAGTAAGATGAAACCCTAAAATAACCCTTGACTATTGCATAGCATGTCGATACTTTTTATTGTACGTTGAATTGTGGTGGTTGTGTATCCATTCAAACTTAAGGAGTATATATTTATGGGTGATGATTGTGTTTTGAAGTGCATTTATATAACCTACAACTAAATTCAAATAGTGAAAAGAAAAAAGAAATAAAAGAAAAACAAGAAAGGATACAGCCCAACGACCCCTTCTTTTCGCCTGGTCGGCCCAGCCGCGCCGGCGGCCCACCAGACCATCCCCTCTCTACCCCACTCCTTGCCGGCCCACCCCGCGGCCCCCCAACGCGCGAAGCCCACCCTGCTCTCCCTTCACTCGCGTGGCCCAGTGGGGCACTCACTCCGTCTGCGGCCTGGCTGCCCATCCAGCGCGCCCCTCCTCCGCAGCCCAGCTAGCGCGCGAGCCACAGCACAGCCTAGTGCCATAGTGCGTGCTCCAAGCCTGCACGCGGCCCAGCGCTTCCCCTCCTCCCCTCGCTCTCCTCTCGCCAGCAGGCCACGCCGCGCTGTTTTCCAGCCCATCCCCCGCGCACGCTGTTTCCCCAGTCCATCGCGTGCGCCATGGAAGCAGGAGCAGCGCCCAGCCATGCCAAGCCGAGGGCCCACACGTCAGCTTGTCGCTTCCTCCTGAAACGGTCAGCCGCAGCTCACGTTTCTCTCGCTCGGATCGTGCGGCGCACGTGCCCAGTCCGCCTAGCCCCTGTTCATCTTCTCTCAAACCGCCCAAGCACTAATCTCGCCCACGACGTGCCTCAGTTTTCTTCCCCTCCCCTCGATCCGGAACGGTGATTGCGGCCAAACTGCTGCTGCTGCCATGGCTGGTGCTGCTAGCGCCCTTTCCCCCATGGCCAGTGTACCCATGGCAGGCCGAGCCCCCGTGCTCGCACCTCCAATTCGTCCAAACGCGGCCAAGCCCCTCCCTAGTTTGAGCTCCCTCCCTGCTCCAGCTTTGTCTAAGCCGCGCAGCCTCCAACCATGCGCGAGCAGCCGTGATCCGCCCCTACGCTGCCCTACTGTGCTCCGGCCAGACCACCCACGGGCATGGCAAGGCAGGACAAGGCCCCTACGCGCGACAGCGGACGACCCGACCCTTGTCGGCGTGGCCTAGTGGCCAGCCCACAGCCCAGCGCGGCTGGCCTACCGGCGCGGCGGCGCGACCAGCCAGCCTCACTGTTGTCATGCCCATGTACAAGTCGTCGCTCGTGCGGTGCGTCGTGCACGCAACATGTCGTCGTACCTCGCCTCATCTCGTCGTTGTCGCGAGGTAAGCCTCACCTACTCCCTTGCGCGCAATTCACATGAGGTTCGCGCGACGGCACGCAAATCGCTAAATACGCGCTTTAACAAAGTCATTTCGCCATATCATTTAGGTTAAATAATTAGTTAATGGTGTGGTTATCGGTTGTTAAAAAAACATGAAAGTTTAATGGAGTCTAGTTTATAATTTTAATTATGCTATTGTAAATACGTGGCAATGTGATTTTAACTACTTAGATATTGTATTTAATACCTATTTAGTGTTTGATATAAAAACAACATTTAATTAGTGATTCTCGCGTGTTGTTTCGCGCGTTGTCCGCGCGCTACCCGCCTGTATTGTTCGCGTACGTTGACACCGCCCGTTCGTGTGTGTCGCGTGCTCTGTTCTACGCGTATTGCGTGTTTTATCCGCACGACGATCGCGCGTGCTGTTCACGTGTCGTCATTCGCATGAGTCACGATTCGCGCCCCTTAATAAAATTATTTATTAGCCACGAATTGTTAGCTATTCAATATATAATGCTCCATAAACCCGTCTGTATTCGTTTCAGTCGCGTCAACTCTGTAGCAACGCCGATTTCATATTGGTAACGTATTTTATCATGTCGCAAGTTCTAATTGTTTAATTAGTTATTCATTCGACACTTATTTAAATAAAATTACCTTCTAATTAAAACTAGTTTATAGTTTTTAACTCGCACTTTTATAAATAAATATTAACTCGATGAACACCAACTTAAACGCTTTTCAGTCAATACTTGTTTAGTATAATCACCTTATCTGTTAGCGATTATCACGCATCGTCGTGTGCCGTTCGCGTGTGTCACACACCTTGCCACACGTCGTTCGTGCGTATCTCGCGTGTCGATCACGTGTGTCGCACGGCGTGTGCACGTGATAATAAATTGTTTTCGCTTATAAGCACTCATGTTAGTAACACTAATTCGTCAGGTCTAATATGTTAGATAATTAACTTAAGGTTCGCTCGACTAATATTTATTAGATTAATATTTCAATTAGATTAAATATGTAGTGTCAACTGTGCTTTTATAATAAATATTAACATGACCAGTATTAACTTAACTGCTTTATAATTATTTAATATTTAGTTAGTATAAACACGTCACCTGTTTAGTTTTCCTCGTCTGTCGCACGTGCTGTCCCGCACGTGGTGGCGTGCTGGTTCGCGTGTCGTTTACGCTCGTCGCGCGCACTGTCTCATACGACGTTCGTGTGCTATGTCGCGCGTGTCTGCGCGTTCGTCTGCACGCTGCTGTATTGTTTCGCGTATCGTAAATTCGTCTCGCTTAGAATCTCTCGCTTTAATTAAATAGTAGTTATAATTTATATTTGATAACACCAATTAAATGTCCTATTTTATATTCGTTTAGCGTAAACGCGATAACTTATCGACCGTAACTCCGACGGACGCGTTTCTTTCCCTCGTGTGACCGACGCTTATACTGGTTCGTCTTCGCTTCGCGTTGTGATTAGATCATGGTTCGTTTCTGAGCTTCGAGAAATCGATGGTCGAGCGTTGGCGACCAAGTGATCTAGCTCTTCGAGCTCTACGAGGTCGAAGACCCTGAGCATCTGTTTGGTGAAGGCAAGTGTCCTCTGACCCATTATGTCCCATTTACTTTATAATTTACTATCCCACGTACTATGAACAACATAAGGATTGACTAGCTTTCTATTTACCTTGTCCTTAATTATCTTTTGGGTTACTTGGTTAGCTTCATGCTAGCGCTTTACTTTAATCAATGAACATGATAAGATACAATGATGATACTATGGTTTATTCTGGATATGGTGATATACTTGTGGCATTTAAGGGGACTCGAGCTGTTTCTCGAGTGCCTCTCCGTAAGGACTGGTTCGGTGGATGACCGCCCGAGAAAACAATACAACCATGAGGGTGGAATGGGACCCTCTTAACTGAATAATTAGAGGAACTGGGGTGTAGTTCGCTTCGTCGTTGTGCCGTTAATGGGGCTCGGTGTATGCGACTCACTCTGCCAAGGTTGGTTCGCCCCTTAGGGAGGAGTGCAGTGCATTTAGGAAACCTAACTGGTGGCTACAGCCTCAGGGAATCTTTGTAAAGGCTTCGTAGTGAATCCCAGGCCATTCACCTTGGGAGTGAATAAGGGTCTTGCAAGCCCGGGCTAGAAAGAGAATCACGACTTGTGGGTAAAGTGCGCAACCTTTGTAGAGTGTTATGAAACTGATATATCAGCTGTGCTCGTGGTTATGAGCGGCCAAGGGAGCTCCATTGGTTAGAGATACTTTGATTAGAGATGTTTGGTTTACATGTGGTGATGAGGATGATGATTTTGGTTATGATTACGGTAATGGTAAGTGGTATTCTTTCTGTTTGGAAAGGGTACTTTGGGTTAAGAACTTGGGTTAATGCTAAAACCTGGCTTTCTACTAGTAATAATAACCTGACCAACTAAAAGCAACTGCTTGACTTAACCCCATATAAAGCTAGTCCACTACAGCCAAACGAGACATTTGCTGAGTACGTTGATGTGTACTCACCCTTGCTTTCACAAAACACCAGGTTGTCTTTAGTGCAATCTATGCTCAGGTAAAGAAGAAGGTGTCGAGGCATATCTCTAGGAGTTCTAGGACTTCGACGAGTTCGAGGATTAGGCTAGCGACCTCCCCCAGTCAGCTGCCTGTGGTGGGTTTGTTTACGTTAGCTACGTTTCGGTTCTGTGTACTTTGATTTATATGAAGTAAATGACTCTAGTCTTTAATATTATTACTTACTATTTATTGTAATTCAAAGCATTGTGCTATGATGAGTCATTTATGTAATCGCTGTGTACGTGAATTACTGATCCTGGCACGTACATGGTTCACATTCGGTTTACCTTCTAAAACCGGGTGTGACATTGGTCCACAAGCTGTCACTTAGCCTTCACCTTCGTTTAGTCCCTTGAAGCCATTTTCTTGCTATCTTCATCCTATCAAGCCATTCTTGAGTCACATCATATTGAGCATCCATTGAGAGAATCATTTCTTCAATATTGTGAACCTTGCTTGAATGTCATCAAGATATAAATGCTAAGATCAATAAAGCTCTAATTTGATTCTCATAGAAGCATACATGGATTAATAGTAATATGGTAAAACCAATTCACGATTCCTCATATCTTATTTATTTTGGCTTGACCAATCCTCTTAATCACTTCAATCTCTGTTCTGATCATATTTATGCACAATGATTTCTCATGTCTTATCTGTATATTCAAACCAATATATAGACCATATTATATCCATTTGCATTGTCTCATTGGTTATTTAACCTTGTGTTGAACCTTTGTTCACTTATCATTATGCACTATTCAAGTATGTTCATCATACTGAATTTCCTATTCAACACTTAGCAAATCTCAATACGTGCAAGCTCATAAGCAGCAACCATGACATGAACATCGTTTGATGTTTTCTTCATGAGGAGTTGTTTGTTTGATATCCACTTTAACATGGTATTGAAGCTAGAGATTTTGTAATTGCTTGAGCTTTCGAATTGAATTGTTTAGTGCTCCACTGTCCACTCTAAGGGCTTGTTTGGTTTCCTCTCAATCCATATGGATTGGAGGGGACTGGGTGGGATTAAATCCATAGCAAGTCAAAATCCTTTATAATTTTTTCTAATCCCTTCCAATCCATAATGCAAAGGAATAACCGAACAAGGCCTAAGGTTGTTTCCAACAGCTCCCTTGTTGCATCCCCCATACTAAAAATAGGCTCCCCTAGTTACTATTTAGCTCTCTAGCAGAACACAGGTACAAATGCGAAAAAGGGCGCTACCCTCTGCATATCTAGAGATGAAAAAGATTGGAAACGATCAATAAACACTAAAACCATTTTTGCTTCCATATTTTTTTTTATCGAAAACAAAATCGGAAACGGTAACTCCGGAAACATAAACGATGTCATTATTTCGAAAACATCAAAACGAAAGTTCGATGCGGAAAATACTTGGTAACGGTCGAAATTTAAAATACGATCGGTGAATAAGTTGACAATATGACAACTTCACAAATTCACAAAGACTAATGATTCACAAATTGACAAGTTCACAAAGATCATAAAGAACACAACTTCAGAAGTTCACAATGCACATGTATAATAAGTTCACAATATAACAAGTTTATAAATATCATATATTCATAATATAACAAGTATTTTGGATATCCTTTGCATATCAAAATAAATCAACTGCAAATCTCATATTTTAGTACCATTTCATATTTTTTCACATTGCGGTATCCCTGGATACTTTCTCACGTATATTACAGTATCACTTGGTACATTTTTTTATAGATGAGTGTTTGTGTAATTAATATGTATGTAGCGATGAAAAAATTATAGGAAGTATCAGGCCTGCTATATATATTCAGAGCACCGCCAATCAAAGATGTACAGACGTGTTACCAATCAATTATGCATAGTCAATTTTATAAGTATGTATACGTACTTCATACACGCATACTCTTATTTTTTAGAAAAAGAAAAATGTATGTATATGTGCTTCATTGTGAAAGGTACATCTTATCAAAAATCTATACTATTATATTAAGGCTGCAAGGGGTAGCCTGCCTTCTCTGATTCTGCCTCCAGTCAATCTAGATTGTCTGTATCTACTGTCCACGCCCGCGTGCATCCCGGTCGTCCAACTATTGCGAGCAGTAAACCAAGAAAGCACGAGCTCCCGATAAAAGGAATTGCTTCTTGGCCACTGAGAGAAATAGAAATGGGATATGCAAAGCGGACAGATGGGTACACCATAAATTCTTCTTAACCAATTTCTTCATTGATATTAATCTTGACATTTTTATTAACAATGTAATGTAGCTCCTCGTGTGGCCTCTTTCTATTGAACTATATCGAATACTGGACAGGAGATGAACTGTCAGACATTTTTACCCAAGTATATTATTACTTCCATGACATATATCCACATCTACATTCAATGTTACATATGATGCTATAAATAATTTTTTTTCTTATTTGTAGGATGACATGACACATTTCAGGAAAAAATTGGTTGCTATATTACTATGTTCAGACATGAACAAGAGAAAGGGGTGTCTGTTGTACAGATATGAAAAAGAAGTTGACACAGGAAGCCCCTCTGATATTCAGATATTAGATAGTCCTACAAATCCTAAGAAGAGAAAACTACTCTGTGCACCTGATGATAGCGAAGTATTGATGGAAGATGATGATGGTCCCATTACTCAATCGGACTTAGAAAGGTGGTTTGTTCATGATTGGGATAAAGGAACTCCTATAAAGGTATCGGCCGATGAGTGCACCAACGACTTTTTAATGAGTGGTCTTTCCACAAAGGATATGCCCGTGACCAAAGCCGATTTAATAGATGTTCTATGCGATTACATCATGGCAATCCAAGACGATATGACATTACAATAAGTGCTCATTGTTTTATCTATTTTATGTATACCAACTACGTATAGTCTTGATATTGACTTTCGTCATGCAACATTACAGGATGACATGGGTGCTATTTCAACCCTTTTAATATAGAAATATCTGTCAAAGACTTGCAAAATATATTAAGGATAAATCTAGATATGACTCTAAAATGTTTTGACATGGCTGTTCGACTGCTTGCCAATAAAGATTCACGTATGTCAAAAGGTGAAAATATAAAGGACATAAAGCATTATATGAATATGCGCTTCTGGTAAGTTTGTTTCCAATCAATAATGTAGCAATATATAGTATCTACCTCTAATCCTCATGTGGTCATGTATATATATTTATCCAGAGAATGGTTGGTTTTGGAAAACTTCCAAAGTACCACGATGACCCTATAACAGAAGAGCTAGCCAAAACACTCGACTGTTGGTCATCAATGAACTACTATATCACTGGATGTAGATATGTAAGTATGTGTTCATTTTGAATGTATTTATAGAAAGACACTTTTTTGCAATCCTAATGATTGATGTTTTGCAGGTTCTTATGCCATAGAAATTCAAGGAGTGCTACGCCCTTTTCGTAATTGACCATTGTAAAAAGCACGTGACTTTTATCGACTTTACACCCACTCAAGATTGGTGTAAGCATATGCCATACAAGAGGTTCGTGGAAGCGATTATCATGGCCTCAAAGAAATATAAGATTGCCTACAACAAGAAACGTTCTGAATGGGTAGAGGATATTTTTAAGTGGGAACATACAATTCGGACTGATCTTCTAATTGATTTAAAATGGTATTTTCTCCGTACCACGTACCTTCTCAACAATATAGAATTATTGTATGATAACCATTGTATATAACATAGTTAGCCAAACATTATTCTATAGGGTTAATACCAGCTACCTCGTTCTACAAGCTATGGTCATGTGGGGAAATGGCAGGCGAATGGAATTTGTTAGGGTGAGTGGAGTACATTTGTTTCATGTTCAACCATACATTCCATTTACACTAATACAAATTTGATTTGATGTTCTATTCTCTTATGTCTTTGTGTATAGGATGCAAGGATTCTTCGAAGGAACTTTGTGATTGATCTATTAAGTTACGAGGACAATTCATGCTGCTATGTCATCCCTGCAAACATACAACAGAGACTTATCAATATCTCTACAAAGGAATAGATTAGTGTACGATTGTCGATATATTGTTTGTTTTCATGTAATTGTTGTGCACTCGTGTTTTATTAATAATTTGTGAGTCATCGCAATGCACAAACACCTAACTATCATATATATACGTCTGCATGATATTGGTGGTTGCAATATAGTGATAAAACAGGTAGATTAAAATAACAAAATTTATATGTATAGCCAGTATCACCAATAGATTACAAAATCTTTTCTCATAACAATATAACACATTTATATATAAGTTATCATGATATTATTGAAAGTTCCCTTTGGCCCGGGAACAGGATCCGGATGTCGCCTAGAGGGGGGTGAATAGGCGAATAAAAACTTATCAATTTAAAACTTAAATTCTTACTCTACTCGAAGACTAGAACGCAGTGGAATGAGAAGATCCTTCGAGTAGGTTGCAGCGGAATCGGAGATCCTATCTCAAAATGTCCTGCACTTCAAATAAAGCTTATACCACGGATAAGTGTTGAAGTGCAGATATAAAATCGAGTAAGACAGAGAGTCAGGATACAATACAGAACAGAGCACACAGACGCAAGGATTTATCCCGAGGTTCGGCCAAGCCTGAAATGCTTGCCTAGTCCTCGTTGGAGTTAGCCACACCTGGGCTTGGAGTCTATTTCAACTCCTTCCTCCGTTTGCTCAGATCTGTCAGTATGACAGATAGAGCCTTTCACTATTGAGTTGGGTTACAACAAAATCGTGGCTGCTTACAAACTTCTCGACAGCACCTCGGCAGAGTAACGATACGCTCAAGACCTTGCTCTAGCTCTTAGCAGCTCTTCTCCACTCTCTAAAGGCTTATAGCTGTGCCTTCTACACAACCTAGAGAGATACACACAAGAGGGAGAGTGAGAATTGATCCGAGTGATGTCTACACTTGTTGGCTGCACTTGTACATTGCTTGAGACGCCTAGGGGTCCCTTTTATAGGCACAAGGGGCCTAGGAGTCGTTGAGAGCAATCCAGGAAGGCAATCCTTGCCTTCTGTCGGGTGGCGCACCGGACAGTCCGGTGCCCGATTTCCTTCCAAAATTGGTGCAGTCGACCGTTGAAGATCCAGAGCCGTTGGCGCACCGGACACTGTCCGGTGCACACCGGACAGTCCGGTGCCCCCATCTGACCGTTGGCTCGGCCACGCGTCACGCGCGGATTGCGCGGCCGACCGTTGGCCCAGCCGACCGTTGGCTCACCGGACAGTCCGGTGCACCACCGGACAGTCAGGTGAATTATAGCCGTACGCCGCCGGCTTCTCCCGAGAGTGGCCTGTTCACCAGAGTTCAGCCTGGCGCACCGGACACTGTCCGGTGCACCACCGGACAGTCCGGTGTGCCAGACTGAGCTGAGTCTTGGCTATACACAGCCAAGCATTTTGCATCTCTTTTCTTTTCTTATTTTCTCTGTTTCTAACAATTAGACAAATATGTTAGTACACAAAAACCAATGTACTAAGTCTAGAAACATACCTTCTCTTTGATTTTTACATCTGTAGCTTTTGACATGCTTGAGCTTTGATGTTGGACTCATAAATCATCAAGTCAGCTTGACTTGATCTAGATTGACATTTCTTAGCTCCAACATCCTGTAAAGGTCACATAGAACATCTCCAAACATAGGAACAACCCAAACTAAAAGTCAAGGTGCACTTAGCTCTTTTTGGGCTGCTTCTAGTTCTGGTTTTGACACTGCTTCTTCTTCTAGTAACCTTGATCTCCTTCTTAGAGCTTGGTCTTGAGCCTTATGACTTACACCACATAACTAGATATGTTTCCTCATTGGTTGTAAGTCACGTCCTTATGTAGTGATCCTTGATATGCCGTAGCTGTTCTCAACTCGATCACCCTTGACTTTGTAAGCCTTCTTCTTCACCCTTGGCTTTGGGTTCCTCAGCCTCCTTGACCTTCTCCCGTGCACTTGGTACCTCGAAGCTCTTCTTGCCTCCGTCCTTGGCTTGATCAGTTGTCTCCGAGCTACGCACCCGAGTATCACTTTTGCAATGACCATCTTACTTGTGATGTCCATTATGTATCCATAATCCAGTTCTTGGACCATCACATTTATTCACTTGTGTTGAACCCTGTTAGCTTTACCTTAAGCACCTGTTCAACACTTAGTACACTTGTCAGTCCTTTAATTGAGTTGTCATCCAAACACCAAAACTCACAAGAGAGCTTTCAATCTCCCCCTTTTTGGTGATTGATGGCAACACAATTAAAGCTTACATAAGAATAAGATTTGAAGCACAAATTTTGAATTCTAAGTTTATAGAATGCTCCCCCTAAATATGTGCTTACTTCAAAAACACAATTTTGGCCTCAGACGCCAATTTGCACATACTTAGGCAATTCGAAACATTTCTACACCTTAGCACTTTTTGGGATGCATTGTGTCAAGAATCAAACCATGATGCTATAACACACAAATGCACATAATCAGAGTTAAACACCATTCAATTTAGTGGACATATCACAGGAATATCAACCTACTACTATTTACCATTAAGATACCAATTTAAACTAAGATACTAATTTAAAACAATCTTAAAGCACCATTAACCACATGCACCATTATCCACATGACTATCTATTTCATAATGAACACAATAGATGCCAATTAATTCATAACAGCGAAAGCACTAGTTTCGCACCATCACCATATACTACAACAAGAAGCATATGATACGAATTATCAACTACACAATTAATTCATAACAGCGAAAGCACTAGTTTCGCACCATCACCATATACTACAACAAGAAGCATATGATACGAATTATCAACTACACAATAACACACTAACAATGCTCAAACTAACACATCACCCCTTAGGATAAGCTTTCCTCTCAGGTTGAGATAAGCTTTAATGCACATATTCTCCCCCTTTGACATCAAACACCAAAACCATATTCAAGCAAGAACATATGATGATGTCAAGGGATAGCAGGGTGCTAAGGAGGAGAGACACATTATCAAAACTCCCCCTTACTTATTGAGCATATGCACTACCAACATTTAAGTAAGATATATATACGCAAAAAGATTAATACTTCCTTTTGTACCTTTACCATGTTGTAGTGTACTTCCCATCTTGAAAGTATTTAATCTCTCGAGAGCTTCTCCACACTTGTGCATGATTCTTTATCCTAACCTTTTCTTTTTGCTAAGACACCAAACTTAGAACAAGTTATAGTATTGGGCACAAGAAGAAACTTCTATTTTAATGATTAACAAAGGATGTCAATTGAAGCAAACTATCACAGCTACCAATTGAAAGATACCAATTGCAAGATCATAGTTCCATGATATTTAAGGATAGGCATAGAGTATCACCAAATATTATAGAGCATGAGCAGTCTAAAAATATGCAATTACTCATGACTTAAGATACCAATTACTTGACTTACAGAGGTACCCAAGTCCTGATTGCTCCATTTCTTGCTCATCTTCTCTTTTCCACCTTGAGACTGTACAAGATCGCTCAAGAAACAGTTAGTCTCAAAAGACACAAGTTATGTGTGCTCCCCCTCAAGTTGTGCATCTTGCACTTTCCACATTCTAGCTTCCTCAGAACTAGAGGGGATCACAACATACCTTGGTCAAGGCATATTCTATCACTTTCATCACACAAAGATACCAATTTGAATATCAAATGAAAGATTGACTTAATCCAACAATGCATGCTTCAAGAAGTATAACATTTTACGAACAACCTAGACATGCTTCATACACCACATATACCAATTGAAAAACAACACGATCATGCATATAAAGCGCAATGTCTAAGCACATCATAATTAAGAAGGTTCCTTAGATACACCAAAAGAATCAACATTATAAAGTAAGGAGCTCCTAAGCCAAGATACTACCAATTCAGAGGCAAAACCATAGCTGTGATCACAATTAATGGAACTTCAAGATATCCAATGGAATTGCATAGTTCCATTCTCCATACCTTTGCCTTTTCCTGAATTGCTATGAGAGCACCAGTTGTCACTAATTGAGGGTTCCTTTTACTCATGCACCTTACAGCTCAAAAGGTGCATTAGAGGCACAACATGGATTTGGTCTTCACACAATACTAGACTAGAGTGATCATGTGAACATAAACTAAACAATATGTCATATTTGCACACAGGTTAATCATCAAAACCATATAGCATAACTCACAACGGAATACAAACACAACAAGAGTTAATCATGGTGGATATATCTAATGAAAAACTACCCATTAAATGATTCAAGAGACATAACCTCTAAAGCACAAAATCATGATTAAGCATGCATGGTTACGATCTTGGAAATCTTTAATCATTGATTGAAAGGTACTCAACACAGGCAATCAAAAGCATAACTACTCCAAGGATAGGTAAACACAATAATCCACCTTAAAAGCAATACTTATTTGCAAGAATGTACTCAAGATACTAGGGTACCATCCTTTGGAGAGCAAGTTGAAGAATCTCATCAAGGTCCTTTGTTTGATTCACCAATAATGATTAAGGACCTATTCACCTTTTTTCACTTGAGATGAACATGGGATTAGTGTCTCACAATAATTCAACCTTGGGTCAATAAACACCAAAACAATTAACAGCTTAAGCATAGAGTTTTAGATAACCGTCTTAAGCTCTCCCATGATCTCCAGTCCATCTCAAGGAACCTGCATGGTCTAGTTAGCACAATTTGGTACCCATCTTGGGATGGGTCCATATCGATCATCCAAAAATGTCTTTGGCACCCAAATAGTCTTTGTGCTAGTTCTAGGTGATCTCATGATTGGTCTAGCACAAGAGTATGATTTGGGTCTCCTAAGCGAATAAGATTGAGACAAATTTACTTGCTTAGGAATCTCACCTTTATTACATACCTTGGATAGATGACCCTGCTCACCACACTTGTAGCAAAAGTGTCGCTTACCCTGACATGACGCTTGTTGTTTGTCATTTTTCTTGGTGAGAGTCATCTTGGAGACTGCACATGCTTGGTTCATCATTAGCGGACAAGAAGTGATCGTGTGACTCTTGTCATTGCATCCGAAGCATCTCCTTATCCCTTCACCCTTGTTGGTGTATGGACACGACGCAATGAGGTGTCCTGACTTGTTGCACTTGAAGCACCTCCTTTTCCCTTTTCTCTTTTTGTTCTTGGATGACATAGAGAAAAGGTCAGTGCAAACAACATGATTAATTGAATCTTTACCTTTTTCCAAGCTCATGTTGATTTCTTTGTCTTTAGGAACAATCTTCTTATGGAGCTTAACACTTGCTGCAGTTTTTCCTTTCTCAAGCTTCTTCACCACGCGCCCGTGGATATCTTGAGAAAGTCGAGCAATGCGTCTTCTCCTTAGCTGTCTTTGCTTCTTGTTCCCACATAATTTCTTTTGTGACCCTACAACTTTTTGTTCATTCAAACATTCGCTTCCTCTTGAGCGACAGGGGTTAGCACATGACGATATATTATCCAGATGTGCACTTGTGCAAGAATGAGGTTCACATGAATTTAAGTTCGTAATTACGACCTCATGAGCAACATTAAGTATGATATGGTCATCAACTAATTTATTATGAGAATATGACAGCATACCATACTTTTCTCCTAGAGCAAGTTTTTCTAAGTTTATCTTTTCAACTTGACTACTAAGCATGAAATTTTCCGTTTTAAGTTGAGCAACATTAGATAATGCATCATGACTATTTCTTTGCTCAATTAAAACAGATTCATACTATTGGACCAAATCATCATGAGAGCACTTTAGCTTCTCATGTTCTTTGGTCATCTTCTCCAGGCTGTTGTTAGTTTTGATGAGGGATTCCTCTAGCCTAAGAAGTGTCTCGCCTTGTTCCTTGTTCCTTCTCAACAGTTTAACCAAGAGCGCTTTGTCCTCTTTGTTGAGATGGATGTAGAAACGGCGAATCTCCTCTTCTTCCACATCGTTGGTCTCATTTTCCCTGTCATCAATGTTAGTGGAAGCAATACAGGAAAATGCACCTTGTGGTGATGAAGATTCATCCTCGCTATCATCCTCATATTCCTCCTCATCATGGCTTTCGTCTCCACCATCATTGTTAGCAATAAAACATTTATTACTAGTGGAGAACAAACCTGTTGACGAGGTGGATTCATCGTTTGGTGCCCATCGTTCTTGTTCTTCTCCCTTTGAAAGGTTAGCATCACAAGCAATATAGGGAGTAGGAGCAGTACAATTTGCCACAAAATATTTTACTTTAATTCTATTCCATAAATCATGAGCATCAACAAATAAATCATTATCACTACTCATGATGGCAAAATAGGCATCTCTAGAAAGAGAATCAACTAAGATGTTGCAAGCATGGTGATTTCGAGATAGACATCTTAGTTCATCATTAGAAGGATTTTTACTAACATTAGAGGGAAAAATACTTCTACTAAAGACCTGTCTCAAATCAGGATCAACACTCATGAAAGCATTATAAATAGAGACAGACCAAGACTTGTAATTAGAGCCATCGCCTAAAAGAAGTTCTACAGTTACCTCTTGTGACGACATCGTCATCTCCGGACGGCTAAGCCCACACTGGAGAGGCCTAGCTTTGATACCAATTGAAAGTTCCCTTTGGCCCGGGAACAGGATTTGGATGTCGCCTAGAGGGGGGGTGAATAGGCGAATAAAAACTTATCAATTTAAAACTTAAATTCTTACTCTACTCGAAGACTAGAACGCAGTGGAATGAGAAGATCCTTCAAGTAGGTTGCAGCGGAATCGGAGATCCTGTCTCAAAATGTCCTACACTTCAAATAAAGCTTATACCACGAATAAGTGTTGAAGTGTAGATATAAAATCGAGTAAGACAGAGAGTCAGGATACAATACAGAACAGAGCACACAGACGCAAGGATTTATCCTGAGGTTCGGCCAAGCCTAAAATGCTTGCCTAGTCCTCGTTGGAGTTAGCCACACCTGGGCTTGGAGTCTATTTCAACTCCTTCCTCCGTTTGCTCAGATCTGTCAGTATGACAGATAGAGCCTTTCACTATTGAGTTGGGTTACAACAAAACCGTGGTTGCTTACAAACTTCTCGACAGCACCTCGGTAGAGTAACGATACGCTCAAGACCTTGCTCTAGCTCTTAGCAGCTCTTCTCCACTCTCTAAAGGCTTATAGTTGTGCCTTCTACACAACCCAGAGAGATACACACAAGAGAAAGAGTGAGAATTGATCCGAGTGATTTCTACACTTGTTGGCTGCACTTGTACATTGCTTGAGATGCCTAGGGGTCCCTTTTATAGGCACAAGGGCCTAGGAGTCGTTGAGAGCAATCCAGGAAGGCAATCCTTGCCTTTTGTCGGGTGGCGCACCGGACAGTCCGGTGCACCACCGGACATTGTCCGGTGCACACCGGACAGTCCGGTGCCCTCATCTGACCGTTGGCTCGGCCACACGTCACGCGCGGATTGCGCGGCCGACCGTTGGCCCAGCCGACCGTTGGCTCACCGGACAGTCCGGTGCACCACCGGACAGTCAGGTGAATTATAGCCGTACGCCACCGGCTTCTCCCGAGAGTGGCCTGTTCACCAGAGTTCAGCCTGGCGCACCGGACACTGTCCGGTGCACCACCGGACAGTCCGTTGTGTCAGACTGAGCTGAGTCTTGGCTGTACACAGCCAAGCATTTTGCATCTCTTTTCTTTTCTTCTTTTCTCTGTTTCTAACACATAGACAAATATGTTAGTACACAAAAACCAATGTACTAAGTCTAGAAACATACCTTCTCTTTGATTTTTACATCTGTAGCTTTTGACATGCTTGAGCTTTGATGTTGGACTCATAAATCATCAAGTCAGCTTGACTTGATCTAGATTGTCATTTCTTAGCTCCAACATCCTGCAAAGGTCACATAGAACATCTTCAAACATAGGAACAACCCAAACTAAAAGTCAAGGTGCACTTAGCTCTTTTTGGGCTGCTTCCAGTTCTGGTTTTGACACTGCTTCTTCTTCTAGTAACCTTGATCTCCTTCTTAGAGCTTGGTCTTGAGCCTTATGACTTACACCACATAACTAGATATGTTTCCTCATTGGTTGTAAGTCACGTCCTTATGTAGTGATCCTTGACATGTCGTAGCTGTTCTCAACTCGATCACCCTTGACTTTGCAAGCCTTCTTCTTCACCCTTGGCTTTGGGTTCCTCAGCCTCCTTGACCTTCTCTCGTGCACTTGGTACCTTGAAGCTCTTCTTGCCTCCGTCCTTGGCTTGATCAGTTGTCTCCGAGCTACGCACCCGAGTATCACTTTTGTAATGACCATCTTACTTGTGATGTCCATTATGTATCCATAATCCAGTTCTTCGACCATCACATTTGTTCACTTGTGTTGAACCCTGTTAGCTTTACCTTAAGCACCTGTTCAACACTTAGTACACTTGTCAGTCCTTTAATTGAGTTGTCATCCAAACACCAAAACTCACAAAAGAGTTTTCAATTATACGTTCTCGTTGCAATGTACGGGCACTAACCTAGTACAATATTACGCATGGTATTGTTTAAAAAGAATGCACACATATTCGATCATCGTAGAAGCATGTTTGTACGTGGCATCAAAAAAGTCAGCTACCATCGTGCTGATAATTTGTGCTGCACGCATGATTCCATGCTGCGCTGCGCCTGCCGGCAGCACGATGCATACCGCCGGCGCTGTCGCAATCGTCACCCCTGACGCCTGGGGCTGTGGCGGTCGCGCGGCGGCGAATGAGCTGGGCTGGCGTGCGGCGCCCACGCCACCACGCCACCCAAATGATAAATTTGTGCATCGTCCCGGCTCCAGACCTGCCTGTTGCGTTGACCTCGTATATTTTTGCCTTTTTTTGGTGCCTCTGCTTCCGCTGCTCCCGGCTCGCTCCACCCTGCCTACCGTCCACGTGACGTCCCTCGCCCTCACATCGCCTTCAATCGCCCTCAGGCCACGTCCTCATACTCTCCCGGCCGGGGCTCCGGGAGTCAGGAAAGAACAGGTGACAAGGTGACCTTGCGTACACCGTGTCTTTCCTCGGTTCCTTGAGAAGTCCTTGGGTGGTGGGTGTATGGGAACTACACCGCTAATTAAAGGATAAACGATAATTAAAAACATCAAGGTACACGAATATGACAGAATGATTTGTTTTATCGTTTATTGTTGTGAATGATTACAGTAATACCCTCGTCTTATGAAAAACATGAAAGCAAGACAACACGACTTAGGAGGCAGATCATTTCAGTTATCTCTCGTTCCTGGTTCTAAGTTCTGTGCATGACATTGTTTCTCTATTTATAGTGGTGAAATACAATTTCTTATCTCATACATGCGAACTACAACTCTTACGGAGATAGTGATGTCTTCTTCCTCTATTGACGTGCTAGCCAAGCATCATTATTCTCACCCACTTTTGCTTCGTGTATTAGTCCCGTGGAATCGTAGATTCTTCTCTCCTTCGCTCATGTCCGTGTGTCGATTCCATGGGTTTAAGCTTCCTAGCTTTATCTCCGCTTCACACGTCGCTTCAGACGAAGACCAGCTTCACTATATTTTTATAGTACCTGAAACATATTTGTCTAATAATACAATGATTTGAGAACATTCGGCAATAGAGGCCCTTTAACATCTTTACTGTTGTCGGGTATCGTAATTAGGGGTACCCCAACACTCCTAAACACGGCTGATAAACACCTTCAGAACAAACCATAAAGACTGACAGTTTGGGTCAAAGTCAAAGTTTCGTCTGCCAAGGGACGCGATCTCGCCTCGGCCGAGCCCGGCCTCGGGCAGGAACAGTAGTCCCGGACGAATTCACGTCTTGTCCGAGGGTCTCCTCAGGCAGTGAGCACAACCTCGACTCAGCCAAAGGCAAGCCTTGTCGTGCAAGCGACCTTGACCAAATCGCCTTACCAGCCGACCGTACTGCATGCGCATTTAGTGCCGGGATCGCCTGACACCTTATCCTGACACGCGTGCCTCAGTCGACAAGGTCAAAGTGACCGCAGTCACTTTGCCCTTTCATTGACCGATCTAACAGGAAAACAGCGTCGCCCGCCCCGCTCCGGTTGCTGTGTCAACCACCCGGGTGAAACCGACAACAGCCAAGTTCAGCCTCGGGCGCAACAGGAAGCTCCGCCTCGCTCGACCTTAGGCCTCGACCTCGGCCTCGGGAGGAGATCTCCGTCTCGCCTGACCTCAGGCTCGGATCGACCACGCCACAAGGGATACATCATTACCCTACTCCTAACTAGCTCAGGCTACGAAGGAACAAGACCGGCGTCCCATCTAGCTTACCCCGGTAACAGGCAATGATGGTTCCCCGCGTGCGTCCATGACGTCGGTGGTTCTCAAGCCCCTTACGGAAGCAAGGAGACGTCAGCAAGATCCATGCAGCGCCGACAGCTGTGCTTCTACAGGGCTCATGCACTTCTCCAACGGACACATTAACACGAGCATAGCGACCAAGCTCTTCCCCGCTGGCCACGTAGCACATAGCTACACCCCCATTGTACAGCTGGGCCATCTCCTTATGTCTATAAAAGGGGATGTCCAGGAGCACAACCGAGAGGGAAGAGAGGAAGGGGAAGAGGCACGGCAAGAGGACGAGTAGACGCACGGCAAAGGGACGGGAGAAGACGAGCAGGGTCGGACCCTCTCTCTTTCCCGTGCTCGCTCTCTCGCACCAACCCATCTGGGCAGGGCCACGCAACGACAAATTTACTGGTCGGTCTAGGGACCCCCTGGGTCCAAACGCCGACAGTTGGCGCGCCAGGTAGGGGCCCTGCTGCGTGTTAACGAACACTTTCCCATTGAGTCCCAGATGGGTAGACTTCAGCAACCTCTTCAGCCCGGGACGGTGCTCCGCTTCGGGAGTCTCGAGTTCATGTCCCTCGACGGCAGCTACGACATGGTACTCCTCCCCTTGTAGCTATGTGCCATGCGGGACTTCATGTCCGCATGTGACCACTGCCTCTCCGGTTGCTCTGACGATGGCCACGGCCTTGACGACGAGGGTTATGGCCCGAGTCGCGAATGTTTCCACGTCGATCAGGGAGATAACGATGAAGGCAACCATCTCGACATGCCGGAGGTTGGCGATCCCCCTGGGCCCGCATCTCGCGTTGACATCCCGCGGGAGCTAGCTGTGTTCCCAGTCCCTGCGGGGGGTCAGGACACACAGCTCGAGCAAATCCGCGAGATGTAGGCCAAGGTCAACGAGGAAGCAGGGCGACTTGTGCAGCTCCGACAGAACATCGAGCAGGAGTGGGCAGGTCGAACACTCGCTGGAGGAGCCCGTCATCGGGCCCGGGACGTCCAGCGCCGTATCGTTGACAATGCCAGGGCAGCGCTGCCCCCGGCCGTCAGCGGGTCCGGCTAGGACCTAGCTGCAGCGGCGATGCTACTTCGAACCATGCCGGAGCCATCCACCACCGAGGGACGGCGTATCTAGGGCGAACTCAAGGATCTCCTGGAAGGTGCCGCAATTCGACGAGCCGAGAGCTCTGCCTCCCGAAGGCGAGCCGACCCCTCGGAGCAACACGCGGCGTCCTCCCGACACATGCGGAAGGCCTCGGTCCATCCCGAGCGCACGCGGGACGAGGCACCTGCCACCCGGGATCGCCTCGGCGATGAGCAACACCGTCGCGACCATCGAGCCTGCCTCGAGGAGAAGGTGTGCCGAGGCTACCACCCCAGGCGCAGGGGACGCTGCGACAGTGAGGAGGATCGGAGTCCCTCGCCCGAGCCACTCGGCTCGTGAGTCTTCAGCCGGGCCATACGACGAGCGTCGTTCCCCGCCCGGTTCCGAGCCTCGACTACCATCACCAAGTACTCGGGGGAGACGAGGCCAGAGTTGTGGCTCGTGGATTATCGGCTGGCATGCCAGTTGGGAGGGGCAGACGACGACAACCTCATCATCCGCAATCTTCCCCTTTTCCTCTCTAACGCTGCCCAGGCCTAGCTGGAGCATCTTCCTCCTGCGCAGATCTCCGACTGGGACGACCTGGTCAAGGCTTTCGCGGGAAATTTCCAAGGCACGTACGTGCGCCCTGGGAACTCATGGGATCTCCGAAGTTGCCGCCAGTAGCCAGGGGAATCCCTCCGAGAGTACATCCGACGGTTTTTGAAGCAGCGCACCGAGCTGCCCAACATTACCGACTCGGATGTCATCGGGGCTTTCCTCGCCGGCACCACTTGCCGAGACCTAGTGAGCAAACTGGGGCGCAAGACTCCCACCAAGGCGAGCGAATTGATGGATGTCGCCACCAAGTTCGCCTCGGGTCAGGAGGCGGTCGAAGCCATCTTCCGGAAAGACAAGCAGCCTCAGGGAGAGCCGAAGGAAGACGCCCCCGAGGCGTCCGCTCAGCGTGGCGCAAAGAAGAAGGCCAAGAAGAAGGCGCAAGCGAAGCGCAACGCCGCTGACGTGAATCTCGTCGCTGCTGCCGAGCACAGGAATCCTCGGAAGCCTCCTGGAGGGGCCGACGCGTTCGACAAGATGCTCAAGGAGCCGTGCCCCTATCACCAGGGTCCCGTCAAGCACACCCTTGAAGAATGTGTCATGCTCCAGCACTACTTCCATAAGGCCGAGCCCCCGGCGGAAGATGTCAAGGGCCAAGGCAACAATAAGAAGGAGGGCGACAAGGAAGAGGAATTCCCGGAGGTCCACAACTGCTTCATGATCTACGGCGGGCAGGTGGCAAACGCCTCAGCTCGGCACTGCAAGCAAGAGCGCCGGGAGGTCTGCTCGGTGAAGGTGGCAGCGCCAGTCTACCTAGACTGGTCCGACAAGCCCATCACCTTCGACCAAAGCGACCACCCCGACTTTGTGCCAAGCCCAGGGAGGTACCCGCTCGTCGTCGATCCGATCATCGGCAATGCTAGGCTCTCCAAGGTTCTCATGGACGGAGGCAACAGCCTCAACATCATCTACACCGAGACCCTGGAACTCTTGGGGTTGATCGGTCCGAGGTCCGGGCCGGTGCGGCACCCGTCCACGGGATCGCACCCGGAAAGCGTATCCTGCCCCTCGGGCAGATTGACCTACCCGTCTGCTTCGGAACTCCCTCCAACTTCCGAAAGGAAACCCTCACCTTCGAGGTGGTTGGGTTTCGAGGAACCTACCGCGCGGTGTTGGGGAGACCGTGCTACGCCAAGTTCATGGTCGTCCCCAACTACACCTACCTCAAGCTAAGATGCCAGGCCCCAACGGGATCATCACCGTCGGATCCACATACCGCCACGTGTACGAATGCGACGTGGAATGCGTGGAGTACGCTGAGGCCCTCGCCGAGTCCGAGGCCCTCATCGCCGACCTAGAACGCCTCTCCAATGAGGCGCCCGACGCGAAGCGGCACGCCGGCAACTTCGAACCAGCTGAGGCGGTTAAGTCCGTCCCTCTCGACCCCAGCAACGACGCCAGCAAGAAAGTCCAGATCGGCTCCGAGCTCGACCCCAAATAGGAAGCAGTGCTCGTCGACTTTCTCCGCGCAAACGCCGAAGTTTTTGCGTGGAGTCCCTCGGACATGCCAGACATACCAAGGGAGGTCGTCGAGCACTCACTGGACATCAGAGCTGGAGCCCGACCCGTGAAGCAGTCCCTGCGCCGTTTTGATGAAGAAAAGCGCAGGGCCATAGGCGAGGAGGTCCACAAGCTACTGGCTACAGGGTTCATCAAAGAGGTGCCACCTACCAGAGGTGCATGAACCATGTGTTCGGAGAACACATCGACAGGACGGTCGAGGCTTACGTCGATAACATCGTTGTCAAGACAAAGAAAGCCTCCAACCTCCTCTCTGACCTTGAGACGACATTCAAGTGTCTGAGAGCGAAAGGTGTGAAGCTCAATCCCGAGAAGTGTGTCTTTGGAGTCCCCCGAGGCATGCTCCTGGGATTCATCGTCTCCGAGCGGGGCATAGAGGCCAACCCGGAGAAAATCACGGCCATCACCAACATGGGACCAATCAAAGATTTAAAAGGAGTACAGAGGGTCATGGGATGCCTTGCGGCTCTGAGCCACTTCATCTCACGCCTTGGCGAAAGAGGATTGCCCCTGTACCGCCTCTTAAGGAAGGCCGAGCGCTTCACTTGGACCCCCGAGGCCGAGGAAGCCCTCGGAAACTTAAAGGCACTCCTTACCAATGCGCCCATCTTGGTGCCCCGCTGTGGGAGAAGCCCTCTTGATTTACGTCGTCGCAACCACTCAGGTGGTCAGCGTCGCGGTCGTAGTTGAGAGATGAGAAGAAGGGCACGCACTGCTCGTCCAGAGGCCAGTCTACTTCATCAGCAAAGTGCTATCCGAGACCAAAGTCCGCTACCCGCAGATCTAGAAGCTGCTCTACGCAGTGACCCTGACGCGGCGTAAGTTGCGACACTACTTCGAGTCCCATCCGGTGACTGTGGTGTCATCCTTCCCCCTGGGAGAGATCATCCAGTCCCGAGAAGCCTCGGGTAGGATAGCAAAATGGGCAGTGGAACTCATGGGCAAAACACTTTCATTTGCCCCTCAGAAGGCCATAAAATCCCAAGTCTTGGCCGACTTCCTGGCTGAATGGACTGACACCCAGTTACCGACGGCCCCAATACAGCCCGAACTTTGGACCATGTACTTTGACGGGTCGCTGATGAAAATCGGAGCAGGCGCGGGTTTGCTCTTCATCTCACCCCTTGGAGAACATGTTCGTTACATGCCGCGCCTTCATTTCCCGGCGTCAAACAACGTGGCCGAGTACGAAGCCTTGGTTAATGGCCTGCGCATCGCCGTCGAGCTAGGGGTTCGGCGCCTCGACGCTCATGGCGACTCGCAGCTCGTCATTGACCAGGTCATGAAGAACTCCCACTGCTGCGATCGAAAAATGGAGACCTACTGCGACGAAGTCCGACGCTTGGAAGATAAGTTCTACGGGCTGGAACTCAACCATGTTGCTCGATGGTACAACGAAACCGCAAATGAGCTGGCGAAAATAGACTCAGGGTGAATGACAGTTCCCCCGGACGTCTTCTCCAAGGATATATATCAGCCATTTGTCAAAGTCGACGACACGCCCGAGCCCGAGGAGGCCTCGGCCTAGCCCGAGGTACCCTCGGCCACCGAGGGTGAGGCCCTGCGTGTCGAGGGGGAGCGGAATGGGGTCACACCGGTCCCGAACTGGCAGGCCCCGTACCTGGAATATCTCCTCCGAGGAGAGCTGCCCCTCGACAAGGCCAAAGCTCGGTGACTGGCTCAGCGCGCCAGGTCATTCGTTTTACTGGGTGATGAAAAGGAGTTGTACCACCGTAGCCCCTCGGGCATCCTCCAACGATGCATATCCATTGCCCAAGGACAAGAGCTGTTACAAGAAATACACTCGGGGGCTTGTGGTCACCATGCAGCACCTAGAGCCCTCATGGGAAACGCTTTCCGACAAGGTTTCTGCTGGCCAACCACAGTGGCCGACGCCACTAGGATTGTACGCTCCTGCCGGGGGTGTCAATTCTATGCGCGCTAGACGCACCTGCCCGCTCAGGTACTGCAGACAATACCTACCACTTGGTCGTTCGCCGTATGGGGTCTGGACCTCGTCGGTCCCTTGCAGAAGGCACCCGGGGGCTTCACGCACCTGCTGGTCGCCATCGACAAATTCTCCAAGTGGATCAAAGTCCGACCCTTAACTAGCATCAGGTCCGAGCAGGCGGTGGCGTTCTTCACAAGTATCATCCATCGCTTTGGAGTCCCAAATTACATCATCACCGACAATGGCACGCAGTTCACTGGGAAAAGTTCCTGGACTTCTGCGAGGACCACCACATCCGTGTGGACTGGGCCACCGTAGCCCACCCGATGACAAATGGGCAGGTGGAGCGCGCCAACAGTATGATTTTGCAGGGACTAAAACCGAGGATCTACAACGACCTCAACAAGTTTGGCAAGCGGTGGATGAAAGAGCTACCCTCAGTGGTCTGGAGTCTGAGGACGACGCCGAGCCGGGCCATGGGCTTCACGCCGTTTTTCCTAGTCTATGGGGCCGAGGCCATCTTACCCACGGACTTGGAATACGGTTTCCCGAGGACAAAGGCGTACGACGACCGAGGCAATCAGACCAGCCGAGAAGATTCCTTGGACCAGCTAGAAGAGGCTCGGGACGTGGCCTTACTACACTCAGCGCGGTATCAGCAGTCTCTGCGACGCTACCACGCCCGAAGGGTTCGGCCCCGAGACTTCCAAGTGGGGGACTTGGTACTTCGGCTGCGACAAGACGCCCGAGGACACCACAAGCTTACTCCTCCCTAGGAGGGGCCGTTCATCATCGCCAGAGTTCTGAAGACCGGGACATACAAGCTAGCCAACGATCAAGGCGAGGTCTACAGCAACGCTTGGAACATCAAACAACTATGTCGCTTTTACCCTTAAAATGTTTCAAGTTGTTCATGTATCTCGCTTTTCTTTACATACACGAATAAAGTCTAACCATCAAGGAAGGATCAGCCTTGCCTCGGCAAAGCCCGACCCTCCCTCGGGGGCTAGAAAGGGGGAACCCCCCTCTGCGTCAAAATTTTCTTCGCAAAAGTTTTCTACCAAAACAACTCTCGTGCTTTCCGACTATATCGATAACGGAACCCTGAAAACGAGCGAGAGAGACCTTGAACGACAAGGCCGACCGAGCCAAGGGACTCCTACGCCTCCGGGATACGAATACCTCACTCGTCACCTTCCGCGAAAAGTAAATCACGCTCGGATAAGCGGTTCTGCTGTCGAACAAGTCCTAATGCTCGGGTAGAAAACGACTTTCGTGCTTTCAACAATATCGATAGCAGGATCCTACAAACGAGTGAGAGAATACGTAAACAGCAAGGCCGACCGAGCCGAGGGACTCCTACGCCTCCGAGATACGGATACCTCACTCATCACCTTCCGCGAAAAGTAACTCACGCTCGGATAAGCGATCCTGCTACCGAACAAGTCCTAACACTCGGGTAGAAAACGACTTTCGTGCATTTTCGACTATATCGATAACAGGATCCTAAAAATGAGCAAGAGAGCACATAAATGGCAAGGCCGAACGAGCCGAGGGACTCCAACGCCTCCAGGATACGGATACCTCACTCATCACCTTCCGCGAAAAGTAACTCTCGCTCGGATAAAGCGATTCTGCTACCGATGAACAAGTCCTAATGCTCGAAACGAGAAGAAAGAAAACGCAGCTTGATAACCCAAACGCTAAATATGTTTAGGCCTCAGAGGCCGCAAAAAACATATGCATACTTCAGACGAACTGTTCCTGCAGGCTCAAACATCAGTAGAGTGAGGAGCAGCACCCTCGGCGTCGTTTCCACCCTCGGCGGAATCTGGCCCAGCCTCAGACGGCAACACGAGCAGACGCCTCGGCTAGCCGCTCCGTAGCCTCAGCCAGCTGTCCCTCAAGGGAGAGCAACGCACACAAGACACAAAATCAGAGCACAAACATGCACACAAGTCACAACTTGAGCTCGCAACACAACTCGAAGAGTTCTCTACTCAAATGGAGCTCTAGTTGCTATCACAAAGAATCAAATGCGCGGAAATGGAGTCTTGGTGCTTAGAGTTGATCAAAGGATGCTTGGTGTGCTCCTCCATGCGCCTAGGGGTCCCTTTTATAGCCCCAAGGCAGCTAGGAGCCGTTGGAAGCAATCCAGGAAGGCAAATCTTGCCTTCTGTCGGGTGGCGCACCGGACAGTCCGGTGCACCACCGGACATCCCCTGTTCACTGTCCGGTGCGAATTGCTTTCCTAAATTGGCGCAGCCGACCGTTGAAGATTTGGAGCCATTGGCGCACTGGACACTATCCGGTGCACACCGGACAGTCTGGTGCCCCCATCCGACCGTTGGCTCGGCCACGCGTCACGCGCGGATTGCGCGGCCGACCGTTGGCTCATCAGACAGTCTGGTGCACCCCCGAACAGTTCGGTGATTTTTAGCCGTACGCTGTTGACTTGTTTCTCGAGAGCGGCGACTTCGCCGCAGACGACTCACCGGACAGTCCGGTGCACCACCGGACGCCACCGTCGAGACCCGAGAGCAGGCTGTTCATCTGGACTGGTCCTGGCACACCGGACACTGTCCGGTGCACCACCAGACACTGTCTGGTGCACCACCGGACAGTCCGGTGCATCCAGACCGAGCAGCCTTTTGGCTAAACACAGCCAACTTATCTCCAAAGCGATTTCTCCTGTTTCTAGCACTTAGACACAATACATTAGTCTTCAAAACAATGTACTAAGTATAGAAACATACCTTTAGTCTTGATTTGCACTTCTTGAGTCTTTGGCACAAGTATCACTCAAAGCATTTGTGTGGAGCACTTAATCACCAAAATCTTACAGAAATGGCCCAAGGGCACATTTAGTCTTGATTTGCACTTCTTGAGTCTTTGGCACAAGTATCACTCAAAGCATTTGTGTGGAGCACTTAATCACCAAAATCTTATAGAAATGGCCCAAGGGCACATTTCCCTTTCAATCTCCCCCTTTTTGGTGATTTATGCCAACACAACTAAAAAAGCAACTAAAGAAGTCCATGACGTCGGTGGTTCTCAAGCCCCCTACGGAAGCAAGGAGACGTCAGCAAGATCCATGCAGCGCCGACAGCTGTGCTTCTACAGGGCTCATGCACTTCTCCAACGGACACGTTAACACGAGCATAGCGACCAAGCTCTTCCCCGCTGGCCATGTAGCACATAGCTACACCCCCATTGTACAGCTGGACCATCTCCTTATGTCTATAAAAGGGGATGTCCAGGAGCACGGCCGAGAGGGAAGAGAGGAAGGGGAAGAGGCACAGCAAGAGGACGAGTAGACGCACGGCAAAGGGATGGGAGAAGACGACCAGGGCCGGACCCTCTCTCTCTCTCTCTCGTGCTAGCTCTCTCGCCCTCGCCCTCTCGCAACGCTTGTAACCCCTACTACGAGCACCCTGGTGTAGGATAATACAAGTCTCATTCCCCCCTTGTGTTCCATCTCGCACCAGCCCATCTGGGCAGGGACACGCAGCGACAAATTTACTGGTCGGTCCAGGGACCCCTCGAGTCCGAAACACCGACAACTGTATTTGTTGGGGACCATAATTAGGGGTACCCCCAAGACTCCTAAACTCGGCTGGTAAACACCATCAGCACAAAGCTACAAAGGCCTAATGGGCGCAATGCAGGTCAAAGCTCCGTCCGCTCAAGGGACACGATTTCGCCTCGCCCGAGCCCGGCCTCGGGCAGGAACGGTAGACCCAGGCAAATTCACGCCTCTCCCGAGGGCCTCCTCAAGCAACAGGCGCACCTTCGACTCACTCGAGGCCCAGCTCAGGCGGGCTTCACAGTGAAGCAACTTTGGCCAGATCGCCTCGCCAACCGACCGTATCGCAGGAGCATTCAATGCAAGGATCACCTGACACCTTATCCTGACGCGCGCTCCTCAGTCGACAAGGCCGAAGTGACCGCAGTCACTTCGCCCCTCCACTGACCGACCTGACAGGAAAACAACGTCGCCTGCGCTGCTCCGACTGCTGTGCCACCCGCCAAGTCTGGCCTTAGGCACCATAGGAAGCTCCGCCTCGCCCGACCCCAGGGCTCGGACTCAACCTCGACATCGGAAGACGGTCTCTGCCTCGCCCGACCCCAGGGCTCAGACTCAACCTCGACCTCGGACAACGGTCTCCGCCTCGCCCGACCCCAGGGCTCGGACTCAACCTCGACCTCGGACGATGGTCTCCGCCTCACTGACCCCTGGGCTCGGGCTCAACCTCGACCTCGGACGATGGTCTCCGCCTCGCCCGACCCCTAGGCTCGGGCTCAACCTCGACCTCGAACGACGGTCTCCGCCTCGCCCGACCCAAGGGCTCAGGCTCAACCCCAACCTCGGAGGAGTCTTCGCCTCGCCCGACCTTGGGCTCGAACCGACCACGTCGTAGGGGGGTACATCATTACCCTACCCCTAGCTAGCTCAGGCTACGGGGAACAAGACCGGCGTCCCATCTGGCTCGCCCTGGTAAAACAAGTAATGATGGCACCCCTGGCACCCCGCATGCTCCTATGACGACGGCGGTTCTCAGCCCCCTACGGAAGCAAGGAGACATCAGCAAGATCCCGACAGCCCCGACAGCTGTGCTTCTACAGGGCTCAAATGCTCCTCCGACGGCCATGACGCCACATGCACAGGGAACTAACACCTCTCCGACAGCCACGCCGGCATGTACATAGGACTCTAGCTCCTCTCTACCGGACACGTTAGCACACTGCTACACCCCCCATTGTACACCTGGGCCCTCTCCTTACGTCTATAAAAGGAAGGTCCAGGGCCCTCGTACGAGAAGGTGGCCGCGCGGGAGGACGGGCTGACAAATAGGCTCTCTCCCTCTCCCCCGCGAACGCTTGTAACCCCCTACTGCAAGCGCATCCGCCCTGGGCGCAGGACAACACGAGCCGCGGTTCCCCTTTCCGTTCCCCCTTGTGTTCTGTCTCGCGCCAACCCATCTAGGCTGGGACACGCAGCGACAATTTACTCGTCGATCCAGGGACCCCCCGGGGTCGAAACGCTGACAATTGGCGTGCCAAGTAGGGGCCTGCTGCGTGTTGACGAACAGCTTCCCGTCAAGCTCTAGATGGGTAGTCTCCATCAACCTCTCCAACCCGGGACGCTGCTCCATTTCGGGAGTCTCGAGTTCATGTCCCTCGACGACAGCTACGACATGGTACTCCTTCCTCCACCGCGCGACAACGATAATGGCGGCCATCAGCCCGCCCGCCAGCGGCGAAATCGACGATGTCTTCCCCCCGTGGCGGAAGAGCAGCATCTGGGCCTGTCTTGTCACCTTCCCCGCCGCAGGAGGAGGAGGCAGGGCAACCATGGCCAAGTAGGACGCGACACCTCGTTGGCTGTCGAGCGAGTCGACGACGCCGGCGCCCCAGCGGGGGACACGTCAGGCGTTGACCTCGCGTCTGAGACGAAGACGAGCGTCGCTTCCCCGTAACACGCCAACCCCAAGCAGACGGATGACGCCAGCACGCTCATGAAGGACTTGCTAGGCATTAGCCGCGTACCCGAGATAACGGTGCAGTCCGTCCCGACGTGACTTCGTCACCATCCGTCGATCAAGAGGTACCATCCGTTTTCCATCCTGTGCCTTTTAGATTCAGCTTCGACCCACGGAGCGACCCCGCTTCGGTGGACGCTTTCATAAAGGCGTATCCAAACCTTCCGGGGTACTATATGTGGTCTGCCTGGGACCGACTGACTGGCGTCTTGACCTACGGGCCCCCGAGTTCCGAGGAAGATGACGACCCCGACTCTGGTTGGGATTTCTCCGGGCCCGTGCTCCTAGTGCCATGCGGGACTTCATAACCGCATGTGACTACTGCCTCTCTGATTGCTCCGATGGTGGCCACAGCCTTGACGACGAGGACTGTGGCCCAAGTCGCGAATGTTTCCACGTCGATCTAGGGGGTCTCGACGAAGGCAACCACCTTGGTATGCCGGAGGACGGCGATCCCCTTAGGCCTGCACCTCGCGTTGACATCCTTCGGGAGCTAGTTGTGGTCCCAGTCCCTGTGGGGGTCAGGACATACAGCTCGAGCAAATCCGCGAGATGCAGGCCAAGCTCGACGAGGAAGCAGGACAACTTGTGCAGCTCCAGCGAAACATCGGGCAGGAGTGGGCAGGCCGAGCGCTAGCCGGAGAAGCGCGCCATCAGGCCCAGGACATCCAGCACCGCATCGCCGACGATACCAGGGCAAGGCTGCCCCCGACTTCTAGTGGGGTCGGCTAGAATCTGGCTGCAGCAGCAATACTACTCCGAGCGATGCCAGAACCATCCACTACCGAGGGGCGGCGTATCCAGGGAGAGCTCAAGAATCTCCTAGAGGACGCTGCGGTCCGACGGGCTAAAAGCTCTGCCTCCCGAAGGCAGGGGTACCCCCGGAGCATCGCGCCGCGGCTTCCAGATTCATGCGGGAAGCATCGATCCACACCGGGCGCACGCGGGACGCAACGCCTACAGCCCCGGGTCGCCTCGGCCACGAGCACCACCGCCGCGACCGTCGAGCCCACCTCGACGAGAAGGTGCGCCGAGGCTACCACCCTAGGCGTGGGGGATGCTACGACAGCGGGGAGGATCGGAGTCCCTCGCCCGAACCACCCGGTCCGCAAGCTTTTAGCCGGGCCAAACGACGGGCACCGTTCCCGACCCGGTTCCGGGCCCCGACTACCATCACTAAGTACTCGGGGGAAACAAGGCCGGAACTGTGGCTCGTGGACTACCGGCTGGCCTGCCAGCTAGGTAAAACGGACGATGACAACCTCATCATCCGCAACCTCCCCCTATTCCTCTCCGACGCCGCCCGAGCCTGGCTGGAGCATCTGCCTCCTGCGCAGATCTCCAACTGGGATGACCTGGTCAAAGCCTTCGCCGGAAACTTCCAGGGCACATACGTGCGCCCCGGGAACTCCTGGGACCTCCAAAGCTGCCGCCAGCAGCCAGGGGAATCCCTGCGGGACTACATCCGACGATTTTCGAAGCAGCGCACCGAGTTGCCCAACATCACCGACTCAGATGTCATCGGCGCGTTCCTCCCCGGCACCACATGCCACGACCTGGTGAGCAAGCTGGGTCGCAAGACCCCCACCAGGGCAAGCAAGCTGATGGACATCGCCACCAAGTTCGCCTCTGGCCAAGAGGCGGTCGAGGCCATCTTCCGGAAGGACAAGCAACCTCAGGGACGCCAGCAGGAAGATGTCCCCGAGGCGTCCGCTCAGCGCGACACGAAGAAGAAGGGCAAGAAGAAGTCGCAAGCGAAACGCGACGCCGCCGACGCAGATCTTGTCGCCGCTACCGAGCATAGGAACCCCCCGAAGCCTCCCGGAGGGGCCAACCTGTTCGACAAGATGCTCAAGGAGTCGTGCCCCTACCATCAGGGCCCCGTCAAGCACACCCTTGAGGAGTGTGTCCTGCTTCGGCGCTACTTCCACAAGGCCGGGCCCCCGGCGGAAGGTGGCAGAGCCCACGACAACGACAAGAAGGAAGGCAACAAGGCAGAAGAGTTCCCCGAGGTCCACGACTGCTTCATGGTCTACGGTGGGCAAGTGGCGAATGCCTCGGCTCGGCACCGCAAACAGGAGTGTCGGGAGGTCTACTCGGTGAAGGTGGCGGCGCTAGTCTACTTGGACTGGTCCGACAAGCCCATCACCTTCGACCAAGGCGACCACCCCGACCACGTGCCGAGCCCGGGGAAGTACCCGCTCGTTGTCGATCCCGTCATCAGCAATGTCAGGCTCACCAAGGTCCTCATGGACGGAGGCAGCAACCTCAACATCATCTATGCCGAGACCCTCGGGCTCTTGCAGATCGATCTATCCCCGATCCGGGCCGGTGTGGTGCCCTTTCACGGGATCATCCCCGGGAAGCGCGTCCAGCCCCTGGGACAACTCGATCTGCCCGTCTGCTTCGGGACTCCCTCCAACTTTCGAAAGGAAACCCTCACGTTCGAGATGGTTGGGTTCCGAGGAACCTACCATGCAGTGCTGGGGAGACCATGCTACGCCAAGTTCATGGCCGTCCCCAACTACACCTACCTCAAGCTCAAGATGCCGGGGCCCAACGGGGTCATCATCGTCAGATCCACGTACCGACACGTGTACGAATGCGACGTGGAGTGTGCGGAGTACGCCGAGGCCCTCGCCGAGTCCGAGGCCCTCATCGCCGACCTGGAGAGCCTCTCCAAGGAGGTGCCAAATGCGAAGCGCCACGCCGGCAACTTCGAACCAGCAGAGGCGGTTAAGTCCGTCCCTCTCGACCCCAACAACGACGCCTCCAAGCAAGTCCGGGTCGGCTCCGAGCTCGACCCCGAATAGGAAGCAGTGCTCGTCGACTTTCTCCATGCAAACGCCGAGGTTTTTGCGTGGAGTCCCTCGGACATGCTTGGCATACCGAGGGATGTCGCCGAGCACTCGCTGGATATCCGAGCTAGAGCCCGACCCATGAAGCAGCCTCTGCGCCGATTCGACGAAGAAAAGCGCAGAGCCATAGGCAAGGAGATCCACAAGCTGATGGCTGCAGGGTTCATCAAAGAGGTATTCCATCCCAAATGGCTAGCCAACCCTGTGCTTGTGAAAAAGAAAGGTGGGAAATGGCGGATGTGTGTAGACTACACTAGTCTAAACAAAGCATGTCTGAAGGTTCCCTACCCTCTGCCTCGCATCGATCAAATCGTGGATTCCACTGCTGGGTGCGAAACCCTGTCATTCCTCGATGCCTACTCAGGGTATCACCAAATTAGGATGAAAGAGTCTGACCAGCTCGCGACTTCTTTCATCACACCTTTTGGCATGTACTGCTATATTACTATGCCATTTGGTTTGAGGAATGCAGGCGTGACATACCAAAGGTGCATGAACCACGTGTTCAGAGAGCACATTGGTCGAACAGTCGAGGCTTACATCGATGACATCGTAGTCAAGACGAGGAAAGCCTCCGACCTCCTCACTGACCTTGAAGCGACATTCAAGTGTCTCAAGGCAAAAGGCGTAAAACTCAATCCCGAGAAGTGTGTCTTCGGAGTCCCCCGAGGCATGCTCCTGGGGTTCATCGTCTTCGAGCAGGGCATTGAGGCCAACCCGAAGAAAATCGCGGCCATCACCAACATGGGGCCTATCAAGGACTTGAAAGGAGTACAGAGGGTCATGGGATGCCTTGCGGCTCTGAGCCACTTCATCTCGTGCCTCGGCGAAAGAGGCCTACCCCTGTACCGCCTCTTAAGGAAGACCGAGCGCTTCACTTGGACCTCTGAGGCCGAGGAAGCCCTCGGGAACTTAAAGGCACTCCTTACAAGCGCGCCCATCCTGGTGCCCCCCGCTGCCGGAGAAGCCCTCTTGATCTACGTAGCTGCAACCACTCAGGTGGTCAGCACCACGATCGTAGTCGAGAGACGAGAAGAGGGGCATACATTGCTCGTCCAAAGACCGGTATACTTCATCAGTGAGGTACTGTCCGAGACCAAAATCTGCTACCTGCAAATTCAGAAGCTACTGTGCGCGGTAATTCTAACATGACGAAAGCTGCGACACTACTTCGAGTCTCATCCAGTGACTGTGGTGTCATCCTTCCCCCTGGGGGAGATCATCCAGTGCCGAGAGGCCTCGGGTAGGATTGCAATGTGGGTGGTGGAGATCATGGGCGAGACAATCTCGTTCGCTCCTCGGAAGGCCATCAAGTCCCAAGTCTTGGCAGACTTTGTGGCTGAATGGGTCGACACCTAGCTTCCAACAGCTCCGATCCAACCGAAGCTCTGGACCATGTTTTTTGATGGGTCGCTGATGAAAACAGGAGTGGGCGCGGGCCTGCTCTTTATCTCACCCCTCGGAAAGCACCTCCGCTACGTGCTGTGCCTCCATTTCCCGGCGTCCAACAACGTGGCCGAGTACGAGGCTCTGGTTAACTGGTTGCGCATCGCCATCGAGCTAGGGGTTCGGTGCCTCGACGCTCGCGGCGACTCGCAGCTTGTCATCGACCAAGTCATAAAGAACTCCCACTGCCGCGACCCGAAGGTGGAAGCCTACTGCGACGAGGTTCGGCGCCTGGAGGACAAATTCTACGGGCTCGAGCTCAACCACGTCACTCGACGATACAACGAGACTGTGGACGAGCTGGCTAAAATAGCCTCGGGGCGGACAACGATTCCCCCGGACGTCTTCTCCCGAGACCTACATCAACCCTCCGTCAAGACCGACGACACGCCCGAGCCCGAGAAGGCCTCGGCCCTGCCCGAGGCACCCTCGACTCAGCCCGAGGCACCCTCAGCCACCGAGGGTGAGGCACTGCGTGTCGAGGAAGAGCGGAATGGGGTCCCGCCTAATCGAAACTGGCAGACCTCGTACCTGCAATATCTCCACCGAGGAGAGCTACCCCTCGACAGAGCCGAGGCTCGGTGACTGGCGCGGCGCGCCAAGTCGTTCTTCTTGCTGGGTGACGAGAAGGAGCTCTACCACCGCAGCCCCTCAGGCATCCTCCAGCGATGCATATCCATCGCCGAAGGTCAGGAGCTATTGCAAGAAATACACTCGGGGGCTTGCAGTCATCATGCTGCACCTCGAGCCCTCGTTGGAAATGCCTTCCGACAAGGTTTCTACTGGCCAACCGCGGTGGCCGACGCCACTAGAATTGTGCGCACCTGCCAAGGGTGTCGATTCTACGCAAGGCAGACACACCTGCCCGCTCAGGCCCTGCAGACAATACCCATCACCTGGTCGTTTGCTGTGTGGGGTCTGGACCTCGTCGGTCCCTTGCAGAAGGCACCCGAGGGCTTCACGCACCTGCTGGTCGCTATCGACAAATTCTCCAAGTGGATTGAGGTCCAACCCCTAAACAGCATCAGGTCCAAACAGGCGGTGGCGTTCTTCACCAACATCATCCATCGCTTTGGGGTCCCGAACTCCATCATCACCGACAACGGCACCCAGTTCACTAGCAGGAAGTTCCTGGACTTCTGCAAGGATCACCACATTCGGGTGGACTGGGCCGCCGTAGCTCACCCCATGACGAATGGGCAGGTAGAGCGTGCCAACGGCATGATTCTGCAGGGACTCAAGCCGAGGATCTACAACGACCTCAACAAGTTCGGCAAGCGATGGATGAAGGAACTCCCCTCGGTGGTCTAGAGTTTGAGGACGATGCCAAGCCAAGCCACAGGCTTCACGCCGTTCTTTCTAGTCTATAAGGCCGAGGCTATCTTGCCCACAGACTTAGAATACGGTTCCCCGAGGACAAGGGCGTACGACGACCAAAGCAACCAGACCCACCAAGAAGACTCGCTGGACCAGCTGGAGGAGGCTCGAGACATGGCCTTACTACACTCGGCGCGGTATCAGCAGTCCCTGCGACGCTACCACGCCCGAGGGGTTCGGTCCCGAGACCTCCGGGTGGGCGACTTGGTGCTTCGGCTACGACAAGACGCCCGAGGGCATCACAAGCTCACTCCTCCCTGGGAAGGGCCATTCATCATCGCCAAGATTTTGAAGCCCGGAACATACAAGTTGGCCAACAGTCAAGGCGAGGTCTACAGCAACGCTTGGAACATCCGACAGCTACGTCGCTTTTACCCTTAAGATGTTTTCAAGCCATTCATATACCTCGTTTTCTCTTTACATACGCAAATAAAGTCTAACCATCAAGGAAGGGTCAGTCTTGCCTCAGCAAAGCCCGACCCTCCCTCGGGGGCTAGAAGGGGGGAACCCCCTCTGCGTCAAAATTTTCCTCGAAAAAAAGTCTTTCGACCAGAACATTTTTCGCGCTTTTCGACTACTTCGATAGTGGGATCCTGAAAACGACGGAGTACATGTAAGCGGCAAGGCCGACCGAGCCGAGGGACTCCTATGCCTCCGGGATACGGATACCTCACTCATCACCTTCTGCGATAAGTAACTCATGCTCGGATAAGCGATTCTGTTGACCGAACAAGTCTTAACGCTCGAAAACTTCTCTGACGAAACGATTTTTCGTGCCTTCTCGACTTTATCGATAACAGAATCCTATGGACGAGTAAGAGTACACGTAAGCGGTGAGGCCAACCGAGCCGAGGGACTCCTACGCCTTCGGGATACGGATACCTCACTCATCACCTTCCGCGATAAGTAACTCTCACTCGGATGAGCGATTCTGCTACCGACAAACAAGTCCTAATACTCGAAACAAAGGGAAAAGAAACACAGCTTTATAACACGATGATGATATGTTTGAGCCTCGGCGGCCGCAAAAAACATACGCACACTACAGACAAACTGTTCCTGCAGGTTTAGACATCAACAGAGGGAACAACAACACCCTTGGCGTTATTTCCACCTTCGGCGGGATCTGGCCCGGCCTCGGACGATGACGCGGGCGAAGGATCTCCACCTCGAAGGAAGATGTCAGCACCGTGCCTGGGCCATCGCCGCTAGGGTCTCCTCCTGGAACCCGGCCCAAGCAGACGGCTTGACCGGTCGCTCCGTAGCCTCAGCCAGCTGTCCCCTGACGACATCAGCCCGGCGCATGGCCTCGGCAGCCCGACTCCAGGGTTGGTCCCGCTAGTGGATGACCCGGCCCGGCGCCAGCCGCCACTGCTGCGCCTCCTCGGCCTGGGAAGTCACCTACTCCTGGGCCGATGAAGCCCCTTTTCGAGCCAACTCCGCCTCCGTCCATACTGGCACCGCTGCCTCTGGCTCTGGCTCATCGCAAAGCAGCCGAAGGTTCCTTAATTGAGCAAGAGGAGCTTTGAGTGGCAAGGCCGACCGAGCCGAGGGACTCCTACGCCTCTGGGATACGGATACCTCACTCGTCTCCTCCCACGCAAAGCGACTCACACTCGGTTAAGCGGCTTAGCTAGTCGACAAGCGAGTCCCAATGCTCGAAACAAGGGGAAGACACGGCTTCACGCCCAAATACACAGATGTTCAGGCCCCGACAGCCACAATGAACATACACCGGCACTCAAGGTGCCATTACAAACGGAACTCCGGTTCCACTCCCGCGGGTACGAACAACCCCCCACATTAGAGGGCCTGCGGGACGACGAACTCCAGGTGGCTCGCCGTCGCCCACCCCTGCAGCAGCGACAACGACCTCCGCTCTGGGTGGCCAAACAGCAGCAGCGATGACCTCAGGGCAGACGCTGCTGCGACAAGGCCCTCGTCCACGTCCCCACTCGAGGGGCGAGGACAAGCTATCAAAGCCAAAGAGTCGGGGGTCGGTCCGTAGCTGGCGCCGACGATCTCGTCGGCGGAGAAACCTTCTCCGGCTGCTGCCACCACAGCACCAACGGCGGCGTCCACCTGTTCACCAACACCGCACCAGCGAGCGCCGGCCGCCCCAAAGCGCACCGACAGGTCCTCACTCCTGCCCTCGCCGAGGCCGCCCCAGAACACGAGCATCGCCCTCGCGGCGCGCGACGTGCTGGGCAACCCTCTGGCGCGGCTGACGGCACGAGGAAGATCTGGACGCGGCCGGCCTGTGCGCGGCACAACCGCCGCCCGGACGAAGGATGGAAAGCTGCACCCTATCCAGGAAGCAGCAGTTCGCCTTCCCCCGCATGGCTGGAGGAAGCCTCTGCAGGGCTGGAGGATGCCTTTCTCCCCAAACACTGGGGGAAGAAAAGGGTTACCAACCCACGCAGAGGCAACCCCCGGCTCAGCTCTCCCTCCACCTTCGCAAGGATGACGAAGATCCTTGAAGCTGAGGGCGTGGCGGAGGCTGCAGCCCGGCTTGCTTCTCCCCACCAAACTGTCCATTGGTGAGGGAATGCACCCGGGCTGCACGACGAAAATCCTTGAAGCCGAACGACGGCTGAAAGGTGCCAACCTCCACGAGGTTGCGCTCCTCCCACAACAAGACGAAGGCAACATGGGCGCTCCCCATCCGAGGGCTCGGAAGGCGGAAGGGCGCGATGCATGAGGAGAGTGCGAAGGCGTGGCTGCCACCCAGGGGGCCAATCCCTTTTTAAAGGCGACTCACCCCACTCGCGTCCTCAGGCGTCGCGGGCTAAGTCTTCACCAACGCGCTTAAAGGTCCTCCCCCGACGACACAGGGGCTAGGTCCCACACGACGTGCAAGCTGGCCCAGGACAGAAGAAGCCAAACCGCCGCGCGCGGAGCGTGTAACCGCCCAGCGGTTACAAGCACTCCCCCGTCTTCGCCTAAACCAGCGGGTGAAAGGGCGGACCGCCATGCAGGCGGCATGCAACCGCACCACGGGGATGCACCCTTTCGACTTCGACGCGTCCAGCATGGAGTCCTAGGCCCACACGCAGTAACCGGCGCGCCGGTTACTGCGTGCGAAAAACTACACCGCCACTTACGCCAATGTTGCGCCTTCTCGACTGCGGAACCGGTGCCACGATTCGGGGCAACCCTGCGCATGGACCAACAGTGCCAGCCAAGCACGTCGGTCACGGGTCAGTCAGCCGCAGGAGAAGGCGCGACGATCGATATGGCTAGAAGTGGGCCGACAGTAATGGCGACAGCAGGCGAGCGGAAGCGGCGGTCAAATCGTCTGCAGGCTCACGTCCCCTCCTGGAGCAGCAGGAGAGCCCTCTCCCACGGCGTGAAGACGACGCGTCCGTGTTCCATTCCTAGAACGACTCGCGCACGCACAACGGCTGCCCCGCGAACCACTCGTCCCGTCGCATTAACTCCGCGGCAGGGCAGGCGACACCTTTGGCAGGCGAGGCGGGCGACGCTTCACCTCCGCCATAATGACCACGTCAAAAAAGGTGCGCCACATCGTTCAAATTCATATCCTTTTCCTCTTCCCCTTTCTCTCTCTTGCTACAGGGACCAGGAAAGGGGATACTCCGAAAGGGATCCTTCTTTGCGAAGGAAGCGGGCCCCGAGCCCTCCTACTGATCAGGGGTTCGAAGGCTAGCCCCTCGGAAGGATTCGACAGCCACCCCAGAGCACTCGGGCTCCGCGCCCACTACTGATCAGAGGTTCGAAGGCTGGCCCCTCGGAAGGGTTTGGCGGCCGCCTCAGAGCACTCGGGCTCCGCGCCCACTACTAGTTAGAGGTTCGAAGGCTGGCCCCTCGGAAGGGTTCGACAGCCGCCTCAGGCCACTCGGGCTCCGCGCCCACTACTGATCAGGGGTTCGAAGGCTGGCCCCCCGAAGGGTTCGACAGCCGCCTCAGAACACGCAGAGCGAGGGATGACTCTGGGTACGTCTGATACATTGTCGAGGCTCGGGCTACGCTCCCGAGGTACCCTAGGACATTTCCGAGACCAGCAGGAGCGATTCTGTAACGGAATCCCATCAGAGGGAGGCATCGAGCCCTCGGACCCTATCAAACGGGACCGGGTCCGGCAAATCACGTGCAGGTACTTTTGGAGCGCGCCTCTGGGCCACTAGCCGACCCTTATCAAACGGGACACGGGCGTCCACTCGGATCACCCGTTAGCAACTCATTGGAGACACCATGTTCGGCACCCTCCGAGGGCAACATGGCGCTTTCCCCTCCTCCTCCTTGCGGAAAGGCAACGAAGGGGCGTATGAAAAAAGCCGAGTCAGTCCTTGACCGTCCTCTCGCCCTGTGCAGAGGCTCGGGGGCTGCTCTCGCAAACCCGGCTTCGGCCAAACCGTTGACAGCGTCAACATACCAGCCCGAGAACTCAGAACCTGACTATGCACCCGGGCTACGACCAGTTCGCATGAGGGAACAACTAGATCGGCCGAGGCATCACGAAAGACATTAAGACCTCGGAGGAGTCAAACCACTCCTCCGAGGCCTCGGGGGCTACACCCGGCGGGTGCGCTCGCGTGCACCCACCGGAACAAAATGTAACCGAGAAAGGCCGGTCCCCTTGCAAAAAAGTGCGACAAAGCCTCCAAGCGAGTACTAACACTCCCTTTGAGGCTCGGGGGCTACTGTCGGGGACCATAATTAGGGGTACCCCTAAGACTCCTAAACTCGGCTGGTAAACACCATCAACACAAAGCTGCAAAGGCCTAATGGGCGCAATGCAGGTCAAAGCTCCGCCCGCTCAAGGGACACGATCTCGCCTCGCCCGAGCCCGGCCTCGGGCAGGAACGGTAGACCCAGGCAGATTCACGCCTCGCCCGAGGGCCTCCTCAAGCAACGGGCGCACCTTCGACTCACCCGAGGCCCAACTCGGGTGGGCTTCGCAGTGAAGCAACCTTGGCCAGATCGCCTCGCCAACCGACCGTATCGCAGGAGCATTCAATGCAAGGATCGCTTGACACCTTATCCTGACGCGCGCTCCTCAGTCGACAAGGCCGAAGTGACCGCAGTCACTTCGCCCCTCCACTGACCAACCTGACAGGAAAACAGCGTCGCCTGCGCTGCTCCGACTGCTGTGCCACCCGCTAGGGTGAGGCTGACAGCCGCCAAGTCCGGCCTCAGGCGCCATAGGAAGCTCCTCCTCGCCCGACCCCAGGGCTCGGACTCAACCTCGACCTCGGAAGACGGTCTCCGCCTCGCCCGACCCCAGGGCTTGGACTCAACCTCGACCTCGGACAACGGTCTCCGCCTCGCCCGACCCCAGGGCTCGGACTCAACCTCGACCTCGGACGACGGTCTCCGCCTCGCCCGACCCCTAGGCTCGGGCTCAACCTCGACCTCGGACGACGGTCTCCGCCTCGCCCGACCCCAGGGCTCGGGCTCAACCCCGACCTCGGAGGAGTCTCCGCCTCGCCCGACCTTGGGCTCGGACCGACCACGTCGTAGGGGGGTACATCATTACCCTACCCCTAGCTAGCTCAGGCTACGGGGAACAAGACCGGCGTCCCATCTGGCTCGCCCCGGTAAAACAAGTAATGATGGCACCCCTGGCACCCCGCATGCTCCTATGACGACGGCGGTTCTCAGCCCCTACGGAAGCAAGGAGACGTCAGCAAGGTCCCGACAGCCCCGACAGCTGTGCTTCTACAGGGCTCAAGTGCTCCTCCGACGGCCACGACGCCACATGCACAGGGCACTAACACCTCTCCGACAGCCACGTCGGCATGTACATAGGACTCTGGCTCCTCTCTGCCGGACACGTTAGTACACTGCTACACCCCCCATTGTACACCTGGGCCCTCTCCTTACGTCTTTAAAAGGAAGGTCCAGGGCCCTCGGACGAGAAGGTGGCCGCGCGGGGGGACGGGCTGATGAACAGGCTCTCTCCCTCTCCCCCGCGAACGCTTGTAACCCTCTACTGCAAGCGCATCCGCCCTGGTCGCAGGACAACACGAGCCGCGGTTCCCCTTTCCGTTCCCCCTTGTGTTCCGTCTCGCGCCGACCCATCTGGGGTGAGACACGTAGCGACAATTTACTCGTCGGTCCAGGGACATCTCGGGGTCGAAACGCCGACAGTATTCATTTTAATAATTTAAACAACAGATTTAGTAAAACTAAAATATGCACAATACAATTAAGGGGATGATAAATACATATGTACAAAAAACGAGAAATTATGCCATAATATAGTACGTATAGATGATGAGATATAGAGGCTGCTGCTAGAGAGAAAAGAGATATAGAAAAAATAATCTTTTAAAGGAGACTGTAAAGACCGAATATATAGGATTGATATAGAGCACGTTGTTGGTGACAGTCTTAGGCAAAAAAAGGCTTCTTCTTCCTCATGACACGCTCGCATGCAAGAGGCAAGGGGGTTGGAGGCGAGACCAATGATCAACTTAGCTAGGGCAAGCACGACAAGCCATAGCAGCCCATAACGCTTAAATGATAAAAACAAGCTAAAAATGTGCACAAGTGAGGGACCATATACATTAGCTTAAAACTTATAGTTATATCCATCTAGCTAACAAAACATAAACTTTTTTTTAATTTATACTATATAATCAAGCATAATAATTAGTTGCACGTGTATCATTATGGTTTCTATATATGATATACAGTTTCTTTATACAACACCATCATGAGTTGTAGTGGTTAGAGGCGAGTGCTCTCTTTCTGCACATCACGGTTTAAATCTCGACAGCTACACTTTTTTTAAATATTTCGCTAGCGTGCTGGATCGTTGGCGGCTCTACGACCAGTGCTTACAGTTAGGGCTCAAGTGCGGGTTGCTTTCCTACAGTGGCACATGAGAGCAGAGCGGGGGACGGCAACAATGAAGGAAAATGAGGAAGTGAAATAGAAGACGAGCAATAATGCTATCTCTCTATAACGAGTGTTGTTAGTGAATATTTTTTTCTAACTCTACTAAATTTGGATTTAGTAGAGCACCTCTTAACATACTTGACTAATTTGATGAATCTAGAGAAATCATCGTTTTGATAGATACGATTTATGGTAGAGCTAAAAGTGTTATGCTAGACAAATTGAATCTAAATTTGTTTTCTAAAATATATTTAAGCTCTACTAAATGGAGCACAAATGACGGAAGCATATTCTCTGTAGTTATGTCCAGTCACTGATATATGGAGCTAGACTCTGCTTGGAGCTAGGGCTCCAATGGAATTTGCTTCCCTATAGTGGCACATGAGAGCGGGGGTGGCGAAAATGAAGGAAAATAAGGAAGTAAAATAGAAGACGAATAATAATGCTATCTCTCTATAACGAGTGATGTTAGTGAATATTTTTTCTAACTCTACTAAATTTATTTTGGATTTAATATAATACCTCTTAACATACTCGACAAATTTGATGAGTCTAAAGAATTCATCGTTTTGATAGATAAGGTCTATGATAGAGCTAAAAGCGTTATGCTAGATGGATTGAATCTAAATTTGTTTTTATTTATTTATTGAAGCTCTACTAAATGGGGCACAGATGACAGTGAAGCATATCCTTTGTAGCTATGTCTGATCATTGATATACGGGTCTAGACTCGTATCGCCTCGCACGTCAGTGGCATATCTTTAGCTACGTTCTTAGACATAACTATAGATGATCTAATCAGAGATGGCATACCTTTATTTTATACTCGATTGTTGAATCACAATCACTACACATCTTTAATGTAAGAGTTTCTTTGTCTCCTCTCATGTGCTGCTCAACGAGCGGTCGCCCTTCCCACACGAAAAATGCGAAATAAAAAAAAATCCAACCTATATCATCGGAAACATAATGGTCACCTCCTAACCATTGCATCTCGTGTTCATTTGTGTTGTACAAAAGATAGATATTATAAATATAGAAAAATCATAACAATAGACGGGCAACTAGCCAACTAGTAGTGTCTAAGAGGAAAACAAATGAGAATCACAACAGCGTTATCTTCTCGGCAAGAGGTTCATGTGGCCTCCCATACGTCTTCAACTATGCCCTTTGTTGATCGACATATTTAGAGATGGCAATAGATAAATACTCATCGAATATTACTACCCCATATCCATACACACAACAAAAAAATAATTCCATCGAATCATCCATATATATTAGTAGGTATGGATTTACACCATACTCATACCCATACGCATGTGGGTATGGGTCACCCGTCGTACTACATATACCCACAAAGATTAAACATATATCAAAATGGTATATTATACAAATGTTAAGTATATCCATCTAAATGCCATTATAAAATTTCTAACATCATTTAACCAGTCATTCAACAACACTAAAGATAATTGGATAAAGTAGCAACACTAAAATAGTACTATATGACATATTACATAGTCATCAAATAGTCGTTAAGCCTTTTATAACATTATAGCCTAAAATATTGTTAAATAGTACAAAAGATGGATGACTGAAGCCCAAGTGCATACTTTTGAGCTAAATTTATACTGAGTATTTTATACCCATGGGTTAACGGGTATGAATAAGGCCAGAACGTTAATATACGTTTTTCTATTGGGTGAAGATTTTTGTCTAATAAAAGACCTATAGATAAAATATTTAGTTAATATATATAGTCTAATTGAGTAAATAATCGTATCGGATCGCGGGTAACCGTTTCCCGCCGTGCCGCTCCAGCGAGATGTGCAGAGGTTGTCTTTGAGGACTACAGCTACAGCAATCGGATACGTACGGTACACCCCCAGCGGGCAAGCTACAGCAGCATACGTTAGGTAGCACGTGGGTACTGGAAGACAAATAAGACCGACAGGCAAGCACTCGCAGGCCTCTGCCGCCCGAGACCACTTCCGCCGGTGCGTCCAGTCCACGGGGTAGAAGAAAGGTGCACGTCGTCTTTGCGTACGTCTCCACCCCGTGCCGGCGCCGCTCGGTAGGCGGACTGGGGTGACGGCCGTGACGTGACGCGCGTCCCGAGTCGGCGACGGTAAATTCTGAAAAAAGCTTTCTCCGTCGTATTTTTCGTCGTCTCCAACCGGTGGCCCACCACCCGGGCGGACTCCGCTCGGAGCCTCGGTCCTCGGCGCCCCCACGATTGCGTTGCGTCCCCACCGCTGCTCCCGAGTCCCTCCGCGCGCCGCTCTTCCTCCCGTCCTCCTGCCTTGCCTGCCTGCCCTCCAAGCTCCAAGCGACGTTTTTGGTATGTTTTTTTTTGTCACCGTCACCCCGTGCCGGGGCCCGGAGGCCGGGGCTGCCTGGCACCGCTCGGTAGGCGGATCGGGGTGACGGCCGTGAGCCCGTGACGTGACGCGCGCCGCCCCGCCACCACACCACAAGTCGGCGATTGTAAATTCTGAAAAAAATGCTTGGCCCCCCACCCGAGCGGGCTCCGCTCGGACCTCGGAGCACCCACCACATCATCACTGTACTTTTTTATATTTCTCCTCCACGATTGCGGTTGCGTCCCCGCCGCTGCTCCCTCCGCTCTTCCTCCCCCTCCGCTCCACCCCTTCCTTGCCTGCCTGCCTGCCCTCCAAGCGACGTTCCTTGTGTCCCCGTCGCCTTCCTCGGGCTGGGTCCCGACTCACGAGATATAGTTGCGGCGGGGTTTCCTTCTTCGAGAAAGTTCTGAACTAGAGGAGCCGCGCGGCGCGGGCGGGCAGAAAACCGGAGACCCTCGCCGGTGCAGGTGAGCTCCTCTCTGCATCCGTTTAGTTAGTTCAGAGGTTCTTGGGGACGTGTAGTTTTCTTTACAGCCTGCGGGTAGTTCGTGTGAACCAGGGCTGCTAAAAAACCGACCATTTTCGCAAGTTTTCAATGCGTACTCCCTATTGTTTGACTCGATTTAGTTTCGAATGGAGCCAGTCCTTCCGTCCTTCTGAACCTGGGAGCTGGGAGTGCCAAAAAAAAAACCGATCTTGTGGCGAAGCTTTTCTTTAGTGCGTGTCGAGTCCTATTGAAATTGTTTGGGCAGGCTGTACGTGTGGGCGTGAATATGTGGGGATCCTTCTTCGGACTGGGAAAGGTTACACCAGACTACCAGAGGAGGCTCCATAAAGTTCTGGAATGAGTGGGAGGGCGGGGTTCAGTGCCTTTGTGGAAATGCGAATATATCTTTCCGCGTGTAAATTTCCTTCCACTCTTTCTTCCTAAAACTATGGCGCACTGAAGTAGTCGCTGTTGCCTGTAGCCCGTAGGTGCTGGGTAAATGGTCATGTATTCGATTTGGGCGATCGACTTAAAGCCTGGTTGACCAGCTGACCTTATGCAGTGGCTTTGTACTTTCCCAGTCGCCAATTCGCCATCGGTAAGATGGTCCGTGTCTCGTGTTTATTGCAGGACAATGTAAGCACATGTCAGGACCAGTCATGCGAGTTGAACTTGAATCTTGTTCTGTCAGCTGTGAGCTGTCACTGTAGGAATTGTGTACAAGTTCACAAAATTTGATCATGTATTAGCTTGTTGCCAGTCGATAAATCCAAATATATTAAAGATGAACTCAAATTTGGTTTTTTACCTGGAGTTTTGCCTTGTTTCCAGAAACTCATGAGTACCATGCAAACATTTTCAGTTTTAATGGATGTTCTACACAGCAGCTTCGCAGTGTTGTTTTTTTTCTGGAAGTTGGGAGTGATATTTTGTACTATTTACATATTAATAACTGAATGTAACAATAGTGCCATTTTGGCGCAGGTGTTAATTCTGTAATCTTGTCAACTTCAGTTAATGGTTAATATGAGGGACATTGAGACATCAAACGACGGACAATTGGATGAGCCCTTAGGGCGAGTGTCCATAATCTCTTATGGTTCTGGGCATATGCTCAATGACATTACATCATCTTGTTGGTTTACCTATTTGCTGGTGTTCTTGACGGATGTGGGACTCAGTCCAGGGTATGTGCTTTCTTGGTTACATCTTATTTTTCTCCTATCGTAATGGGTTATACTCTGTTCTCTAGCATGTTGCTAAATCGCGTGGAATTGGAGGCATTTATGCACTCACTTTAGCCTTGTTTTAAGTCTATTTACTCTAGTGCGACATGAATTTTACCTCTGCTGCTATGCATTAGGAAGTAAATTCATGTTTAATTCCAAGTTATACTACAGAAAATATTTTACTGCAATATACTCTAAAACATCCTTGGTAAAAAAAGTTCTTTAAAACTGTCAAATGTTTGCACAACTGATCATCACAATTTTGATGTCCCTCTTTACTACTTGTGCTAGTAATGTTCAGAAAGAAAAATAATGGTTTACTATGCTAAAAAAACTAGTAAGGCAATAGCAACATGTCAGTTACTAGGAAAGTGCTTACTAATTTTCTCATCCATGGCATGTCGTAGGGTCTGTCTAAAATCTTGAGTTGTCAGATTTGATCATGCTTGTTTATCCAGGTTTTGAGTAATATTGAGATGCTGACAGATTGGAAGTAAAAGCTTCAGGATTATTTCAGACGCTTTACTTAATAATTCACCTTTGCAGCGATGCTGCTATTGTCATGCTTTCTGGACAATTGGCGGATGGCTTCACAACAATCTTTGTTGGGGAATTGGTATGAGCCAAGAAATAACATGATTTATCTATTAGAAGTTGCAATAAAATAACATTTAATTGATTCTCCTTTTAGCCACAACAAGCTAGATTCATTTTTAGCATTTACTGTGTATGATTCTGGGGGTAGATATATGAAGTTATGATCATACCATTTCTGTTCCAGATGGATCGCTTTGGGCATTTCAAACTGTGGCATGCAGGAGGATCTATTTTAGTGGCAATTTCCTTCTCGTCTGTTTTTGGTAGCTGTGTTCCTTGCAAACTTATGGGAACTAATTCATCTACTTTGGAGACTGTTGGATACAGCACATTTGCCGCTATTTTTAATGTTGGTTGGGCAGTTACTCAAGTCGCTCATATGTAATGGCTTTTCTTTCTCTACTTCTCTCCATGCTTTTCTATGGTTTCAGAATTACATTTATGGATATCTTTTATATGCTCCTAAGGTCTATGGTAAACTGCATGTCATCAAATCCAACTAGCCGGGTTTCACTTGTAAGCTGTCGTAATGCCTTCACGATGGTTAGGACACTCCACTCGATAATTCATTCTACCATGTCCAAATGACAAAGTAATTGCATCTGATGTTCTTAATTTTCATGCTTTTGCTAGGTTGCAAATCTTAGCCTGTATGGCATTGCTTTATTGATATTTACTATATTGCAGTCAGTGAACGTAATGTTTCAGGTACTCTCTTGTATTAACTGTTTTGTATTTCTATGTTTCTTATATTGTTGATTTTATTATATTTTTAAATACTTTGGCCAGTATCGTTGGATTGCTTATGTGTCCATTTCCATTGGATCTTGCTTTGTTGTCATCTTCTTGGTTGGAACCAAAGAGCCAGGGTAAGATGGAAACCTTCATAACCCCCCCCCCCCCCCCCCCCCCCCCCCTAGTTTTTTTATCTCTTCTTTTTTGCTGTTCTTGAACAAAATCTTTATCTTCAGATCAATTCGGCACTGCGTAGATAAGAGTCTTTCCAGAATTTCATGGACCTACTGGTTCAAGAAAGTATTGTACTACCAAGTTGCTCTAGTCTATACTCTGACTAGACTGGTGACTAATGTTTCACAGGTATCTTGTAATCTTTTGCTCTGTGATATAGGGATGAAATCGTCTCTTCTTTTGGGAACTTCTAAAGGCATTTGTACTTTTCATTCTGTTTACAGATGCGCAGTTCTCCTGCGTGTTCGATAAAAAAAAAACTTTAGTTGATTTATGTTGTGCTCCCTTTTGGCCATGACATATTCTACCAGCCGTGTCAGAGAGTATCTCACTATCTCCAGTAGGTTAATATACTGTACTCAAGAGTAAACTTCCCTTTTTACTGTAAAATTACCAGCAAACCAAGGCATGCCAGTACGTAACACAATTTATTAATTTGTGTCTGAGAGTGTTTTTCAGATACATAGCAAGGTTTAGATTATTTCTGGGCATAGTGCCTTTTTCTTTGTGCTTGTAGATGTCTCGTGTTAGGAACATATGCCTATCTCACTAGTTTTTCCTTAGCTTTTTCTTTGCTTTTTACCTTGAACATGGATTCTATAGTTGGTTGCGGTTTCTCTTAAGGGCACATGCTACACAGGGTGGTTAGGCATGAGTACTTAAAGAGAGAGAATGTTGTCACATCATTAAACACATGTATAAAAGTTAATCATTCGAATGCAAACAACAACAACAACAAAATCTTTTAGTCCCAAGCAAGTTGGGGTAGGCTATGGTTGAAAACAAGTTCTTAAAAATAGGCTTAACTATGTTGTTAGCACACCTTAAGCACCCGAGCGAGCTTAAGCATCGTATCCAGTTTATAAAAACCTAGCGTTATGATATGGCAAAAGAAAAACGAAACTGATTTCTTAGATAATCACCTCCAGTAGTCCACTGTACATGCCCTTATAGAACCTCAACTTGCTCAAAATAGCATAAGTTGGTGTATCCATCTTCAGTTTGACATGCTAATGAGAAAGTGTGCATATAGGTTCATTGTTTCCTATGGTGTTAGATGTTACATATCTCAAAATTACTTATTAATTTCTGCATTATAAATGTAAATATACACATTTCTTTCAACAAGGCAGTAGTGTGTTTAATATATCAATTTCAGATCATCCTAGGCTAATTGAATTATTAAAAAAAGGCTTAGACATGTGGCGAGGGGACTTTTTAACCCTAGCCTGAAATTCACTCACACAGTAGTCAAACTTAGGACCCGAGGAGTACTACTCACACCACCTAACAAACTCTACTAGAGGCCTTTTGTGGCTAAGTGAATTATTATTATACATTATAGTTTATTTATATTTTTAAGCCATGAATATTACCAAATTACCATTTATGTTTCTTGGACAAATTAACGATCTTCTTTTGTTCATTATCACAAAGTTCTGGTGTATGTAGACTTGCATTACCTTTATTTAAGTAGATTTAAACTATAAGACCTGTCATTGGAGCTTCAACCAGATGACCCGTCAGTGATAACATTTCATTTATCTGAACAGGCATTTCTTGCTTTCTATGTAATCAATGATTTAGAAATGAGTCAATCCTCCAAAGCATTGGTAAGTCCCATCTGTTTGTTTTGGCTCTTGTGTTTAGTTTGTCTTTATCATTTGACATATCCTTGTGGAAGTGTACTCAACTCAACTGATGGACATGCTACTGCAGAAATCTTAAATGATTGAACAAACGAGTGATTTATTATATTCAGTATAACTTATTATCAACGAATTATGAACTTTGAATCCTCAAAAGTTTCTAAATTTAAGCCTTTTCTGAAACTAAGCTTGCTATCTATGAACTCTAGTACATTTGGTGGTCAATTCAGATAACCTGATGGTTAATAGTCAAAATAATTTGAATATTGAACCATATGTTAGATAAAATTTGTTTTTTATTCGTCTCCAGTGAAGATACAACCGCATTTTAATAACCTGTATTCCCTCCGTCCACAAATGTTTGTCGCTATGGTATTCATGCCAGTCAAATTTTCTAAAGTTTGACCAGATTTGTAATATATTAGCAACATTTGTATCTTCAAATAATTTTACTACAAAAATAGATTCTAAGATCTATCTAATGATACTAATTATGTACTATAGATATTAATATTTTCTTATATAAATATGGTCAAAGTTAAAAATGTTTAACTCCTTGAAAAGTGAGAACGACCAACATTTGTGGACGGAAGGTGTGTCAGTTAGAATTAGTAGTTTGTCCCTTTTACATATAGTTTTGGTCGTGGTGTTACTTTGTGTGAGCGGCATGTTGTGTTAGAGTGAAGGGGGTCTTGGCTTATGGGCCTTTGTATTTGGGGCTGACAAGTCTTGTCTCTCTATGTTTTTTTCCTTCTTAATATAATGATGCGTTGCTCTTCTGTTTGTTCAAAAAAACATATAGTTTTCCCCCTGGGTTAATTATTTTTCATTCTCCATTTCAGGTACCTGCTATTATCTACATCTGCAGTTTGATAGTATCTGTAATATTACAGGTCAGACTATTTTGTTAATATCTAATTTGTCTAATTGAATTCTTTCTTACTCAACTCAATTACTTCCAAAACTGTTTATAGGAGACTAGATGGTCAAGTTGGCGTCTTAAGCTTTACTTTTCAGCTGGAGCAGTGCTTTGGATATTGTCAGGTCTTGGAATTGTTTTTCTACCGAGCAGAATGCACAACCTCATGTATGCTATTTCAATCATAATAGGAGCTGCGAATGCACTTATGACAGTAAGTATACTGTAACTTCAATTAGCACCTGTACTTCCAAGAGATGATACAAACTTTAGGATATAAGATTTATTATAGTATGTTGATTAAATTTTATACTATGTAGCTAATTTGATAATACACACATTTAAAGAAAAAAAATCTACCTGTAAGAAGCTACATTATCAATTTATCATGTCATAGTGGTATGCTCTAATTCTGGCCCACCGTACCTAGTTGTTAGCTTGCTAATGTATCGAGTATGCTGGCCCTTAAATTTCTACCCTGGCCTTCAGGACTATCTGGTTTAGCAAATGTGTCCTTGCAGATCAGTTATGTTATATATCTTGGTGAGATGTTACATATCAGATCTGTTATATATCTTGAGATCGAACCTGAGGAACTAGGTATTTTTTTCATTAAGAAGAGAGATAGGCACCCAAATTTAGTCCAAGGGTTGACTTGAACCTGGGTGATTGGGTGCATGGTCACACCTCTTAGTCTCTCACCTAACCAGTTGAGCTAGGCTCACTTCCTATTCTGTCCTAACCTTGAAAAGCTGACTTATGTATGTGTGAAAAACTACATCACTAGTTAAGAATTGACTCTTGGTTGTCTTGTTGAGTGTCCTATGATGTGTATGCTCTAATGGCTGTGCAGCATTGGTGTGTTTCTAGTGGGTGCTGTGGGTATCCATGTGGTGTTATAAATCTGGCTCTTTTCTCCCCCTTGTAATGAATCCTGTGTGTTTGAGAGAAAAAGAACCAGTTGCGAACTCAACATACCATGTTATGATGAGATAAATTTTGTTTAGGTATGTCTTAGTTTATTTGTTCCTGTGTCAATGTTAACATTGTGCTGCAACTTCTTTTTTTGAACGTTATGTGCTGCAACTCCTTACTATGAGTGTTTTATTTGCCCTTTCAATTTAAATGTTATAGTATCCTGTTTAATTTCAGCTGAATTTCATTTACACATATTTTAGTGTATGCTCTTGTGATGCAATGGGAGCCACTTAGATAATTTATCTTTCCTGTGCTTTCGTTGATACCAGGTGACAAGTATTAGCATGGAAGGTGTTTTAGTAGGAGAAGATCTAAATGGTTGTGCTTTTGTGTATGGCTCATTAAGTTTTGTTGACAAAGTTTCATGTGGAGTAGTTCTGTATATTCTTGAGTCCTATCAAGGTAATTACTGCCACTATCTTAATACTTGCACATCATCATAAGCAAAATTGGCTTGTAATCTTCCGGTGAAAGTTTTGATGAGGTTAGTATTTCGCATGGCAGGGAGTACAGAGATCAGATCAAATTTAGGAACAGCATTTGGCTATTCAATTACAAGACTTGGCTTGGGCTTAGTTCCAGCTGTCTGTTCGCTGCTTTCATCAATAGTGGCTTATACCATGGACCTCCCTGACTCTGATACTCGGCGGAGACCTTTGGTGGAGCCCCTTCTAGTATAACTTCACTGGTGACCTGTTACAGTTTCATCCTGAACATTTACATTAATTGCTCGATAGAATGATCTGGAGCCTGAAGATACTACTGACATTATAGGCAAAGGAGCAATCGGGTACCTCTGGTCAATTCTCTTTGACTTCATATGTATAGTCTGAATAAATTGTGGTGGAAAACATGTACTCAGAAACGTTGAGTAGGGATTAGAATTTATAAGTAGCATAGGGGCAAGAAGATTAGTATTGATCATACTGCGCTTACGAGCCATTCTGCAATCCAATGTAAATATAACTTACCTTCATTGTTCGGTGCAACGCATTGCCTGCCTCCATTCTCAAATATTTGACGCCGGTTCATTCTTTGAACTAAAAACGTCAATTCGAAAGCAGCAAAACTGCCAACTAGTCACATATATCAATTGACAAGAAAAAGAATGTCTTTGGTCCTTGTTTTACAGGACTGTAATTTCATTGTAAATGTTCTCAGGGTGTACATTTCATATTTATATTGGTGGATACAATAATGTTGCTATGCTCAGGTAAATTAGTTCGTTCTCTTTTCGCTCCTTTCGGTTCTCATTATTATTAATAAAATTTGTGCTGTACGGGTTTTCGCTACAACCAACCCTTAAAAAAAACAGTTCATCCCATGTTTACTTGTCATCTGCCACCTTCCAGCCCTATCACATTCACACATAGGTGTAAATAATATACAATTGTGAGAAAGTTCATTTTTTTTTGTTTTAAACTGACTCCTTTAGCAGTTCTGTCATAGAAATGAAAATGACTATATCCAAGTGCCGAATAATAGAAGCTGCAATTCATTTTAAGGATTTCTTTCTCCGATGGCAGTGTCAAAAAATGTATGTACAATGTGGCACATGTTGCAATTTGCAAAGCTTTCAGCAGTTCTATTGTTGCATCGGATTCCAAATGATTTCAGCTGCTTTGCAAAGACATATTCAGTGCAGTTCTTATATGCAATTTTATTCAAAACCGCATGAGTATAACCGAGTAAGAGCATCTCCAAGAAACGACATAAAAGCTCTTCAAAACCTTGTTTACAGGCGAAATCTGGATTTTATTAATCAAACAGAACCCTATTCGTCACCCGCAATTATTCGCGTCCCTGAAACGAGGTCAGGCGTCCCTCAGATTTGCGGGAGTAGATTTCTCCCCCATCGGAGTCCTGTTGTAACCAGCGACATGCAATCAAAAAAAAAATCCTAGCGACATGCACTAAATGAGCTAGCGATTTAGACAAAATAGGCTTAGGATTTTTAAAAGCTGGTCTAGTTTCGTTTTCAGTTTTTATTTTAAGGGAACTGATGGAGTAACACTTGTTTCACCCCTACAAAATTTTCTGTATGTTCTCCTATAATCAGTTTTTGGGGAAATTTTTTACATTACCTTTTGGAGTTTCTAAGTACGAAATAGGCCCCTAACTGTGGCAACGCTTAGTGCATAAAAATGTCTATATTGTTTTGAAGGGATTAGATTCAAAGAAAAGGCACAGATAAACTTACCTAAGCTGCGGCCATCAGCTGGGCTTGTTTGTTCTAGCTTTTTTTTGTTGATTCTAGCTGTCAAAAGTTGTTTCAGACTCTTAAACACCTATCTTTCCAGCCTGTTTTTATGAGAATCGTTTTGGTGAAAACCGTCCAAAATCAACATAAACACATAATTGACCGAATCGTCATGATAGAAGGAATTCATCGATTTGTAGATTCTAATCCCTATGGCCCTCTTCATCTTCCCCCGCACGTAATTCAAACGATAGAAAAGCTTATCAGAAAAAAGCCAACACAAATACTAGTGTCATCATAATAAGTGTATACCATAAATAAATTCATGTACACCATTGTTTAATGAAATTTATTCTTCAATACACTTGGCACCCATCGACTAATGTGTATGACTGACTAGTTATGGCAGTATGCCAATCTTATTTTCTTGTTTATATGGACTACAACCTACTCCCTCTATCCCAATATATCGTTGGTTCTAGCTCTTTATTTTTGTGTCTATATTTGAATTGATAACAATAAATCTAGACACACATATAATACATATATCAAATATTATATGAATCCATTGACACTAAAAAATAAATACTATTTTAGGATGGAGGGAGTATTCCTCAAGGTGAGAGCGTCACGCATAAGGCTGCCTTAGTAGCAACTGTTATTGCTCCTTTCTACAAATATAAGAGAGTTTTTCTCCTCTATTCTCTATAACAGCGTCCTCTAAAGCATCCTCTAAATATAAATGATGTTCCTCCATCTTTTATACATAGAGATTCTCTCTCATCTCATTTATCCATTTCAATACATTAAATAACAGATTAAGTAAAATTATAATATATATTAAATAATTAAGACGGAGATGCTCAGGTCTCCGACCCTTTTATGGTCGGGGGTCGGCCAGACAGAATCTCCCAAAGGTCGGACAAGCCCACACGAGTACACGACTAGGGATGTCAACGGATCGGATTCAGATCGAATATTGCAAATATTCGTCCGCAACCATATCCGCGGTTGCTACCAATATTCGCTCGCGACCATACCCGCAGGTAGAAATTTATATCCATGCCCGTGCCCATCGGATTTCGGACGGGTTTCGGATATCCGTCGGATATGACAGACACAATCATTTATTCAATAGCTTAATTAGTTAAATTTCTTCCCAATTCACCATCATACACAATTAAAACTTAATAAAAGAATTATTATGGGCCTACGAGCCTCGGTTAGAAGCACTAGAGCTTGGAAGGGCCAGCCGTCAGTGGTGCTACGGTCTATGAGACTTAGAAGGGGCCATGAGGCACAGCGTAGGAAGCCATCAATGCTATAAGGGACAGCCAACAGTGGGAAATTAGGACCGTTAGGCGTGGGGTTTATGGTGTTAGGATTTGTTCTTTGCTATGTAATATGGGATAGGCTAAAAAATACACTATAGGTCGATTTCGGATATCCAACGGATAACCCACGGGTAGAAGGTAATATCCTAATCCGTGCCCGCCCGACTTCGGATCGGATTCGGATATGACCCACGGGTCAAAATATGTATCCATACCCGGCTCCGTCGGGTCGGATATCCGACGAATATCCATATCCACGGGTCAAAATTGCCATCCCTATACACGACTGTTAAGAAGACCGCTCATCTAGAGGTTGTTGTCTTAAGTCAGCCGCTTTTAATAACTTTTTTCGCAAGTGGGTGCTTTTGTGGGTCTCGTTGTCTAAAACAATGCAGTCGATTGCTCTGTAATCGCCGCTTGAAAAAAAATGAGTGCTTGTAAAGACCATTTTCTAGTAGTGTTTTTCTTTTCTTTGTTTATGAATGTCACGAGGAAGAAGTATTCCACCAAAATTGCCCTCTATTAGGTTTGGACCTAAAGTTTAGCCAAATAGTTTTAATAGTAAATCTCATATCCACTAGCGGTGCTGCTCTACTGTGAATTCTAAATCCAGATTCACTTTTTAGGGGTTGTTTATTTTGCTCTCAATCCATATAGATTGTGTGAGATTGCGTGGGTTTCAATCCTAAATAAGCCAAAATCTTTGATAATTTTTTTCTAATCTCATCCAATCCATATGGGATAGAAATAACCGAATAAATCCTTAAAAAGTGGAGTAGTCCTAAGTTAACTTTTAGTATCATTAGATATACAAATTGTTTGGTTGCCCTAACTACAGTTGTGGCTGCATTTTCTCTGTCTAAGACCGAATTTTTTGTATTTTGGCCCTTTCTAAAAAAAAATCACGTTTAGACCCTAAAAAATTTTAATGTCATTTTTGGACCCTTTGCTCGGCGCCATAGCCTATGGCGCCGAGGTACGTGCTGCGCTGGCACAACCCGGCCGACGTGTCGCCGACGTGACACCGAGCTCGGCGCCAAGATCTATGGCGCCGAGCTCGAATGTATAACAAGAAAACTTGTTTAGCTCAGTCAGTAGAGCACAAGGTTTTTAACCTTGAGGTCGTGGGTTCGAGCCCCATTGTGGGCGTTCAATATTTTTTGAATTTGTTACCGTTTTTTTTTGTCCAGATTTTTTTGTCACAGATTTGTCCGTCCAAATTTATTTCTCATATAGATTTTTTTTTGCTTTTGCAACTGATTTGTTTATTACATTTTTTATTTTTTTTGATAGATTTTTTGGCGCGTCGCATAGGAGTACATTTTTCTACGGGTCTCCTGTGCGTTTAGGCCACCTCACTTGTGGAGCTGCACCACGCGTGCTCGCCGCCTGCCGGCACCGAGCGGGCGCTGGAACGCCTGGACTGCTCGTCCGCCAGCGCTGGACACGGCGTAGGGCCGCCTCCGTCCACAGAGAGGCTGTGTCGGTCGTGCGCAGGCTGACCCTGCCTCGGTGGAGGATGGCCAAGCCAGGAACGCCCTGCTGGAATAAAAAAGACTTGCTAAGGTGCTCCCAGCATCCCTCGTTTTTTTACCGATGACTCGCTCATTATTATCCGAGCCCAGAACCCGAGTAATGGACTTCTAATTCCATTTGGTAAACAAAAGGAATGACGCTCTTCTAGCTACATATCAAGTCGAGCCATTCTTAATTTCACTTACTTTTGAAAAAAAACTACTAGTATTTATGATGTCAAATGACTAGTATTAGATTTATCATATAATACATTGTTATAGTATAACTTCTTTAATTATATCCGTTGATACTATTATTTATAAATTGAGATAATTTTGACTTGGGCCGAATATCGATCGAGTTGCATTTTTTGGACATATCTAGTACACTAATATTATAGTGTATGTACAACGACTATTTCTGTATTAATATATATTACCTATTTTAATAACCTATAATCAGTCAGTATATATCTTTGTCCACGCCATATCACTACTACGGTATACGGGAAGGCTTTTTAAGGACGAATGTAATAAACAAATCAGTCACAAAAAATCTAGATAAGAAATAAATTTGGACGGACAAATCAGCGATATAAACCAAAAAATCTAGAAAAAAAACAAATCAGTGATAAAGACAAAGTATTGAACACCCACTATAGGGCTTGAACCCACAACCTTAAGGTTAAAAACCTTGCGCTCTATCGACTGAGCTAAACAAGTTTTGTTGTTACACATCCGAGCTCGGCGCCATAGATCTTGGCGCCGAGCTGACGTCGTTCGGGTTGTGCCAGCGCAGCACGTACCTCGGCGCCATAGCCTATGGCGCCGAGATGTGTTACCTCGGTGCCATAAGCTATGGCGCCGAGCAAAGGGTCCAAAAATGACATTAAAATTTTTTAGGGTCTAAACGTGATTTTTTTTTCGAGAAAGGGCCAAAATACAAAAAATTCGGTCTATAAGACTACCGTTGCAGCAACCGTAGCAAGCTATAGTGAACGATTTGATATATTTTAAATATATTTTTATGATAAATTTTTTGAAGCCATAAATGATGCTAATATTTTTTTATTAATTAGCGCCAACTATTTTGGGACGAAGGAAATACCTAATTTGTAGTAAGGTAAGGGACAGTCATCTCTATTTGTGATGGGTATTAGCCTTCTCTATTTTTAAGGAAAAAATAGTTATTTATAGATATAGGTGTAGATATAGATGTAGATTAGATAGATAGATATAGATAGATAGATATGCAGATATATAGATATATATGTAGGTAATTACGCTACTTATAGGTTTAAAACTATTGTTTGTTGTATCGGTTACTCTAGGTTAGTTTGCAATTATGCCAGTAACAGTAAGACACAGTCCCAACTATTTACTACAAGGATACTGTGCGCGTTGTTGTGGGACGTAGAAATAGAGCTGTTGCATTATGAGTTTGACTTACATATTTTTGCAACGATTTGGTCAAAATCGGGTAAGGTAAAGAATGGCAGAATTAAAGCTACTATTAGAATAATATTAGGTTGAATTATATGATGATGAAACAACAAACAAATATATTATATGGATGTCTTGTTTTCTTGATAGATTAAAAATAATAATTGCACTTATTGTAGATTACCTGTATAACTTTTATAAAAAAAATTAAAAATTAAGGGTGTGGAAGAAATGAGGGGGAGACAACAACATTTAGCGAGGATGTGTTGATGACTTCTGAGATTGAAAGTATTGAGGTGACATAGATAACTTTTATAAGCAGTTCGCTTAAAGACAGCTGTTCTACAGTGGTTCCTCTTCACACAGCAGCAACCGTGCAGCGCTGGGCTGTTGATATAGAAAACTAATGAAGTTCACTTTTATAAGATCTAAAAATATAATATAGATTAGCGGCACTATGAACTTTTTTCCTTCATGCTTAACAATTCATCATAAAACTGAGACATATGTGCTTATGCTCATGTATGAAGGGAGTATCCCTCCATCTCAAAAAGAAAGATGCTCAAGGTTCTATGAAGATTCAATTATCTCGGGATTTGTAGAAAATACCAATATCTCTCTTCATCCCAAAATAGAATATGTTTTACCTTTTAGTATTTAATAACATTTATTGTGCACCATAATCTCTCGTATAATGTTTAAGAATGCTTGATTTCTTTTTAAAAAGGGAGAATAACGTTCTTTACCGGATGGATATATAGAGTACTCGTTTCATTATGCCCCCCCCCCCCCCCCCCCCCGCGCGGATTCCTGAGTTTACCGGTGAAATCCACTGTTTTGCACTAAGATAAAAAAAGGGGTAAAACGTTTGGGATCTTTGGCAAGGAAATTAACACAATGAATATTTCTCAGGTGTAATTATAGATTAAATTGTTGCGTATCCTAAACTGGACTCGGATAGTAGCGCACCCATTTTCCACGTAATAAAAATGTTCGAAGAGTCCACAACACCGCTAGAAAGGACTCATGAAAACTACACGTGCAAACACTAAAAGAGCTGTACACTAGCTGCTCTGCCCAAGCCAAGCGCCTATAAAAGAGAAGGCCAGATCCCAGAAGAGCCCCTCGAAAGCGCCCAGGACCCACAAAAGTACACTACAAAGCTGTGCAAAATGGCTCCTCCAGCGATTGCCGCCATGCTCACGATGCTTCTGCTGCTCGCCGTTCATGCCTTTGCAGGTTTGTGTTACCCCGCATCCTCCATGCATTTCTTTCTTTCTTTCTTTCTTCGAGATCATAGGTATAAGCTCATATCTATATGTTTTAAATGGGAACAAACTTCATACACTTTGGCTAGCAGTACGTAACTAAAGAGTTATGTGCCATGAAACTAGTTTGATATGTTAAACTCCTGTCGCCATCAGCCATTCAGCCTATGTTAAACTTTAGATGTAGATGGTTGAAGCTAAAATATTTAAATGAACACAACACATTTTCTCTATCTCTCTCTCTCTCTCTATCAGATCAGAGTATAAGGTGCTAGAAGCCTTAATAAATTCTAAGATCTATATAGATTTGATTTCCGTCCACGTCTGTCCATTTGTGGGATCTCGGGCAGGTCACGTGGAAAGCGAGCATCTGGGCGGAAGGCAAGCCCAAGGGCTGCAGGAGCCTCCCCTCGTCGCCGGCGGAGCGTTCCCAGATAGCCAATGTGCCGAGACGCGTCTGTACAGAGGGCCGTGCGTGGAGATGCTGTGCGCGGCCGCTTGCCTGGTGCAGATGCGCCATGGCGGACACTGCAGGGGAAACTTCGTCAAGGGCCGCTGCTACTGCCTCTCGTGCTCCTGATAGTCGCCTAGTGAGACGTTCGTTCACGTTCGTGCCGCGAATACGTACAGCGATGATGATGGAATATTGGAATGGAATAAGAATAATCATAGACTATCTTCAGCAGTTCATCTCCAGATGAACTCAACAGGGCTGGACTTGATGCACGTCGTTCTCCCATCCCATGCATCCCACAGGATGGGCCCGAACCACGCCGTCTCGCGCTATTCTTCTTGCTCCTGAACACGGCCTTGTAGCTCATCTTCTCCTAACTCGTCGAATTCAAGCGTCCTCCGCGTGACGGTCACCGCCACCCAGTGGCGAAGCTAGAGCAAAACTGAGGAGGGTGCATTTAGTCTTGTGGGTGCATAATTTTTTTTTTCTAGGGATGCATATATGGTGAAATTTTAACTAAATCTATAGGATTGATATTTTGTGGGAGATGCATTTGCATCCACAGTGTTGAACCTAGCTTCGCCTCTGCCGCCACCGGCTGGTCCGGCGCCACGACCCACACGGGCACACGACGTAGGCCTAGTTTCTCTCTATAAATGTACGGTATAACACATACGCATCTAGGTTTTTGCTTCTTCCTCTGCCGCGTCATCGTACTTTATCCCGATCTTCGATGTGCACCGTCGAACATGAGAGCAGGTCTCTTAAAATTCGTTGTTCTCAGCGTTCATGTTGATGAATTAGACATTTTTCATGACCAACAATAAATAGTCTGGTTGTATGTTCCACAATAAGTAACCTAACAAGTTATCTAACAACATAATTATATAAATGCAACACAATTCTATCATAACAGATAAACTGAAATATGAGGTTAAATCAGATGACGCTTCTTAAAAAACTTACGCCATCTCCTTGTGCAGGATCTCGAAGGCGATGAGTTTCAGAGACCTGCTCTCTCAATCTCACATGGATAGGTTTGGTGCTGGTTACCTGACACCTTATATAGGACCATTTCCACGAACCGATAAGGACTCACGATCTTATCTGCACGTTATGCACAAGCCAATAGACTCGCGTTCCAATAACGGCTTAGATCCTTATCGGGATCGGATAGGGCTCTAGACTTAAGAACCAAGCAACCAAAAAATAAAACGGTAAAAGAAAGCTGCACCGCGGCAAGGCGAGGAGCCCCATTTTGCTGGACCATTCACGCGCATGTCATGCGCCCTTCGCCCTGCCCCATCCAGGCGAGTCGAGCATGCACGTGTGGTTCTTCACTCTCTCTCCCCCCATCTATGACTTAATAAATGAGTGTAGCCTTCATATTTAAACTAGTTCCACTCCATTTGAACTAGCAATGTGGGACTATTTGAGTCTTCTAAGATTTAATTGAATTTTCACAATTGGACTTAGCCCATAAATTCAACAATTCCTACACCTAAAGAGGACGAATAAGGTTTTTAGAGAGCGCTCTGTGCACTTCATGGACTTGTCGTCTCCATCGACTTCGTCACCACGACTCGTCTTCCTCTTGTCGCGCGAGCACTTCATGTCATCGGCAAGAACGTGGCATTGTTGTCATCTTCTCTACTTGATCGTTATCAAGAAAGTATGATCATCTCCCTCTAACCATAAATTTCATATTGTGTTTGATAATCTGTTTAGATATGGTTCTGCTAGTGCAATTTTTAATTTTAATTGGCATGGTGAGATCTTGCTTGTCACATTTAGTTACACCCATCTCGAACAGTTTACCTAAACCGTTTCCCATACCCAAATTAGGTAAAGGAAGATATTATAGACACGTCCAACGGTTTACCTAAAGTTTACACGGAAGGTAATCTATCCATCCCAGGTGGGTACGGGTAAACTGCTTAAAATGGTCGTGTTTCTCCCCTGCTTTACGTATAGATGTCCAATAAACACGAGGCCCGCGAGCCCGGCACGAAACCCGTTGTTTGGGCTCGGTCCGAGTCCGGCACGGCCCGGTTCTATGCGGGCCCGGGCCCGGGCCGGCACGAATAAGCGGGCCGGGCTCGGACAAGAAACTAGGCACGGTGGGCTAGCCCGGCACAACCTGTTTACCTATAAGTCTGTTAATCCCGCTTTTTTACACTAAAACGTGCTTACCGACCCGTATAGCTCGTTTTTCGGCCCGTTTTTTTCGTGCTAAACGGGCCGGCCCAGCCCGCTTAGGCCCGCTGTGGGCCGGGCTCGGACAGGAAATTGAGCCCGCGTGCCTAGACGGTCTGGCCCGATTTTCTAACCGTGCCTAGCGGACCGGGCCCAAAATGGGCCGGGCTTCACTGGGCCCGGGCCGGACGGCCCCTTTGGACATCTCTAGCTTCACGCATTTTGTTTCATTGATCTTGCTCCACTAAAACAGCCAACAAATTCCCGCGGTAGTCAATTACTGGTAATAACTAGGCCAGGGACATTTTTCTTTTGGACCGACTCCGCAGAAGCTTCTTTGTGCCCCTTGTCCAATCAAACTTCCATCACCTCTGATGTGAATGAACTCGTACTAGTAAACTAATACAAAGATGCTGGCACAGTGCATATCACAATCTTTAAAAGTACATATGTAAAAACATGAATATTATAGATTGTATTTATTATATTAAAACCATAATAAATTATAATTCACAAGCACATGTGCATATCGCAATGGTGTGTGTGTATATATATATATATATATATATATATATATATATATATATATATATATATATATATATATATAGTTTATCTATTAAGAGCCCTGGGCTCTATCTAATTAGAAAAAGCCCTGACCACCCCCACCAAACCGGCAGATCAGGTCATCTATACATGCACCACAGGTTCCGTTTTACGAAAAAAAAAATAATTGGACCTGTGCCACACCCACGCTCACTCCATGCTATGGTCAACCACGACCGAATCCCCCTGACCCACCACATGGCTCCAAGCCATCCCAGGTGCCCCAACCGCTCGAACCCTAATCCAAAATCGTCGCCGCGTGCGGCCATCTCTGCCACTCGCCGCCCCCCCTCAATTCACGCCCCACCCGCTGCATCGACTCCCTCCGGCGCCCCGCCTCCTGGCCCAGATCCGTGCACCCCTCGCCCTCTCCGGACTCGATGATTCACAGATCCGCCCAGCTGCCCAGGCACCGACTACCGGCGTCCGGATCTCCTGCCCCAATAGCCTAGTTTCGGATCCCCCCACCGCCGATGCCCCACAGGTCAAGCACCGACCACCGATGTCTGACGAATGAGCGAACTCCCCGCGGATGCAGGAGGAGGAGGAGGAGGTGCACGAGCGACCGCCGACCGTCCGCGTTTCACCATCCCCTTCTCCGATCTCAAGGTAACCTTCTCCGGTGTTGAAACCATCGGGGGCTGCGGCCACCTGGCGAGCTGGTGCCCGCAAGAGGTGGTGCTGACTGCTGAGGCACGAGGCGGTGGGCGTGTTCCTGACGCACTGCGGGTGGAACTCGACCATGGAGAGCCTGTGCGCGGGGGTGCCGATGCTGTGCTGGCCCTTCTTCGCGGAGCAGCAGACCAACTACCGGTACACGTGCGTGGAGTGGGGCGTGGTCATGGAGATTGACCAGGACTTTTGGCGGGAGGCGGTGGAGGAGAAGATCCGAGAGGCGATGGGCGGGGAGAAGGGAATGGAGATGCAGCGCCGCGCGGGAGAGTGGCAGCAGACTGGTCTCCGTGCGACGCGGCCCGGAGGGCGTTCATACGCCAACCTCGACAAGCTGGTCGAGGACGTGCTCCTCTCGGGTGGCGGCAAGAGTTCTCAGGAGGGTTTCACTTCGCACACCGCCACCGTCCAATGATTCGGACTGAACATGGATGGTAGTACACCAAAAGAGAAGTTTGTGTGAATGTCGAGGCAAACCAGTAAATCATGGAGCATGTGATGGAATGGAAGGACCGAAGGAGCCAGTAGCGGAAGAAGTTACTTCTCGTAGCAGGCAAAAATTGGAATATGAAAACCTGGAAGCCAAGTGGGTTAATCTCTAATTACTATATTTTATTCCATTAGTTCGTAGAAGTTTTGGTCCCTGTATTCAATGTAATAAGGACTTACATTATTTTAGCCTCACAATTTTCTTTAATGGTCTAGCTTTGTAATTGATAACATAATTTTTTGGTTGAACTGTCATAAATTTATGTCAGTATCCATATATAGTATGTCAAAAGTTAACATTTCCTACACTTTTCGTTGGTAGGATTTGTCCGCTGGTTTGCTAAGGCAAGCAACATACATAGTCTGCTCGTCTTGGATCCTTCAGGTTTGTATAGTGTGTTACTTTATGATCAATTGACCATTCATTACCTCCGCCTGATGGCCCTTATTAACAACAGTAAGAACTAACTAAGAATGTGCGCTAAGATTTTTCTTGCTATCTGAAGTGGTAAATTTGTTAATCCTAATTCTTTGTTGAATGGGTATGGGGGTTTTGTGGGTGGTGGATGGTGTTGTGGGATGAGATCCTTTAGATTATGTTGTCTAAGAAATTTGATTTGATTTTGATTAAGAACCGATACCTGCGAATGGGTGATATGCAACTTTGTTGGTTAACAAACACTTGTTATATGTGATTTATGTTGCTGGCATCATCTATCCACAAGCAATTGAAGTTTGTGTTCTAGCTGGAATAGTCTTCTTCGTTGCTCATCATGCATTATATAACATATTGTAATGGTTTGCATTATCATGGTATTAGATATTTTCTTTTATCTTATGTCTGAAATGCTAGCAACATAATGGTTTATTATATACTTGAGCAGCTACTATGCACTTTCATTTCCTCTATGTATTTCCTGGTGTGGTATTTGATACTTACTTTGCAATGTATAGCAGAAATAGAATTGAGGGTATCAATGGAGATGCATGTAGATGAACTCAGTCAAGTTTCTATCCATTGTGTGTGTGTGCGCGCTTATTTGACATCGTGTTCTTCCTTTTCATGGGGTAAACAGGAAAACATTGGGCTTCAAAATTTTTGTATGGCTCGATTGTGGTACTAGAAATGTATAATAATTGTTCTAAAGAAATGTTAGAGGATAAAGAAGTAAGTTACTAAAGTTTTGGACTGTATTCTTCATTTTCAACTCACTTATCCTATTTCTTTCAGGAATCATAAAAGCATATGGAGGAACTATGTATAGGCTACAAAGAAGCATAAGAAGCATTTTATAGCAGAAGCCAAGTGTTCTGATGATTTTGTTTTTTCAATTGTGTTTTCTGTTATTAGCCCGGCATGCACATATATTGACATGATTTATGGCATGGCATCTGCCATCTTTGTTATATTTATGACATCGTTCTTGATTGATGTGTGCGACATGAATGATGGATCTTTTTAACATCCTGACCATCATTGTGTCGCTCATTATCGTATTTTGTATATCATTTATGGGTTCACGGATATGAAACGACAGGTTTCTTATTTTGAGATCTGAACCATGTGTTGCCTTTTGATTGTTACATAATAAATGGTCCTGTCGATGTGTTTTACGTTCAAAAACTTCTATGCGACATGCACGGAAACTAACACTAAACATGCGCGATTTAAACTCTGTAACTTTTTACGAAACAGATCAACGATTTATGCTAAAATTCACACTCATTTACGCTATTTTGGATCATATTTTACGCAAAAATCCGCCCGAGCCATAACCCGCGCATGATCGGACGCACGCGATTTTTACGACGTAATTTTTGGGCCACATTCGTCGTTATAAAACAAATTTATGATTACACTAAAATTTGTACACATTTACGTTGTTTTGGTTCACGTTTTACGCAAAAATTCGTCCGAGCCAAAACCTGCGCACGATCGGACGCGCGCGATTTTTACGCCGTAATTTTTGGGTCTCATTCATCGTTACGAAACAGATCTATGATTTACGCTAAAATTCATACCCATTTACACTGTTTTGGTTCACGTTTTACGCAAAAAATCGCCCAATCCAGAACCCGCGCACGATCGGAAGCGCGTGATTTTTACGTCGTAATGTTTGAGCCCATTCGTTGTTATGAAACAGATTTACGATTTACGCTAAAATTCCTACTAATTTACGCTTGTTTAGTTCACGATTTACGCTAAAATCTGCCTGAGCCAGAACCGTGCACGATCGTATACTTGGCTGGGGCTTCCCGTACTAATGGAAGCCCTGGGCTTCCATTAGTTCGTCTCTCTCTCTCTCTCTCTCTCTCTCTCTCTATATATATATATATATATATATATATATATATATATATATATATATATATATATATATATATATATATATATATGAGCCACATTATGTCATGCTGGTGCGAGCCCACCCTCGAGACCTGCTGCCATGAAAGCAGGGCCCCTGCGCGTGTTCTTCAGAGACGCGGGTCACCATGCGAGGACGCTAATGCTATTGCTAAGCCACATCGTCTCCAGCACTCGCAGGAAGAGAGAGAAAGGATGGATCAGACGAGAATCCATCCTGGTCCTGTAGTGGAGTCTGGAGTGCGAAGCTCCAAGAGAAGAGCACACGCAGACGCAGATGCTGCCAATGCGTTTCAGAGGGTCTCTGATCAGAAAACGGCCCGTGTGTCAGGCCCTGCGAGGTTGTTTTCAGCGACGCAAAAGCAGGAGGTACCTACCTGATTCTGGATGGACGGCTAATAATCTCCTCGCCTGCTCAAAAAAAAAAACCCAGACAAGCTGAAGGAGCCGTCGAGGAGGTACGTCGTAAACTTGGCCGTCGTCGAGGTCCCGTGTGCACAGCACAGGCACAGCTGAGCTGGGCCAGCGAGAGCCCGCCCTATGCTTCAGGCGAGATGACACCCACTTCAGACGGACAGACACGGCGCGGATGGACCGGTCCGTCTGGCGTCGGTGTCATCTCTCCTGAGCGTAGGACGCACACCCACAAATAATCACGGCTACAACCTGCAGGGTTCGGTTCTGCTTGCCGCACGCATGCTGTCTTGTCTTGTATATATAGAGGCAGAGGCGGCAAGCAGGGGCGTTCATGCCGGGTAGCTGGTGACGTCCAGCCTTGACGTGGCGACTGACGACGAGGCACACTGTGCGGTGACCGGCGATCCAGCGGTCCGGCTGGAGCTCGTGCTTTCACACGACAAAACGTTGACGCCTTCAGCGCCTCTGTCTGTCACTGGCTCACTGAGCGCGAGCCGTTCAAGCGAAAACGCAATGGTGCGCTCCGGGCTCCGCTGTCTGTCTGTCTGTCTGTCACCCAATATTTTTGTGCCCAGGACCGACTGCCACTGACACCCGCAACAGTTGCCCGAGCAAGACCAGGCAGTGAGTGCAGAGATATTCCTCATGTTCGTGTGTGTGCCAGCAGCACAGCAGAAGCTGCCCCAGTGGTTGTGGTTCTGAATTGCGGATTGCTCTGGCTCTAGTTCACTCCACAGACCACATGGACAGAGGGGTCTCCAGGTTGTGACAAAGCAGGGGTCCATGGCCAGCAGTCCAGTGTTGGAACGGAGCGTTTGGCTCATTTTAGAATCATTGGTGTCTCCAAGAAACCTGCCAGTGCCATGGTAGAATTAAGCTGTACGGATACACATATCAGTGAACGAAGGGCAAAATAACAGGTCTGTTAACGGACCAAGAGAACTGTTTGCACGTTTACATCTAATGACTGCTTGCATATTAGTCATTGCCATTAATATATTACGTCCAGTGGACCTAACCCACTAGAAAGTAAGTATATTAGTACTGCACCCAAAGGAACCGAAGAAAAGCAACTGTATTGCTTTCAGAGATACCATGGCCTGCTGCAGATCAAGTGCACATGCAATATAGTCGCCAGATTGATCTGAAAAGGCATAAATTGACTCATTGAGCAACGCATTTTATTTGGAACGACCAAACTGTCTTGGTGGTTTGGCAATCCGTAGGCTAGAGTTTTAGGAGATCAAGTCTCGCTAGATGCATGCCAGTTCCTTTTGAAAGATACACGCGAAACAGACTTCGTTTTAATAAATGCGAAAAAAGACGCCTCTTTGACGAGGTCTGAAGCGGAAAAAAAAACCAAAATACAAACGAACGCATCTATTCATCCGTGAGTCCGTCTATCGTTTTCACGCTACCTACGACTACGGGAAAACCCGAAACAGACTTGGTTTTAGCCACTGGTGATTCAGGATGCCCCTTCTTGTGGCCCAATCAAATCATGAATGCTTCCCTCCCAAAATATTTCAGACTACTTATCTGCTCCATACGGTTTGTAGACATCGGTTTCGGAGCTGTTCATCGTCAAGAATTCCTCAAGTTTTCCGCTCTTTGGACTAGGATGGGTGACTGCTAAAGAATTTTTTTTTCTCTGGCTCCAATCCATTGCTTCTTTTGACTGGAGCTATGACTTTGAATTGTCGTCTTCTTTGGAGACAACTGGGAGCCTTGCTGTTGCCTAGGTATACCTGTCACCACTAGAAAAAATCCATACATGAGGACGGATCCACTGTCATCCACAGCTTTAAAGTATTCAGTCTTCGAAACTTTGCCTTCTGGATGCAAGAATGGGTTGTCCGAAATGGACCTGTAACCAAAACAAAGGATCAAGGGACAGCCGGACAGGGAACAGAGATACTTGAAGATCTTACCATGGTCTGAGCAAAATCCTTCCAGAGAGGTGAAGACCATATAATCAGTGAAGGATCTTGTGTACGTTCATAAGAAATCCTTGTGAAGATCCGCCAAATCTGTGTCAATAGTGGATAGATAGATCGGTGCACACACGCCTATAATGATGATGCTTACTTTCATGAAGCGCCAAAGAAAAAAGAAAGAAAGATAATTGGCCGGATATTCGTTGTTGTAGGTTGCTTTTGTATATACAAACGACGGTTTCCTGCAGTGGTGTACTGGTGTTGTATATACATCCATGTATTCTGCATCGACTGTATCACTGTTTATTGAGCGTTCCTTAGCTATTTCGATGCTCCATCATTATTACGTGATGCTTTGGAAGGGTGATGATGGATGGGTGGCCGCTGCAGCAAGTTTTGTGGGCGGAGCTACAGTACAATAAAGAGGATGGCTATATAGCTACTAGCTAAAATGTATTTATACTATACTTAAAGCACCAGTTTCAACGGTCGTCCAACATAAAATGTTAAAAAAACGGTGCAAGAGGTGGGGTTTAAACCGATGCCCTGATGGAAGAAAGGCGGGAGACACTGGATGAAGCTGTCTAACTAGTAGAACATCATGCTTAAATGTTTTTAATATTGAATATAAATTGTATATATGTATATATGTTTTTTTTAAAATAAAAAATATAATCGTGTCGGACCGGGCCAAGGCTACAGCCCAAGCATGGCACGATATTCTTGGCTCTTGCAAACATTAGGTCGTTTCTGAGACCACATTGGCGTAATGTACTACATGGTATTTGAGGTTGCTGAATTGGATGGAGCAACAATGATTTGTCACACTAACAGTAAAATGAAAGGTTATTTGTTGATTTTAAACGTTAGTAATTGCTATTAAGTAGCATAACTTATATGGAGCGTATCAAGTTTTTATTGATGCCTGACTTTAGCAATCACTCCATATTTTGATCTATCTTTTTTATAAGTTTGACTTCATGTGACTTATTTAGAAACTTGAGCTCACAAATGTCGGGGACCATAATTAGGGGTACCCTCAAGACCCCTAAATCTCAGCTGGTAACCCCCATCAGCACAAAGCTGCAAAGGCCTGATGGGTGCGATTAAGTCAAGGATCGGTCCATTCAAGGGACATGATCGTGCCTCGCCCGAGCCTAGCCTCGGGCAAGGGAAGCCGACCCTGGAGAACCTACGTCTCGCCCGAGGACCCCCCTCCAGCAACGGGCACACTATCGGCTCGCCCGAGGCCCAGTCTTCACCGAGAAGCAACCTTGGCCACATCGCCACGCCGACCGACCAAATCGCAGGGGCATTTAATGCAAAGGTGGCCTGACACCTTTATTCTGACGCACGCCCTCCAGTCGACAGAGCTGAAGTGACCGCAGTCACTTCGCCGCTCTACTGACCGGTCTGACAAGAGGACAGCGCCGCCTGCACCGCTCCGACTGCTGAGCAACCCGACAGAGTGAGGCTGACAGCAGCCAAGGCCGGCCTCGGGCGTCATAGGAAACTCCGCCTCGCCCGATCCCAGGGCTCGGACTCGGGCTCAGCCCCGGAAGACGACGAACTCCGCTCCGCCCGACCCAGGGCTTGGACTCGGGCTCAGCCCCGGAAGACGGCGAACTCCGCTCCGCCCGACCCAGGGCTCGGACTCGGGTTCAGCCCCGGAAGACGGTGAACTCCGCTCCGCCCGACCCAGGGCTCGGACTCGGGCTCAGCCCCGGAAGACGACGCCGCTCCGCCCGACCTAGGGCTCGGACTCGGGCTCAGCCCCGGAAGACGGCGAACTCTGCTCCACCCGACCCAGGGCTCGGACTCGGGCTCAGCCCTGGAAGACGGCGAACTCCGCTCCGCCCGAACCAGGGCTCGGACATGGGTTCAACCCCGGAAGACGGCGAACTCCACTCCGCCCGACCCAGGGCTCGGACTCGGGCTCAGCCCCGGAAGACGGCGAACTCCGCTCCGCCCGAACCAGGGCTCGGACATGGGCTCAACCCCAGAAGACGACGAACTCTGCTCCGCCCGACCCAGGGCTCAGACTTGGGCTCAGCCCCAAGAGATGACGGACTCCGCTTCGTCCGACCCCAGGGCTCGGACTCAGCCCTGGCCTCAGCCAACGGTCTCCGCCTCACCCGACCCAGGGGCTCAGACTCGACCACGGCCACGGAAGACAGACTCGACCTCGACCTCGGAGGAGCCTCCACATCGCCCAACCTAGGGCGCGGACCGACCACGTCGACAGGAGGCGCCATCATTACCCTACCTCGAGCTGACTCAGGCTACGGGGAACAAGACCGACGTCCCATCTGGCTCGCTCCGCCAGATAGGCAATGATGGCGCCCCGCACGCTCTGTGACGACGGCGGCTCTCGGCCCCCTTACGGAAGCAAGAGGACGTCAGCAAGGACTCGACAGCCCCGACAGCTGTCCTTCCGCCAAGCTCCAGCGCTCCTCCGACGGCCACGACACCACACGAACCGGGTGCCAAAACCTCTCCGACTGCCACGACGGCATGTACTTAGGGCGCTAGCTCTCCTCCGCTAGACACGTAGCACTCTGCTACACCCCCCATTGTACACATGGATCCTCTCCTTACGCCTATAAAAGGGAGGTCCAGGGCCCTCTTATAGAGGGTTGGCCCGCGCGGAGAAGGACGGGACGGCGCTCGCGCAAGGCCGCTCGCTCCCACTCCCGCGTGGACGCTTGTATCCCCCTACTGCAAGCGCACCCGACTCAGGCGCGGGGCTAGCACGAAGGCCGCGGGATCCGCTCTCTCACGCTTGCCTCCCTCCGGCTACTTCCTTTCCCCCCTTCGCGTTCCGCCTCGCGTCGACCCATCTGGGCTGGGGCACGCGGCGACAATTCACTCGTCGGTCCAGGGACCCCCCGGGTTTCGAAACACCGACAGTTGGCGCGCCAGGTAGGGGCCTGCTGCGTGTTACGAACAGCTTCCCGTCAAGCTCCAGATGGACAGTCTCTAGCAACCTTTCCAGCCCGGGACGGTGCTCCGTTTCGAGAATCTTGAGTTCATGTCCCTCGACGGCAGCTACGACATGATACTCCTTCCCCCGCCGTGCGACAGCAACAATGGCGGTCAACAGCCCGCTCGCCGGCGGGGAAATCGACGACGCCTTCCCCACGAGGTGGAAGGACGACATTCGGGCTTATCCCGTCCCCTCCCCCGCCGACGGAGCAGGAGGCGGGGCAACCATGGCCAAGTGGGAAGCGGCACCTCGTTGGCTGTCGAGCGAGTCGACGGCGCCGGCGCCCCAACGGAGGGCGCGTCGGGCATCGATCCCGCGTCTGAGACGAAGACGAGCGCCGCCTCCCCGCAACACGCCAATCTCAAGCGAACGCACGACGCCAGCACGCTCACGAAGGACTTGCTGGGCGTCACCCTCGTACCCAAGACAATGGTGCAGTCAGTCCCAGACGCGACCTCGTCACCGACCGTCGACCGAAAGGTACCGACCGATTCCCATCTTGCGTCTTTTGGATTCGGCCTCGACCCACCAAGCGACTCCGCTTCGGTGAGCACTCTCATAGAGGCGAGTCCAAACCCTCTGGGGTATCGTGTGCGGTCACCCTGGGACCGACTGACGGCCGACTCGACCTACGAGCCCTCAGGGTCCGAGGAAGATGGCGAGCCCGACCTCTGTTGGGATTTCTCCGGACTTGGTAACCCCAGTGCCGTGCGGGACTTCATGACCGCATGTGACTACTGCCTTTTCGACTGTTCCGACGGCAGCCGTGGCCTCGACAATGAGGACCGCGGCCCAAGTCGTGAATGTTTCCACGTCGATCTAGGGGGTCCCGGCGAAGGCAACCATCTTGGTATGCCGGAAAACGGTGATCCCCCTAGGCCCGCGCCTCGCGTTGACATCCTTCGGGAGCTAGCTGTGGTCCCCGTCCCGGCGGGGGGTCCTGACCCACAGCTCGAGCGTATCCGTGAGAGGCAGGCCAGGCTTGACGAGGGAGCAGGAACGCTTGTGCCGATCTGCCGGGACGTCGAGCAGGAATGGGCGGTCCAACCCCCGGCCGGAGAAGCGCGTCATCTCCCCCAGGACATCCAGCACCGCATCGCCGATGACGTCAGGGTGAGGCCGCCGCCGGATTCCAGTGGAGTCGGCCAGAACCTGGCTGCAGCGGCAATACTCCTCCACGCGATGCCAGAGCCATCAACCACCGAGGGGCGGCGTATCCAGGGAGAGCTCAAGAATCTCCTGGAGGGCGCCGCGGTCTGACAGGCCGAAAGCTCTGCCTCCCGAAGGCAGGGGTTCCCCTCGGAACATCGCGCCGCGACTTCCCGATTCATGCGGGAAGCCTCGGTCCACTCCGGGCGCACGCGCAATACAGCGCCTGCAGTCCCGGGTCGCCTCGGCAACGAGCGCCATCATCACAGCCGTCGGGCCCACCTCGACGACAGAGCGCGCCGAGGCTACCACCCCAGGTGTGGAGGACGCTACGACAGCGGGGAGGATCAGAGTCCTTCGCTCGAATCACCCGGTCCGCAGGCTTTCAGCTGCGCCATACGACGGGCACCGTTCTCGACCCGGTTCTGAACCCCGACTACTATCACAAAGTACTCGGGGGAGACGAGACCGGAACTGTGGCTCGCGGACTATCGGCTGGCCTGCCAACTGGGTGGAACGGACGATGACAACCTCATCATCCGCAACCTCCCCCTGTTCCTCTCCGACACCGCTCGAGCCTGGCTGGAGCACCTGCCCCCAGGGCAGATCTCCAACTGGGACGACCTGGTCCAAGCCTTCGCCGGTAATTTCCAGGGCACGTACGTGCGCCCTGGGAACTCCTGGGATCTCCGAAGCTGCCGCCAGCAGCCGGGAGAGCCTCTCCGAGATTACATCCGGCGATTCTCGAAGCAGTGCACAGAGCTGCCCAACGTCACCGATTCAGATGTCATCGGCGCGTTCCTCGCCGGCACCACCTGCCGCGACCTGGTAAGCAAGCTGGGTCGCAAGACCCCCACCAGGGCGAGCGAGCTGATGGACATCGCCACCAAGTTCGCCTCTGGCCAGGAGGCGGTTGAGGCCATTTTCCGGAAGGACAAGCAGCCCCAGGGCCGCCCACCGGAAGATGCTCCCGAGGCGTCAACTCAGCGCGGCGCCAAGAAGGGCAAGAAGAAGTCGCAAGCGAAACGCGACGCCGCCGACGCGGACCTTGTCGCCGCCGCCGAATACAAGAACCCTCGGAAGCCTCCCGGAGGTGCCAACTTCTTCGACAAGATGCTCAAGGAGCCGTGCCCCTATCATCAGGGGCCCGTCAAGCACACCCTTGAGGAGTGTGCCATGCTTCGACGACACTTCCACAAGGCTGGGCCGCCCGCGTAGGGTGGCAAGGCCCTCGACGATGCAAAGGAGGAAGATCACAAGGCAGGAGGGTTCCCCGAGGTCCGCGACTGCTTCATGATCTACGGCGGGCAAGTGGCGAACGCCTTGGCTCGGCACCGCAAGCAAGAGCGTCGGGAGGTCTGCTCGGTAAAGGTGGCGGCGCCAGTCTACCTAGACTGGTCCGACAAGCCCATCACCTTCGACCGGGCCGACCATCCAGACTACGTGCCGAGCCCGGGGAGATACCCACTCGTTGTCGACCCCATCATCGGCAATGTCAGGCTCACCAAGGTCCTCATGGACGGAGGCAGCAGCCTCAATATCATCTACGCCGAGACCCTCGGGCTTCTGCGGATCGATCTATCCTCGGTCCGGACGGGCGCTGCGCCTTTCCACGGGATCGTCCCCGGGAAGCGCGTTCAACCCCTCGGACAACTCGACCTACCCGTCTGCTTCGGGACGCCCTCCAACTTTCGAAAGGAGACCCTCACGTTCGAAGTGGTCGGGTTTCGAGGAACCTACCACGCAGTGCTGGGGAGGCCATGCTACGCCAAGTTCATGGCCGTCCCCAACTACACCTACCTCAAGCTCAAGATGCCGGGCCCCAACGGGGTCATCACCGTCGGGCCCACGTACCGACACGCATACGAATGTGATGTGGAGAGCGTGGAGTACGCCGAGGCCCTCGCCGAATCCAAGGCCCTCATCGCTGACCTGGAGAGCCTCTCTAGGGAGGCGCCCGACGTGAAGCGCCACGCCGGCAACTTCGAACCGGTGGAGACGGTCAAGTCCGTCCCTCTCGACCCTTGCAACGACGCCTCCAAGCAGATCCGGATCGGTTCCGAGCTCGACCCCAAATAGGAAGCAGTGCTCGTCGACTTTCTCCGCGCGAACGCCGACGTTTTCGCGTGGAGTCCCTCGGACATGCCCGGCATACCGAGGGAAGTCGCCGAGCACTCTCAGGATATTCGAGCTGGGGCCCGACCCATGAAGCAGCCTCTGCGCCGATTCGACGAATAAAAGCGCAGAGCCATAGGCGAGGAGATCCACAAGCTACTGGCGGCAGGGTTCATCAAAGAGGTATTCCATCAAAGAGGTCGCATTTGCAATCAGTAACCAGATGCTCCTCAAAGGTCGGATTTTGTTGAAGTTCCATCTCCTCGAAGAGTTGCAAAGTGAAGATATGTAGCTGAAGTAAAGCTATACCCATAACCCTTCTAAGCCAAATCTCGAGGACGAGATTCCTTTTAAGTGGGGTAGATTTGTAGCATCCCAAAAATTCAAATCCTGAAATTTTCTCAAACTCCCTCTAAATTCAAAATGAATTTCAAATTTCATTTCAAAATGTTTGTTTGCGAGTTGATATCAGCAAATAAAATATAGTGGTCTATATTCTCTCCAAAATCCTCCTCAAAATATTCTACAAATATTTCCTCAGTGACCCCCCTCAAATTCGTTCCAGAAATACTGCCCAAATATTTCCCACTGATCCCCTCTGATTCTTTCCAGAAATACTGCCCAAATATTCCACAGATAATCCTCCAAGCATTTTCCTCCTGAGAAATACCTTCAGAATCATTTTTCAAGTCCCTACAAATATTTTCTTCATAACTTTCCTCATGCTCATACGTATACGTATGCCTCCAGTGTCATACGGTGAGCTCTACAAGCAAATCTCACTTATACAAGACAAATACATGCTAACCTCCCACTAATCATCTCATCCTCCCACTAATCCTCTCATCCCTCCCCCTAATCCCCCCACCATGGCTATAAATAGAGGGGCAAGGGCCTCCTCTCATCCCACCCCAAGCCATTTCATGGCAACTCTCTCCCCCCCACACACACACCCACTCCATGTTCCACACAAGCACACACTAGCACAAGGATCGTTCGATCGTTCTTCGATCGTTCGTCCCCTGTTCTTAGTTTGTTCGTTCGTTCGTCCGATCGTTCGTCCGATCGTTCATGGTTCGTTCGTCCGTTCGTCCGATCGTTCGATCGTTCGTCCGTTCGTTCGTCCAAATAATCTTTTTCCTACCGTTATGCTGCCGAAATTCTGATCATTCGTTCGTTCGATCATTCGATCGTTCATCGTTCGTTCATAGTCCCTATTCATCGTTCATCGTTCGTTCATAGTCCCTATTCATCGTTCTTCCAGATAATCTTTGTCCTGCCGTTATGCTGCCGAAATTCCGATCGTTCGTTCGTCTGATCATTCGATCGTTCGTCCGTTCGTTCGTCCAAATAATCTTTTTCCTACCGTTATGCTGCCGAAATTCTGATCGTTCGTTCGTTCGATCATTCGATCGTTCATCGTTCGTTCATAGTCCCTATTCACCGTTCATCGTTCGTTCATAGTCCCTATTCATCGTTCTTCCAGATAATCTTTGTCCTGCCGTTATGCTGCCGAAATTCCGATCATTCGTTCGTCCGATCATTCGATCGTTCGTCCGTTCGTTCATAGTTCCTATTCATCGTTCATCGTTCGTTCATATGACTATTCACTATCACTATTCACCATTACTATTCACCATTACTATTCACCGTTACTATTCACATACACTATTCATCATCGTTACTATTTATTATTACTATTCATCATCGTTACTATTCATAGATGATATCTATAATTACTTTTCCATCGCCACTATTCATCGTTACTATTCATCGATTAGCCGATCACCCCAAATTTCAACTACTCATACATCATGCTGTCCAGTCCACCTAAGACCAGCCAGACCCATATTCCAGTCATACGAACTCCGGTGACTGTGATTTTCCTTCCAGTAGGGAACTTCCCATCTGGTTACCCATCCCAGGTTTCTCCAAGTTGAGCATGCTTGACTTTGAGATTCCTTCGAACCAGGCTTCCAAACTCAGATTCCAATAATTCTTGTTTCTAAATTTTTATCAAACTATTCCCTATCCAGCCATGTCACCCCTTAAGCATGGTTCATGTTCCAGAAAACTCCCAAAATACTCTTGTCCCATATTCTGCCTATAACTCTCATGTTCATACCAAGTCAGACGATTCATTCGTCACTATTCTCACCAACAGTGAACTTCACTGTGCTACACCACCTACACTCAGCTATAAATACACCCAGCTACCCTCTCTCTCTCCACACACACTCAACACCCTCAGCCAAGGCAAACACCCCACCCACTCAGTTACTCCGCTCTGCCGGCTACACGCATAGTGTCGCTTTGCCTCCAGTCCACCCTCCTGGTAAGCACCTCCGCTCCACCACCAGTAATATCACAACACCACATGACATAGATTCTACTCAAGACTCTACCCATCCATATATCGCTTTTCTGACCACTATACTAAATATTTGTTGGTATACTTGCTGGTTTGTATGTTTGCTTGTTCATGTTGCATAGTTATCGGAGCGTTCGTGCCATCTCGTGGAGGCTAGATCTGCAAGTCTACGCCAGGCGATGGAGCCAGAAGCCAGTTCCGCGAGCTCTCCTTCCCCCTTCGCCGAATAAGCACGACAAGCTCACTGGATCCCTTTGATGCATATATTACCTATGATTTTTCAACCACAACCCTCAGCCTCTTATTTTATGCATGATATGATTTTGAGACAAGTTATTATGGCCACCCAGCCGCTTGCCGCAATCAATCCCTGATATATATGTTCCAAATGATTTGAGAACAGGTGTGAGTTTTCAAAAGAAAATGCTTTTCAAAATGTGTGTGATGAAGGGTTTTCACCCTTATCACCTTATGAGCGGGATAATCAGGGACTCCCTGGTTTAGGGGAGGGCCTAAGGTGTTGGCTCAGCTGGTTTAGGTGTGAGCAGAAGGATTGTCCCCTCATATAAGGACCGGTTTGTCATCTTCACTACCTATACTCTTTAATAGTACAACCACTCGAGACTGTGTGGGCAGTCACTCAATCTAAACTCGTACGGTCCAACCCCAGGGTTATGAAGGCTGGGGAGCACCGGGAGGATAAGGAGGGGGGAAGTTTTGTCCGGTTTGGACATGGTGGTGGCCTGACTCCTTCCGGATAACCGTTAAGGTTAGGACGTGCGGGGAAAGAAAGAGATTCGGATTCGGATCTCATTGATCATGAGATCGCAGAGCCGGACTAGTGGGTAAAGTGTACACCTCTGCGCAGAGTTTGAAAACCTATTCGAATAGTCTGTGTCCACAGGAATGGACGAGTCTGGTATGGTATGGCAATTAATGTTTTGTTTTCCAAAAAAAAGAGATGGTTTTGAGAAAAGGGGTTTTTAAAAAGGTTCGGCGGTTGAGCCGTGAGCTATGGTGGACGGGAAGTCCAGTAGCGGTTTTTGAAAAGGAAAACCAGTGGGAAACTGCTGAGATGCCTGGATGGTTTAGTCCAGGGGATTTTGTTATAATACTGAAAAACTTCCTGCTCCTTTTGGAGAGGATGCGCTTTGCAAAAATACAAAATGTTTTTCAAAACAACTCTGCATTAAATATTGCTGTTTCTGCAAAATATCCCGAGCTCCACATATTCCATGCATTATATCTGATTTCCCCATTCCGCGGGTGAAGGTGGGCTGCTGAGTACGTTTGTACTCACCCTTGCTTATTTGTTGTTTTTCAGAAAAAGGAGATCGGGTAAGAGTTACGACTGTTCCCAACCTTGCCTGTGGCTGTTGGACCACTGACTTGCTTCGCTGCGTATATCGGGCTGCTTCAGCCCCACTCTGATGATATGTCTCGAGTTGTGGACCAACTCTTAAAGTTGACCGCCACCTTTATAGGTTTGTCTCGTTTAAGCAGATTTGGTATCATCTGATGTATAAATGTGTTTGCTAGCCTCCTGGGACTAGTAATTGTATCACATTTGAGTCCCAGAGGATTGGGGACGCTTCACTGCAATATCTCCACCGAGGAGAGCTGCCCCTCGACCAAGCCGAAGCTCGGCGGTTGGCGCGACGCACCAAGTCTTTCGTCTTGCTGGGAGATGGGAAGGAGCTCTATCACCGCCACCTCTCAGGCATCCTCCAGCGATGCATTTCCATCGCCGAAAGCCAGGAGCTCTTGCAAGAGATACACTTGGGGGCTTGCGGCCATCACGCAGCACCTCGAACCCTCGTTGGAAACGCCTTCCAACAGGGATTCTACTGGCTGACGGTGGTGGCCGAAGCTACTAGAATTGTCCGCACCTGCGAAGGGTGTCAGTTCTACGTGAGGCAGACCCACCTACCCGCTCAGGCTCTGCAAACCATACCCATCACCTGGCCGTTTGCTGTGTGGGGTCTGGACCTCGTTGGCCCCTTGCAGAAGGCACCCGGGGGCTACACGCACCTGTTGGTCGCCATCGACAAATTCTCCAAGTGGATCGAGGTCCGACCCCTAAACAGCATCAGGTCCGAACAGGCGGTGGCGTTCTTCACCAACATCATCCATCATTTTGGGGTCCCGAATTCCATCATCACCGACAACGGCACCCAGTTCACCGGCAGAAAGTTCCTAGACTTCTGCGAGGATCACCACATCCGGGTGGACTGGGCTGCCGTGGCTCACCCCATGACGAATGGGCAAGTGGAGCGGGCTAACGGCATGATCCTGCAAGGACTCAAGCCTCGGATCTACAACGACCTCAACAAGTTCGGCAAGCGGTGGATGAAGGAACTCCCCTCGGTGGTCTGGAGTCTGAGGACAAGGCCGAGCCGAGCCACGGGCTTCACACCGTTCTTTCTAGTCCATGGGGTCGAGGCCATCTTGCCCATAGACTTGGAATACGGTTCCCCGAGGGCGAGGGCCTACACCGACCAAAGCAACCGAGCCAACCGAGAAGACTCACTGGACCAGCTGGAGGAGGCTCGGGATGTGGCCTTACTACACTCGGCGCGGTACCAGCAGTCCCTGCGACGCTACCACGCCCGAGGGGTTAGGTCCCGAGACCTCCAGGTGGGCAACCTGGTGCTTCGGCTGCGACAATACTCCCGAGGGCGGCACAAACTCACGCCTCCCTGGGAAGGGTCGTTCGTCACAGCCAAGGTCCTGAAGCCCGGAACGTACAAGCTGGCCAACAGCCAAGGCGAGGTCTACAGCAACGCTTGGAACATCCAACAGCTACATCGCTTCTACCCTTAAGATGTTTTAAAGTTGTTCATATGCCTCGCTTCCATGCAAAGTTTAGTCATCAAGGAAGGGTCAGCCTTGCCTCGGCAAAGCCCGACCCTCCCTCAGGGGCTAGAAGGGGGCAACCCCCTCTGCGTCAAAATTTTCCTCGAAAAAAGAAAAAAATCTCTTCTGCCAGAATGCCTTTCGTGCTCTTCGACTACTTCAAAAGTGGATCCTAAAAACGACGGAGTACACGTAAGCAGCCAAGGTTGACCGAGCCGAGGGACTCCTACGCCTCCGGGATACGGATACCTCACTCATCACCTTCTGCGATAAGTAACTCGCATTCGGATAAGTGACTCCACGGACCGAACAAGTCTTCATGCTCGAGAGCTCCTCTGCCGAAATGATTTTTCGGGCCTTCTTGACTGCGTCGGTAACAGAACCCTATGGACGAGTAAGAGCGCGCGTAAGCGGCAAGGCCGACCGAGCCGAGGGATTCCTACACCTCCGGGATACGGATACCTCACTCATCGCCTTCCGTGAAAAGCAACTCTCGCCCGCACAAATAATTCTGTTACCGACAAATGAGTCCGAATACTCGAAACAAGAGGAAAAGAAACGCAGCTTTACAACACGACGACGGTGTGTTTAGGCCTTGGCGGCCGCAAAAAACATACACACACTACAAGACAACCTGATCCTGCAGGCTCGGACGTCGACAGCCAAAGGGGGTAGCAGCACCCTCGGCATCAACTACACCTTCGGCGGGGTCTGACCTAGCCTCGGACGGCGATGCGGTCGGAGGGCCCTCACTCTGAAGGACGACATCAGCACCACACCCGGGCCATCGCCGCCAGGGTCTTCTTCGAGAATCCGGCCCGAGCAGGCGGCTCGGCCGGCCACCCCGAGGCCTCGGCCAGCTGTCCCCCAAAGACATCAGCTCAGCTTGTGGCCTCGGCAGCTCAACCCCGGCGTCGGTTCCGCCAGTGGACGACCCGGCCAGGCTCTGGCCAACTACACCTCCTTTTCGAAGCCAGCTCTGCCTCTGTCCGTGCTGACACCGCTACCTCCGGCTTCGGCTCATCGAAGGGCGGCCGAGGGGTTCCTTTAACTAAGCAAGAGGGGCCTCGGACTGCAAGGCCGACCGAGCCGAGGGACTCCTACTCCTCTGGGATACGGATACCTCACTCGTCACCTTTGCACGAGGCGATTCACGCTCGGTGAAGCGGTTCAGATAATCAACAAGGCAAGTCTTAGTGCTCGAAATGAAGAAAAAACACGGCTCCGTGCCAAAAATACATACACGTTCAGGCCTCGACAGCCGCATTGAACAAAACACCAGCACTTAAGGTGCCTTTACAAACGGAACTCCGGTTCCACCTCCACAGGTACGAACAACCCCACACGACTAGGGGGGCCTGCGGAGCAACAGAAGACCGACGAACGGCACGCCGTCACCCGCCCCAGCAGCGGCGACGACGACGACTTCTGCTCCGGGGGGCCGAACAGCAGCAGTGATGACCTCAGGGCGGATGCTGCTGCCAGGAGGCCTTCGCCCGTGCCCAAACTCGTGAGGCAAGGACGGGCAGAAGGTCGTAGAGTTGGAGGTCGGTCCGTAGGCGGTCCCAGCTATCTCGTCGGCGGAGGAACCTCTTCCAGCTGCCATGGCGGAAGGCGGCGCCGGGAACGGCTCCGAAGCCACTCGCGCCCGAGAGCCGGGCACGGGGCAGCTGCCAGCGCCACGGACGGCGAACGCCCTTCCCCCCGATCACTGAGGGAAGGAGCAGGCCACCGCCCACGCAGGGGCCGACCCCAACTCGGCACACTCCCCTCCCCAGCACTGGTGATGAAAATCCTTGAGGCTGAGGGAGGGGCAGAGGCCGCAACCCGGCTTGCTTTCCCCCGCCATCGAACTGGAGGTCACCGTCTTGGGTGACCGCCGGCGAGGGGATGCAGCCGGGCTGCACGATGAAAATCCTTGAAGCCGAACGATGGCCAAAAGGTACCAACTTCCGCGAAGTTGCGTTCCTCCGACGACAAGACGGAAGGATTCCGGGCGTCCCCCGCCCGGGGGCTCGGAAGGTGGGAAGACACGATGCATGAGGGGAGCGCGAAGACATGGTTACCCTCCAAGGGGGTCGCCCCCCTTTTAAAGGCGACTCTCCCACTTGCGCCCTCAGCCGTTGCGGGTTGAGTCTTCTCCAACACGCTCCAAGATTCTCCCCCCCACGGTGTGGGGCTGGGTCCCACACGTCATGCAAGCCGGTCCAAGGGAGAAGAAGCCAAACCGCCACGCGCGCGCGGTGCATGCAACCACCCGGCGGTTACAAGCACTCCTCCACTTTCGCCTAGACCAGCGGGAGAAAGGGTGGACAGCCATGCAGGCGGCATGCAACCATGCCAAGTGGGCGCACCCCTTCGACTCCAACGAGCCCAGCATGGAGGTCCAAGCCCACGCGTCATGCAATCGGCGCGCCGGTTGCTACGTGTGAGCAACTGCACCGCCACTCACGCCGCTACCACGCTTCCTCGACTGCGGAGTCAGTACCGTGACTCGAGGCAACCCTGCAGTGCCAGCCAAGCGCGACGATCAAATGCGGTAAAAAATGGGCCGGCAGTAATGGCGGTGACATGCGGGCAGCAGCAGCGGTCACGTCGTCAGCCAAGCTCACGTCCCATCCAGGGGCAGCGGGGGAGCCCTCTCTCGCGGCGTGAAGACGGCGCGCCCGTGATCCGTTCCTCGAATGGCTCGCGCACGTGTAACGGCCGCCCCGCGAACTGCTCGCCCCGTCTCATTAACTCCACGGCGGAACAGGCGGCGTCTCTAGCAGGGGAAGCGAGCGACGCTTCGCCTTCGCCATAATGACCGCGTCAAAAAAGGTACGCCGCGTCATTCGATTTCGTGTCCTTTTCCTTTTCCTCTTTCTCTCTCTTACAACAGGGACCGGGAAAGGGGGATACCCCAAAAAGGACCCTTCCCCGTGAAGGAAACAGGCTCCGAGCCTCCCTACTGATCAGAGGTTTGAAGGCCGGCCCCTCGGAGGGGTTCAATGGCCGCCTCAGATCGATTGGGTTCTGCGCCCACTACTGGTCAGAGGTTCGATGGCCGGCCCCTCGAAGGGTTCAACGGCCGCCTCAGGCCACTCGGGCTCCGCGCCCACTACTGATCAGGGGTTCGTAGGCTGGCCCTCGAAGGGTTCACAGTCGCCTCAGACACAGAGCGAGGGATGACCCTGGGTATGTTCGATACATAACCAAGGCTTGGGCTACGCTCCCGAGGCACCCTAGGACATTTCCGAGACCAGCGGGAGCGATCTTGTAACGGAATCCCATCAGAGGGAGGCATCAAGCCCTCGGACCCCGTCAAAGGGGACCGGGTCCGGCAGATCACCCGCAGGTACTTTTGGAGCGCGCCTCCGGGCCTCTAGCCGACCCCTAGCAAATGGGGCACGGGCGTCCGCTCGGATTACCCGCCAGTAGCTCACCGGAAACACCATGTTCGGCGCCCTCCGAGGGCAACATGGCGCTTTCCCCCCTCCTCCTTGCGGAAAGGCGATGCAGGGGCGTATGTAAAAAAGACGAGTCTGTCCTTGACCGTCCTCTCGCCCTGAGCAGAGGCTCGGGGGCTGCTCTCGCAAACCCGACTCCGGCCAAACCGTTGACAACGTTAACATACTAGCCCGAGAACTTGGGACCCGACCGTGCACTCGGGCTACGGCCAGCTCGCATGAGGGAACAACTAGACCAGCCGAAGTGTTGCGAAACGCACTAAGACCTCGAAGGAGTAAAACTACTCCTTCGAGGCCTCGGGGGCTACACCCGGCGGGTGCACTCGCGCGCACCCACCGGAACAGAATGCAACCGAAAAAGGCTGGTCCCCTTGCAAAAAAGTGCGGCAAAAGCCTCCAAGCGAGTATTAGTACTCCCTTGGAGGCTCGGGGGCTACTGTCGGGGACCATAATTAGGGGTACCCTCAAGACCCCTAAATCTCAGCTGGTAACCCCCATCAGCACAAAGCTGCAAAGGCCTGATGGGTGCGATTAAGTTAAGGATCGGTCCATTCAAGGGACATGATCGTGCCTCGCTCGAGCCTAGCCTCGGGCAAGGGAAGCCGACCCCGGAGAACCTACGTCTCGCCCGAGGACCCCCCCTCCAGCAACGGGCACACTATCGGCTCGCCCGAGGCCCAGTCTTCACCGAGAAGCAACCTTGGCCACATCGCCACGCCGACCGACCAAATCGCAGGGGCATTTAATGCAAAGGTGGCCTGACACCTTTATTTTGACGCACGCCCTCCAGTCGACAGAGCCGAAGTGACCGCAGTCACTTTGTCACTCTACTGACCGGTCTGACAAGAGGACAGCGTCGCCTGCTCCGCTCCGACTGCTGAGCCACCCGACAGAGTGAGGCTGACAGCAGCCAAGGCCGGCCTTGGGCGTCATAGGAAACTCCGCCTCGCCCGACCCCAGGGCTCGGACTCGGGCTCAGCCCCGGAAGACGGCGAACTCCGCTCCGCCCGACCCAGGGCTCGGACTCGGGCTCAGCCCCGGAAGACGGCGAACTCCGCTCCGCCCGAACCAGGGCTCGGACTCGGGCACAGCCCTGGAAGACGGCGAACTCCGCTCCGCCCGACCCAGGGCTCGAACTCGGGCTCAGCCCCAGAAGACGGCGCCGCTCCGCCCGACCTAGGGCTCGGACTCGGGCTCAGCCCCGGAAGACGGCGAACTCCGCTCCGCCCGACCCAGGGCTCGGACTCGGGCTCAGCCCCGGAAGACGGCGAACTCCGCTCCGCCCGAACCAGGGCTCGGACATGGGCTCAACCCCGGAAGACGGCGAACTCCGCTCCGCCCGACCCAGGGCTCGGACTCGGGCTCAGCCCCGGAAGACGGCGAACTCCGCTCTGCCCGAACCAGGGCTCGGACATGGGCTCAACCCCGAAAGACGATGAACTCTGCTCCGCCCGACCCAGGGCTCGGACTTGGGCTCAGCCCCAGGAGACGACGGACTCCGCTTCGTTCGACCCCAGGGCTCGGACTCAGCCCTGGCCTCAGCCGACGGTCTCCGCCTCGCCCGACCCAGGGGCTCGGACTCGACCACAGCCACGGAAGACAGACTCGACCTCGACCTCAGAGGAGCCTCCACATCGCCCAACCAAGGGCGCGGACCGACCACGTCGACAGGAGGCGCCTTCATTACCCTACCTCGAGCTGACTCAGGCTACGGGGAACAAGACCGGCGTTCCATCTGGCTCGCTCCGCCAGATAGGCAATGATGGCGCCCCGCACGCTCTGTGACGACGGCGGCTCTCGGCCCCCTTACGGAAGCAAGAGGACGTCAGCAAGGACTCGACGGCCCCGACAGCTGTCCTTCCGCCAAGCTCCAGCGCTCCTCCGACGGCCACGACACCACACGAACCGGGTGCCAAAACCTCTCCGGCTGCCACGACGGCATGTACTTAGGGCGCTAGCTCTCCTCCGCTAGACACGTAGCACTCTGCTACACCCCCCATTGTACACCTGGATCCTCTCCTTACGCCTATAAAAGGGAGGTCCAGGGCCCTCTTACAGAGGGTTGGCCCGCGCAGAGAAGGACGGGATGACGCTCGCGCAAGGCCGCTCGCTCCCACTCCCACAAGGCCGCTCGCTCCCACTCCCGCGTGGACGCTTGTATCCCCCTACTGCAAGCGCACCCGACTCAGGCGCGGGGCTAACACGAAGGCCGCGGGATCCGCTCTCTCACGCCTGCCTCCCTCCGGTTGCTTCCTTTCCCCCCTTCGCGTTCCGCCTCGCGTCGACCCATCTGGGCTAGGGCACACGGCGACAATTCACTCGTCGGTCTAGGGACCCCCCGGGTTTCGAAACACCGACAACAAACTTTCTTTTATTTGGTCTCTGTATGTCATTTTATAATCTTTGTTCGTTCAGTCAGTCGTTGTGAACTCTCTTCTAATCGCTCACTTCATTGGTTGTGTTGTACCAAGACATATTGCATGAAGTAAACAATAACATCAGTTAGCCAAATCAAAAAAAATTATACAGAGATCGGAGACAATCAATAAAAAATTTTGAATTTTTTTGATGGATAGTTTACGTGGGTATTGTTGTAAGCCGTCGCAACGCACGAGCAACCGACTAGTGGTATTAAAAATATGAGGGTAACAGTTGACTTTTGGTTTGGGCTTAAGTGTGGCCGCACCAACGGTGGATAAGCGAAAGTTTTGATTTTTTATCCTTCTTAAAAGAAATTACAAATAGACCCATAACGAATGATTCAATGTTCATTGTGATGGTGTGTAACCCTTATGTACCACCAAATTAGTGACTCTATCACTAATTTTGAGCATCCTACTGATTCACGAACCCTTTGATGACCCTACAGTACACCTACCACCCCTCTTCCAACTGCACACCATATACGTTTCAGTCCTACAATACATCTACTCATTCAAAGAGGATGACTCCACAAAATCAACAAATCCTTATCCACAGGGGCGGATGTGCGACCGGGGCTGCCCATGCTGCAGCCCTGTTCGTGACCTATTAGAAATAGTGATATTTGGTAAATTTGGCCTACAAAAATCTAAAAAGCTAGATCAGACTCTCACAACACCTCTCCGCACGCGCCTAGCCATCGCTGACCGCTCTTCATCCCTCCGCACTGCACATCCGCTGTGCCCATGGCTCCTCCCGCACGCGCTGCGGCACATCGACAGTGTAGCTTGCGCCCTTGGCTCCTCCCGTCCTCACCCACACCGGTCGTCGCCCTCAGTCCCGCTCCCTCACTCCATCGGGGATTCGGACTCAGTCAGGTGCTGCCTCCCCCACTGGCTGCTCACCTGCTCAGTGCTTGTTGGCTGCTCTGTGGAGTGGAGGCGTCAGGTGTGAGGGTGCTAAGAAGACTAATACGGATGAAGATATATTGTCCAAAGCATAGCGAATGGAAGCAAAGCGTAACCTGTAAATCAGTGAGTTATCCTTTATTCCTTTTCATTCGAAAATTATTTCTTCAAAGTGTGAAAATATTGGGATTTCTCTTGGTACTACTGAAAATGAAGTGTTATAATATGTGGTTTCTATTAAAAACATTGAGATTGATAGGCTCACGGTTGTCGCAAAATCCACTTCACCCTTTAGTGTGAATACTTTTAATGATGAGGAGGATAATGTTTTAGATGAAGAATTATCCCATATTGCTGAAAGATGGGATGAGGATTCTGAATTGTGTGGCTTAGATCGATGTTGTGAGCTTACTGTAGCGCCGCGTAGGAAGAAGGCGAATAGGAATGGGAAGGTTAATCGTCCTTCCAAAAATCCTGGTACACCCTCCAAAATTAGTTTATAATGAAGGGAATCTTTTGGAATTGTAGAGGTCTGGGGGATTTGGCTAAACATAATTACCTATCCCAGTTATCTAGAGAACATAGACTTGACTTTATTGCTCTCATGGAAACGGGTCGTAGCTTTCTCTGATTCCACTTTAGACATTTTTGTGGGGGTGCTGATTTTCTTTGGCACCTCATGCCACATAGAGGGAGATTAGGAGGGATGATGTTAGGTGTGAATCTAGGTGTTTATGACATTGGAGCTTTTTATTATAAGTTTCGACTTCGAAATAAAGAAGATGGCTTCATTTGGACCCTTTTTGTTGTTTATGGCCCAGCTCAAGCTGACTTAAAGAGTGATTTTTAGTTGAAGTTGCAGGTGCGTGCGGTGCTGAATCACACCCTTTTATCATAGGGGGGATTTTAACATTATGCGAAGAGTGGAAGACAAAAACAATGAAAACTTTAATTACCAATGGCCCAATTTGTCCAATGCTATCATTGAGAACTTAGAATTACGGGAAATAGAAATGGTGGGACAACAATTTACTTGGGCAAATAATTTGGTTCCACCCACTTTTGAAAAGCTAGATATGGTATTGATGAGCCCTGATTGGGAACTGAAATTCCCTAACGTCACAGTCCAGGCGCTTGATAGATTTCGATCGGACCATACACCTTTATTACTTAACGGCAAGGCCCCCACGAACCTGGGAAATCACTATGATATGGTTAGAGAGGGTTTTCATGATATGGTTAGTTCTATTTGGCAACAAGAAAATAGAGGAGAAAGTGCCATACAAGTATGGCAGAACAAGATTAGGGCTCTACGACAATATCTAAGGGGGGTGGGCAAAGAATTCAACAGGGTTAATAAAAAAGGAGAAGAAACAACTTTCTGAGTTGATTGATGAACTTGATAAAAACGCGGAAACTATTTGTTTATCGCCTAATGAGTTGAACACTATAGCTTTTGCTAAAGACAGGTTAGCCAGTATTATGAGAGAGGAAGAAGTTCGAATCTTCCAGAGAGCTAAGGTGAATCATCTTCTCAAGGGGGATGATAATACAAAATATTTTCATCTAGTGGCTAATGGCAAGCATCAAAGACAACGTATTTAACATTGGAGGAGGATGTCGGTTCTTGTATTTCAGACGAGGAAGAGCTTAAAAAGCATATTACGACCTATTACAAGAACCTCTTTGGTAAACCAGACATAGCTTTAATAGAACTTGAGGAATCTAATACTCATGATATTCCTCAAGTTTCGGACGCTGAGAATGAAATTTTATCTGCTAATTTTACTATAGAAGAGGTCAAAAAGGCAGTTTTTAATATGGAACATAATAAAGCTCTAGGAGCAGACAGTTTTCTACCTGAGTTTTATCAAGTGTTTTGGGAAGTTATTAAGACTGATCTGTTTGCGTTGTTTGAGGACTTTCATAAAAATTCACTACCTGTTGAAAGGGAAATAGGGTCAAACCCTTTCCTATTTAAATTTGGTGGTTGAATTGCCCAACACAAATAATTGGACTAACTAGTTTGTTCAAGATTATATATTCTACAGGTGCCAAAGGTTCAACGCAAACCAATCAAAAGATCAAGTTAGGTCTCTAAAAAGAAAGGAGCAAAAAGGAAACCGAAGGCTGCCCTGGTCTGGTGCACCGGACTGTCCGGTGCGCCACCGGACAGTGTCCGGTGCACCAGGGTGCTTTAGCTCGAACTCTTCACCTTCGGGTTTCCTAGGCGCGGCTCCGCTATAATTCACCGGACTGTCCATTGTGCCACCGGACTGTCCGGTGCACCAGCGGAGCAACGGCTATCTATGCGCAACGGTCGACTCTGCAAAGTGAACAGTGGAATTCAGATGTCAGAGCAGATGGTCAGAGGGGCATCGAACTGTCCGGTGCAACACCAGACTATCCGGTGCCGCATGAGGACAAAGCCTCCAACGGTCGACCAGCTCCAAGCCCTAACGACAGGATGACGTGGCGGCGCACCGGACACTGTCCGGTGGCGCACCGGACTGTCCGGTGCGTCTATCACCAGCAAGCTTCTCCAACGGCCATATTTTGTTTGGTGGCTATAAATACCACCCCAACCGGCCACTTCAAGGTGTGGGAGCCCAAGCAACATTCCAAGTCATCTAGTTGACATACTCAAGCCCTCCCAACCACATATATTCATTGATCCATCCTATACACAAGATTTAGACCACTACAACCAACACAAGTGCCACAAAAGAGAGAGCAAGCAAAAGAGGCTACTCATTTGAGTTTAGCACTAGTGCCTTGTGAGATTCATTGAGAGATAGTGTGTGCTACATCTTTGTGTTCATTTGCGCGTGGAGTTTTGACTCCCATTGAACTTCCTCCAAAGTTTTGGAGGCTTGTAAAAGATAGCAAGAGACACCAAAGAGTGTGGTGGTCCTTGTGGGATCGAGAGTGATCCTTGAGAAGAAGAAGAGCTCGCCGATCCTTGTGTGATCGGTGGAGAGAGGGAAAGGGTTGAAAAAGACCCGTCCTTAGTGGACTCCTCAACGGGGACTAGGCCTTCGAGGACCGAACCTCGGTAAAACAAATCACCCGTGTCCATTGTGTTTATTGCTTGTGATTTGTTTGTTCTCCCTTCTTCTAAGTTTTCTTGCGCTATTCTTTGTCAAAATCATTTGGTGTTGCTACAAGTTAAATTCTCATTTAGTGAAGCAACACTTCGCAAGAAAGCATTGCTCTTCCCACCTAAGCCTTCTTGCTTTATTCTCATAAACTTGTTAGTAGTATTGATCTATCTCTTCCGCATTATTTAAGCGCAATACTCTTTACAAGCAAGAACTTAGTCTTTATTCTCCGATATTTGTATATCTTGTTCTAACCACTAATCAAGGGATCTAGTTGGGGGATAAAGTTTTAATTTTCAGGTTTCGCCTATCCACCCCCCCCTCTAGGCGACTTTCAATTGGTATCGGAGCTAGGCACTTCATCTTGAGTCTAACAACTCGAAGTGATGGCTCGTAGAAGATCCCAAAAGAACAAGAAGACCCATGAGAACACAACTCGGAAGGAGGTAACTCTTGAGATTTTATTTGATGATTGTTCTAACTATGATTCATGGTCATCTAGTGTACTAAATGCTTTTAGAACTCTAGATCCTCGATTAGAACAAATTATAGACAAGAGTATCTTCCCTCCTAGTTATAATGGAAAAATTATCTCCGAGGAGGATCAAAGATGTTTTCGCTTAAACTACCTAGCTTTTGACATCTTAAGTAATTCTCTTAGCAAAGAAGATTATCGTGCCTTCATATCAAATTATGACGAATCCATCCATGATGTGCATGATATTTGGACTAGAATTAAAAGCAAATTTGATGAGTCCAAACATGATAGTTCATTTTGTGCTTCTACTTCCTTTGGTCTGTGTGATACTAACCCTTGCAAGGAAGAAGAAAATGATCGATGGAGACCAAGCGATGAATCCACCTCTCCAAGAGGTTTGTCTTCCCATTTCGATTCCCACATGTGTTGTGTGGCTAATGAAAATGATAGCGGAAGCACAAATGAGGATGAGGAGGAAGAAAGAAGCTTCACGCAACTCTACGCTCGCTTAAGCCAAGAAGATAGGGCAGTCATGCTCAAACTTCTAGAAAGAGCAAGAGAGCAAAGCGAAGCTCGTCAAAGGCTAGAAGATGTTCTCTCCATAAAAATGCTACACTTTGACGAGTTGACTAAAGAACATGAGGAGCTAAAGTTCTCTCATGTTGATTTAGTCCAAAGGTATGAAACTGTTTCAATTGAGCAAGATAACGCTTTACATTGTATAGCTCAATTAGTAAATAGGAATACCTTGCTTAAGGGCCAAGTAGAAAAGCTAAAAGTTGAAAATCTAGCTTTTCAAGAAAAATATGATATGCTTCTATGTTCTCATGAAAATCTTAGAGATGATCATATCATATTAAACATTGCTCATGAGGTTGTGATATAAAACTTAAAATCCCAACAACCTCACTCATGCACATGTATTCAAATTGAATCTATATTACCATGTGCTAATGCTTGTTGTCCGTCGACAAGCAAACCTTCCTTTGAGCTAGAATTTGTAGGAACTAAAAATGATACATATCAAAAGCTCAAAGAAGAAAATGAGAGGCTAAAGATGACCTTGACACAACTAAAAGGGAAATGCATTGCCCAACCTTCTCAAGATAACCGTGATCACATGGTGAAGAAGCTTGAGATGGGAACAACTGTGGCATGCACTAAATCCCTTGAAGAAAATGTCAAGGACTTGAGGATTGCAAAGAGGAGGGAACAAAAGAAGAAAATCAACACCTCTTCCAAAAGCCTCAACCATGCCTCCATGCAAGGTAACATCCATGGTAATGATCAAGCCACACTTCACATTAAGAAAAATAAGAGGTGTAGTGAATGCTTTGAAAAGGGGCACTTGATTAGGTCATGTCCCTACATTAAAAATGGCTTGATTACTAACAAGGATGATAGACTTTGTTTTTAATGCTCTATGAAGGGACACTTAGTCAAATCTTGTCCCCATTTGAAACAAAGAGGTATAGGGTTAGAAAAGAAAGTTTTTACTAACCATGTAGCAAGCAACAAACAAGGAAAGAAGAAAGCTTCAAAACTTGAAAAACGCCTATGCTACACATGCCGAAAGAAGGGACATCAATGCAAGGATTGTCCCATTGGTAACAATCCCACTCCTAACTTGTCAATTGATTCTCATGTAACTAGGCAACCCGAAATTGCAACTTGTGTTAGAAAGGTAATGAGTTTACCAAGTGCTAACCCAAAGGACTCTTGGGTTCCTAGATCTTTGTTGACTAACCTTGATGGACCCATCAAGCGATGGGTACCAAAATGTACTTGACAAGCTTTGCAGGAGAAGGAGATGATATGATATCTTGGGGTGCTTGAGAGAGTCCATTCAATTCTTATAAACTCAAGCTATCAATCTTCAATGATCTATATCCGTGATTGACCCAAGGTTATTCTTTAAATTACTATGTCTTAAACTCATATCATCTCGAGGAAGATATCGACGTTGTAGGAAATAAGGAATTATCTTGTGCGGAAAAATCATGGCCTACAACATGGAGGAAAGTCAAAGGATGGTAACTTCTATGCTTTTAAATGCAAGTATTTTAAATTATCATTTCTTATGTGTCTTGTGTAGTCACATAGAAATGTGTAGCACTTCAAATGTCTTCAAATTTATATTACCACTCTTTGAAGAATTTCCTCTCATATGGTAGGTTGCATACTCATCATTTCCATCCTATGGCAATCTACATGCTTTAATTATTGCAAAAACCTCATGGCATGTTTTACACTAATTATCTTATTATTGCCATGATTCTAGATATAGAGAGATATTCCAAGTTCCTAAAAGAATAGGGTGTCATGTAAGGAATTCAAACCCTACGACACCTACGAAAGGAAGATTCTCTCTATAACTAGAATAGTGAGATTAATGCTTTTATCTAAGTAATCCATGTAGTCTCACTAGTAGAGAATATGTTTCTCTTTGGAGATGCGCAATTTAACATAAAAAGAAAAGTCAATCCAATGATATATGTTGTTTTGCTTCTTGCTTATATTGGATATGATTCTTCTTCATTCATCGCTCTCCATGTTGTGAATTATATTTATTCCCATAATCCTAAAGAACTTACTATGCTTAAAACTAAGCATACTTCAAGGAATAATCTAGTTCATATTATAAAGTTTCCATGCTTTAGTAATCCATCTTTTCATTTCTTATCAAAAATGATTACAAAAATGGAAACTAGTGCTTGTGTTACTAACGACGTATCTCTTAAGCCTACTTATCAATATCTACAAAAGAGAAAGTGCATAAGCCTCATGGATTGCTCTTCACCCAAAGGAAGAAAGGTAAAAGCAAAGGTATGGGAACTCATCTCTTTAACATAGTTCCCATCAATGATTGTTTACTCTAAATTATGTCTTCGTGAAGAAATAGATTCTTTATTAAATTTAAATTGGCTAAGCGGTGCATTCAATCCCATTCTCATTAATGCACTTATCCATTAAAATCTATTCATACCTTTGCAATAAATGTTCTCATATTGACTTGTTTTATGTAATAATTATTAAAGTTCAATATGAAGAAGTAAATTCCTATGATTGATTAAATTGTTAAATAGTGCATGTTCCTCCTTTCAAATAAAAGTGCACTAATGTTAAGGATTTTACTTCATGTCTGTGTGACTTATGGATGATGAATTGTGCTTATTTCCTATCTAAAAGAGATCATATTTCATCATATGCTCCCTTGTGCTATTAACATCTTTCTTGAATATTTTCAATAAGTTTGAAAGGAAAAAGAAAGAACTACAAAGGGAGGACACTCAAATGAAAGAGGAAGACATCAAGAACAACAACACCCACTTGGATAGCAAGATCCTAAAAACAATCAATGGTGTGGTTGTAAGCACTCTAAACCTTTTTCATTGTGAGAATACCAGGCCTAAGTTGTTTATTACAAATTTAATGAGCCGTGATCAAGATGTATAATGCTTCTCTCTATTTGTCTTTAAAGTAAATGCATCCATTCAATTCATTCAAATACTTGATGCATATCTTTAGGGGGAGCCTCTTTCTATATCTTGATTATGTTGAGACTATTACTTTATCTTAGTAATTTCATATAGTCTCTTGCATGAGAATGAGTTTCTCATGAAGTATGCTACTATTTTCCAATTCTTCATTGTGCTTTCACTCTAAAGTAGCATATTTGCTGGATTCTCCTACCCTAAGCTTAATTGATAATCTAATGCGTATGTTGTTCTTCTTGATCACATCTGTTGCTTGTTTGATCATTGAACGACTTCAATTAATCAATCATGCTTCTTAGTGTCGTATGTTCTATTAATCAATATCTCACTTGATGTGCACTTAGTTAAAAGGAGAATTCATGATATTTCTATGCAATTAATGATCCATTTGATATATGCTTACAATAACTTGGAAAAGGATCACTAGTTGTAGAACTCTCTCTTGTGCAAAATATTTCCATATATTGTCATTGAGTATAGGTCTTAAGCATCTAAAGACTAAGGACAAAGCACAATGAAGAGAGCATCTCTATGTGAAGGTACAAAAGGGTAAAACTATCTCCTTTCATTTAAACTTGTACCTAAATCTTTCTTTTCTATACATTCTTTGCATATCTTGTATAAAAGGAAGAGAAAGCATGTCCATGCATTATCCCTGCTTTATATCTAGTTTAACCTCTCAAAAATTCATTCCTGCTTTAATGCATCTTTGGTAAAACTAGATGAAGTGCTTTTATTGTCAAAGAGCTTAAAGCTTAACCTTGTAACGAGGATAAGCTGCCTTTGTTCCAATGGTGGATGGTCCTTAAATCTCTTTGAAATCCTTAAGGGAAAATGCTTAAGATGTTTACAACATGCTTTCATAAGTGCATAACCTATCATGAGCATCACACTTATACTATGACACAATGCACTTCACATTCTATATGATATAGAATTGTTCTCAAAGTATGTTTTCATATCATGCACATATTCAAGGGGGGCAATCTATGTTATATAGAACTATGATCATGCTTAATTTGATATATCCTTTTGATCATATCTCTTTTATGTCTATGACTAATGTGTTTTCAAGTGTATTCTCATGCTTAGTCATAGAATTGAAAGGGAAATGAAATATTCGGCAAAGACGACGCTTCCACTCAACTCTTTTGGTATTATCCACTCTTTGCCGGTATTCTGCATAGTTCTCCACTTTGGTATAATCTTCACTCATATCTCTATTTCAATTAGTATTTCAATTGTTTGCCAAAGGGGGAGAGAAAGTGAAAGGGCTTATATTTCACTCAAGTATCCGTTTTTGGCGATTCATGCCAAAGGGGGAGAAAGTATTAGCCCAAAGCAAAAGGACCGCATCACCACCCTAATTTTAAAACTAATGATTTTCAATTGGTAAATTTCAAATTGGTATCTTATTGTGTTCAAAAAGGGGGAGAAAGTAGTATTTTCAAAATTGATATCTTAAAACCCTCTTGAACACTAAGAGAAGAATTTATAGAGGGGGAGTTTTGTTTAAGTCAAAGGAAAAGCATTTGAAATAGGGGGAGAAAATTTCAAATCTTGAAAATGCTTCTCAAAATCTTATTCATTTACCTTTGACTATTTGCAAAAGGACTTTGAAAAGGATTTACAAAAACAAAACATGTGGTGCAAGCGTGGTCCAAAATGATAAAAATAAAGAAACAATCCATGCATATCTTATGAAAAATAGATTGGTTTAATTCCAAGCAACCTTTGCACATATATTATGCAAACTAGTTCAATTATGCACTTATATATTTGCTTTGGTTTGTGTTGGCATCAATCACCAAAAAGGGGGAGATTGAAAGGGAAATAGGGTCAAACCCTTTCCTATTTAAATTTGGTGGTTGAATTGCCCAACACAAATAATTGGACTAACTAGTTTGTTCAAGATTATATATTCTACAGGTGCCAAAGGTTCAACGCAAACCAATCAAAAGATCAAGTTAGGTCTCTAAAAAGAAAGGAGCAAAAAGGAAACCGAAGGCTGCCCTGGTCTGGCGCACCGGACTGTCCGGTGCGCCACCGGACAGTGTCCGGTGCGCCAGGGTGCTTTAGCTCGAACTCTTCACCTTCGGGTTTCCCAGGCGCGGCTCCACTATAATTCACCGGACTGTCCATTGTGCCACCGGACTGTCCGGTGCACCAGCGGAGCAACGACTATCTATGCGCAATGGTCGACTCTGCAAAGTGAACAGTGGAATTCAGATGTCAGAGCAGATGGTCAGAGGGGCATCGGACTGTCCGGTGCAACACCAGACTGTCCGGTGCCACATGAGGACAAAGCCTCCAACGGTCGACCAGCTCCAAGCCCTAACAGCAGGATGACGTGGCGGCGCACCGGACACTGTCCGGTGGCGCACCGGACTGTCCGGTGCGTCTATCGCCAGCAAGCTTCTCCAACGGCCATATTTTGTTTGGTGGCTATAAATACCACCCCAACCGTCCACTTCAAGGTGTGGGAGCCCAAGCAACATTCCAAGTCATCTAGTTGACATACTCAAGCCCTCCCAACCACATATATTCATTGATCCATCCTATACACAAGATTTAGACCACTACAACCAACACAAGTGCCACAAAAGAGAGAGCAAGCAAAAGAGGCTTCTCATTTGAGTTTAGCACTAGTGCCTTGTGAGATTCATTGAGAGATAGTGTGTGCTACATCTTTGTGTTCATTTGCGCGTGGAGTTTTGACTCCCATTGAACTTCCTCCAAAGTTTTGGAGGCTTGTAAAAGCTAGCAAGAGACACCAAAGAGTGTGGTGGTCCTTGCGGGATCGAGAGTGATCCTTGAGAAGAAGAAGAGCTTGTCGATCCTTGTGTGATCGGTGGAGAGAGGGAAAGGGTTGAAAAAGACCCGTCCTTAGTGGACTCCTCAATGGGGATAGGCCTTCGAGGGCCGAACCTCGGTAAAACAAATCACCCGTGTCCATTGTGTTTATTGCTTGTGATTTGTTTGTTCTCCCTTCTTCTAAGTTTTCTTGCGCTATTCTTTGTCAAAATCATTTGGTGTTGCTACAAGTTAAATTCTCATTTAGTGAAGCAACACTTCGCAAGAAAGCATTGCTCTTCCCACCTAAGCCTTCTTGCTTTATTCTCATAAACTTGTTAGTAGTATTGATCTATCTCTTCCGCATTATTTAAGCGCAATACTCTTTACAAGCAAGAACTTAGTCTTTATTCTTCGATATTTGAATATCTTGTTCTAACCACTTATCAAGGGATCTAGTTGGGGGATAAAGTTTTAATTTTCAGGTTTCGCCTATCCACCCCCCCTCTAGGCGACTTTCACCTGTTCATAGCTTAAATTTTGGAGCAATTATCTTAATCCCAAAGAAATATAATGCAAATAAAATATAGGACTACAGACCTATTTGCTTACTTACTGTTTCGTTCAAAATCATTACTAAAGTTCTCACAAATAGAATAGGCCATATAGCACATAGAATTGTCAGCCCCTCCTAGACAGCTTTTATGCCTGGTCATAATATCCTTGAAGGGGTTATTATCCTTCACGAATCCATTCATGAATTACAGATGAAAAAGTTAGATGGTGTTATCATTAAATTAGACTTCGAGAAAGCTTATGATAAAGTGAAATGGAATTTTCTCCAGCAAGCAATGCATATGAAGGGTTTCTCATCATCTTGGTGCGCTTGGATCCAAAAAAAAGTCTCTGGAGGTCATGTTGGTGTTAAAGTGAATGATGGAGTAGGTCCTTTCTTTTGTACTCACAAGGGCCTTCGTCAAGGAGACCCTTTGTCGCCAACATTATTCAACATTGTTGCGGATATGATAGCTATTCTTTTCGCAAGAGCAAAAGAGGAAAATCAGTTCCATGGAATTGTTCCGCACTTGATTCCAGAGGGTTTATCTCCTTCAGTATGCCGTTGATACGGTGGTTTTCTTAGACCATAATCTTGAGCATGCTCGAAATATTAAATTATTTTTGACTGTTTTTGAACAAATGTTTGAGCTTAAAATAAATTTATACAAAAGTGAGCTATTTTGCTATGGGTAGCTAAGGAATATGAATTGTAATATTCACATTTATTTGGTTGTGGAATTGGGACATTGCCTTTCATGTATCTTGGAATTCCTATGATTCATCAAAGACTAAGAAATAGTGACTGGCAGAGTGTTATTGACCGGTTTAAAAAGAGGCTTGGTACATGGAAGACCAAATTTTTATCTTCAGGTGGACGGTTGGTATTGCTTAATTCCGTGTTAAGTAGTCTACCTACGTTCATGATGTCATTCTTTGAGATACCAGTGGGCGTCTTGAAGAAGCTGGATGCTATCCGGTCCAGATTCTTTCGGCAGGGAGGAAGCGGTAAAAGGAAATATAGGTTGGCTAGGTGGTATATTGTCTGTCAACCAAAAGCATTCGGAGGTTTAGGCATATCTAATCTAGCTATAAAAAAATATTTGCTTACTCAGCAAATGGCTCTACAAATTACTTAATGAGGATGAGATGTGGCAACAGTTATTCAAAAATAAATACCTAGGAGATAAATCCCTTACTCAAATATCTAGAAGATCAGGTGTTTCACATTTCTGGTCAGGTCTAATGAACATTAAGGACCAGTTTCTTAGATTGGGTCACTTTCAAGTGGGGGATGGTCAAAATACCAGATTTTGGCAGAATAAATGGCTAACTAGCCGTCCCTTTTGTGAGTAATTCCTGAACCTTTTTAATACAGTGTGCAATAAATCGGCCTTGGTTGTAGAAGTTTGTCTAGACACGAATCTTAATTTATCTTTTCGCTGAACAATTACGAGAAGTAAATTAGTGGACTGGAAAAAATTGTTACACTTGCTAACGATGGTTAGATTCAGCCCATCTAGAGACAAATTTCTTTGGGATGGTCATAAGAATAGAATTTTCTCTGTCCAATCTGTGTATCATTTGTTGATGTATAATCCCAACAACAATCAGAACAAGATGATTTGGAAACTTAAAATTCCCCTGAAAATAAAAGTGTTTTTTGTGGAATTTAGGTCGGGGAGCGATCTTCACCAAAGATAATTTAGCTAGAAGACGATGGAAAGGTAGCTTGACTTGTTGTTTTTGCAACCGTAATGAGAGTATACACCACCTCTTTTTTGATTGCTATATTGCCAAAAATATTTGGAGGATAATTTATCTTGCTCTAAAAATAGAAACGCCAGTCAACATTAATCATATTATTGGGTCTTGGGCAAGTAATTGTGGTCTAGTATATAAAAAGTTACTGTTCACTGGAATATCAGCTTTATTTTGGTCTATTTGGCTTACTCGAAATGAGGTGACATTTAATCAAAAACCAATACCATCAATTGTGCAGGTAATTTTCAGAGGTACCCACTGGTTCAGGTTCTGGAGACTCCTACAAAAAGAGGAAGTACATCAACAAATTCTCGATGTGTGTCAAGCTCTAGAAGTGGTGGCGATGGAAATCTTTGTGTTTCATGGATGGCGATCAAATGCAAGACTTGAGTGTGCTTAGTGTTTTCCATAGCCATGTTATTTGGTTTCGTCGAGTTAGTTTCATTTTTTAAAGAACTGTTTATTGAGTCAATATTTGACATGTAATGGTTCGAAAAGCTAGAACTCTTGTTTTCATTATAAAAAAAATTGTGAGTTAATTCAGGATTTCAAACTTACAGCAAGGAGCACAGTGCACAGATATCATATACTTCACTCATCTCAAAATAACTGCAATTCCAGATGCACGTCCATTTTTTTTATCAACGGAGCACTACATAGGTTTTAGGCAAACTGAATAGATTGCACCAGTCGAAAATCCGCCGTTGAGTTGTTTAGACTAGTCAAACCGAAAGGACCTATGTCCTAGCTCTGGCAGACTGGCACAAATGGAAGCTTCTGCTGACCCTCTGGTCAAAGGGAGTTCCCCAGTGCAGCAGCTAGAAACTTGATTGCCGCTGGTCCATTTCGATCTGAAGTGACAGTGGAGGCGTGGACTAACTGCTGACCGAGTTATGAATCAAGTTGTGTGTGAACTCAAACCGGACTATCATGTTGTCTTGTTAGGATGTCTTCGTCAGCCGTCCTATCATATTTTCTATATCACTTTCTATTTGAAAAAATATATATTCTACAGTGTAGAATAATGCTTCCTTGGTATAAGCAGGACCTTAAGATTGTTACACACCGGATAAAAAATTTCATGATTCTAGATTCTCATTTAAGCGGACTATATTTTATAGAAATTTTACCTAATGGGTCGTTTGGATCACTTTATCTAAAAGGATTTGAAATTTACTTAATTTAGTAGATTATTTGGTTTGGATTGTGACATTCCACCATTTTCCAAAGTTTAGATATAAGTCTATCACAAATTTATAGGGTCAGGGGGTGAAAATTGATTTTATGTATCACTAGTCCATGTTTATACTCTGCAACTTGTCACACTCTTTGGCTCGCTCATCTATAGTAGAAATGTAGCACATAAATATCTCTCTCGTATAAACAACAACAGTATACAAATATATTTTGTATAAAATCATATTAGCATAATTGATCTATGTCTAAATTACGATTATTAGAATAAAATTCAATTCTAAGGATCCAATATATTTAGAATCTCAAAATCTAATAAATTTTTTAGGATTATTTTTATCTAAATTTTCAAAAATAATCTCTTAAGATCCAAATGGCACCTGAGATTTGGTTGGCTTGAGTTAGCTTTCAGCTCGGGACCACAAGAGAAAACCCCTCACAAATCAGAACTCATAACACTAAATCTTTTCTATATCATTTTACTGTTCACATTGTTGCGCTCGTCTAGTTTGGACCACATAGCGTGGGTCGGACATCCGAGGCAAAATCTTTGTGAACCACAACTTTGAGCCCCTTTCATTTTCCTTTTCTCTCGGTCCAACCGTGACCCATTCATTCCACGACCGCGGAATCCACAGGCCACAGTTCGAAGGTACACTGCCTCAGTGGCACAGGCGCAACGATGGTTGGTCGCGCCCCTTAAATGTCGTGGCCACGCTGACGAAGCGCCTCCACCTGTCAACCGTCTGCCCCTGCCCCGCGGCGCACCACATCCCACCTACACCTACCACTGCGATCGTTAGTTTGTCACCTCACGCCCCCTCTCCTGCGACCACGAGCATCGGTCGTGGCCATGTCGACTGCGGTGGAATAGGTGGTTGCCTATCAAAAGCATGCGCTGCATGTCGATATGCGCAAGGCGCTGAAAGCCTCTCCTGACAACCTGACCAGCCCTCCAGCGAAGGTGATGTTTCGCGTCCTGCTTCGGCCTTCGAGCGTGGGAATAACTTTCAGTTCTTTCATGGAATCCATGAGATGATAATTGATACTCCATCCATTCCAAAATAATATTAATTTTAGCTCTTGATTTTTTTATTTATATTCAACTAGATGATAATGGTTGTAGACACATGTATAGAACATATATATTAAGTATTGTATGAATTGCATGAAAACGAAAAAGAGATTTTATTTTGGTACAGTGGGAGCACTACAGTACAACACATTAAAGCCATTTTATTACTAAATTAGCCATGTTAATCTTTGCTTCTCCATTTTGAAGTTGCTCTTTCATATTCAATGCAAATTATGGATGATGGCATCATCCCAATCAATTCAACTGATGTTTCTATTAATGCTCTGGTCATTCTCAATGACAATTTCATGAGAAACTTCTTGATATTATATTAGTTAGTATGTCACATGACTTTTTATGACATGACACTATATTTATTATAAAATAAGTGAAAATAGTTTGATCACCATAAAACTATGTCAACATATTTCTAAAGTATTGGAAAGCATGTGAAACCACATTAAAAGTAATTTATTTCATCTGCGACTATTTTATCTAATTATATTGGTTATTTTTGTGCAACTTTTAAGTCACATGCTAGTCTATAAAATTATGTCATGAACCTCTTTACTGAGGGGGCATATTTTATTATTTGTCTCGTCTTACTCTTATTGATGTGTCAATGTTGGGAACGGCGTGATAAAAATACCACGAAATAGCCTAATTTTTTTCCTTTTTTTCTTATGGCTTTCTTGTGTAGATAGAGCAGTAATGGTTGGGACTTGCAAATGAATTGTCAATGATTAGACCAAAGGGAGTTGGGCCACGTTAACTCAAAGCCTCATGGGCCAGTCCAGTTTCTTTATGGTTTTGTGAAGAATTGCATAAAGACAAGAGCCAAGGAGTTCAACAAATTCCGTCTGGGAAAAAACTGTTCAACGAAATTATGTTTCTCTGGAGTAAAAAGACACATGGACTAGAATTTATATTCTACCTTCTCTACTTTAAATTATAAGGCGTTTTGTATTTTCTAAATATACATTTAGAAAAGTCAAAACGTCTTAGAACCAATGCAATACAAAACAGTCGCGTGTACTGAGACACTGACCATTATCAACCAGTCCGACGGGACAAAAACCAAATATTGCAAAACCCCGAAACCACGACGGCTAGCTAGTTTAGGAGCCATAAAACCAGAGAAGATTGAAGTAGCTAGAATCTCATCCTTATTCAAAATTGAACAAGGAGAGGATTTTTAGTTCTACCAATCCCCTCCAGTTTTTAGACTTCCAAACTAGCCCTGAGAGCTTGTTCGATTGCAAGTGGAGGAGATTAAGGGAGATTAAATTCCCTTCCATTTAATTTTAACTAGGAGACGATTTAATACTCCAATTCTCCTCAATTCTCTCTTAACCGAACAAGGCCTACGGATTTCTTCAGTTAGGGATGGATTGAAGGAAATTAAATCCCCTATTATATAAATTTGTATAGCAGGAGATTTAGGGGTGTTTGAATACACTAAAACTAATAGTTAGTGACTAAAATTAGTTGAGATATCCAAATACTCTAGCTAATAGTTCAGCTATTAGCTATTTTTGGTAAATTAATTAATAGCTATGTAGTTATTTGTTAGCTAGCTAATTACACTAACAATTTTTAGCCAACTAATTATTAGTTCTAGTGTATTCAAACAGCCCTAGCCCCTCGATCCTACTCAAACAGAATATAATAACAATGCAACCGTTCGAAAACTGTACGGAACTACCACTTTCTGTTCTCAACGGTGTTGGTTAACCAATCTGAAAATTGACCAAAAACCTATGTTAAAAAAAATTAATCTCCTAGAACTTTATGGCTACATTTCATATTGGGCAGCAACGGAACTCTAGTAATGAGAAACAAAATCTCAAGATATCCTAGCTAGAACACCTCTCCTTCCTCTACTTCGCTCCATGCATGACCACCTTGGCTGGGCACCGTGTTCAGCAGGCACACGTGGGGGAGATGTAAGGGTCGTTGAACCACACAGTCGTCACCACCTTGTCCAGCTCCCGCCGAGCCTCCTCCCTCATCCGCTGGATCTCGTGCCGTCTGCGTCTGGCTTCGGCGTCGTCCTCTTGGTCCGCCTCCTTCCCTGGCGACGACCGCTTTCTGTCTTCGGCGGCGGCGAGAGGCCTCGCGACGGACTCGGCTGCCGGATGATAATGCTGATGCTGATGTGCGGCGGCGGTCTCGCGCGGCTCTCTCCGTTCTTTGGACGATCGCGAGCTGCTGCTGCTCCTTCTGGTATCGACCTCGCGCGCACGGTCCCGCTGCTCACCGGCCTCCTTGCTCGTATCGGCCGCGCGGTGGGCGTCGTCGTAGTAGCCGTGGCGATGAGCGTCGTCGTCGTCCGGTCTCCTGTAGTAGTCGGCGCGAGCGTCGCTTCCCTTCCTCCTCCTCCTACTGTCCCGTGACGCGCTGCGTCGCCAGCGGCGCCTCATCACCAGCGGCGATCGCGACGTCGTCCGTCGGGTCTTGTCATCGCGGGAAGCACGATGATGACGGTGCCCACGCTTGCACGCGGCGGCGGTCTCTGGTCTCACGACGTAAGCGATGCTGGGGTTGACGCGCATGCGATAGTTGTTGGGAAGAGGCGAGACAGCGGGGCTGCTGCGCATGGCGGGAAGGTGGGAGTTGCGTGAAGAAGCCAGCGCAGTCGCCATGCCGCACGTGTGGCTGCCCGATCCGACTCGCTAGCTCTAGCTAGGGTTCGTAACGTTTGGATCGTGGACGAGCGCGCGTGGCAGTTCGTAACGTTGGGATGCTGGTGACTGATGATGAAACAATATATAGCCTCGGCCAAGTGCCAAGGTTAGATGTCCGACGGTTGTCTCGTTCTGTTTCGAAACTCGGAAAAGGATCCGTACATACGTGATGACGATTGTGGCATCCCGTCTGGTTGCGAATCTGACGGCTGTGACCTGCTTAAGGCCTTGTTCGTTTGTGTCGGATTGATGGGTCGGAACGATTCCGAGCTGGATTGCTTCTCTAATTTATATAAACTTTGATTAGCCGGAACGATTCCGGGTGCAATCCCATGTAAACGAACAAAACCTAAAAGTAATAAATCGTTTGATTGCAATGCCATGTAGGATTCTCTTTCATGTTGTGAAGGAGATACCCTTTTCACGAGAAACAACTGCCTCATAAGGTAGATTTTAAAAAAGTGAGATAGATTTTACACTGATATTAATTCTATGGACGAATATTACATATCAAAGATTTCACACTGACTTTATAAAAAATGGTCGGATCGGAGTGGGTTGACACCCATGAATAGGCCTAGCTCCACCCTGGCGAGTAGAGATGGCCAAACGGGCCGCTCGACTCAGCCTGGGCTCGGTAAAGCTCGGCCCATTTTGGGCTCAGCCCGTGAGGCACGGTTAGAAAACTAGGCCGGACTGTCTAATCCCGCGGGCTCAATTTCCTGTCCGATTCTGGCCCACAGCGGTCCTAAATAGGTCGGGCCGGCCCGTTTAGCACGAAAAAAGCGGGCCGAAAAGCGGGCTAAGCGGACCGGTAAGCACGTTTTAGTGTAAAAAAAGCGGGCTTAACGGGCTTAGAGGTAAACGGGCCGCGCCTAGTTTCTTGTCCGAGCTCGGCCCGCTTATTCGTGTCGGGCCGTGCCGGGCTCGGACCGGGCCCAAAAAGCGGGCTTCATGCCGGACTCGCGGACCTCGTGCTTATTGGCCATCTATACTGGCCAGAGATCCCCCTCCAACACTAAATCCTAGCCCGCTCCATATCTCTTTTGTCTTATTTGGCCTAGACCCAAGATTGATATTGCATAAACACAGATTGATCTTGCATAAACAAAGTGTTAATCCATACAGAACAGTAAAAGTGAGGTATGGTCTGAGAAAAATAGTGTAGTTCAAATTTGGATACAAACTAATTAATCACTCACCTATCCCCGCTGGAACTAAATACTGTTTAGATGTCACTAGCATATATCTCGTGCTAATGCTACGATCCTCGGGAGAAGATTGGAGGGGTCAACAGCGGCGGCACGAGGGAAGGGGACGACAGCGACAGTGGCGCGAGTGAGGGGGAGGGAGAGGCGGGGTTGTATGGGAGGGAGATGGGGAGGGATGGTGGATGATCCAAATAATATTGATCACTGGATTAAAGAGAGGAATATCCATTGATCTGTACAGTTGATTTCTGATGATGTGTTAAGTCTGAGTGTAATTTGTTTGGTAGATTTAGTGGAGGTTATGAGTGTGTGGGTAATCTGATTGAGTGAGTTTTGCAAAGTTTAAACCGGTGGATTATATAGTAGTATAGTTATAGATAAATATGACCTGTTGTATGGCAGAGTTTTGTGTTCCCTTAGGGGCCGTTCGTTTCTTCCGGAATAGAGACATGGATCAATTCCTAGCCGGTTTGTTTCTCTAATTTATATAAGTTTTGATCGGCTGGTGTCGGGGACCGTAATTAGGGGTACCCCTAAGGCTCCCAATCTCAGCTGGTAACCCCCATCAGTACAAAGCTGCAAAGGCCTGATGGGCGCAATTCCGGTTAAGGCTCCGTCCACTCCAGGGACACGATCTCGCCTCGCCCGAGCCCAACCTCGGGCAGGAACGGAAGACCAAGGCAGATTCACGCCTCACCCGAGGGTCTCCTCAAGCAACGGGCGCACCTTCGACTCGCCCGAGGCCCAGCTCGGGCAGGCTTCACGGAGAAGCAACCTTAGCCAGATCGCCTCGCCAGCTGACCGGATCGCAGGAGCATTCAATGCAAGGATCACCTGACACCTTATCCTGACGCGTGCTGTCGAGTCGACAAGGCCGAAATGACCGCAGTCACTTCGCCCCTCCACTGACTGACCTGACAGGAAAACAGCGCCGCCTGCGCTGCTCCGACTGTTGTGCCACCCGCTAGGGTGAGGCTGACAGCAACCAAGTCCAGCCTCGGGTGCCATAGGAATCTCTGGCTCGCCCGACCCTAGGGCTCGGACTCGACCTCGCCTCGGACGACGATCTCCGCCACGCCCGACCCCTGGGCTCGGACTCAGCCTCAACTCCGAAAGACGGTCTCCGCCTCGCCCGACCCCAGGGCTCGGACTCGACCTCGACTCCGGAAGAAGGTCTCCGCCTCGCCCGACCCCCGGGGCTCGGACTCAGCCTCGACTTTAGAGGAGTCACCACCTCGCTCGGGCCGACCACGCCACAAGGGGAGGCCATCATTACCCTACCCCTAGCTAGCCCAGGCTACGGGGAACAAGACCGGCGTCACATCTGGCTCGCCCCGATAAAACAAGTAATGATGGCACCCCGCGTGCTCCATGACAACGGTGGTTCTCAGCCCCCTACGGAAGCAAGGATATGTCAGCAAGGATCCGACAGCCCCGACAGCTGTGCTTCTACAAGGCTCAAGCGCTCCTCCGACGGCCACGACACCACATGAACAGGGCTCCAACACCTCTCCGACAGCCACGTCGGCACGTACATAGGGCTCTAGCTCCTCTCTGCTAGACACGTTAGCACATTGCTACACCCCCCCGTTGTACACCTGGACCCTCTCCTTACGTCTATAAAAGGAAGGTCTAGGGCTCTCATACAAAAAGGTGGTCGCGCGGGAGAACGAGCAGCCTCACGCCCCCTGTCTCTCTCTCTCTCCCTCACGAACGCTTGTAACCCCCTACTGCAAGCGCATCCGCCTTGGGCGAAGGACAGCACGAGGCCGCGGGTTTCCCCTTACTGTTTTTCCCCTTGTGTCTCCGTCTCACGCCGACCCATCTGGGCTGGGATACGCAGCGACAATTTACTCGTTGGTCCAGGGACCCCCCGTGGTCGAAACGCCGACAGTTGGCTTGGCGCGCCAGGTAGGAGCCTGCTGCGTGTTGACGAACAGCTTCCCGTCAAGCTCCAGATGGGGAGTCTCCAGCAACCTCTCCAACCTGGGACGAAGCTCCATTTCGGGAGTCTCGAGTTCATGTCCCTCGCGGCAGCTACGACATGATACTCCTTCCTCCACCGCGCGACAACGACAATGGCGACCATCAGCCCGCCCGCCGGCGGCGGAATCGACGACGTCTTCCCCGCGTGGCGGAAGAACAGCATCCGAGTCTGTCCCGTCACCTTCCCCGTTGATGGGGAAGGAGGCGGGGCAATCATGGCCAAGTAGGAGGCGGCGCCTCGTCGGCTGTCGAGCGAGTCGATGACGCCGGCGCCCCAGCGGGGGACACGCCGGGCGTTGACCTCGCGTCTGAGACGAAGACGAGCGTCGTTTCCCTGCAACACGCCAACCCCAAGCATACGACAGGCGACGCCAGCACGCTCGCGAAGGACTTGCTGGGCGTTAGCCTTGTACCTGAGATAACGGTGCAGTCCGTCCTCGACGCAACTTCGTCACCGTCCGTCGATCAAGAGGTACCATCCGTTTCCCATCCTGTGCCTTTTAGATTCAGCTTCGACCCACCAAGAAACCCCGCTTCGGTGGACGCTTTCATAAAGGCATATCCAAACCTCCCGGGGTACCATATGTGGTCAACCTGGGACAGATTGACGGATGTCTCGACCTACGGGCCCCCGGGTTCTGAGGAAGACGCCGAGCCCGACTCTGGTTGGGGTTTCTCCGGGCTCGGTAAATCTAGTGCCATGCGGGACTTCATGACCGCATGTGACTACTGCCTCTCCGACTGCTCCGATGATAGCCACAGCCTCGGCGACGAGGACTGTGGCCCAAGTCACGAATGTTTCCACGTCGATCTAGAGGGTCTCGATGAAGGCAACCACCTTGGTATGCCGGAGGACGGCGATCCCTCTAGACCTATGCCTCGCGTTGACATCCTTCGGGAGCTAGATGTGGTCCCAGTCCCTGTGGGGGGTCAGGACACACAGCTCGAGCAAATCCGCGAGATGCAGGCCAGGCTCGACGAGGAAGCAGGACAACCTGTGCAGCTCCGGCAGAACATCGGGCAGGAGCGAGCAGGCCGAGTACCGGCCGGAGAAGTGTGTCATCTGACCCAGGACGTCCAGCGCTGCATCGCCGACGATGCCAGGGCCAGGCTGCCCCCAGCTTCCAGTGGGGTCGGCCAGAACCTGACTGCAGCAGCAATACTGCTCCGAGCGATGCCGGAACCATCCACCACCGAGGGGCGGCGTATCCAGGGAGAACTCAAGATTCTCCTGGAGCATGCCGCGGTCCGACGGACCGAAAGCTCTGCCTCCCGAAGGCAGGGATACCCCCCAGAGCATCGTGTCACGACTTCCCGATTCATGCGAGAGGCCTCGGTCCACACCGGGCGCACGCGGGATACAACGCCTGCGGCCCCGGGCCGCCTCGGCAACGAGCACCATCGCCGAGGCTACCACCCCAGGCGTGGGGGACGCTACGACAGCGGGGAGGATCGGAGCCCTTTGCTCGAACCACCTGGTCCGCAAGTTTTCAGTCGGGCCATACGACAGGCGCCGTTCCCGACCCGGTTCCGGGCCCCGACTACCATCACCAAGTACTCGGGGGAGACGAGGCCTGAACTGTGGCTCGCGGACTACTGGCTGGCCTGCCAGCTGGGTGGAACGGACGATGACAACCTCATCATCCGCAACCTCCCCCTGTTCCTCTCCAACGCCGCCCGAGCCTGGCTGGAGCATCTGCCTCCTGCGCAGATCTCCAACTGGGATGACCTGGTCAAAGCCTTCGCCGGCAACTTCCAGGGCACATACGTGCGCCCTGGGAACTCCTGGGATCTCCGAAGCTGCCGCCAGCAGCCGGGAGAATCCCTGCGGGACTACATCCGGTGATTTTCGAAGCAGCGCACCGAGCTACCTAACATCACCGACTCCGATGTCATCGGCGCGTTCCTTGCCGGCACCACTTGCCGCGACCTGGTGAGCAAGCTGGGTCGCAAGACTCCCACCAGGGCGAGCAAGCTGATGGACATCGCCACCAAGTTCGCCTCTGGCCAGGAGGCGGTCGAGGCCATCTTCCGGAAGGACAAGCAGCCTCAGGGGCGCCAGCCGGATGACGTCCCCGAAGCGTCCGCTCAGCGCGGCACGAGGAAGAAGGGCAAGAAGAAGTCACAAGCAAAACGCGACGCCGCCGATGCAGACCTTGTTGCCGCCGCTGAGCACAAGAACCCTCGGAAACCTCCCGGAGGCGCCAACTTGTTCGACAAGATGCTCAAGGAATCATGCCCCTATCATCAGGGTCCCGTAAAGCACACCCTTGAGGATTGCGTCATGCTTTGGCGCTACTTCCACAAGGCTGGGCCACCGGCGGAAGGTGGCAGGGCCCCCGACAACGACAAGAGGGAAGCTCACAAGGCAGAGGAGTTCCCCGAGGTCCATGACTGCTTCATGATCTATGGTGGGCAGGTGGCGAACGCCTCGGCTCGGCACCGCAAGCAAGAGCGCCGGGAGGTCTGCTCGGTAAAGGTGGCGGCGCCAGTCTATCTAGACTGGTCCGACAAGCCCATCACCTTCGACCAAGACGACCACCCCGACCGCGTGCCGAGCCCGGGGAAGTACCCGCTCGTTGTTGATCCCATCATCGGCAATGTCAGGCTTACCAAGGTCCTCATGGACGGAGGCAGCAGCCTCAACATTATCTACGCCGACACCCTCGGGCTCCTGCAGATCGATCTATCCTCGATCCGGGCCGGTGCAGCGCCCTTTCACGGGATCATTCCCGGGAAGCGCGTCCAGCCCCTTGGACAACTCGATCTGCCCGTCTGCTTCGGGACTCCCTCCAACTTCCGAAAGGAAAGCCTCACATTCGAGGTGGTCGGGTTCCGAGGAACCTACCACACAGTGCTGGGGAGACCATGTTACGCCAAGTTCATGGCCGTCCCCAACTACACCTACCTCAAGCTCAAGATGTCTGTTGGGGACTTGTTCTCAAATGCTAAGAGTTAAGAACAAGGCAACATAAAAAGTGTTAAGTGCTAAAGTCCTTCGTCCTTCAAAACATTATTCCCCTTCGAGAAATAATGAGTTTCGGACGAAGGTCACAAGAGACATACCTTCGTAAATATAACAAGTAATGACGAAGGATTCATATACAGCATGAAATATAATATAAACATCATCATAGAATCATTTCTATTTTATTAACATGGAAAAATAGAAATGATTTCAAATTACAAATGTACCTTCGGTCCTGAGAGAAGGTAAAAAGTACAAGCGTGACGCAAAAGCAAATGCCAAGTCAGCGTGAACAGTACGGGAGTACTGTTCATCTATTTATAGACGCGGGACGCAGCCCACGTAAAATTACATTCATGTCCATTACATTTGCCAATGACTTATGGAAATCTGCCAAGGCCCAAGTAGTCTTTTCATCTTTAAGTCGGTTCCCCTCTCTGCTATCGCGACGAAGCTTCCCTGCGCACAGCTTCGGCTGTGCACTATCCTTCACGAAGCTTGGTAATCAGTCCGCTCTCCATTTTAATCCCCCTTCGTCTGGTTCAGGCTTCGTCCTGACCGTACTTCATGTTCATAGTTCTGAGTCCGAAGGTACCTGTTCACATAATCCACTTGGAAAACATTGTCAAATCATGTTTTTGAGGACCTTCGGAGGACGAAGGCCCCCAACAGTAGCCCCTCGCAATATTAATTTGTTAATGATAAATTCAGATTGCGATATGGATGAAGGCCTTGAGCCGAAGGTCCGAAAAAACACCTTCCCTTTGCTAGAATAGCAACATTCACTGACAAGCGGGGTCTTTCAATTTTCAACGCCCTGGGGGTATAAATAAGATCATACCGCAAACTTATTTGGTACGCACACTTGCCATCTGCTTTGGCCCACTAAATTTTTAGCTCTTGTGCACTAAGATTTGCTGATCTTTTTGATTTTGAAGCTCCGGCCTTGAAAACAGTTTTTTAGCGTTTCCGAAGATGTCTGAAGGTAAGAAGATCCCTTCTGAGACGAAGCTGAGTCTCGACGAAGAGAAGAACTTGGGGTTCCTTATAGCGATGGCGGAGACCAATACGGAGAAAATCACCAAGGAGATTCTTGAAGGTTTGTCCGAAGATACTGGTGACAGCGACAGTTATGATGTAGAAAGTGGTGGGGAAGAGTCCGAAGATCGACCATGGCGGCCAAGTCACACGGTTTTCGGGAAAACCACTATTAAGCAGAATCATATTGATAATATGAGGGGGCGGTATTTTCGAGATATATCTATTGTGAGGGCTGATGCTGGAGAAAAGACTTCTCCCACCCCCGAAGAAGATGAAGTCGTAATCTTCCGAAGCTTTCTCAAGGCTGGGCTTCGATTCCCCCTAAGCAACTTTGTTGTTGAAGTACTGAAAACATTTCAAGTCTACCTTCATCAAATTACTCCCGAAGCTATCATAAGAATGGGGATGTTTGTCTGGGCTGCAAAAAGCCAAGGTTTAGAACCAAATGCTAAAAGCTTTTGCAACATTCATGAGTTGTTATATGAGACGAAGCCCTGGGGGAAAGAACAATATCACAACAACTTTGGGTGTTACAGCTTCGGTGCCCGCTCCGGGTCAAGCCGCCCTGTGCCAACCTTTCGGAAGAGGTGGCCCGGAGCCTGGATGACTGAATGGTTCTATGTAAAGAATGACTTAACAGCGCAAGAAGATGTCAAGAGTATCATTATGCGCCCCATCTGGCAACGCTTCGGACTTCGAAGGCCGAAGGTCAAAATGGATGAAGCAGCCGAGGAATGCCAAAGAGCCTTCGGCGTAGTCTGCTCTTTCATTGGGACAAGGGACTTGATTCAAGAACATATTGCCTTCAGGGTGTGGCCACTTGCAGGAAAGTGGGAAATGCCGAAGGAAACCATCAAGGAGTCCGACGAAGGCGGACTAGTCAGACTGAAATACACATTCAAATATGGGGATAAGTTTGTTGAACCTGATGATGACTGGTTGAAAAGCATTGAAACATTAAGTGACGAACTGCTTGGGGCATACTCGAAGGCCGAGAACACTGCGTTATCAGCAGCCTTCGGAGGCCGAAAGAAGAAAAGGCTCAACCGGGTATTTGACGCAGTCGGGTTTGTCTACCCTGACTATCACTATCCGATGTCGGGTCGCAAAAGCAAAAGAAAAAATACTTCTCCTGCGACAGAAACTACCACGAGTGCCGCTAACGAGCCAGCGCCGCAAAGGAAAAAGATAAAGGTGCTCACCCACCGAGCGCGTTTTATTGAGCCGGCCACAGTGCCAGAATTTATTGGTGAAGTCTCTTTGGCCTCTGAAGCTACAGAACCAGCTCCAGTGCCGAAGATGGAAGAAAAGACTGAAGCGCCTTCAGCAGAAAAAGCAGAGAAACCGAAGGTTGAAGAGCCAAAAATATCGGAAATCTTAAGTCCTTCAGCAAATGTCGAAACAATAAAAAATAAAAAGGGCCCGTCGGTGACCCCGAAAAGAAAAAGAATGGTGAACGTGCTAGATGTTTTGGAGATAATTAAGTCTTCAAGCACAACTCCAAAGAAGACTATTGAAGTTGCTGAAGTGTCTACCGAAGCTGTAGTTGCTGAAGCTTCGAAACAACAACCTGAAGCTGAAGCTGGGCCTTCAAAGGCCACCAAGGAACAATCTTTGGAAACAAAAATATCAGAACCAAATTTGGTTGAAGAAATTGACACTGCCGCCCCCGAAGCTCCTTCCGACATATGTGATTACATCGTACGACATGCTTCGGGGAAGAAATTATCTGAAGAAGAGACTTACGAAGCCAACTACTATGCCAGAGAGCTAAAATATCCGAAGGGGGCAGTAGTGTTTAATGGGACAAATGAAGATGACTTCCTGTACTGCCTTCCTGATAATAAAGAACTATCTGTCTGCCGAGAGATGGCTAGAAGTATGGGGTTCCCGAAGCTCGAAGCTGGATTATGCGCTATGATGAAGGAAGATCTCGCGGATAGTCTTGCATATAATAGCCTGAAGGTATGGGAATTAGATATTTGAAAAAATTTTACAATACGTAATTCATTCCTTTATTCTTATATGAATTCTTTTTTGTATAGGGTTTAATCCTGAGCAACGCATTAAGAGCACAAAAGAGTGCCGAAGATGAAAGCTATGAAATTGCGTTCAACAATTTACGATCAGAAGTTATTAAACTGAGAAACGAAGCTGTAGAAAAAGATAAAATTCTGGTTACATTAGTAGACAAAATAAAAAAGGACGAAGCTGCTGCAAAGATTCAGGCCGAAGCTCAGAAACGCGAAATTAAAGATCTTCAGAAGCAATTAGCCCGGGCGAAAGAAGAACGCATACTTGAAGAAACAAGACGGGAATGCAGCGACCAATGGGCTGATCATTTGGAAGCAACTGTGGAAGAGCTTCGGTCTTCTAAGAAAAAATGCTACGAAAAATCCATGGAATGCGTAAAGAAAATTAAAACCAGCTTCGCCAGCGTGGGCGCATTTTCCAGTGAAGAGAATTTCTCAAGAGGCAATCCCGAAGGTCCAATAGAATGGATCAGTCACGAAGCAGAGGCCTTCGAGGAAATCCTGAGTAGCCGCGGTGACATCTGCGCTTTTTCGGGCGCCAGGGGAGTTGCTACTGTCTTGGAGAAGAAAGGTTGTGAACATGTAAAATCTTTAGCTCAGTCCGAAGCTGCCTTATCCTCCGAAGACATCAAAGACCCCTCGGCCGAAGCAAGCATGGTTGGTGGCAAATTCTTTACTGATGTCTGGGACAACGGCGGCCGAGAAATGGCGCAAGAAATTATTCAAAGGAGTGAAAAAGGCATCCATGATGCTAGGAAAGTGACAGAAGTTGCCGAAGGGCAAATAGGTATTAATTAGTCGCTCTTATTGTGTTGTAATTTTTATTTCAAACTTTGCTCGCGGTTCGTAATAGTAATGCAGAAACATTCTCTTCCCTCAGAACCTGCTGGATCGTCTGGTGACCCTCACACAAAAGGGGATGACGAAATTAAACAAATGGCCGAAGCTATCATGGATAAAGTTGTTGAACAACTTCTAAATGAGGCTGCCGAAGTAGTATTAAGAGAAGACTAGGTGTTATTAGAAAAACATTTGAAGTGTGATCTATGTAACATTTTGTACATTTGAATGTAATATACAAGTCTCTTTTCATTATTCAACTCTTTACGATGCATGAAATTCTACATACATACCATTTTTGAGCCTTCGGCGAAAAAACACCTTCCCTTCTTTTCATGCTTCGTGAAGAAGACATTCTCCGTTAAAATTATTCTGGTGAATCACATCCGCGCTTCGTGAAAACATTCTCCGAAGCTGTACAATTTTGATATTACTCTGATGAAGCTCATCCATGCTTCGTAAAAACATTCTCCGAAGCTGTACTCCGGAGATTATCATTGTATTCCCTCGTGACTTTGCACAATTTGCACTTTCTCAAAGCATCCTTTCGAAGGTTGATACTGTGTCCCCTTCTTTTGCCATATGCAACATGATGTATGATGCTTATGCTATGCAAAATGATGTGATGATGTTATGTTATGCAAATGACGTTTGTTCCGAAGATACACACAAAATATCTTTGTAAGCTCTGCATTCCCTTAGGAACGTCTTTGGAGCTTCTTCGCCTTTTACTTAGGCGGTATCAGCGTTGACTTTTCGCTGTAAGCTCTGCATTCCCTTAGGAACGTCTTTGGAGCTTCTTCGCCTTTTACTTTAGGCGGTATCAGCGTTGACTTTTCGTTGTATGCTCTGCATTCCCTTAGGAACGTCTTTGGAGCAAAAAACTTACACTGCGCTCCCTTTGGAACGGCTTTTTGTAACTTCGGCAACTTACTCTGCGTTCCTTAGAACGACTTTTTGTTGCTTCGAAGGATTTTTAATAATTCGAAGGTCCTCCTTGTTACCGCAAATTTTTAAGCTTCAGCAACTTAAGCCTGTGGAGAAGATAGGTTTTCCTGATAACCAACCACGAAACTATTACATGAAAACTGAAATGTTCTTTATTACACAGAAAATAGAACTAAACGGAAAAGACTGCTATCAAAGTAGGATATTTGTCAATAAATGTGCTTCGACTCTAGCACAGTACTATTGACTGTGCGAGCTTTAGATTGCTCTCTGAGATCCCTTTGGTGCGGAACATATTGGCTCCCTTCTGGCTGTTGGCCTTGTTGCAGCGGAGGTGGGGGCGGGGGCTGTTGCCATGAAGCTTGAGGTTGACTCGCCGAAGCTACGGAAACTGCAGGGTGGTTGCCCACGTATTCCGGGATGTAAGGCTGATGGTACGAAGCAGTATGCATGACCTGCTTCGGCTGGCCCTGTTGCGCTGCAGCTTCTGCTAGCTCCTTTTGTTTCTGGATGGTAACATGGCACATCCTGGTGGTATGGCCCTTGTTTTCACCACAGAATAAGCAAAATACCCTCCTTGGTTGATCTCCAAATCTTCCGCCGAAGCCCCTGGCGCCTCTGCCTCTTGGAGCTGGTGGCCGGAAGAAAGTTTGCTGTTGCCCCGAAGCCTGTGAGGAGCTCTGCGGTCTGTTCTGCTGACTCCCCTTATCATCATTTTGAGTGGAGTTGTGAATGGACCTGACATGCCTCGGATAGAATCTTCCTCCGAAGCCCCTGGTCATTTCAGAAAATCTGAAGGCCTCCTCCCTTCTTTGGCGAAAGTCATTATCGGCACGAATGTACTCGTCCATCTTTTGGAGCAGCTTCTCCAGAGTCTGAGGAGGCTTCCTAGCAAAGTATTGAGCTGCAGGTCCAGGACGAAGCCCCTTGATCATGGCTTCGATGACAATTTCATTGGGCACCGTTGGAGCCTGCGCCCTCAAACGCAAGAACCTTCTGACATACGCCTGAAGGTATTCTTCATGATCCTGAGTGCACTGGAACAAGGCTTGGGCAGTGACCGGCTTCGTCTGAAACCCTTGAAAGCTGGTTAACAGCATATCCTTCAGTTTCTGCCATGAAGTGATCGTTCCTGGTCGAAGTGAGGAATACCAGGTCTGAGCAACACTCCTGACGGCCATAACGAAAGACTTTGCCATGACTGCAGCATTGCCACCATACGAAGACACTGTTGCTTCGTAGCTCATCAAGAACTGCTTCGGGTCTGAGTGGCCGTCGAACATGGGAAGCTGGGGTGGCTTATAGGACGGAGGCCAGGGTGTAGCCTGCAGCTCAGCGGACAGAGGAGAGGCATCATCGAAAACAAAATTCCCATGATGGAAATTGTCATACCAGTCATCTTCGTTGAAGAAGCCCTCCTGATGAAGGTCTTTTTGTTGAGGCCTTCGGTTCTGCTCATCGTGGGTAAGATGACGAACTTCTTCAGAAGCTTCGTCTATCTGCCTTTGCAGCTCAGCTAGCCTGGCCATCTTTTCCTTTTTCCTCTGCACCTGTTGATGAAGCATCTCCATATCCCTGATCTCTTGGTCTAGTTCATCCTCCTGAAGCGTCGGGCTGACGGCCTTCCTCTTCTGGCTTCGGGCCTCCCGAAGAGAGACGGTCTCCTGGTTGGGGTCCAGCGGTTGCAGTGCTGCAGCCCCAGTCGCTGAAACTTTCTTCGGCGCCATAGTGAAGGTCTATAGCTTCCGAAGGTGTTCAAAAAAACTCGAAGTGGAAGTGAGTTCACCGGAGGTGGGCGCCAATGTTGGGGACTTGCTCTCAAATGCTAAGAGTTAAGAACAAGGCAACATAAAAAGTGTTAAGTGCTAAAGTCCTTCGTCCTTCAAAACATTATTCCCCTTCGAGAAATAATGAGTTTCGGACGAAGGTCACAAGAGACATACCTTCGTAAATATAACAAGTAATGACGAAGGATTCATATACAGCATGAAATATAATATAAACATCATCATAGAATCATTTCTATTTTATTAACATGGAAAAATAGAAATGATTTCAAATTACAAATGTACCTTCGGTCCTGAGAGAAGGTAAAAAGTACAAGCGTGACGCAAAAGCAAATGCCAAGTCAGCGTGAACAGTACGGGAGTACTGTTCATCTATTTATAGACGCGGGACGCAGCCCACGTAAAATTACATTCATGTCCATTACATTTGCCAATGACTTATGGAAATCTGCCAAGGCCCAAGTAGTCTTTTCATCTTTAAGTCGGTTCCCCTCTCTGCTATCGCGACGAAGCTTCCCTGCGCACAGCTTCGGCTGTGCACTATCCTTCACGAAGCTTGGTAATCAGTCCGCTCTCCATTTTAATCCCCCTTCGTCTGGTTCAGGCTTCGTCCTAACCGTACTTCATGTTCATAGTTCTGAGTCCGAAGGTACCTGTTCACATAATCCACTTGGAAAACATTGTCAAATCATGTTTTTGAGGACCTTCGGAGGACGAAGGCCCCCAACAATGTCGGGCCCCAACGGGGTCATCACCGTTGGCCCCACGTACCGACACGCGTACGAATGCGACATGGAGTGCGTGGAGTACGCCGAGGCCCTTGCCGAATCCGAGGCCCTCAACGCCGACATGGAAAACCTCTCCAAGGAGGTTCCAGATGCGAAGCGCCACGCCGGCAACTTCGAACTAGCAGAGGCGGTTAAGTCTGTCCCTCTCGACCCCAGCAACGACGCCTCCAAGCAGATCCAGATCGGCTCCGAGCTCGACCCCAAATAGGAAGCAGTGCTTATCGACTTTCTCCGCGCGGACGCCGAGGTTTTTGCGTGGAGTCCCACGGACATGCCTGGCATACCGAGGGAAGTCGCTGAGCACTCACTGGATATCCGAGCTGGAGCCCGACCCGTGAAGCAGCCTCTACGCCGATTCGACAAAGAAAAGCGCAGAGCCATAGGCGAGGAGATCCACAAGCTGATGGCTGCAGGGTTCATCAAAGAGGTATTCCATCCCGAATGGCTAGCCAACCCTGTGCTTGTGAAAAAGAAAGGTGGGAAATGGCGGATGTGTGTAGACTGCACTGGTCTCAACAAAGCATGTCGGAAGGTTCTCTACCCTCTGCCTCGTATCGATCAAATCATGGATTCCACTGCTGGGTGCGAAACCCTGTCGTTCCTCGATGCCTACTCAGGGTATCACCAAATCAGGATGAAAGAGTCCGACCAGCTCGCGACTTCTTTCATCACACCTTTTGGCATGTACTGCTACATTACTATGCCATTCAGTTTGAGGAATGCGGGTGCGACATACCAAAGGTGCATGAACCACGTGTTCGGACAGCACATTGGTCGAACGGTCGAGGCCTACGTCGATGACATCGTAGTCAAGACGAGGAAAGCCTCCGACCTCCTCTCTGACCTTGAAACGACATTCAAGTGTCTCAAAGCGAAAGGCGTAAAACTCAATCCCGAGAAGTGTGTCTTCGGAGTCCCCCGAGGCATGCTCCTGGGGTTCATCATCTCCGAGTGGGGCATCGAGGCCAACCCAGAGAAAATCGCGGCTATCACCAACATGGGGCCTATCAAGGACTTGAAAGGAGTACAGAGGGTCATGGGATGCCTTGCGGCTCTGAGCCGCTTCATCTCACGCCTCGGCGAAAGAGGCCTGCCCCTGTATTGCCTCTTAAGGAAGACCAGGCGCTTCACTTGGACCCCCGAGGCCGAGGAAGCCCTCGGGAACATGAAGGCGCTCCTTACAAGCGCGCCCATCCTGGTGCCCCCCGATGCCGGAGAAGCCCTCTTGATCTACATCGCCGCTACCACTCAGGTGGTCAGCGCCGCGATCATGGTCGAGAGACAAGAAGAAGGGCACGCACTGCCCGTCCAGAGGCCGGTTTACTTCATCAGTGAGGTACTGTCCGAGACCAAGATCCGCTATCCGCAAATTCAGAAGCTGCTGTACGCGGTGATTCTGACATGGCGAAAGTTGTGACACTACTTTGAGTCTCATCCGGTGACTGTGGTGTCATCCTTCCCCCTGGGGGAGATCATCTAGTGCCGAGAGGCCTCGGGTAGGGTTGCAAAGTGGGCGGTGGAGATCATGGGCGAGACAATCTCGTTCGCCCCTTAGAAGGCCATCAAGTCCCAAGTCTTGGCGGACTTTGTGGCTGAATGGGTCGACACCAGCTTCCAATAGCTCCGATCCAACCGGATCTCTGGACTATGTTTTTTGACGGGTCGCTGATGAAAACAGGCGCGGGCCTGATCTTCATCTCACCCCTCGGGAAGCACCTCCGCTACGTGCTGCGCCTCCATTTCCCGGCGTCCAACAACATGACCGAGTATGAGGCTCTGGTTAACGGGTTGCGCATCGCCATCGAGCTAGGGGTCCGGCGCCTCGACGCTCGCGACGACTTGCAGCTTGTCATCGACCAAGTCATGAAGAACTCCCACTGCCGCGACCCAAAGATGGAAGCCTACTGCGACGAGGTTCGGCGCCTGGAGGACTAGTTCTACGGGCTCGAGCTCAACCACGTCGCTCGACGATACAACGAGACTACAGACGAGCTGGCTAAGATAGCCTCGGGACGAACAACGGTTCCTCCGGGCATCTTCTCCCGAGACCTACATCAACCCTCCGTCAAGATCGACGACACGCCCGAGCCCGAGAAGGCCTCAGCTCTGCCCGAGGCGCCCTCGGCTCAGCCCGAGGCAGCCTCGGCCCCGCCCGAGGCACCCTCGGCCCCCAAGGGTGAGGCACTGCGTGTCGAGGAAGAGCGGAATGGGGCCACGCCTAATCGAAACTGGCAGACCCCATACCTGCAATATCTCCACCGAGGAGAGCTACCCCTCGACAGAGCCAAAGCTCGGTGACTGGCGCGACGCGCCAAGTCGTTCGTCTTGCTGGGTGATGAAAAGGAGCTCTACCACCGCAGCCCCTTAGGCATCCTCCAACGATGCATATCCATCGCCGAAGGTCAAGAGTTATTGCAAGAAATACACTCGGGGGGCTTGCGGTCACCACGCAGCACCTCGGGCCCTCGTGGGAAACGCCTTCCGATAGGGCTTCTACTGGCCAACTGCGGTGGCCGACGCCACTAGGATTGTACGCACCTGCCAAGGGTGTCAATTCTACGCAAAGCAGACCCACCTGCCCGCTCAGGCTCTGCAAACAATACCCATCACCTGGCCGTTTGCTGTGTGGGGTCTGGACCTCGTCGGTCCCTTGTAGAAGGCACCCGGGGGCTTCACGCACCTGCTGGTCGCCATCGACAAATTCTCCAAGTGGATTGAGGTCCGACCCCTAAACAGCATCAGGTCCGAACAGGCGGTGGCGTTCTTCACCAACATCATCCATCGCTTTGGGGTCCCGAACTCCATCATCACCGACAACGGCACCCAGTTCACTAGCAGAAAGTTTCTGGACTTCTGCGAGGACCACCACATCCGGGTGGACTGGGCCGCCGTAGCTCACCCCATGACGAATGGGCAGGTAGAGCGTGCCAACGGCATGATTCTACAGGGGCTCAAGCCGAGGATCTACAACGACCTCAACAAGTTCGGCAGGTGGTGGATGAAGGAACTCCCCTCGGTGGTCTGGAGTCTGAGGACGATGCCAAGCCGAGCCACGGGCTTCACGCCGTTTTTTCTAGTCTATGGGGCCGAGGCTATCTTGCCCACAGACTTAGAACACGGCTCCCCGAGGACGAGGGCATACAACGCCCAAAGCAACCAGACAAACCGAGAAGACTCACTTGACCAGCTGGAAGAGGCTCGGGACATGGCCTTACTACACTCGGCGCGGTATCAGCAGTCCCTGCGACGCTACCACGCCCGAGGGGTTCGATCCCAAGACCTTCAGGTGGGCGACTTGGTGCTTCGGCTACGACAAGACGCCCGATGGCGCCACAAGCTCACGCCTCCCTGGGAAGGGCCGTTCATCATCGCCAAGATTCTGAAGCCCGGAACATACAAGCTGGCCAACAGTCAAGGCGAGTTCTACAACAACGCTTGGAACATCCGACAGCTACGTCGCTTCTACCCTTAAGATGTTTTCAAGTGGTTCATGTACCTCGTTTACATACACAAGCAAAGTCTAACCTTCAAGGAAGGGTCAGCCTTGCCTCGGCAAAGCCCGACCCTCCCTCGGGGGCTAGAAGGGGGGAACCCCCTCTGCGTCAAAATTTTCCTCGGAAAAAGTCTTTCTGCCAGAACATCTTTCGTGCTTTTCGACTAATTCGATAGTGGAGTCCTGAAAACGATGGAGTACACGTAAGTAGGCAAGGCCGACCGAGCCGAGGGACTCCTACACCTCCGGGATACGGATACCTCACTCATCACCTTTTGCGATAAGTAACTCACGCTCGGATAAAGGATTCCGCTGTCCAAACAAGTCTTAACGCTCGAAAACTTCTTCTGCCGAAACGATTTTTCGTGCCATCTCAACTATATCGATAACAGAATCCTACGGACGAGTAAGAGTACACGTAAGCAGGCAAGGCCGACCGAGCCGAGGGACTCCTACACCTCCGAGATACGGATACCTCACTCATCACCTTTTGCGATAAGTAACTCACGCTCGGATGAATGATTCTGTTACCGACGAACAAGTCCTGATACTCGAAACAAAGGGAAAGGAAACACAGCTTTACAACACGATGATAGTATGTTTTGGCCTTGGCGGCCGCAAAAAACATACGCACGCTACAGACGAATTGTTCCTGCAGGTTCAGACGTCAGCAGGGGGAGCAGCAGCACCCTCGGCATCGACCCCACCTTCGGCGGAATCCGACTCGGCCTCGGACAGCAACATGGTCGGAGGATCTCCACCTCGAAGGAAGATGTCAGCACCGCGCCTGGGCCATCGCCGCCAGGGTCTCCTCCAGGAACCTAGCCCAAGCAGACGACCGGACCGGCCGCTCCGTAGCCTCAGCCAGCTGTCCCCCGAGGACACCAGCCCGGCTCATGGCCTTGGCAGCCTGATTCCAGGGTTGGTCCTGCCAGTGGACGACCTGGCCAGGTCCCAGCCGCTACTGCAATGCCTCGTCGGCCTGGGAAGTCCCCTACTCCTGGGCCGACGAAGTTTCTTCTCCAGCCAACTCTGCCTCTGTCCATGCTGACACCGCTGCCTCCGGCTTCGGCTCGTCATAGAGCAGCTGAGGTTTCCTTCACTAAGCAAGAGGAGCCTCGAGCGGCAAGCCCGACCGAGCCGAGAGACTCCTACGCCTCCGGGATACGGATACCTCACTCGTCACCTTCCGCACAGGGCAACTCACACTTAGTTAAGCGGTCTAGCTAGCCGACAGTCGAGTCCTGGTGCACGAAATGGGGAAGAAACATGGCTTTACGCCCAAATACACAAATGTTCAGGCCCCGACAGCCGCAATAAACATACGCCAGCACTCAAGGTGCCATTACAAACGGGACTCCGGTTCCGTTCCCGCGGGTACGAACAAACTCCATACTAGGAGGCCCGTGGGACGACGAACTCCAAGCGGCTCACCGCCGCCTGCTTCGATAGCAGCGACAACGACCCTCGCTCCGGGCGGCCAAACAGCAGCAGCGATGACCTCAGGGCGGACGCTGCTGTGACAAGGTCCTCGCCCACGTCTCCACTCGAGGGGCGAGGACAAGCTATCAAAGCCAAAGAGCCAGAGGCCCAGAGCGCAGATGGCAGCGGCGATCTCGTCGGCGACGAGGACTTCTCCGGCCACCTGTCCACTGGCAGATCCCCACTCAAGTCCTCCCGGACGGGCAAGCACCGACCCCCGCGTGAAGGCGTTGTGCCGGAGCAAGGGCAGGACAGCCCAAGAACACGAGCGCCGCCCTAGCAACGCGCGACGTCTTGGGCGGTCCCCCGGTGTGCGCGACTGAAAGGGAAATGTGCCCTTGGGCCATTTCTAAGTATTTTGGTGATTGAGTGCCAACACAAGTGCTTAAGTGAAAATATATGCCAATTGATGGACAAAGTGCAAATCAAGTCTAAAGGTATGTTTCTAGACTTAGTACATTGTTTTGAGAACTAATGTATTATGTCTAAGTGCTGGAAACAGGAGAAATCAAATTGGAAAAGAGATAGCTTCTTTCAGCCAAAGTCTGCTCAGTCTGGGTGCACTGAACTGTCCGGTGGTGCACCGGACAGTGTCTGGTGCGCCAGGCTGGCTCTGGCGAACTTGCTGTTCTCGGGACTTCGACGGCGGTGTACGACTATAAATCACCGGAATGTCCGGTGGTGCACCGGACTGTCCGGTGAGCCATTCACAGGCGAACTCGTCGCTCTCGGGAAGTGATTAACGGCGTACGGCTATAATTCATCGGACTGCCCGGTGGTGCACCGGACTGTCCGGTGATCCAACGGTCAGCCGGGCCAACGGTCGGCCGAGGATTCCGCGTGTGACACGTGGCCGAGCCAACGGCTAGAATGGGGCACCGGACTGTCCGGTGTGCACCGGACAGTGTCCGGTGCGCCAACGCTCTGAATCTCCAACGGTCGGCTTCGCTAAAGAAGGAAAGAAATCCGCACCGGACAGTGTCCGGTGGTGCACCGGACTATCCGGCGCGCCAGGCAACTGAAGGCAAGAATTGCCTTCCTGGAATGCTCTCAACGGCTCCTAGCTGCCTTGGGGCTATAAAAGGGACCCCTAGGCGCATGGAGGAGCACACCAAGTATTCTCAAAGCATTCCTAAGCACCAAGACTTCGATTTCGCGCATTTGATTCTTTGTGAGAGCAACTAGAGCTCTATTTGAGTTGTGAACTCGTTGGGTTGTGTTGTGAGCTCTTGTTGTGACTTGTGTGCGTGTTGTTGCTCTGATTTTGTGTCTTGTGTGCGTTGCTCATCCCTCCCTTACTCTGTGCTTCTTTGTGAACATCAAAGTGTAAGGGCGAGAGGCTCCAAGTTGTGGAGATTCCTCGCGAGCGGGATATAAAAAACAAAGCAAAACACTGTGGTATTCAAGTGGGTCTTTGGACCGCTTGAGAGGGGTTGATTGCAACCCTCGTCCGTTGGGACGCCACAACGTGGAGTAGGCAAGTTTTGTACTTGGCCGAACCACGAGATAAACCACTGTGTCTATCTGTGTTGATCCTCTTGTGGTTGTTGTGTTTTGCAAGAACTCCTCTCTAGCAAATTGGCCTTATTGTGCTAACGCTTAATCAAGTTTTTGTGGCTTTAAGTTTAAGTTTTTACAGGATCACCTATTCACCCCCCCTCTAGGTGCTCTCAATTGGTATCGGAGCCGTTCTCTTCACGAAGGGACTAATCGCCCGAAGAGATGGATCCTAAGGGCAAGGGGATTGTGATCAATGATAAGGAGAAGGAGTCATTCGTCAACGAGCCAAAAGATGACAAGCCTACCGACTCGGGCTCGGGCCACAAACGAAAAGATGGGAAGAAGAAGAAGACGAGGCGCATCAAGGAGATCATCTACTACGACGACAACGACGAGTCCTCTTCTTCCCAAAAGGACGACGACAACGACTACGAAAAAAATAAGACGGTTAACTCAAACTTCTCTTTCGATTATTCTCGTATTCCGCATAGTTCAAATACACATTTGCTTTCCATTCCTCTTGGCAAACCTCCACACTTTGATGGGGAGGACTACAGATTTTGGAGTCACAAAATGCGTAGTCACTTGTTCTCTCTCCATCCAAGCATATGGGAGATTGTAGAGAGTGGAATGAAATTTGATAGCTCGGATAGTCCCATGTTTATAAATGAACAAATCCATAAAAATGCACAAGCTACTACTGTCCTTTTAGCATCTTTATGCAGGGAAGAGTACAATAAGGTGAGCGGCTTGGACAATGCCAAGCAGATCTGGGACACCCTCAGGATCTCACATGAGGGGAACGACATCACCATGCTCACCAAGATGGAGTTGGTGGAGGGCGAGCTTGGGAGATTTGCAATGATAAGGGGAGAGGAGCCAACCCAAACATACAACCGGCTCAAGACCCTCATCAACAAAATAAGGAGCTACGGAAGCACGCGATGGACGGACCACGACGTCGTTCGCCTAATGCTAAGGTCTTTTACTGTCCTTGATCCACATCTTGTGAACAATATTCGTGAAAATCCTAGGTACACCAAGATGTCACCCGAAGAAGTACTTGGGAAGTTTGTAAGCGGGAGAATGATGATCAAGGAGGCGAGATACGTGGACGACGCGTTGAATGGTCCAATCCATGAGCCTCAACCCATTGCTCTCAAGGCAACGAGTAGCAAGGAGGCGCTACCTAGCAAGGTGGCGCAAGTTGAGGCGGCGGGACTAAATGAGGAAGAGATGGCCCTCATCATCAAGCGCTTCAAGACGGCGCTAAAGGGCCGCAAGGAGCATCCCAAGAAGAACAAGACGAAGGGAAAGCGCTCCTGCTTCAAGTGCGGTAAGATTGGTCATTTTATCGCTAATTGTCCCGATAATAATAGTGACCAGGAACAAGAGAAGAAAGGGGAAAAGAAGAAGAAGTACAAGAAGGCTAAGGGCAAGGCACATCTTGGCAAGGAGTGGGACTCGGATTGCTCTTCATCCGACGATGAAGGACTTGCCGCCTCAGCCTTCGACAAATCATCCCTCTTCCCCAACGAGCGTCACACATGCCTCATGGCGAAGGAGAAGAAGGTATGTACTCGAAACAATACCACCTATGCTTCTTCAAGTGATGATGAGTCTAGTGATGATGAAATAGATTACTCTAGTTTGTTCAAGGGATTGGATAGAACTAAAATAGATAAGATTAATGAATTGATTGATGCCTTGAATGAAAAGGATAAACTTTTAGAAAAATAAGAGGATCTTTTGTATGAAGAACATGATAAATTTGTAGAGGCACAAAAATCTCATGCTTTAGAAGTTAAAAGGAATGAAATGCTTTCTTGTGAACTATCTACTTGCCATGAGACAATTTCTAGTTTAAAAGATGTTAACAATGATTTAAATGCTAAACTAGAAGTAGCAAATAGATCCAACTCTTGTGTAAAACATGTTGTGATTTGCACTAGGTGTAAAGATTTTAATGTTGATGCTTGTAGTGAACACCTAGTGTCTATTGCAAAGTTAAATGATGAAGTGGCTAGTCTTAATGCCCAACTTAAGACTAGCAAAAATGAATTTGATAAACTAAAATTTGCGAGGGATGCCTACACGATTGGTAGACACCCCTCAATTAAGGATGGGCTTGGCTTCAAGAGGGAAGCCAAGAACTTAACTAGTCATAAAGCTTCCATTCCCGCCAAGGAGAAAGGGAAGGCCTCTATGACTAATAGTGTTCAAAAGAACCATGCTTTCATTTATGGTGATAGAAAATTTTCTAGAAATGTGTATAGGACCTGTGCTTATGATTCATATGCTATGACTGCTTCTAGTTCCCATGTTGTGCATGGTAGAGATATGCCTAGGAAAAATATTCATCATGTGCCTAGAAAGAATATTGTTCATGTTCCTAGGAAAGTAATTAATGAACCTTCTACAATTTTTCATACTTGCAATGCTTCCTTTGCTATTTGTAGAAAGGATAAGAAGGTAATTGCTAGGAAATTAGGGGCAAGATGCAAGGGAGATAAAACTTGCATTTGGGTCCCTAATACCATTGTGACTAACCTTGTAGGACCCAACAAGAGTTGGGTACCTAAAACCCAAGCCTAAATTTGCCTTGCAGGTTTATGCATCCGGGGGTTCAAGCTGGATTATCGACAGCGGATGCACAAACCACATGACGGGGGAGAAGAAGATGTTCACCTCCTACGTCAAGAACAAGGATTCCCAAGATTCAATCATATTCGGTGATGGGAACCAAGGCAAGGTGTCACACCCGGTTTTGGAAGGCAAACCGAATGCGAACCATGTACGTGCCAGGATCAGAACTCACGTACACATCAGTTACATAAATGAACATCAACGCACATTGCTCGAATAATAACATAAAGGAGTATTAACTTGTTACATCACAGAGTCATAGACATCCACATAGTCATCAACTTAACAGATAAATCAAAGTGCTAGCGAAACGCAGTAAAGATAAGGCCTTCACAGGCAGCTGACTGGGGGTTGCCGCCAACCCACACCTAGAATTCATCGTAGTCTTGGAACTCCTGGAAGTCTCCTTCCACGGCTTCGCCTTCTCCCGAGCAGTGGTTACAATGCGGACAACCTGGTGTTTTGTGGTAAAGCAAGGATGAGTACACATCAACGTACTCAGCAAATGTCCCGTTTGGCTGAAGTGGACTAGCTTTATGTGGGGTTAGGCTCAAGCAGTTGCTTTTAGTTGGTCAGGTATTTATCATTAGTAGAAGCCAGATTTTAGCATTAACCAACCCATGAACCATTTCCTCATCGAGGAACAGCATCATCATATTCGAACCATAACCATAACATAATCCTTGTATCTCGAACCATCTGTATCTCTAATCAAAGAGGATCCCAAGGCTGCTCTTAACCGTGAGCACGGCTGATATATCAGTTTCACTACCCTCTGCAGAGGTCGCACACTTTACCCATGAGCCGTGATTCCCTCTCTAGCCCGGGCTTGCAAGACCCTTATTCACTCCCAAGGTGAATGGCCAGGGATTCACTACGTAGCCTTTACAAAGATTCCCTAGAGACCATAGCTGCCCATTAGGTTTCTCCAGTTTGATAAACACAGTACTCCTCCCCGCAGGAGAGTGACTAACAAAAGCAAAACGAAAGAACCTCGGCACTCAGCCTCGGCAGAGCAAGCACTGTGCCTGGACCCCTTTGACGGCACGACGGCGAAGCAACTACACCTCTAGTTCCTCTAATTAATTAGCTAAGGGCACCCCATTTCACCCTCATGGTTGCACTGTTATCCCGGGTGGTCTCTCAATGAACAGGTCCTTACGGAGAGGTACTCAGGAAACAGCCTGAGCCCCCTAGAGTATCACAAGATCATCAACATCATCAGGATAACAGTATCATAAATATTCACATCATGTTCATTTATTAAGTTAAGGCAGTAGCAGAATGCTAACCATAATAGCCCATAAGGTCATCAAGGATAAAGTAAAGTGTAAAGCTAGTCAATCCTTAGGTTCCAAGTAAGTAATGCGGGATAGTAAGTTATAAGTGAATAGGACATAATGGGTCAGAGGACACTTGCCTTCACCAAACTGCTGATCAGAGACTTCCTCTGCAACTTCCTCGGGAAACACAGACTGCTCGTTGTCTACGTAAAGTAATCATTCACACTATGCACTTGGGAAATATCAAACAAAAACAATATACCAAACATATGCAGCAGAGAGATCACAAGTTCATAATAGAAAAGGGATAGGCACTCTGGTATTCTCTAGGTCTAGGGTAGAGGACTATACAAAGTGATTCATTATCCACTAATCAGGTTTAAGTCAGTGGTGGGATTAAATCATTATCTGGTTTTAAGTTCCTAAACTTAGGTGTTTAAGTCCATAAACTTAAGTGCTCCAACTTTTATTAAAGTCTACCAATTTCTAATTATCTCAAATAAGGTTCCAATAACCTTAATCCTATCCTAATGATTAACCATTAATTGGGACATGGAAACAGCAGGGAAACCTTGCTTAAACAGATAGATAATAATATTATGAACATTTTGCAATTTGAAGCACCTAATTTGGAGTTCATATGGCAAAGTTATGAATTTTACAAGTTTAGGGGTTAAAAATATACCCTAAGTACCTATTTTGAATTAATTAAAAGGTCTGAGGACCTAACTGTAAGAAACCAGGGACGGCGGGTTCAAATTCCAGAAAACAGGGGGGCTCTTTAAGAAAACGCGCGGGCGAAGGGGTATCGGACTCCTACGGCCGTTGGATCTCAAGCGGACGGCCAGGATTAGATCCTGCGGGCGGGCGCGCGAGCGCGCGGCGGCCGGGGTGGCTGACAGGCGGGGCCGGGCGGCAGAGCGGGGCGCGGGCGGGCTGACAGGCGGGGCCCAGCGGCAGAGCGGGGCGCGGGGGAAACGGCTCTGGGCCGTTGGATCTTGGGCGGACGGCTGAGGTTGGGTTCGGGCTATTTGAAACAGGGCCGTCCGATCTAAGATGGACGGCGGAGATCTGGCGGCTGGCTTCTATCTTCTCCTCCGGCCAGCAGAGGCGACGGCGCCCGTCCCGCGGCGGAGAACTCGCCGGAGACGAGGGGCGCAGGGGCTCTGCGGGTCCCTGGGGCGACCTGGGCGGCCGGGGAGGTTGGGGAGGGCGCGGGGAATAGTCCGGTGGGGGCTAGGTCGGGGCAGGGGCACCGGAGGGGGGCGGTCTACGGCAAAGCGGCTCGGCGGCGGCGTTGAACAACCCCGACGAGGAATTAAGCACGACAGAGTGCAATAGAGGGGAAGGGAGGGGGCATGGGAGGTTCCTTACCTCAAGGCGAACTCCGGGGACTCCTAGGTGGCGACGGAGACGCGGCGACAGCCCGAGTCGACGGGGGCGGACCTCGGCGGCTGCGCAGCGAACGACGGGTGAGCGCGGGCGGAGGGATTCGGGGAGGGAGAGGGGAAATTGGGGCGCGTCCCGGGTTGTGGACGTCGGGGCGGAGCTCACCGTGGCAGAGAGCACGGCGGGGCTCCAACGGCGACGGAGGAACGAGCTCAGGCGGCGGTGGTTTAATGGCGGCGGCGCTTTGGCGTGCACGCAGCGAGGGGAAGGCGAGAGAGGGGTCTGTAGGTGCGCAAATGAGGGAGGGGGAGATGGCGAGCGAGGTCCTGAGCTCAAGTGGCCGAGGGCGAGGTAGTTGCGAGCTCCACGCGCGACGTGGGCGCGGAGTCCGCGGCACGCGCGGCTCGGGGCGGCGGTTACGCGGGGACGACGGGGCTGACAGCCGGGGCCCACGGGCAGAGAGAGAGGGGAAAGCGGGCGCGGGCGCGGGGAAAGCGGCTGCGCCGACGGGTGGGGCCGGGCGAGCAGAGAGAGCGGGGGAAGCGGCGCGCGGGCGCGGGGAACGATTGCGCTGACGGGTGGGCCCGCCAGGGCAGAGAGAGCGGAGGAAGCGGGCGCGCGCGGGATTGGGCCGGCTGCGCTGACGGGTGGGCCCGCCAGGGCAGAGAGAGGAGGGGGGAGGCGCGCGCGCGGGATGGGCCAATTGGGCCAAAAGGCCGAGGGGGGCGGGGGTTTGGGCTTCTTTTCCTTTTCTTTTTAATCTGGAATTGTTTTTCCTTTTTCTTTTTATTTTCTCTATTTGAATCAAATTCAAATAAGCCACAAATTCAAATTAGACTTTCTAAGAATTATGCACCAAACAAAAGTGAAATCTAGGGTTCAACATGATGCAACAATTCATACTCCCTTGGAGTTTGAGCTAATAGACTGTAGTTACAAATAAAATAACCACTTTTCTCCTATAGAAATGAGAAAGAGAAGATTGGGGAAGGATGAGAAAAGGGAAGTAACACCTGAATTTGTGAATATGAGCAAAGAAATTTTATACCCCCAAATTCAGGGTGTTACACAAGGTGAAAGGGTTAGGGAAGATTGCTATTTCATCCGAGCACTCTATTTCTAATGTGTTTTTAGTTGAGTCACTTGGATATAATTTGTTATCCGTTAGTCAATTATGCAATATGGGATATAATTGTTTATTCACAAATGTAGATGTGTCTGTCTTTAGAAGAAGTGATGGTTCATTGGCTTTTAAGGGTGTACTAGACGACAAACTTTATTTAGTTGATTTTGCAAAAGAGGATGCCGGTCTAGATGCATGCTTAATTGCTAAGACTAGCATGGGCTGGCTGTGGCATCGCCGCTTAGCACATGTGGGGATGAAGAACCTTCACAAGCTTCTAAAGGGAGAACACGTGATAGGTCTAACTAATGTGACTTTCGAAAAAGATAGACCTTGTGCAGCTTGTCAAGCAGGTAAATAGGTGAGAAGCTCTCATCATACCAAAAATGTGATGACCACATCAAGAGCCTTGGAGATGCTTCATATGGACCTCTTCGGACCCATCGCCTACCTAAGCATCGGGGGAAGTAAGTATGGTCTTGTTATAGTTGATGATTTTTCCCGCTTCACTTGGGTATTCTTTTTACAGGATAAATCTGAAACCCAAGGGACCCTCAAGCGCTTCCTAAGGAGAGCTCAAAATGAGTTTGAGCTCAAGGTGAAGAAGATAAGGAGCGACAACGGGTCCGAGTTCAAGAACCTTCAAGTGGAGGAGTACCTTGAGGAGGAAGGGATCAAGCACGAGTTCTCCGCTCCCTACACACCACAGCAAAATGGTGTGGTAGAGAGGAAGAACAGGACGCTCATCGATATGGCAAGGACGATGCTTGGAGAGTTCAAGACTCCCGAGTGCTTTTGGTCGGAAGCCGTGAACACGGCTTGTCACGCCATCAACCGGGTGTATCTTCATCGCCTCCTCAAGAAGACTTCGTATGAGCTTCTAACCGGTAACAAACCCAATGTATCTTACTTTCGTGTATTTGGGAGCAAATGTTACATTCTAGTGAAGAAAGGTAGAAATTCTAAGTTTGCTCCCAAAGCTGTAGAAGGGCTTTTGTTAGGTTATGACTCAAATACAAAGGCGTATAGGGTCTTCAACAAATCATCGGGTTTGGTTGAAGTCTCTAGCGATGTTGTATTTGATGAGATTAATGGCTCTCCAAGAGAGCAAGTTGTTGATCTTAATGATGTAGATGAAGAAGACGTTCCAACGGCCGCAATACGCACCATGGCGATTGGCGATGTGCGACCACAGGAACAATTGGAGCAAGATCAACCTTCTTCCTCATCAATGGTGCATCCCCCAACTCAAGACGATGAACAGATTCATCAAGAGGAGGCATGTGATCAAGGGGGAGCACAAGATGATCATGTGATGGAGGAAGAAGCACAACCGGCACCTCCAACCCAAGTTCGAGCGACGATTCAAAGGAATCATCCTGTCGACCAAATTTTGGGTGACATTAGCAAGGGAGTAACTACTCGCTCTAGATTAGCTAACTTCTGTGAGCATTACTCTTTTGTCTCTTCTATTGAGCCTTTCAGGGTAGAAGAGGCCTTGCTAGATCCGGACTGGGTGTTGGCCATGCAGGAGGAGCTCAACAACTTCAAGAGAAATGAAGTTTGGACACTGGTGCCTCGTCCTAAGCAAAATGTTGTGGGAACCAAGTGGGTGTTCCGCAACAAACAAGACGAGCACGGGGTGGTGACGAGGAACAAGGCTCGACTTGTGGCAAAAGGTTATGCCCAAGTCGCAGGTTTGGACTTTGAGGAGACTTTTGCTCCTGTGGCTAGGCTAGAGTCCATTCGTATCTTGCTAGCATATGCCGCTCACCATTCTTTTAGGTTGTTCCAAATGGATGTTAAGAGCGCTTTCCTCAACGGGCCAATCAAGGAGGAGGTGTACGTAGAGCAACCCCCTGGCTTCGAGGATGAACGGTACCCCGACCATGTGTGTAAGCTCTCTAAGGCGCTCTATGGACTTAAGCAAGCCCCAAGAGCATGGTATGAATGCCTTAGAGACTTTTTAATTGCTAATGCTTTCAAGGTTGGGAAAGCCGATCCAACTCTTTTCACTAAGACTTGTGATGGTGATTTTTTTGTGCCAAATTTATGTCGATGACATAATATTTGGTTCTACTAACCAAAAGTCGTGTGAAGAGTTTAGCAGGGTGATGACTCAGAAATTCGAGATGTCGATGATGGGCGAGTTGAACTACTTCCTTGGGTTCCAAGTGAAGTAACTCAAGGACGACACTTTCATCTCTCAAACGAAGTACACGCAAGACTTGCTAAAGAGGTTTGGGATGAAGGACGCCAAGCCCGCAAAGACTCTGATGGGAACTGACGGACACGTCGACCTCAACAAAGGAGGTAAGTCCGTTGATCAAAAAGCATACCGGTCCATGATAGGTTCCCTGCTTTATTTATGTGCTAGTAGACCGGATATTATGCTTAGTGTATGCATGTGTGCTAGATTTCAATCCGATCCAAGGGAGTGTCACTTAGTGGCTGTGAAGCGAATTCTTAGATATTTAGTCGCTACGCCTTGCTTCGGGATCTGGTATCCAAAGGGGTCTACCTTTGACTTAATTGGATATTCAGACTCCGATTATGCTGGATGTAAGGTCAATAGGAAGAGTACATCAGGGACGTGCCAATTCTTAGGAAGGTCCCTAGTGTCGTGGAGCTCTAAGAAACAAACCTCCGTTGCCCTATCCACCGCTGAGGCCGAGTATGTTGCCGCAGGACAGTGTTGCGCGCAACTACTTTGGATGAGGCAAACCCTCCGGGACTTTGGCTACAATCTGAGCAAAGTCCCACTCCTATGTGATAATGAGAGTGCTATCCGCATAGCGGACAATCCTGTTGAGCACAGCCGCATAAAGCACATTGACATCCAGCATCACTTTTTGAGAGACCACCAGCAAAAGGGAGATATCGTAGTGTTCTATATTAGCACCGAGAACCAGCTAGCCGATATCTTTACCAAGCCTTTAGATGAGAAGACCTTTTGTAGGCTGCGTAGTGAGCTAAATGTCTTAGATTCGCGGAACTTGGATTGATTTGTAGCATACATGTGTTTATGCCTTGATCATGTTCCTTATGCATTTTGTTGTTTACTTGTGGTGCTCAAGTTGTACAAACACTCCCCGGACCTCACAAGTCCTTTTGCAAGTAATGCACATATTTAGGGGGAGATGTGCTACAACTTGACCCTTTGAGACTAACCGTGTGCTTGAGTTTGGAATGACCTAGGAATGTCGTTGCCGTCCATATCCTTCAATCTGTAGGAACCGGGTCTTGACGAAGATACTACCAAAAAAGGTCTTTCCCACTTCAGCTGTAATTTGCCTACTGTCTCAGGGTTGGCTACTCTTCGAAGCACCAAGTGTCCTGGTTCAATGTTCTTCAGCCTAACCTTTCTGTCACGCCATTTTATTGTTTTAGCTTGATATTTGTTGATGTTTTCCACAGCTTGAAGCCTGATCCCCTCTATAGCATCTTTTTCCACAGAGTAATCAGTTTCGTCTTCGCCTTCTGCCGAAGCTATTGTTCTTATTGATCCTGCTTTGGCTTCTTCTAGGGTTATTGCTTCATCACCAAATAATAGTTTGAATGGCGTGAAGCCTGTTGATCTTGACACTGTTGTGTTATGGCTCCACACCACTTTGATTAATTCTTCTGGCCACCTTCCCCTGGGCTGATTGAAGATTGACTTCATTATTCCTGTCATTATGATCCCATTAGCTCTTTCGACAAGTCTGTTTGACTCCGGATGTCGAACTGATGCAAAATGGATCTTCGTGCCAATTTGATCACAAAATTCTCTGAAAGCTTCAGAATCAAACTGTGTTCCATTGTCCACAGTGATAGCATTCGGCACTCCGAAGCGACAAACAATGTTTTGCTAGAAAAACTTTTGGACAGTAACCGAAGTTATTGTGGCTAAAGGCTTTGACTCAACCCACTTAGAAAAATATTCCACTGCCACTACAACATATCTTAAATTTCCTTGTGCTGGTGGTAGCGGACCTAACAAATCAAGGCCCCACCTTTGTAACGGCCAAGTGTGTTGTATTAACTGAGTTAGAGACGAAGGTTGTTTTTGATCTCTTGCACATTTTTGACAACCTTCGCACTTTTGGACTAGTTCCGCTGCATCCGAAGCTGCTTTTGGCCAATAAAATCCTTGGCGAAAGACTTTTCCCAGCAAAGGCCTAGATCCAATGTGAGATCCACACAAGCCTGCATGTATTTCCTTCATCAATTCTATGCCTTCGGTTCTGGATAAACACTTGAGCAACGGGGAACAGACCCCACGCTTGTATAGTTCCCCTTCTATTATGACATATGGTCAAGCTCTTGCTTCTATCCTCCTGTTATAAGCTTCGTCATCTAAAAGAAAATTACCCTGAAGGAAAGAGATGATTTCAGTTCTCCAATCTTCACTATAGATAGGGGATATGTTGAGGACCGTTCTTTCAAGAAGCTCGACCGAAGGTGCTTTTATTGTTTCAAAAAATACTTCCGAAGGTAAAGGCAGCCCCTGTGCTGCTGACTTGGCTAATAGATCAGCATATTCATTTTCTCCACGAGGAATGTTTTTAACAGAGAATCCTTCAAAGGAAACCTCACTCATTCGGACTGTATCTAAATATTTTTCAAGCTTCGGATCTCTTGCCTTATAGCTCTTGTCAATATGACCAGAAATAACTTGGGAATCAGTTTTAAGAATGGCCCTTCTGATTCCCATTGCCTTTAACTTCCAAAGACCCAAGAGCAGAGCTTCGTACTCAGCAATATTGTTTGTGCAACTGAAATCAAGTCTTGCCGCATAACAAGTTTTAACTTTGAAAGGTGAAACCAACACAGCAGCTGCTCCTGCTCCGAAGGTTCCCCAAGACCCATCGCAAAACACTATCCATGCTTCGACATCTTTATTCGTTTCTTCCTCCTGAGCCCCTGGCGTCCAGTCAGCAATGAAGTCTGCCAACGCTTGGGACTAAATCGAAGATCTATGCACATAATCAATACAAAATTCATTGAGCTCTACAGCCCATTTTCCAATCCTTCCAGTAGCTTCTCGGTTTCTCATAATATCCTTCAACGGTTGTGAAGAAGGAACAATTATATTATAAGCTTGAAAATAATGCCGAAGCTTCCTGGAGGCCATCAAAACAGCATACAGTACCTTCTCCAATTCTGTATAATTTTTATTTGATAAACTAAGAACTTCGGATACAAAGTATATTGGGGCCTGCTTTTTGACTTGGCCTTCAAGCTTCTCCTGAACAAGTGCTGCACTTACCGCTGAGTGCGAAGCTGCCACATATAATAACAAAGGAGCCCCTGGCGTTGGTGGAGTTAGTGTTGTTAGATCTATCAAATATTGCTTCAGCTCTTCGAAGGCTTTCTGCTGGACTGGTCCCCATTGAAAAACTTCGGCTGACTTCAGCACTTCGAAAAATGGTAAATTTCTCTCTGCTGATCTAGATATGAATCTGTTGAGAGATGCCAGTCTTCCTGTCAATCTTTGAGCCCCCTTATTTGTACTTGGTGGTTCCATTCGAAGGATAGCTTCGATTTTGTTTGGATTAGCCTCAATTCCTTTTGTTGAAACTAGACAACCAAGAAATTTCCCCTTCTTCACTCCGAAGACACATTTTTCTGGATTCAGCTTTAAACCAGCCTGTCTAAAATTAGCGAAGGTCTCCTGCAGATCAGCAATGTGATTATCTTGCTTCGTGCTTTTCACAATGATATCATCAACATAAGTTAGCACATTCCTGCCTATCTGAGAATGGAGAACCTTCGCTGTCATTCTGCCGAAGCTTCCTCCAGCATTTTTAAGCCCTTCAGGCATCCGAAGGTAACAATATGTTCCACTAGGGGTTACGAAGCTGGTCTTCGGCTCATCCTCCTTCTTCATCCAGATTTGATGATAGCCTGAATAACAATCCAACAGACTCATAAGCTCTGATGAAGCTGCTGCATCAACTAAGGAATCTATCCTTGGCAATGGAAACTCGTCCTTCGGACAGGCCTTGTTGAGATCAGTAAAATCGATACACATCCTCCATTTACCATTGGCCTTTTTTACCATGACAGTGTTAGCCAGCCATTCTGGGTATTTTACCTCTCTGATAACTCTAGCACTGAGAAGTCATTTCACTTCATTTCGAGCACCTTCAGCCTTATCATCAGACATCTTCCGAAGCCTCTGCTTTCTGGGTCTGAAGGATGGATCAACATTAAGTGAATGCTCAATAACATCTCTGTTAACTCCGCAAAGATCATTAGCTGACCAAGGAAAAACATCTTTGTTGTTGAACAAGAATCTTATCAAGGTTTTCTCTTGTTCCTCAGACAATTGAGATCCTAGCAGCACCTTCTGCTTTGCGATATCTTCGCATAAAAGCATGGGTTTCGGTTGATCGGCCAAAGCAGCCTTCTCCCTTCTATGTTTGTACTGCTCACAAGCTTTGGCTTCATCTATGTTATGGATTGCCTTTGAATCAGTCCAATTCCCTTCGGCCTTTCTGGCGGCTTCCTGGCTCCCATAAATAGCAATAGGTCCCTGATCCGAAGGTATCTTCATGCAAAGATATGCTGGATGAAGTATTGCTTCGAAACCATTGAGTGTTCCGCGACCAACGATAACATTGTAAGGATACTCCATGTCAACAATGTCAAACACAATTTGCTCAGTCCTTGTGTTGTTGACAAATCCGAAGGTTACTGGCATGGTAATCTTCCCAAGTGCTACAATCTGTCGCCCTTCGAAGCCACAAAGAGGGTGTGTAGCATCATGGATCTTGTCTTCGGGCTCTTGCATTTGTCTGAAAGCCTTAGCAAATATGATATCTGCTGCACTGCCTGTATCAACCAAAACATTATGGACCAGAAATCCTTTGATCACACAAGAGATAACCATAGCATCGTTGTGTGGGTAATCCTTGAGTTGAAGATCTTCTTGAGAGAAGGTAATCAGAATGTGAGACCATCTTGACTTGATGAAGGGTCCTTGCACCCCGACATGTTGTACCCTTCTCTGTGCCTCCTTCTTATGCTTCTTGTTGGCTGGCTCTGAGCATGAACCGCCTGTTATGGGGAGTACCAGCTTCGGAGCCGAAGCAGCTCCAGCTTGATCGTTGAACGAAGTCATCAGCTCAAAAAAGTGGAAGTGAGTTCACCCACGGTGGGCGCCAATGTTGGGGACTTGTTCTCAAATGCTATGAATCAAGAACAAGGCAACACAAAAAAGGTTAAATATCAAATGCCCTTCGTCCGTTGAAGCATTATTTCCCCAAGGATTTAATGAACTTCGGGCGAAGACCAGGAGCATAATATTACGAAGGTTTCACCTTCGTGATTAAACTTACAAAGATAATATAAAGTAGTGTAAAATGTAAAACATCAAAAGATAAATATGTCGGAAATAAATGACACCATTCACATGTTTTATTATATGAATATAATATGTTTGAATACAATGTTTAAGGTACGTTTATACCTTCGCCTTGACAAGTAATAATTCCCGAGTGATGCACTTGCAATTACAGGAATGCGTGAACAGTAAAGAAATACTGTTCACTATTTATAGGCATAGGACACAGCCTGTGAAGAATTACAATCATGCCCCTCATAAGAGTTTACAACATTGACTCAGACCCTTAAGGACTAAAAGGTCATTCTATCTTTAAGTCGGTTCGACCCCCATATTCGGACATGTTGTAATACCGAAGCTTCATGAATGGTGCCTTCGGCATTACGTTCAAGCAGCTTCAGCCGAAGCTGTTTTCTTTCTGTAGGACCTTCGGCGATGAAGCATGGTCCCAACAGGTGGATTGAAAGGGAAAGGTGGACTTGGACCATGAAAGACTTCCACTGCACTCCGATGAGAGGGTAACTTACTCCAAGTCCATCTCAATATCCTTATTGCCTTTGTACTCTTATTTGAAGATTTTGGTGAGGCAATGGGGTTAAAGGGCTTGATGCCAAAGGGGGAGAAAATAAGGCCAAAGCAATAAATGGGTCAGCTACCACTTGAGAAATTTTGAAAATAGTAGAATAGAGCTTTTGGTTTGTCAAAACTCTCTTATTGTCTCTCTTGTCAAAAGTTGGCCTCTTGTGGGGAGAATGATTGATTATGAAAAAAAGGGGGAGTTTTTGAAATCTTTGATCAATTTCTCTTGGAACAACTCTCTTTATGTCTCTACAATTGTGTTTGAATTAGAGATAGGAGATTGAGGTTGATTTGCAAAAACAAAACCAAGTGGTGGCAAAGAGTGATCCATATATGCCAATTTTGAATCAAAATAATTTTGAGTTCTCATTTGTATTGATGTTGCACTTCTTTTAGTTGCTTTTTGTTGTGTTGGCATAAATCACCAAAAAGGGGGAGATTGAAAGGGAAATGTGGTGATTGAGTGCCAACATAAGTGCTTAAGTGAAATATATGCCAATTGATGGACAAAGTGCAAATCAAGTCTAAAGGTATGTTTCTAGACTTAGTACATTGTTTTGAGAACTAATGTATTGTGCCTAAGTGCTGGAAACAGGAGAAATCAAATTGGAAAAGAGATAGCTTCTTTTAGCCAAAGTCTGCTCAGTCTGGGTGCACCGGACTATCCGGTGCGCCAGGCTGGCTCTGGCGAACTTGCTGTTCTCGGGACTTCGACGGCGGTGTACGACTATAAATCACCGGACTGTCCAGTGGTGCACCGGACTGTCCGGTGAGCCATTCACAGGCGAACTCGTCGCTCTCGGGAAGTGATTAACGGCGTACGGCTATAATTCACCGGACACGGTCGGCTTCGCTAAAGAAGGAAAGAAATCCGCACCGGATAGTGTCCGGTGGTGCACCGGACTGTCCGGTGCGCCAGGCGACTGAAGGCAAGAATTGCCTTCCTGGAATGCTCTCAACGGCTCCTAGCTGCCTTTGGGCTATAAAAGCGACCCCTAAGCGCATGGAGGAGCACACCAAGTATTCTCAAAGCATTCCTAAGCACCAAGACTTCGATTTCGCGCATTTGATTCTTTGTGAGAGCAACTAGAGCTCTATTTGAGTTGTGAACTCGTCGGGTTGTGTTGTGAGCTCTTGTTGCGACTTGTGTGCATGTTGTCGCTCTAATTTTGTGTCTTGTGTGCGTTGCTCATCCCTCCCTTACTCTGTGCTTCTTTGTGAACATCAAAGTGTAAGGGCGAGAGGCTCCAAGTTGTAGAGATTCCTCGCGAGCGGGATATAGTAAACAAAGCAAAACACTGTGGTATTCAAGTGGGTCTTTGGACCGCTTGAGAGGGGTTGATTGCAACCCTCGTCCGTTGGGACGCCACAACGTGGAGTAGGCAAGTTTTGTACTTGGCCGAACCACGGGATAAACCACTGTGTCTATCTGTGTTGATCCTCTTGTGGTTGTTGTGTTTTGCAAGAACTCCTCTCTAGCAAATTGGCCTTATTGTGCTAATGCTTAGTCAAGTTTTTGTGGCTTTAAGTTTAAGTTTTTATAGGATCACCTATTCACCCCCCCTCTAGGTGCTCTCAGCGGCGCAACCACCGCCCGTACGGTGGGCGAATAGCCGCACTCCGCCCAGCGGTGGGAGGTGGCACCGGAAGCCGTGCCAGAGCCAGCTGAGCCAGCGAACCAGGTGGGCTGGAGCTGACGACGCTTGCGGCTGCTCGGCCACGCGTTGTCGAAGTCCGCCCCTTCCACTAAGCCGGTGAGCGCCCTCTCCCATGAATGCTGAAGGAGGAGGTGGCCCGCCGACCCGTACGGGAGGTAGAGCTCCGGCTCAGCTCGCCCTCCGCCCCAGCAAGGATGACGAAGATCCTTGAAGCTGGGGGCGGGGCAGAGGCCGCAGCCCGGCTTGTTTCTCCCCACCATCGAACTGGTGGTCACCGTCTTGGGTGACCATCGGCGAGGGGATGCAGCCGGGCTGCCTGACGAAAATCCTTGAAGCCGAGCGATGGCTGAAAGGTACCAACCTCCACAAGGTTGAGCTCCTTCCACAACAAGACAAAGACAACGCGGGTGCTCCCCATCTGGGGGCTCAGAAGGCGGAAGGATGTAACGCATGAGGAAAGTGTGAAGGCATGGCTACCACCCAGGAGGTCGATCCCTTTTTAAAGGCGACTCTCCCCGCTCGCGCCCTCAAGCGGTCGCGGACTAAGTCTTCACCAACACGCTTCAAGGTCCTCCCCCTACGACACGGGGGCTATGCCCCACGCGTCATGCGAGCTGCCCCAGGATAGAAGAAGCCGAACCGCCGCGCGCGCGGAGCGTGTAACCGCCCAGTGGTTACAAGCATTCCTCCGTCTTCGCCCAAACCAGCGGGTGAAAGGGCGGACCGCCATGCAGGTGGCATGCAACTGCACCAAGGGAGTGCACCCTTTCGACTTCAACGCATTCAGCATGGAGGCCCAGGCCCACACGTCATGTAACCGGCGCGCCGGTTACTACGTGCAAAAAACCGCAGCGCCACTTGTGCCAGCGCCACGCCTTCTCGACTATGGAGCCAGTGCCACGACTCGAGGCAACCCTGCGCACGCCCAGCAGTGCCAACCAGGCACGCCGGTCACGGTCAGTCAGCCGCGGGAGAAGGCGCGACGGTCAACATGGCCAAAATTGGGCCAGCAGTAATGGCGGTGGCAGGCGGGCGGAAGCAGCAATCAAATCGTCTGCAGGCTCACGTCCCCTCCTGGAACAGCGAGAGAGCTCTCTCCCACGGTGTGAAGACGATGTGCCCGTGTTCCGTTCCTCGAACGGCTTGCGCATACGCAACGGCTGCCCCGCGAATCACTCGTCCCGTCGCATTAACTCTGCGGCAGGACAGGCGACACCTTTAGCAGGCGAAGCGGGCGACGCTTCACCTCCGCCATAATGACCGCGTCAAAAAAGGTGCGCCCCGTCGTTCAATTTCGTATCCTTTTCCTCTTCCCCTTTCTCTCTCTTGCTACAGGGACCGGGAAAGGGGATACTCCGAAAGGGATCCTTCTCCGCGAAGGAAGCGGGCCCCGAGCCCCCCTACTGATCAGAGGTTCGAAGGCTGGCCCCTCGGAAGGGTTCGACAGCCGCCTCAGAGCACTCGGGCTCCGCGCCCACTACTGGTCAGAGGTTCGAAGGCTAGCCCCTCGGAAGGGTTAGACAGCCAACTCAGGCCACTCGGGCTCCGCGCCCGCTACTGGTCAGAGGTTCGAAGGCTGGCCCCTCGGAAGGGTTCGACAGCTGCCTCAGGCCACTCGGGCTCCGCGCCCACTACTGATCAAGGGTTCGTAGGCTGGCCCCCCGACGGGTTCGACAGTCGCCCCAGAGCACGCAGAGTGAGGGATGACTCTGGGTACGTTCGATACATAACCAAGGCTCGGGCTACGCTCCCGAGGTACCCTAGGACATTTTCGAGACCAGCAGGAACGATTCTGTAAAGGAATCCCATCAGAGGGAGGCATCGAGCCCTCGGACCCTATCGAACGGGACCGGGTCTGGCAAATCACCTGCAGGTACTTTTGGAGTGCGCCTCTGGGCCACTAGCCGACCCTTATCGAACGGGGCATGGGCGTCCACTCGGATCACCCGTTAGCAACTCACTGGAGACACCATGTTCGGCGCCCACCGAGGGCAACATGGCGCTTTCCCTCCCCTCCTCCTTGCGGAAAGGCGACGCAGGGGCGTATGAAAAAAGCCGAGTCTGCCCTTGACCGTCCTCTCGCCCTGTGCAGAGGCTCGGGGGCTGCTCTCGCAAACCCGGCTCCGGCCAAACCGTTGACAGCGTCAACATACCAGCCCGAGAACTTGGAACCTGACTATACACCCGGGCAACGACCAGTTCGCATGAGGGAACAACCAGACCGACCGAGCCATCACGAAAGGCATTAAGACCTCGAAGGAGTCAAACCACTCCTCCGAGGCCTCGGGGGCTACACCCGGCGGGTGCGCTCGTGCGCACCCACCGGAACAAAATGCAACCGAGAAAAGCCGGTCCCCTTGCAAAAAAGTGCGACAAAGCCTCCAAGCGAGTACCCACACTCCCTTTGAGGCTCGGGGGCTACTGTTGGGGACCGTAATTAGGGGTACCCCCAAGGCTCCCAATCTCAGTTGGTAACCCCCATCAGCACAAAGCTGCAAAGGCCTGATAGGCGCAATTCCGGTTAAGGCTCCGTCCACTCAAGGGACACGATCTCGCCTCGCCCGAGCCTAGCCTCGGGCAGGAATGGAAGACCAAGGCAGATTCACGCCTCGCCCGAGGGTCTCCTCAAGCAACGGGCGCACCTTCGACTCGCCCGAGGCCCAGCTCGGGCAGGCTTCACGGAGAAGCAACCTTGGCCAGATCGCCTCGCCAGCCGACCGGATCGCAGGAGCATTCAATGCAAGGATCGCCTGACACCTTATCCTGACGCGTGCTCTCCAGTCGACAAGGCCAAAATGACCGCAGTCACTTTGCCCCTCCACTGACTGACCTGACAGGAAAACAGCGCCGCCTGCGCTGCTCCGACTGATGTGTCACCCGCTAGGGTGAGGCTGACAGCAACCAAGTCCAGCCTCGGGCGCCATAGGAATCTCCGCCTCGTCCGACCCCAGGGCTCGGACTCGACCTCGCCTCGGACGACGATCTCCGCCTCGCCCGACCCCCCAGGCTCGGACTCAGCCTCAACTCCGGAAGACGGTCTCCGCCTCGCCCAACCCCAGGGCTCGGACTCGACCTCGACTCCGGAAGAAGGTCTCCGCCTCGCCCGACCCCCGGGGCTCGGTCTCAGCCTCGACCTCGGAGGAGTAACCACCTCGCTCGGGCCGACCACGCCACAAGGGAAGGCCATCATTACCCTACCCCTAGCTAGCCCAGGCTATAGGGAACAAGACCGGCGTCCCATCTGGCTCGCCCCGGTAAAACAAGTAATGATGGCATCCCGCGTGCTCCATGACAACGGTGATTCTCAGCCCCCTACAGAAGCAAGGATACGTCAGCAAGGATCCGACAGCCCCGACAGCTGTGCGTCTACAAGGCTCAAGCGCTCCTCCGACGGCCACGACGCCACATGAACAGGGCTCCAACACCTCTCCGACAGCCACGTCGGCACGTACATAGGGCTCTAGCTCCTCTCTGCTAGACCCATTGTATACCTGAACCCTCTCCTTACGTTTATAAAAGGAAGGTCCAGGGATCTCATACAAAAAAGGTGGCCGCGCGGGAGAACGGGCAGCCTCACGCCCCCTGTCTCTCCCTCCCTCGCGAACGCTTGTAACCCCCTACTGCAAGTGCATCCGCCCTGGGCGCAGGACAATACGAGGCCGCGGGTTTCCCCTTACTGTTTTTCCCCTCTTGTGTCTCCGTCTCGCGCCGACCCATCTGTACTGGGACACATAGCGACAATTTACTCGTCGGTCCAGAGACCCTCCGGGGTCGAAACGCCGACAGCTGGATTAATTTCTGGTCCATTTCTGAACAAACGAATAAGGCCTTACCCATTTAGCCGATGTACGGATATCTTTTTTTTGTTGGTCGAATACATTGTCAAATGTAGAGACCGGACACTGTTTTCATTAGTTTAATGAAATAAAGTCCCCTTTATCCAAAAAAAATGACCTGTTGGTTTGGGTAGCGGCCTATACTTTTGGGTCTAGTAGACATGTCTAAGCCGGCCTGCAACTGCAAGGCACTCGTGGACTGTGGCCCTATCTAGGCTTGAGTGGCAACGAAGAACAAGGACGTTAATCTGTAAGCTGCCACGGTGCGATACGAGCCTAGAAGCAGTATGGTATGGCACTGGACTGGAGGATCTGCGGGCGGCCAGGACGAGGCCGCCACATGCTAGGTGCTGGACTGCTAGCGCAGAGGTCGTCACCGCCACCGGCTATCTCACGGCTGGGACGCGGTAGAGCTAGCACGCCGATCACGTGAACTGCCAAATGGACCAGCGAGGACCTCGGGCTACATCCTCAACATGTGTTAATTAGTGAGAGAGTATCAAGTTTAGATAGCGCCCGATTGACCATGATAATACATAAAGGCATGATGGAGAGAGTCTGGGATAATGCATCATGGGGTTCGGACGGCTAGTTTTACCTTTGAGGGCTATTTATACACTACCGGAATCTGGGCCTTTTACCGAGTGCCAGGCTCTTTGCCGAGTGCTTTTTATCGGGCACTCGGCAAAAAAGATTTTGCCGAGCGACGCACTCGGCAAAGTCCTGCGCTCGGTAAAGAGCTTGTTTACCGAGTGCGGGACATTCGGCACAGAGAAACACTCGGCAAATACGGTTTTGCCGAGCGGCAAACACTCGGCAAAGATGGCTCTCGGCAAAGGACCGTTAGCCGTCTACAGCTGATGGCCGTTGTGACGGAACCACACAAGTCATTAGGCCCACCTATAGTTGTACTTGTCCATCGGACCTCAGACAACCCTATAGGTGTTCCTGAATCACTTGACAAGCTCGGTATCTGCTTTCCTTACTTTCCCAAGAGCGTTTTATCCGTCACGCAGACATTACAAATCATCAGAAATACGAAAATACGGAAGCGATTACATAAACTTACCTTTATTTAAAAGTAAGACAAAGTTATATATTACAGACCAGGATATAATTAACTGAGTGCAGAGTATTATTATTATAGAACCAAGGGAAGCAAAAACCCCTCCCGATAAGTTTCAAACAAAAGTTTTTATGGAGGATCCTTTCCTCCCGCAGCTTCATTCCTGGTGTTCTTCCTTTGGAACCACCTTAGAACAGAAACAACAGAAGTTTGTTGCTTCCTCACCTAAAAATAGTAGGGAATAAAACCCTGAGTATGGAATTACTCAGCAAGTCTTACCCGACTAAAGAAAAGACTCTCAAGGGTATGCTGGTTATAAGGGAGTCAAGGTAAGGTCTCTCAATAATCAAAGACTCTGTTTGCAGAAATGCTTACTAAAAGTGGATCCTTAATAATCCAGTTTTATTCGCAAGTTAAGTGAAATTACTTGCACTAGAGTTCTTTCTACCCTAGTTCATCCACTTGACCTACACTAGCCAATTTCTTATCGACCCTTCATCTTTACTGGATTTCTACGTATAGGTCAGTGACCAAGTCTTCATAACCGCGAAGGTACGGCGATCCGAATCGATTATACTCAGTTGAGGATCTCCGATCACACGACATATGTAGCACTTAACCCTTGCATATGTCAACTCGCCACCGGGGTTCTTAAGACCAGATCAGGTTCACGCCAACCGAGAGCACAGATACACCACCGTCCAGCCTCTTGCCACGGAGGGTACACGCTACTCTCGCCATCTCTCCACTCCCATTGCGTGGTATCTTATTCTGGCCTTAGTCTGCCCGAGGCAAAGCTTACCCATGACGAGGCATGTGACCAGTTAAAGGGTCCTCGGTCATCAAGCCTACATCGACACGGTCCTTAATCGACTCAGACGGAGACACTACACCGAGACTCTCTTCTCGTGCAAGTCACCCGCCCGGTCTCAGCTTAATCATTTCAACCCAAAGTTTGGTACCTGGCAGAGGTACATCTTTTCCGATGTTGAACCCATCATGGCCATGATGGATCCACCATCAAGTTTTATTTTTCCAAAAACATCCCTCCCACTTTGCCACATCATCTTTTGTAAAAACAAAACCTTTTTCATTGCTAGAGCAAGACTAAGCATAGTAAAAACCTTTTATAAAATAGGGATTCAAAGGAAGGTAATCAAGTTCAAGGAAGGTAATGCAGGAATTGTTTTAGCAATCAACTCCTATCACCTAATGCATCAAGCAAGTGAGAAAGATTTTAAAAGAGTCAAGGAGGTGGCAAATGCACCGGGGCTTGCCTTGGTTTACAGGTGATTCAGGCTCAGTTCCACAGATGTCAAAATAAAAACAACTGTCGGCCTGATATTCTTGAGGTGGTGGTGAAGTCTTCTCTTCTACTTCAACTTCTTCTTCGTTTTCTAAAGATAACCATACATAATACTGAATGCCCATGTAATGTTCATGAGAATGCAAAGATAATAAGAGTTTATTATCTAGGGTCTTGAATACAATTTTCCTTCACGGTTCTCCAAGAAACTAGGGTTTTCCGGAGTCAGTAAAGGAATTCAAAGGGCAGGGGGTAGGGTTGTGGGTTCTAATTATCAAACAAAGTCCAAATCAAATCAAACTCTACCCAAGGCTTCTAAATGATGTTTAGAGTTCATATAAAAAGTTTGGGGATTTTTGGAATTGTTATCTAGTTTCTAAAAATCTAGAAGCAATGCTTTAGGCTATTTTAAATGCTCCAAAATTCTCCATTTGATATAAAAATCATGAAATTATTTTTATTAAATACTATGGAAAATTAGAAACCTAACAAAATTGGTCTGGTATTTTTAGGATTTTATTACAATTTCCTATAAATTTCTAAAGTTCAGAAGAAAAAGAAAAGAGAAAAGGTGCTACAGAACTGGGACGAAAGCAGCCCGAGCGGCCCAGTCTGCACAGGAAAGCGCGTGCGCCCGCGCCCGCTGAGTCGACTTTACACTGGGGTCCTTAGGGTTTTGAATAACGAGGAAAAGGCCTGCGCACTATTTACTTCAGTCACTGACATCTTCACCGAAGCCCTCCAAGTTCTATTTCTTCACACGCCGAGGTCTCCGATGGTGAGCGGCGCGGCAGAGCTCCGGCGAGCACCTGGATCGGCCAAACGGGGCAAGGACTGGTGCCCTAACTTGGCTAAGACCTAATTCAACACTTAACAAATGTTTCCCCTCGATCAATTGCATAACTCGAGCTCTAAATCGCCCTGTCCACGGAGACAGCGCAAAGAACGAATGAGTAGGAGTGTTCCCGACGATCTAGGGTAGTCTAGCTCAATTAAACGGGTTGAGGAGCGTTAAGAGAACCTAAGGATGTTGAAACGGGAGAGCAGAGATCATGAACATACCTGGAAGTGGCTGGCCACGACGAGGTGTTCTTCGCGGTGTGATGAATCGATTTGGGGGAAATTAGAAGTTGGCGCTCACTGGTGATCAACTGAGGACAATATTTGGTGGCTGGATGCCTGACTACCCTACGGAGCTCTGGGAGGCTTCAATTTATAGAGCGCAACAACGGTGGCGCACAATTTGGCTGGGAAGTGCTGGCGGCCGGAGAGGGGGAGAGTTACTGGCGCAACGAATTCGTGTCCTACGCTGTGGCAGTCACTCCGGTAATCAACGGAGAGCAAGAGAAGGTCACGGCGATGCGGTGAAAATGCCTGAACACGCGGCACAAAGTCGGAAGACGGCGGTCACCGGCGTGTTTATCAGATTCCACCGCGGTGAGCTTGGTACGGCGGCCGGAATTGTTTACTGGCCGGGACTTATCCATGGCGACGTGCTCCGAGCGTTTATCTGATCATCTCGAGTACGAGTCGAGACGGCGGCGGAACGAATCGCGGCGACGATCGTCGGCGGTGAACTGAACTGAGCTGGCAGCCTAATCCATTCAAAGCATTGTACCATGGCAATTGTTCTTCAGTCGCCTGAACCAGCCATCTTCTCTCATCTTGATCTCTAGATTCTTGTTAAGAACAGAGCAATCTCTCTTAATAAAATTTGTTCACCATACATTAATCTACAAACTTACTATAGGATTCTTGGGTTAAAACCGAATGAATTCAAAGATATGGCTCACCAAATTTGGCCTCATCTCACTGTGACCACTTCTGATCTAGGGTTCAGTTTCAGTTTTCTAACCCAGTTCTGACAGAGTAACTTTGAGCTTGCTTTACTCCAATTTTTACATAACAACCAAAGGGAATGTCTGTATCAAAGTTGTTCTTCTATAATAGGTCTACAAATCTGATGTGATGACCTAGGGCAAAAACCTTAAAATTTGGAAGTTACAAAGCTCCAAAGTTGAGCCAAAACACTGATTTTCAGACTTAGCTCAAGAACACAAATGGGGTCCTTTTTGCAAATAGGTCCAACCTTCATGGTTTTGCTTGCAAAACCTCATGATTGCGAACCAATTGACTTTATATGCCTTAACATCATAGTTTTTACACTCTAATCCAAAAGTACACTGATTTTGCACTTAACCCCCTAGGGTATAGGTTTAGGGTTTTCCAGAGTTCCAATTAGGGTTTTTAGTATCTCAGGGGTGTAAATGTAATGTAGGCCCATTCTTAGGAACATTTTATGACCATTTCACTTAAACTTCAGGGTTTACTCTATTTGGGTCTTATCTGCAAAATGCCATAACAATACAACTTGCTTGAAAATTTTTACCTAGTGAATGCATCCTAGGTGTGTCAAACATATGAAATGATGATGCTTATGATGTTATGCTCAAGTTTTAGTAATAGTAACACCAGGGGTGTTACATCCTTCCCCCTATAAAAGAATCTTGTCCCGAGATTAAAAGTCCTAGGGTAAGTAGTGGAAAAGGAAATGCTTCACATTTTTATTTCCTAAGTTTTGGTACAAGGCAGGGGTGGTTTGGGGGCTCACTCCTTTATTACAACAATTATATACATATCACAATTTACATGAGGCAAGAAAGCCTAGGAAATTCTTCTCTAAAAAGTCTTGAGTCTCCCATGTAGCCTCATCTTCAGTATGTTGGTTCCACTGTATCTTGTAAAACTTGTGAGTTTTTCTCCGGGTAACCCTATCCTTTTGATCCAAGACTCGAATAGGGTGCTCAGAATATGTCAAGTCCGGCTCTAGGACAATATCTATTACTTCAATGGTTCGATCTGGAACCCAAAGACACTTCTTCAACTTAGACACGTGGAACACATTATGTACAACAGACAAGGTTTTAGGTAGTTGAAGTCGGTATGCCACTGGTCCACATTGCTCAAGTATAGGGAATGGTCCAATGTACCAAGGTGCAAGCTTTCCTTTAACCCCGAAACGCGATACACCCTTCATTGGTGAAACCTTCAGGTAGACATAATCCCCTATTAGAAAATATAAGGGTTGTCGTCACTTGTCTGCGTAACTTTTTTGACGAGCTTGAGCTTTCTTTAAATGATGAATGATTCTCTGAACCTTTTCTTCGGTCTCTTTCACCATATCAGGCTTGAAGAAAAACCTTTCACCAGGTTCAGACCAATTTAGTGGAGTACGACATCGTCGTCCATATAAAGCTTCAAAGGGTGCCATCTTGATGCTTTCTTGATAGCTATTATTATATGAGAACTCCGCTAAATGTAAACATTCATCCCATTTTTGTGGGAACTCCAAAACACATGCTCGTAACATGTCTTCAAGTATCTGATTGACCCTCTCAGTCTGTCCACTGGTCTGAGGATGATAGGCCGAACTGTGAAGCAATTTGGTACCCAGGGATTTATGAAGTTCTTCCCAGAATTTGGATACGAATTGAGGTCCACGATCCGACACTATAGTCTTCGGAACCCCGTGCAAACTAAGAATACGAGCAACATACAGTTCCGCATTTGCGATGACTAGATATTTTGCTTTGACTGGAAGAAAATGGGCAACCTTGGTAAGTCGATCAATGATAACCCAAATGGAGTCAAAGCCTTTTACCATTCTGGGTAATCCCACAATGAAGTCCATACTAATATCTTCCCATTTCTATGTTGGTATTGGTAGAGATTGTAATGGACCAGCAGCTTTTAGGTGTATGGCCTTGACACGTTTACAAGTGTCACATCTAGCCACATAGCGTGCAATTTCAATCTTCATTTTTGTCCACCAATAATGTTGTTTTAGATCTTGATACATCTTAGTGCTTTTGGGATGAATAGAATAGCGACTAAGATGTGCTTCATCTAGAATTTGCTGGTGGACCACTTCATTTTTTGGCACCACTATGCGGTTATTGAACCATACAATGCCTTGATCGTCTTTTCTAAAGCACTTGGCCTTTCCGGCTTCTATCTTCTCATGGATGTGCTTCATACCTTCATCATTCTTTTATGCGTCAATTATTCTTTGTAAGATGACTGACTCAAGCTTTAAGTGATTTGAAGTTCCATGCTGAATCATTCCCAGATTTAGGTTCTCCATCTCCTGGCATAACGTAATGTCAGAAGTCCTCATTGTTAAACAATGGCAGAAGGCCTTGCGACTGAGTGCATCTGCCACTACATTTGCTTTGCCTGAGTGATAATGGATCTCCAGTTCATAATCCTTGATCAGCTCGAGCCATCTCCTTTGCCTCATATTGAGCTCAGACTGGGTAAAAATGTACTTCAAACTTTTATGGTCTGTATAAATGTGACAGACATTTCTCAGTAGATAATGATGCCATATCTTCAGAGCATGAACCACTGCAGCTAGCTCTAGGTCATGAGTGGGATAATGCTCCTCATGCCGACGTAACTGCCTTGAAGCATACGCTATTACTTGGCCTTCTTGCATTAATACACAGCCAAGACCACTGCATGATGTTTCACAATACACATCAAAAGGCTTTTCAATATCCGGTTGAGCCAATACCGGAGCAGTGGTTAATAATACCTTTAACTTATCAAAGGCTTCATTACATTCTAAAGACCAATTGAATTTAGTATCATTCTTCAATAGGCTTGTGATTGGTTTCATAAGCTTAGAAAAATCTGGTATAAATCGGCGGTAATAGCCAGCTAGTCTCAGGAAACTTCGGACTTGATGAACAGTGGTTGAGGGTTTCCACTCCAAAATATCCTTGACTTTGCTGGGATCTACCGCAGTCCCCTTGGCAGATAACACATGTCCCAAGAATTGGATTTCTTCTAGCCAGAACCCGCATTTACTGAACTTAACATATAATTGATGTTCCCTTAAGCGCGTCAATATGATCCATAAATGTTGAGCATGCTCCTCTTCATTCTTGGAATATATTAGGATATCATCTATGAAGACCACCACAAATTTGTCCAACTCAGGCATGAACCGAGTTCATCAGATAAGTGAAGTGGGCAGGAGCATTCGTCAGTCCGAAAGACATTACCAAGTATTCAAATAAACCATACCGCGTAGTGAATGCGGTTTTGGGTATATCCTCGGGCCTGATATGGATCTGATGATAGCCTGACCTGAGATCAATTTTAGAGAATACCCTTGTTCCAGTCAGTTGATCAAACAAAATATCAATCCGAGGAAGAGGATACTTATTTTTGATAGTGACCTCATTAAAGGGTCGATAGTCCATGCACATCCGCAATGTTTGATCCTTCTTCTTAACGAAGATGGCTGGACGACCCCATGGTGACGAGCTTGGCCAGATGAATCCTTTCTCAAGTAGGTCTTGTAATTGGGTCTTCAGTTCCGCCAATTCATTTGGAGGCATCCGGTACGATCTTCTAGAAATGGGAGCCGTACCGGGCTTCAATTCAATTACAAACTCTACATCTCTTTCGGGTGGCAATCCAGGCAAATCTTCTGGAAAGACATCTGGGAACTCACATACTACCGGAATATCCTTGATCTCCGGTATAATGGCTTCATTAATTCTGCCAATTGGTCTAGCTGGAATAGCTATGGGGATAAACAAAAGAATTTCTTCTTGGCCATAACTCAACCTGACTGTTCTTAGATCAGTGTTGAGAACCGCTTTATGTTGGGCCAATCAATTCATGCCCAGAATCACATCTATGTCTTGGCTTTTTAGAACAATAATACTAGTAGGAAAGTCCCGTCCAGCCAATGTTACGGGCACTTGATAAGCCACTTCTTTGGTAAATATTTGTCCCCCAGGCGAATGTATTTTAAACCCTTCCCTTGATGCAGTATATGGAATGCAGTGTTTCTCCATAAACTTTTTTGCTTATGAAAGTATGTGATGCACCCGAATCAAAGAGAATAAGTGCAGGGTGGTTGGCTACGAGGAACGTACCCGTCATCACCGGTTCGCCTTCCGGTGTGGTAGCCACCTGAGTGTAATAAACTCGTCCTGTTTTCTTTGTATTATGGCCCATAATATTGTTGCCTGCATTTCCCTTGGAGCTTCCAGAACTCTGTTGATTATTTGCTTGATTTTGCCTTGGGTACGGACAGTCCTTAATGAAATGTCCGGACTTCCCGCAGTTGAAGCAGCCGGTAGGTGAGCTTGGAAGAGCAGGGAAACGAGTGCCAGGGGCACCCGGCTGATTTGTAGTAGTGGAGGCAGGGGTAGGACGGATAAACACTGATTGTTTGAATGGGAAGGAGGGTGGGCGTGATGAAGAACGACCCTGATTAAAAGGCCGGATAACTAACCGTTGTCTTTTCTCGGGGCCCTGATTAGGCCTGTTGCCTCCATTCCCCTTGGACTTTCCGGAACTTGTATATTTAGCTTCAACTGCCAGCGCTGTGCTGACAGCCCTTCCGTATGTGAGGTCGATGCAGGTAGCCATTTTTCTTTGCATCCGATCATTTAAACCCCTCATGAAGTAGTTCTTCTTCTTTATATCGGTGTTGACTTGGTCAATTGCATACTAAGATAAGTGATTAAATTTATTGAGATATTGGGTGATAGTATCTCCGCCTTGCTTCAATTTCATGAATTCCTCCTGCTTCATGTGAAGGACTCTTTCAGATATGTAATGTTCACGGAAGGCCAACTTGAATTCATCCCATGTAATCTAATGATTGGCCGGCTGAATGGCCACAAAGTTTCCCCACCATGTACTGGCAGGGCCACGCAATTGCTGAGCTGCGAACAGGGGCTTCTGAGTTTCGGAACACCGAAGAAGTCCAAATTTTTGTTCAATGACTTGGATCCATTCATCCGCCTCTAGAGGGTCTTCTGCTGTTGAAGTTGTTGACCTGCCATCTCCTGCAGGAAGCAGGTATTATCATCTGTGGTGTTTACCAAGGCAGCGATGGCCTCGGCAAGTGTCGGGGTACTGGAGGTGGATTCGAGGTCGCCTCCCTCCCACGGGAGGTACCAGCCCCATCCTGAGCGTGAGTCCTGGAAGGCATCTGAGGCAAAGAACATTTGGAGCAATATGATATGCCATACAAACCATCCATTTCACATTACTTAAAAAGGTAATGTTACAGACTCGTACAATAGGATTACACCACCTATTACACAATAGTACTACTTCTATACTATACTATTCCTGCTTCCTGTCACTCTTGGTAGCCTCCCTGTCGGGCGTAGGAGACCACTCATCGACCAACTTCATAGAGGGAGGGGGCCTGAAACGGTCCAATTCACCACCAAAAGCTTCTCCCGCTACTTGAGAAGGTTCGGCTTCTGTCCCGACAGGATCCGCAGGTACACTGGGGTGTAGTTGTGAGTACAATACATGAACTTCTTCATATAGAGTATTACAATAAGCCTGCAAGTTATCAATAGCTGAGCTAAGCTCTTCTACTCAGGCTCGAGCTTTCGCCTCCTTAGCCCAGGCAAGCGAACGAGAATGAACCGCCCAGTCGAGCACTAGATTTCGATCCACGAGCTGATCTTGCAGGCGGCGGATGTCGCTTCTCAATTCATTGATCCTCTCGCCATCCGTGACCCATATGTTATTCCTGCGACAGAGTTCTGTTTGAAGCTGATTCACCTGAGCCTCTAGATCCCCGATCAGAACATTACTACTGCTACTACTATCGTCATGTCTCGGGGCAAGTTGGTGACGAGGTACACAGATCGGCCCGATTGACTTGTGTGCAGTCTTTCTTGTACGTGGCGGCTTTTTTCTAAGGGGGAAAATCTTATTAGCATAATTTTTAGCATGATGCATGTATAATTACAGAATCAACCTTAGTTGATTCACACCTTCTATACATTGCACTCTTCCTATCTGGTCTTTCATATAAACTCTTCAGAGATACTAGGTAAGAAGGGAAGAAATTTTCTAGATAAGTCTTAGAAAAATTCTTTTGAAGATGCCTCATAATATCGGCAGAGATGGGCTTTGCTCCGATACCAGCTGTGACGGAACCTCCCAAGTCATTAGGCCCACCTACAGTTGTCCTTGTCCAACGGACCTCAGACAACCCTGTAGGTGTTCCTGAATCACTTGACAAGTTCGGTATCTGCTTTCCTTACCTTCCCAAGAGTGTTTTACCCGTCACGCAGACATTACAAATCATCGGAGATACGAAAATGCAGAAGCGATTACATAAACTTACCTTTATTTAAAAGTAAGACAAAGTTATATATTACAGACCAGAATATAATTAACTGAGTGCAGAGTATTATTATTATAGAACCAAGGGAGGCAAAAACCCCTCCCGATAAGTTTCAAACAAAAGTTTTTATGGAGGATCCTTCCCTCCCGCAGCTTCATTCCTGGTGTTCTTCCTTTGGAACCACCTTAGAACAGAAACAACAGAAGTTTGTTGCTTCCTCACCTAAAAATAGTAGGGAATAAAACCCTGAGTATGGAATTACTCAGCAAGTCTTACCCGACTAAAGAAAAAACTCTCAAGGGTATGCTGGTTATAAGGGAGTCAAGGTAAGGTCTCTCAATAATCAAAGACTCTGATTGCAGAAATGCTTACTAAAAGTGGATCCTTAATAAGCCAGTTTTATTCGCAAGTTAAGTGAAATTACCTGCACTAGAGTTCTTTCTACCCATCATCTTTACTGGATTTCTACGTATAGGTCAGTGACCAAGTCTTCATAACCACGAAGGTACGGCGATCCGAATCTATTATACTCAGTTGAGGATCTCCGATCACACGACATATGTAGCACTTAACCCTTGCATATGTCAACTCGCCACCGGGGTTCTTAAGACCAGATCAGGTTCACACCAACCGAGAGCACAGATACACCACCGTCCAGCCTCTTGCCACGGAGGGTACATGCTACTCTCGCCATCTCTCCACTCCCATTGTGTGGTATCTTATTCTGGCCTTAGTCTGCCCGAGGCAAAGCTTACCCATGACGAGGCATGTGACCAGTTAAAGGGTTCTCGGTCATCAAGCCTACATTGACACGGTCCTTAATCGACTTAGACGGAGACACTACACTGAGACTCTCTTCTCGTGCAAGTCACCCGCCCGGTCTCAGCTTAATCATTTCAACCCAAAGTTTGGTACCTGGCAGAGGTACATCTTTTCCGATGTTGAACCCATCATGGCCATGATGGATCCACCATCAAGTTTTATTTTTCCAAAAACATCCCTCCCACTTTGCCACATCATCTTTTGTAAAAACAAAACCTTTTTCATTGCTAGAGCAAGACTAAGCATAGTAAAAACCTTTTATAAAACATGGATTCAATGGAAGGTAATCAAGTTTAAAGGAAGGTAATGCAGGAATTGTTTTAGCAATCAACTCCTATCATCTAATGCATCAAGCAAGTGAGAAAGATTTTAAAAGAGTCAAGGAGGTGGCAAATGCACCGGGGCTTCCCTTAGTTTACAGGTGATTCAGGCTCAGTTCCACAGATGTCAAAATAAAAACAGATGTTGGCCTGATGTTCCTGAGGTGGTGGTGAAGTCTTCTCTTCTACTTCAACTTCTTCTTCGTTTTCTAAAGATAACCATACATAATACTGAATGCCCATATAATGTTCATGAGAATGCAAAGATAATAAGAGTTTATTATCTAGGGTCTTGAATACAATTTTCCTTCATGGTTCTCCGAGAAACTAGGGTTTTCCAGAGTCAGTAAAGGAATTCAAAGGGCAAGGGGTAGGGTTGTGGGTTCTAGTCATCAAACAAAGTCCAAATCAAATTAAACTCTACCCAAGGCTTCTAAATGATGTTTAGAGTTCATATAAAAAGTTTGGGGATTTTTGGAATTGTTATCTAGTTTCTAAAAATCTAGAAGCAATGCTTTAGGCTATTTTAAATGCTCCAAAATTCCCCATTTGATCTAAAAATCATGAAATTATTTTTATTAAATACTATGGAAAATTAGAAACCTAACAAAATTGGTCTGGTATTTTTGGAATTTTTTTACAATTTCCTATAAATTTCTAAAGTCCAGAAGAAAAAGAAAAGAGAAAAGGTGCTACAGAACTGGGCCGAAAGCAGCCCGAGTGGCCCAGTCTGCACAGGAAAGCGCCCGCACCCGCAGAGTCGACTTTACACCGGGGTCCTTAGGGTTTTGAATAACGAGGAAAAGGCCTGCGCACTATTTACTTCAATCACTGACATCTTCACCGAAGCCCTCCAAGTTCTATTTCTTCACACGCCGAGGTCCCCGATGGTGAGCGGCACGGAAGAGCTTCGGCGAGCACCTGGATCGGCCAAACGGGGCAAGGACTGGTGCCCTAACTTGGCTAAGACCTAATTCAACACTTAACAAATGTTTCCCCTCGATCAATTGCATAACTCGAGCTCTAAATCGCCCTGTCCATGGAGACAGCGCAAAGAACGGATGAGCAGGAGTGTTCCCGGCGATCTAGGGCAGTCTAGCTCAATTAAACGGGTTGAGGAGCATTAGGAGAACCTAAGGATGTTGAAACAGGGATATCATGACACATGGATAAGTTTCATGATTTTCTGACTTTGTTTGTGTTTTATACATTTTTTAAACATGTGGATGACAAGTTCATGGCCATGTTTAGTGAGCATGTTGCTCGAAGTTTCCGGTCCGCTCCTGAAATCGGTCGTAACGTGTGCTAAATAACATGTGTATCATTTTTGCATGCACGATTATCCAAGTTTCGAGTGACTTGCACTTCAAATCTAAATTTTCTGAAAAAAATTAAATAAACGAACTAAATCTACTAGCTATTGAAAACACTGTTATAATTGTCCCAAAATAGTACATGTAGGTCTACTTAGTGTAAGAATCTACCACAAAAAGTTTGGTTGCTAAAATAAAATGAATAAAAATATGGTTTGCCGAGTGTCCACAGAAGGCACTCGGTAAAGACTTTCTTTGCCGAGTGTCAAATATCTGGCACTCGGCAAAGAGGGTCTTTACCGAGTGCCTTCTGTGGACACTCGGCAAAGAATCTAGAACACATCTTTGTCGAGTGCCTGTCAGTTGACACTCGACAAAGATGTCTTTGCCGAGTGCCCGCGATCTGGCACTCGATAAAGAATATTTTTAAATTAAAAAAAACTCTGCCGAGTGCCAGATCGTAGGCACTCGGCAAAGATTAAAAATAAACCGGCCGACACGGATCCTTTCTCCTTCTTCCTCTCCTCTCACTCTCTGTCACTCTCTCTCGCCCGCCACTCGCCGCCGCCGCCGCCACCCACCTCGCCCTCTCCCTCTCCGCCGCCGCCACTCACCTCGACCGCTCACCTCGCCCTCTCCCTCTCACCTCGCCCTCTCCCTCTCACCTCGCCCTCTCCCGCTCACCTCGCCCCCAACAGATCGCCCTCTCCCTCTCCCTCGCCCTCTCCCTCTCCCTCGCCCACGTCGTTCGCCCGCCGTCGTGCCGTGCCCCTCTCCCTCGCCACCGCCGTGCCGCGCCCCCACTCCGCCGTGCCCTAGCCACAGCCGGTGTCTCCACGCCTCGCCCTCAACTGCCGTCTCGCCTGGCACCACACCGCCGCTTGGTAATGTGATTGTTAATTCTCTATATATGTGAGCATGTGATTTATAATGTGATGGATAGTTAGAGTTATATTATCTCTAGCCACTAAGTACTTAGAATTTGCATTGTGTGGATAGTTAGAGTTATATGAATTATGCCGTTGAATTATGCGTGGATGTCTCATGGATTGAATATATATATGTGTGATTATCAGCCATCATGCCGTTGAATTATGCGTGTATGTCAGCCATCGTGCTGATAGTTTTATTTGCAGGATTTCGAAACCTCCCCATGCAGGGGAGGTGCTATAGAAATTTTCTTTTGCTAGGCTTCTGTTAGAGGATGGAGGATCGTGAGTGGATGTACACTGACCGTAGAGGAAGGAACGATGTCACCCCTGAATGGATTAGAAAGACCGATGGTTTCGTGGAATGAGCATATGGCAAAGCTGCTAAAGGAGTGAGTCTAGTCCCATGCCCGTGCAGCAAATGTACCAATCGGAAAAGAAAACCAAAGAAGACCATGGTAGAACTGAAAGGGAAATAGGGGCACACCTTTTCCTAAATGATTTTGGTGGTTGAATTGCCCAACACAAATTATTGGACTAACTAGTTTGCTCTAGATTATGAGTTCTACAGATGCCAAAGGTTCAACTCAAAACCAATACAAAGATTAAAAAGGGTTCAAGAAGAAAGGAGCAAAGGAAACCGAAGTGCTCCTGTTCTGGCGCACCGGACTGTCCGGTGCACCAGGGAGGATTTACCTTAAACTCTTCAGCTTTGGGTTTCCCAGGCGTAGCTCCGCTATAATTCACCGGACTGTCCGGTGTGCCACCGGACTGTCCGGTGTGCCACCGGAGCAACGACTATCTACGCGCAACGGTCGACTCTGACAGTAAACAGTGCAGCACAGTGAATGCGGCAGAAGTCAGTGCAGTTGGTCAGAGGGTCACCGGACTATCCGGTACCGCATGAGGACAAAGCCTCCAACGGTCGACCAGCTCCAAGCCCTAACGGCAGGATGACGTGGCGGCGCACCGAACACTGTCCAGTGGCGCACCGGACTGTCCGGTGCGCCCATTGCCAGCAGCCTTCTCCAACGGCTACAATTTGGTTGGTGGCTATAAATACCACCCCAACCGGCCACTTCAGAGTGTGGGAGCCCAAGCAACATTCCAAGTCATGTAGTTGACATATTCAAGCCCTCCCAACCACCTCTATTCATTGATCCATCCTATACACAAGATTTAGACCACTACAACCAACATAAGTGCCACAAAAGAGAGAGCAAGCAAGAGAGAGCTTCTCATTTGAGTTTAGCACTAGTGCCTTGTGAGATTCATTGAGAGAAAGTGTGTGCTACATCTTGTGTTCTTTTGTGCGTGGAGTTTTGACTCCCATTGAACTTCCTCTAAAGTTTTGGAGGCTTGTAAAGCTAGCAAGAGACACCAAAGAGTGTGGTGATCCTTGCGGGGTCTTAAGTGATCCTTGAGAAGAAGAAGTGCTCGCCGGTCTTTGGTGATCGGTGGAGAGAGGGAAAGGGTTGAAAGAGACCCGTCCTTAGTGGACTCCTCAACGGGGACTAGGCCTTCGAGGGCCGAACCTCAGTAAAACAAATCACCCGTGTCTCTTGTGTTTATTGCTTGTGATTTGTTCGTTCTCTCCCTCTCTAAGTTCTCTTGCGCTACTCTTTGCTAACATTATTTGGTGTTGATTCAAGTCAAATTCTCATTTAGTGAAGCAACGCTTTGCAAGAAAGAACTTGTGATATTGCTCTTCTTATCTAAGCCCTCTTGCTTTATTCTCATAGACCTAATAGTTGTATTGATTTATCAATTCCGCATTATTTGAAAGCAATACTCTTTACAAGCAAAGAACTTAGTTTTTATACTCTGATAATAGTGTATCTTGTTCTAAACCACTAATCAAGGGATCTAGTTGGGGTGTAAAGTTATAATTTTCAGGTTTCGCCTATCCACCCCCCCTCTAGGCGACTTTCAATTGGTATCAGAGCTAGGCACTTCATCTTGAGTCTAACAACTCAAAGTGATGGCTCGTAGAAGATCCCAAAAGAACAAGAAGACACCTCCGAAGGAAAACAATGAGGTAACTCTTGAGATATTACTTCCCGACTATTCTAATTATGATTCAAGGTCTACTAGGGTGATAAATGCTTTTAGAACCATAGATCCACAATTAGAACAAATGATAGACAAGAGTATCATTCCTTCTAACTAAACTAGGGAAAATGCTTCCGAGGAAGATCTTAGATGTATACGCTTAAACTATCTAGCTTATGACATCTTAAGTAAATCCCTTAGCAAAGAAGATTATCATGCCTTCATAATAAAATATGATAAACCTATTTGTGATGTGCATGATATTTGGACTAGAATTAAAAGCAAATTTGATGAGTCCAAACATGATAGTTCATTTTGTGCTTCTACTTCCTTTGGTCTTTGTGATACTAACCCTTGCAAGGAAGAAGAAGAAAATGAACGATGGAGACCAAACGATGAATCCACCTCTCCAAAAGTTTTGTCCTCCCATTTTGATTCCCACATATGTTGTGTGGCTAATGAAAATGATAGCGGAAGCACAAATGAGGATGAGGAGGAAGAAAGAAGCTTCATGCAACTCTACGCTCGCCTAAGCCAAGAAGATAAGGCGGTCATGCTCAAACTTCTAGAAAGAGCGAGAGAGCAAAGTGAAGCTCGTCAAATGCTAGAAAGCATTCTCTCCATGAAAATGCAATGCTTTGACGAGTTGACTAAACAACATGAGGAGCTAAAGGGCTCTCATGTTGAGTTGGTCCAAAGGTATGAAACTATTTCAATTGAGCAAGATAACTCTTTACATTGTATCGCTCAATTAGTAAATATGAATCCTTACTTAAGGACCAAGTAGAAAAGCTAAAATTTGAAAATCTAGCTTTTCAAGAAAAACATGATATGCTTCTATGTTCTCATGAAAATTTTATGAATGAACATATGATGTTAAATATTGCTCATGAGGTTGTAATAGAGAACTTAAAATTCCAACAACCTCACTCATGCACATGTATTCAAATTGAAACTATATTACCATGTGCTAATGCTTGTTGTCCATCGACAAGCAAATCTTCCTTTGAGCTAGAATTTGCAGGAACAAAAGATGATAAATATCAAAAGCTTAAAGAAGAAAATGAGAGGCTAAAAATGAGCTTGACACAACTAAAAGGGAAGTGCATTGCTCAACCTTCTCAAGATAATCGTGATCACATGGTGAAGAAGCTTGAGACGGGAACAACCGAGGCATGCACTAAATCCCTTGAAGAAAATGTCAAGGACTTGAGGATTGCCAAGAGGAAGGAACAAAAGATGAAAATCAATGCCTCCTCCAAAAGCCTCAACCACGCCTCCATAAAAGGTAACATCCAAGGTAATGATCAAGCCACACTTCATACTAAGAGAAGTAAGAGGTGTAGTGAATGCTTTGAAAAGGGACACTCGATTAGGTCATGTCCCTATATTAAAAATGACTTGATTATTAACAAGGATGATAAACTTTGTTTTAAATGTTCAAAGAAGGGACACTTAATTAAGTCTTGTCCCTATTTGAAACAAAAAGGCACAGTGTTAGAAAAGAAAATATTAACTAACCATGTAGCAAGCAAGAAATAAGGAAAGAAGAAATCTTCAAGACTTGAAGATCGCCTTTGCTACATATGCCGAAAGGAGGGACATCAATGCAAGGATTGTCCTATTAGTAACAACCCCACACCTAGCTTGTCAATTAATTCTCATGTAACCAGGCAACCCAAAATTGCAACTTGTGCTAGAAAGGTAATGAGTTTACCTAGTGCTAACACAAAGGACGTTTGGGTTCCTAGATCTTTGTTGACTAACTTTGATGGACCCATCAAGAGATGGGTACCAAAATATGCTTGACAAGCTTTGCAGGAGAAGGAGATGATATGAAGCTTTGGGGTGCTTGAGAGAGACAATTCAATTCTTATTAACTCAAGCTATCAATCTTCAATGATCTACATATCCAAGATTGACCCTAGGTTATGTCAAATTATTATGTCTAAAACTCATATCATCTCGGGGAAGATATTAATGTTGTAGGAAATAAGGAATTATCCTGTGTGGAAAGATCAAGGCCTACAACATGGAGGAAAGCCAAAGGATGGTAACACTTATGTTTTAAGTGCACGTATCTTAAATTACCATTTCTCATGTGTCTTGTTTAGTCACATAGAAAAAGGAAGCACTTCAAATATTTTCAAATTATGTCACCATTCTTTGAAGAAATTCCTCTCATATGGTAGATTGCATAATCATCATTTCTATTCTTTGGCAATCTACATGCTTTAAATTATTGTAAGTACCTCATGGCATGTTTTACACCAATTATCTTATTATTGCCATTATTCTAGATAAGAGAGATATTCCAAGTTCTTAAAAGAATAAGGTGTCATGTAAGGAATTCAAATCCTTAGGACACTTATAAAAGTAAAATTCTCTCTATAACTAGAATAGTGAGACTAATGCTTTTATCTAAGTAACCCAAGTAGTCTCACTTGTAGAGAATAAGTTTCTCTTTGAAAGTGCGTAATCTAACTTAAAAGAAAAAATCAATCCAATGACTTATGTTATTATGCTTCTTGCTTAAATTGGATATGATTCTTCTACATTCAACGCTATCCATGATTGAATTAGATTTGTTCCCATTATCTTAAGGAATTAACTATGCTTGTTTCATAAGTTAAAACTAAGCATATATCATGAAATAATCTAGTTCATATTATAAAGTTTCCATGCTTTAATAATCTACTTTTCATTCCTTGTCAAAATGATTACAAAAAGGGAAACTTGTGCTTGTGTTATTAACCATGTATCTCTTGAGCTTACTTGTGAAAATCTACAAAAGAGAAAGTCATGTCTAAAGTCACAAGCCTCCAGGGTTACTCTTCACCCTAAATAAGAAAAGTAAAAGCAAAGGTATGGGAACTCTTTTTCGTATAAATGGTCATTTACTCTAAATTGTCTTATTCTACCTGTGTGAAGAATAGACTCTTTATTGGACTTAATTTTTGCTAGGTATGCATTCAATCTCGTTCTTATAAATGCACTAGCCCATTAGAATCTATTTCATGCCTTTGCTATGTATGTTCTCATATTAATTAGCTTCTAAGTTATGATAATAAATTCAATATGAAGAAGTAAAATTCCTCTTTTCTAATAATGTGCATTAATGTTAAGGATTTTACTTCATGTCTATGTGACTTATGGATGATGAATTGTTTTTATTTCCTATCTAAAGAAATCATCCCTCATCATATACTCCCTTGTGCTATTAACATCTTTCTTGAGTATTTCAAATGAGTTTGGAAGAAAAAAGAAACAACTACAAAGGGAGGACACACAGATGAATGAGAAGGACATCAAGAAAAACAAACACCTACTCGGACAGTAAGATCTTCAAAAATAAATGGTGTGATTGTGAGTATTCTAAATCCTTTTCATTGTGAGAATACCAGGCATAAGTTGTTTATTGCAAATCTTATAAGCCTTGATCAAGATGTATATTGCTTCTCCCTATACTTCATTCTTATACTTTGATGCATATCTCTAGGGGGAGCCTATTTCTATATCTTGATCATATTGAGACTAACACTTTATCTTAGTAATCTCATATAGTCTCTTGCATGAGAATAAGTTTCTCATGATTTATGCTACTACATATCAATCCAACTGGTTAAATAATGTCATCTTTATCAAGGATTGTAGCTTTCATTGCTAAAGTAGCATATTTTCTGGATTCTCCTAGTTTAAGCTTATCTAATGCATATGTTGTTCTTTTGATCACATCTGTTATTTGTTTGATCATTGAATAACTTCAATTAACACTTATGTTTCTTAGTGCCGCATATACTATCCATCGATATCTCTCTTGATATGCACTAAGTTAAAAGGAGAATTCATGATATATTTATGCAATTTGTGATCCATTTGATATATGCTAACAATGACTTAGAAAAGGATCACTAGTGGTAAAACTCTCTTGTGCAAAATATTTCCATATATTGTCTTGAATATAGGTCTTAAGCAACTAAGACTAAGGACAAAGCACAGTGAAGAGAGCATCTCTATGTGAAGGTACAAAAGGGTAAAACTACTTCCTCTCATTTACACATGTACCTAGATCTTCCTTTTCTCTACCTTCTTCGCATATCTTGTATAAAAGGAAGAGAAAGCATGAGCATGCATTATCCCTGCTTCATACCTAGTTTAACCGCTCAAAAATTTCATTCCTGCATTAATGCATCTTTGTTAAAACTAGGTGAAGTAATTTTGTTGTCAAAGAGCTTAAAGCTTAACCTTGTAACGAGGATAAGCTGCCTTTGTTCCAAAGGTGGATGGTCCTTAAGCCTCTTTGAAATCCTTAAGGGAAATGCTTAAATTGTTTACAACATGCTTTCACAAGTGCATAAACTGTCATGAGCATCACACTTATACTATGACACAATGCACTTCACATTCTCTATGATATAGACATGATCTCATTAACCTAACTATGTGCACTTGGCATTTAAGGCCAAAATTTGTATTCCTCTCAAGGCACGTATTTAGGGGGAGCAATCCATATTATATAGAACTATGATTATGCTTAATTGATATATTATTTGATCACATCTCTTTATATCTATGACTAATGTGTTTTCAAGTGTATTCTTATGCTTAGTCATAGAATTGAAAGGGAAATGGAGTATTTGGCAAAGGCGACGCTTCCACTCAACTCCATCGGTATTATCTATTCTTTGCCGGTATTCCGCATAATTCTCCACTTTGGTACAATCTTCTCATATTTATTTGTTTACCATTGGGGAGAAAGTAAGAGGGCTTATATTTCACTCACAAGTATCCATTTTTGGCGATTCATGCTAAAGGGGGAGAAAGTATTAGCCCAAAGCAAAAGGACCGCACCACCACCAAATTTTAAAATGAAGTTTTCAAATTGATATCTTAATGTGTTTTCAAAAGGGGAGAAAGTATCTTCAAAAATTTGTAAAATCCTCTTGAACACTAAGAGGAGAATTTCATTGAGGGGGAGTTTTGTTTAAGTCAAAGGAAAAGCATTTGAAACAGGGGGAGAAAATTTCAAATTTTGAAAATGCTTCTTTCAATCTATTCATATACCTTTGACTATTTGCAAAAGTTTTGAAAAGAATTTTACAAAGAATTTGCAAAACAAAACTTGTGGTGCAAGCGTGGTCCAAAATTTTTAAATAAGAAGAAAACCATCCATGCATATCTAGTAGAAATAATATATTGGTTTAATTCCAAGCAACCTTTGGCCTTACCTTATGCAAACTAGTTCAATTCTGCACTTATATATTTGCTTTGGTTTGTGTTGGCATCAATCACCAAAAAGGGGGAGATTGAAAGGGAAATAGGGGCACACCTTTTCCTAAATGATTTTGGTGGTTGAATTGCCCAACACAAATTATTGGACAAACTAGTTTGCTCTAGATTATGAGTTCTACAGGTGCAAAAGGTTAAACTCAAAACCAATACAAAGATTAAAAAGGGTTCAAGAAGAAAGGAGCAAAGGAAACCGAAGTGCTCCCTGGTCTGGCGCATCGGACTGTCCGGTGCACCAAGGAGGATTTACCTCAAACTCTTCAGCTTCGGGTTTTCCAGGCGCAGCTCTACTATAATTCACCGGACTGTCCGGTGTGCCACCGGACTGTCCGGTGTGCCAGCGGAGCAACGGCTATCTACGCGCAACGGTCGACTCTTACAGCAAACAGTGCAGCACAGTGAATGCGGCAGAAGACAGTGCAGTTGGTCAGAGGGTCACCGGACTGTCCGGTGTCGCACCGGACTATTCGGTGCCGCATGAGTACAAAGCCTCCAACGGTCGACCAGCTCCAAGCCCTAACGGCAGGATGACGTGGCGGCGCACCGGACTGTCCGGTGCACCCATCGCCAGCAGCCTTCTCCTACGGTTACATTTTGGTTGGTGGCTATAAATACCACCCCAACCGGCCACTTCAGAGTGTGGGAGCCCAAGCAACATTCCAAGTCATATAGTTGACATATTCAAGCCCTCCCAACCACCTCTATTCATTGATCCATCCTATACACAAGATTTAGACCACTACAACCAACACAAGTGCCACAAAAGAGAGAGCAAGCAAGAGAGAGCTTCTCATTTGAGTTTAGCACTAGTGCCTTGTGAGATTCATTGAGAGAAAGTGTGTGCTACATCTTGTGTTCTTTTGTGTGTGGAGTTTTGACTCCCATTGAACTTCCTCCAAAGTTTTGGAGGCTTGTAAAGCTAGCAAGAGACACCAAAGAGTGTGGTGATCCTTGTGGGGTCTTAAGTGATCCTTGAGAAGAAGAAGAGCTCGCCGGTCTTTGGTGATCAGTGGAGAGAGGGAAAGGTGAGAGCACCTAGAGAGGGGGGTGAATAGGTGATCCTGTAAAATTCAACAACTAATAGCCACAAAACTTGGTTAAGTGTTAGAATGATAAAACTAAGTGGCTATACAGCGAGCTGTTGCGAATCACAATAATCACACAGAAAAGCAATCACAAGAGACACGCGAGTTTATCCCGTGGTTCGGCAAGTATAACACTTGCCTACCTCTACGTTGTGGCGTCCCAATGGACGAGGGTTGCACTCAACCCCTTCCAAGTGATCCAATGATCAACTTGAATACCATGGTGTTGTTCTTGCTTATCTCTTTTCCCATTTGCGAGGAATCTCCACAAGTTGGAATCTCTCCCCTTACAACAAAGATCAAAGTGAAAGCACTAGAGTAAGGGTGGGAAGCAACACACACAAATCCGCAGCAATACACACACACACAACCAAGACTTGAGCTCAAATGAATCGCAACAAGTTCACCACTAGAACGGAGCTCAAATCACTAACAAAGTCAATCAAGTGCGTGGAGATGGAGTGTGGAAGACTTAGAATGCTCAAAGTATGCTTAGGTGTCTCCTCTATGCGCCTAGGGGTCCCTTTTATAGCCCCAAGACAGCTAGGAGCCGTTGGAGGCATCTTTGGAAGGCAAATCTTGCCTTCTGTCGGGTGGCGCACCGGACAGTCCGGTGCGCCATCGGACAGTATCTGTAGCTATCCGGTGCACAATCTCCTTCCTTTTCTGGTGCATCCGACCGTTGCAGATTTCTGGCAGTTGGCGCACCGGACACTGTCCGGTGCACACCAGACAGTCCGGTGCCCCCTGCCGACCGTTGGCGCGCCCACACATCGTGCGTGGATTGCGCGGCCGACTGTTGGAGTAGTCGACCGTTGTCTCACCGGACAGTCCAGTGTCTCACTGGACAGTCCGGTGAATTTTAGTCGTTCGCCGTTGAACGTTTCCCGAGAGCGACGACTTCGCCGCGGACGACTCACCGGACAGTCCGATGCACCACCGGACAGTCCGGTGATTTATAGCCGGACGCCACCGTCAAATCCCGAGAGTGGCCTATTCACTGGAGGTTGGTTTGGCGCACCGGACACTGTCCGGTGCACCACCGGACAGTCCGGTGCACCCAGACCGAGCTGCATTTGGCTGTACACAGCCAACTCTTTTCCAAACCAATTTCTCCTGTTTTTAGTACTTAGACACAATACATTAGTACTCAAATCAATGTACTAAGTCTAGAAACGTACCCTGTAATATGATTTGCACTTCTTCACTCTTTGGCACAAATTAGCACTTAGAGAACAAGGGCACTTAATCACCAAAACACTTTAGAAATGGCCCAAGGGCACATTTCCCTTTCAATCTCCCCCTTTTTGGTGATTTATGCCAACACATCAAAAAGCAACTAAAAGAAGTGCAACATCAATGCAATTGAGAACAAGAATTGTTTTTTATTCAATTTTGACATATTTGGATCATTCTTTGCCACCACTTGGTTTGTTTTTGTAAAACAAATTCAATTTCCTATCTCTAAGTCAAACACACTTGTTTAGGCATAAAGAGAGGTATTCCAAGAGAAATTGATCGAAGATTCAAAAACTCCCCCTTTTTCTCATAATCATGAATTCTCCCCACAAGAGGCCAACTTTTGACAATAAGAGACAGTAAGAGTATTTTGACAAATCAAAAAGTTCTAACTCTACTATTTTCAAAATTCTCAAGTGGTAGCTGATCCATTTGCTTTGGCCTTAATTTCTCCCCCTTTGGCATTAAGCACCAAAACGGGATCATTCTTGGCCCTTTAACCCCACTGCCTCACCAAATTTGTCAATTAAGAGCAAAAAGGCAATAAGAGCATAGATATGAACTTGGAATTATTACCGGAGTGCAGTGGAAGTCTTTGCATGGTCCAAGTTCACCTCTCCCTTTCAATTCACTCCTTTGTTGAGGTCGACATGTCCGTCGGTTCCCATTGGTGTCTTCGCGGGCTTGGCGTCCTTCATCCCGAACCGCTTGAGCAAGTCTTGTGTGTACTTCGTTTGGGAGATGAAGGTGCCGTCCTTGAGTTGCTTCACTTGGAACCCAAGGAAGTAGTTCAACTCGCCCATCATCGACATCTCAAATTTCTGCGTCATCACCCTTCTAAACTCTTCACAAGACTTTTGGTTAGTAGAACAAAATATTATGTCATCGACATAAATTTGGCACACAAATAGGTCACCATCACAAGTCTTAGTGAAAAGAGTTGGATCGGCTTTCCCAACCTTGAAGCATTAGCAATTAGAAAATCTCTAAGGCATTCATACCATGCTCTTGGGGCTTGCTTAAGTCCATAGAGCGCCTTAGAGAGCTTACACACATGGTCGGGGTACCGTTCATTCTCAAAGCCAGGGGGTTGCTCCACGTACACCTCCTCCTTGATTGGCCCATTGAGGAAAGCACTCTTTACATCCATTTGGAACAACCTGAAAGAGTGGTGAGCGGCATAGGCTAAAGTCTAGCCTAGCCACAGGAGCAAAAGTCTCCTCGAAATCCAAACCTGCGACTTGGGCATAACCTTTTGCCACAAGTCGAGCCTTGTTTCGTGTCACCACCCCGTGCTCGTCTTGCTTGTTGCAGAACACCAACTTGGTTCCCACAACGTTTTGCTTGGGACGTTGCACCAGGGTCCAAACTTCATTTCGCTTGAAGTTGTTGAGCTCTTCCTGCATGGACAACACCCAGTCTGGATCTACCAAGGCCTCTTCTACCTTGAAAGGCTCAATAGAGGAGAGAAACGAGTAATGCTCACAAAAATTAGCTAGACATGAGCGAGTTGTTACTCCCTTGCTTATATCACCCAAAATCTGGTCGACGGGATGATTCCTTTGAATCGTCGCTCAGACTTGAGTTGGAGGGGCCTGTGGTGCCTCTTCCTCCACAACTTGGTCTTCTTGTGCTCCCTCTTGATCACACGCCTCCTCTTGAGGAACCTGTTCATCATCAAGAGTCGGGGGTGCACCATCGTTGAGGAAGTAGGTTGATCTTGCTCTTGGTGTTCCTATGGTCGCACATCTCCAATCGCCATGGTGTGAATTGCGTCTGTTGGAACATCATCTTCATCTACATCATCAAGATCAACTTGCTCTCTTGGAGAGCCATTAGTTTCATCAAATACAACGTCGCTAGAGACTTCAACCAAACCTGATGATTTGTTGAAGACTCTATACGCCTTTGTATTTGAGTCATTGAAAGGGAAATGTGCCCTTGGGCCATTTCTATAAGATTTTGGTGATTAAGTGCTCAACACAAATGCTTTGAGTGATATTTGTGCCAAAACTCAAGAAGTGAAAATCAAGATTAAAGGTATGTTTCTAAACTTAGTACATTGTTTTGAACACTAATGTATTTGTCTAAGTGCTAGAAACAGGAGAAAAGTTGGCTAGGCTCAGCCAAAAGGCTGCTCGGTCTAGGTGCACCGGACTGACCGGTGGTGCGCCGGACAGTGTCCGGTGTGCCAGGATCAGTCCCGATAAAAAGCCCACTCTCGGGTCTCGACGGCGGCGTACGGCTATAAATCACCGGACTGTCCGGTGGTGCACCGGACTGTCCGGTGAGTCGTCTACGGCGAAGTCACCGCTCTCGGGAAATAGTCAACAGCGTGCGGCTAAAAATCACCGGACTATCCGGTGGTGCACCGGACTGTCCGGTGAGCCAACGGTCGACTGCGCCAACGGCCGACCGCGCAATCCGCGCGTGACGCGTGGCCGAGCCAACGGTCAGATGGGGGCACCGGACTGTCCGGTGTGCATCGGACAGTGTCTGGTGTGCCAACGGCTCCAAATCTTCAACGGTCGGCTGCGCCAAATTAGGAAAGCAATCTGCACCGGACAGTGAACAGTGGATGTCCGGTGGTGCACCGGACTGTCCGGTGCGCCACCCGACAGAAGGCAAGAATTGCTTTCCTGGATTGCTTCCAACGGCTCCTAGCTGCCTTGGGGCTATAAAAGGGACCCCTAGGCGCATGGAGGAGCACACCAAGCATACTTTGAGCAATCTTAATCTCTCACACTCCGTCTTTGCGCACTCGATTGACATTCTTAGTGATTTGAGCTCTGTTCTAGTGGTGAACTTGTTGTGATTCATTCGAGCTCAAGTCTTGGCTGTGTGTGTGCGTATTGCTATAGATTTGTGTGTGTTGCTTCCCTCCCTTACTCTAGTGCTTTCTCTTTAATGCTCATTGTAAGGGCGAGAGACTCTAAGTTGTGGAGATTCCTTGCAAACAGGAAAGTGTAAAGAAAGAAGAACACCGTGGTATTCAAGTTGATCATTGGATCACTTGAAAGGGGTTGAGTGCAACCCTCGTCCATTGGGACGCCACAACGTGGAGGTAGACAAGTGCGGTACTTGTCAAACCACAGGATAACTCGCGTGTCTCTTGTGATTGCTTTTCGTGTGATTGTTGTGATTCGCAAGAGCTCGCTTTATAGTCACTTGGTATTATCTCTCTAACACTTAACCAAGTTTTGTGACTATAAGTTTTAAGTTTTTACAGGATCACCTATTCACCCCCCCTCTAGGTGTTCTCAATTGGTATCAGAGCCGTTCTCTTCAAGAAAAGGACTAATCGCCCGAAGGGATGGATCCTAAGGGAAAGGGGATGGTGATCAACGACAAGGAGAAGGAGTCCTTCCTCAATGAGCCAAAAGACGACAAGCCCACTGACTCGGGCTCAAGTCACAAGAAGAAGGACGGGAAGAAAAAGAGACGCATTAAGAAGATAGTCTACTACGACACTGACGAGTCCTCTTCTTCCCAAAGAGACGACGACGACGGCGAGAAAAAGAAAGCGGTTAACTCAAACTTCTCTTTTGATTATTCTCGTATTCCATCGAACTCCAATGCTCATTTACTTTCTATTCCACTTGGGAAACCTCCGCACTTTGATGGAGAGGACTACAGATTTTGGAGTCACAAAATGCGTAGCCATTTGTTCTCTCTTCATCCAAGTATATGGGAGATAGTAGAAAATGGAATGCAATTTGATAGTACTAATAATCCCATGTTTATCAATGAACAAATTCACAAAAATGCACAAGCTACCACTGTTCTATTAGCATCCTTGTGCAGGGAAGAATACCATAAGGTGAGCGGCTTGGATAACGCCAAGCAGATTTGGGACACCCTCAAGATCTCGCATGAGGGGAACGACGTCACCATGATCACCAAGATGGAGCTGGTGGAGGGTGAACTGGGAAGGTTCGCAATGATCAGGGGGGAGGAGCCAACTCAAATGTACAACAGGCTCAAGACCCTGGTCAACAAAATAAGGAGCTATGGAAGCACGAGATGGACGGACCACGACGTCGTCTGGCTTATGCTAATGTCCTTCACTGTCCTTGATCCTCATCTTGTAAACTCTATTCGTGAAAATCCTAGGTACACCAAGATGACGCCCGAGGAAATACTTGGAAAGTTTGTAAGCAGGCGAATGATGATCAAGGAGGCGAGATATGTCGATGAGGCGTTGAATGGCCCAATGCCGATCTGCGAGCCTCAAACCGTTGCTCTCAAAGCAACAAGTAGCAGGGAGGCGCTACCTAGCAAGGTGGCGCAAGTTGAGGCGGCTGGGCTTAACAAGGAATAAATGGCCCTCATCATCAAGCGCTTCAAGATGGCGCTAAAGGGTCGCAAGGAGCATCCCAACAAGAGCAAGACGAAGGGAAAGTGCTCCTGCTTCAAGTGTGGTAAGTATGGTCATTTTATAGCAAATTGTCCCGACAATACTAATGACCAGGAACAAGAGAAAAGCGGGAAGAGGGAAAAGAAGAAGGCCTACAAGAAGGCGAAGGGCGAGGCGCACCTCGGCAAAGAGTGGGACTCGAATTGTTCTTCGTCCGACTCCGACGACGAAGGACTCGCCGCCACGACCTTCAACAAATCGTCGCTTTTCCCCAACGAGCGCCACACTTGTCTAATGGCAAAGGAAAAGAAGGTAAACACTAGAGAAACTCCTAAGTACTCTACTTCTAGTGATGAGGAATCTAGTGATGATGAAATTGAATACACTAGCTTGTTCAAAGGATTAGATAGAGCTAAGGTAGAAAAGATTAATGAGCTGATTGATGCATTGAATGAAAAAGATAGACTGCTAGAGAGGCAAGAGGACATCTTGTATGAGGAACATGACAAATTTGTTAATGTTCAAAAGTCTCTTGCCTTAAAAATTAAAAGGAATGAATTACTATCTTCTGAATTATCTATTTGCAATGAATCTATTTCTAGCTTGAAGATTTTGAATGATGATTTAAGTACTAAGCTAGAGTTAGTTAATAAATCTGGTCCTTGTGTAGAGCATGTTGTAATTTGCAATAGATGCAAGGATTTTAATGTTGATGCTTGTAATGAATATTTAATTTCTATTTCTAAATTAAATGATGAAGTAGCAAGTCTTAATGCTCAACTTAAGACTTGTAAAAGTGATTTTGATAAACTAAAATTTGCTAGGGATGCCTACACTGTTGGTAGACACCCCTCAATTAAGGATGGGCTTGGCTTTAAGACAGAAGCCAAGAACTTAACAAGCCACAGGGCTCCCATTTTCAACAAGGAAAAAGGGAAGGCTCCTATGGCTAGTAATAGTCAAAAGAATCATGCATTTATTTATGATAGAAAATTTTCTAGGAATGCTCATCATAATAGGAGTTTTAATGCTTATGATTCACATGCCATGTTTGGTTCAAGTTCTTCCTTTGTGCATGGTAGAAATATGCCTAGGAACAATGTTGTTCATCATGTACCTAAGAAAATGCAAAATAAATCTGCTACTGTTTTTCATGCCTGCAACACTGATTTTGTACTTTCCTGTAAAAATAAGAAAGTGGTTGCTAGGAAATTGGGGGCAAAATGCAAGGAAGATAAAACTTGCATTTGGGTCCCTAAGGCTATTGTTACTAACCTTGTAGGACCCAACAAGAGTTGGGTACCTAAAACCCAAGCCTAATTTGCCTTGCAGGTTTATGCATCCGGGGGCTCAAGCTGGATTATCGACAGCGGATGCACAAACCACATGACGGGGGAGAAGAAGATGTTCACCTCCTACGTCAAGAACAAAGATTCCCAAGACTCAATCATATTCGGTGACGGGAATCAAGGCAAGGTTAAAGGACTAGGAAAAATAGCTATTTCTTTTGAGCATTCCATCTCTAATGTGTTTTTAGTTGAATCGCTCGGGTATAACTTGTTGTCTGTTAGTCAATTATGTAACATGGGTTACAATTGCTTATTTACAAATGTAGATGTGTCTGTCTTTAGAAGGAGTGATGGTTGATTAGCTTTTAAGGTGTACTAGACAGCAAACTCTATTTAGTTGATTTTCCGAAGGAGGAGGTTGATCTAGATGCATGCTTAATCGCTAAGACTAGCATGGGCTGGCTGTGGCATCGCCGTCTAGCACATGTGGGGATGAAGAACCTTCACAAACTTCTAAAGGGAGAACATGTGTTAGGTCTAACAAATGTAACTTTCGAAAAAAATAGACCTTGTGCAGCTTGTCAAGCAGGTAAACAGGTGGGAAGAGCTCATCACAACAAGAATGTGATGACTACATCAAGACCTCTGGAGCTACTGCACATGGACCTCTTCGGACCCGTTGCCTACCTCAGCATCGGGGGAAGTAAGTAGGGTCTTGTTATTGTTGATGATTTTTCCCGCTTCACTTGGATATTCTTTTTGCAGGATAAATCAGAAACCCAAGGGACCCTCAAGCGCTTTCTAAGGCGAGCTCAAAATGAATTTGAGCTCAAGGTGAAAAATATTAGAAGTGACAACGGGTCCGAGTTCAAGAACCTTCAAGTGGAGGAGTACCTTGAGGAGGAAGGAATCAAGCACGAGTTCTTCGCTCCCTACACACCACAGCAAAATGGTGTGGTAGAGAGGAAGAACAGGACGCTTATAGACATGGCAAGGATGATGCTTGGAGAATTCAAGACGCCCGAGCGGTTTTGGTCGGAAGCTATGAACACAGCTTGCCACGCCATAAACCGGGTCTACCTTCATCGCCTCCTCAAGAAGACGTCGTATGAACTTCTAACCGGTAACAAACCCAACGTGTCTTATTTTCGTGTATTTGGGAGTAAATGTTATATTCTAGTGGAGAAAGGTAGGAATTCAAAATTTGCTCCCAAAGCTGTAGAAGGGTTTTTACTAGGTTATGACTCAAATACAAAGGCATATAGGGTCTTCAACAAATCATCGGGTTCAGTTGAAGTCTCTAGCGACGTTGTATTTGATGAAACTAATGGCTCTCCGAGAGAGCAAGTTGATCCTGATGATGTAGATAAGGATGATGTTCCAACGGACGCAATACGCACCATGGCGATTGGAGATGTGCGACCACAGGAACACCAAGTGCAAGATCAACCTTCTTCCTCAACAATGGTGAATCCCCCAACTCAAGATGATGAACAGGTTCCTCAAGAGGAGGCATGTGATCAAGGGGGAGCACAAGAAGACCAAGTTGAGGAGGAAGAAGCACCACGGGCCCCTCCAACTCAAGTTCAAGCAACGATTCAAAGGAATCATCCCGTCAACCAGATTTTGGGTGACATAAGCAAGGGAGTAACCACTCGCTCTAGATTAGCCAATTTCTGTGAGCATTACTCTTTTGTCTCTTCTATTGAGCCTTTCAGGGTAGATGAGGCCTTGCTAGATCCAGACTGGGTGTTGGCCATGCAGGAAGAGCTCAGCAACTTCAAGCGAAATGAAGTTTGGACACTAGTGCCTCGTCCCAAGCAAAACGTTGTGGGAACCAAGTGGGTGTTCCGCAACAAGCAAGACGAGCACGGGGTGGTGACAAGGAATAAGGCTCGACTTATGGCAAAAGGTTATGCCCAAGTCGCAGGTTTGGACTTTGAGGAGATGTTTGCTCCTGTGGCTAGGCTAGAGTCAATTCATATTTTGTTAGCCTATGCCACTCACCATTCTTTTAGGTTGTTCCAAATGGACGTGAAGAGCGCTTTCCTCAACGGGCCAATCAAGGAGGAGATGTACGTGGAGCAACCCCTGACTTTGAGGATGAACGGTACCCCGACCATGTGTGTAAGCTCTCTAAGGCGCTCTATGGACTTAAGCAAGCCCCAAGAGCATGGTATGAATGCCTTAGAGACTTTTTAATTGCTAATGCTTTCAAGGTTGGGAAAGCCGATCCAACTCTTTTTACTAAGACTTGTGATGGTGATCTATTTGTGTGCCAAATTTATGTCGATGACATAATATTTGGTTCTACTAACCAAAAGTCTTGTGAAGAGTTTAGCAGGGTGATGACATAGAAATTCGAGATGTCGATGATGGGCGAGTTGAACTACTTCCTTGGGTTCCAAGTGAAGCAACTCAAGGACGACACCTTCATCTCTCAAACGAAGTACACACAAGACTTGCTCAAGCGGTTTGGGATGAAGGACGCCAAGCCCGCAAAGACTCCAATGGGAACCGACGGACATGTCGACCTCAACAAAGGAGGTAAGTCCGTTGATCAAAAGGCATACCGGTCTATGATAGGGTCTTTACTTTATTTATGTGCTAGTAGACCGGATATTATGCTTAGCGTATGCATGTGTGTTAGATTTCAATCCGACCCAAGGGAGTGTCACCTTGTGGCCGTTAAGAGAATTCTTAGATATTTAGTTGCTACGCCTTGCTTCGGGATCTGGTATCCAAAGGGGTCTACCTTTGACTTGATTGGATATTCAGACTCCGACTATGCTGGATGTAAGGTCGATAGGAAGAGTACATCAGGGACGTGCCAATTCCTAGGAAGGTCCCTGGTGTCGTGGAGTTCTAAGAAACAAACCTCTGTTGCCCTATCCACCGCTGAGGCCGAGTACGTTGCCGCAGGGCAGTGTTGCGCGCAACTACTTTGGATGAGGCAAACCCTCCGGGACTTTGGCTACAATCTGAGCAAAGTCCCACTCCTATGTGACAATGATAGTGCTATCCGCATGGCGAACAATCCTGTTGAACACAGCCGCACAAAGCACATAGACATCTGGCATCACTTTTTGAGAGACCACCAGCAAAAGGGAGATATCGAAGTGTTTTATGTTAGCACCGAGAACCAGCTAGCCGATATCTTTACCAAGCCTTTAGATGAGAAGACCTTTTGCAGGCTGCGTAGTGAGCTAAATGTCTTAGATTCGCGTAACTTGGATTGATCTAGCGCATACATGTGTTCTATGCTTTTGATCATGTTCCTTTATGCATGTTATTGCTTGTTTATGGTGCTTAAGTTGTGCAAGGGATCCCCGGACATCACAAGTCCATGTGTAAATGATGCTCATATTTAGGGGGAGAAATGCTACAACTTGACCCTTTGAGACTAACCGTGTGCTTGAGTTCTCTTAATTTAGTCTCAAAGGTGATTGAAAGGGAAAAGGTGAACTTGGACCATGCAAGACTTCCACTGCACTCTGATGAGAGGGTAATTTACTCCAAGTTCATCTCCGTGCTCTTATTGCCTTTTTACTCTTAATTGAAGATTTCGGTGAGGCAATGGGGTTTAAGGGCCTATAAGGATCCCGTTTTGGTGCTTAATGCCAAAGGGGGAGAAATTAAGGCCAAAGCAAATGGATCAGCTACCACTTGAAAATTTTGAAAATAGTAGAGTTAAAGCTTTTGTTTTGGCAAAATACTCTTGTTGTCTCTTATTGTCAAAAGTTGGTCTCTTGTGGGGAGAATGTTTGATTATGGGAAAAAGGGGGAGTTTTTGAATCTTTGATCAATTTCTCTTGGAATACCTCTCTCTATGCCTCAACAAGTGAATTTGATTTAGAGGTAGGAAATTGAGTTTGATTTGCAAAAACAAACCAAGTGGTGGCAAAGAATGATCCAAATATGCCAAATTTGAATCAAAAACAAATTTTTGTTTTCATTTGCATTGATGTTGCACTTCTTCTTGCTTTTTGTTGCGTTGGCATAAATCACCAAAAAGGGGGAGATTGAAAGGGAAATGTGCCCTTGGGCCATTTCTATAAGATTTTGGTGATTAAGTGCTCAACACAAATGCTTTGAGTGATATTTGTGCCAAAGACTCAAGAAGTGAAAATCAAGATTAAAGGTATGTTTCTAAACTTAGTACATTGTTTTGAAGACTAATGTATTATGTCTAAGTGCTAGAAACAGGAGAAATTGTTTTGGAGAAAAGTTGGCTATGCTCAGCCAAAAGGCTGCTCGATCTGGGCGCACCGGACTGTCCGGTGGTGCACCGGCCAGTGTCCGGTGTGCCAGGATCAGTCCCGATAAACAGCCCACTCTCGGGTCTCGACGGTGGCGTACGGCTATAAATCACCGGACTGTCCGGTGGTGCACCGGACTGTCCGGTGAGTCGTCTGCGGTGAAGTCGCCGCTCTCGGGAAACAGTCAACAGCGTACGGCTAAAAATCACCGGACTGTCCGGTGGTGCACCGGACTGTCCGGTGAGCCAACGGTCGACTACGCCAACGGTCGACCGCGCAATCCACGCGTGACGCGTGGCCAAGCCAACGGTCAGATGGGGGCACCGAACTGTCCGGTGTGCACCGGACAGTGTCCGGTGTGCCAACGGCTCCAAATCTTCAACGGTCGGCTGCGCCAAATTCGGAAAGCAATCTGCACCGGACAGTGAACAGTGGGTGTCCGGTGGTGCACCGGACTGTCCGGTGCGCCACCCGACAGAAGGCAAGAATTGCTTTCCTGGATTGCTTCCAACGGCTCCTAGCTGCCTTGGGGCTATAAAAGGGACCCTAGGCGCATGGAGGAGCACACCAAGCATACTTTGAGCAATATTAATCTCTCACACTCCGACTTTGCGCACTCGATTGACATTCTTAGTGATTTGAGCTCTGTTCTAGTGGTGAACTTGTTGCGATTCATTCGAGCTCAAGTCTTGGCTGTGTGTGTGCGTATTGCTGTAGATTTGTGTGTGTTGCTTCCTGAAAGTCGCCTAGAGGGGGGTGGATAGGCGAAACCTGAAAATTAAAACTTTATCCCCCAACTAGATCCCTTGATTAGTGGTTAGAACAAGATATACAAATATCGGAGAATAAAAACTAAGTTCTTGCCTGTAAAGAGTATTGCGTTTAAATAATGCGGAAGTGATAAATCAATACTACTAATGAGTTTATGAGAATAAAGCAAGAAGGCTTAGGTGGGAAGAGCAATGTTTTCTTGCGAAGTGTTGCTTCACTAAATGAGGATTTAACTTGAAGCAACACCAAATGATATTGACAAAGAATAGCGCAAGAAAACTTAGAGGATGGGAGAACGAACAAATCACAAGCAATAAACACAATAGACACGGGTGATTTGGTTTACCGAGGTTCGGCCCTCGAAGGCCTAGTCCCCGTTGAGGAGTCCACTTAAGGACGGGTCTTTTTCAACCCTTTCTCTCTCTCCACCGATCACACAAGGCTCGGTGAGCTCTTCTTCTTCTCAAGGATCACTCTCGATCCCACAAGGACCACCACACTCTTTGGTGTCTCTTGCTAGCTTTTACAAGCCTCCAAAACTTTGGAGGAAGTTCGATGGGAGTCAATACTCCACGCACAAATGAACACAAAGATGTAGCACACACTATCTCTCAATGAATATCACAAGGCGCTAGGGCTAAACTCAATTGAGTAGCTCTCAATTGCTTGCTCTCTCTTTTGTGGCACTTGTGTTGGTTGTAGTGGACTAAATCTTGTGTATAGGATGGATCAATGAATATATGTAGTTGGGAGGGCTTGAGTATGTCAACTAGATGACTTGGAATGTTGCTTGGGCTCCCACACCTTGAAGTGGCCGGTTGGGGTGGTATTTATAGCCACCATCCAAAAACTAGCCGTTGATGAAGTCTGCTGGCGAAGGGCGCAATGGACAGTCCGGTGCACCACCGGACAGTGTCCGTTGCGCCGCCACGTCATCCTCCCGTTAGGGCTCGGAGCCGGTCGACCGTTGGAGGCTTTGTCCTCATGCGGCACCGGACAGTCCGGTGCGACACCGGACTGTCCGGTGCCCCTCTGACCGTCTGCTCTGACATCTGATTTGCACTGTTCACTTTGCAGAGTCGACCGTTGCGCGCAGATAGTCGTTGCTCCGCTGGTACACCGGACAGTCCGGTGTGCACCGGACATGTCCGGTGAATTATAGCGGAGCGGCGCCTGGGAAACCCGAAGGTTAAGAGTTCGAGCTGAAGCACCCTGGTGCACCGGACACTGTCCGGTGGCACACCGGATAGTCTGGTGCGCCAGACCAGGGCAGCCTTCGGTTTCCTTCTTGCTCCTTTCTCTTGAGACCTAACTTGTTCTTTTGATTGGTTTGTGTTGAACCTTTTGCACCTGTAGAATATAATCTTGAACAAACTAGTTAGTCCAATTATTTGTGTTGGGCAATTCAACCACCAAAAATAAATAGGAAAAGGTTTGACCCTATTTCCCTTTCAATCTCCCCCTTTTTGGTGATTGATGCCAACACAAACCAAAGCAAATATATAAGTGCATAATTGAACTAGTTTACATAATATATGTGCAAAGGTTGCTCGGAATTAAACCAATCTATATTTCATAAGATATGCATGGATTGTTTCCTCTTCATTTTCAACATTTTGGACCACGCTTGCACCACATGTTTTGTTTTTGCAAATTCTTTTTGTAAATCTGTCGGCGTTCTGAGACCGGGGGGTCCCTGAGCCGACGAGTGAATGTCGCCGTGTGCCCCAGCCCAGATGGGTCGAGCGCGAGGGCGAGCGCGAAGGGGGGAGAGCGAGGCGGCCGGAGACCGGCGTGAGAGAGGTGGGAATCCCGCGGTCTTCGTGTTCGTCCCGTGCCCAGGTCGGGTGCGCTTGCAGTAGGGGGTTACAAGCGTCCACGCGGGAGAGGGAGCGAGCGGCTCCGAGCGAGCGCGTGTCTCGTCCTCGTCCCCGCGCAGCCAACCTTCTCTAAGAGGGCCCTGGTCCTCCCTTTTATAGGCGCAAAGAGAGGATCCAGGTGTACAATGGGGGGTGTAGCAGAGTGCTACGTGTCTAGCGGAGGAGAGCTAGCGCCCTGAGTACATGCTGTTGTGGCAGCTGGAGAGATTTTGGCACCCAGCTGATGTGATGTCGTGGCCGTCGGAGGAGCGATGGAGCCTGGCGGAGGGACAGCTGTCGGAGTGGTTGAATCCTTGTTGACGTCCTCTTGCTTCCGTAAGGGGGCTGAGAGCCGCCGTCGTCACAGAGCATGCAGGGTGCCATTATTGCCTATCTGGCGGGGCGAGCCAGATGGGACGCCGGTCTTGTTCCCTGCGGCCCGAGTCGGTTCGGGGTAGGGTGATGATGGCGCCTCCTGTTTACGTGGCTGGTCTACGCCCTAGGTTGGGCGATGTGGAAGCTCCTCCAAAGCCGAGGTCGAGTCCGTCTTCCGTGGCCGAGGTCGGGTCCGAGCCCTAGGTCCGGGCGAGGCGGAGATCGCCGGCTGGTGCCGGGGCAGAGTCCGAGCCCTGGGGTCGGGCGAAGCGGAGTTCGTCGTCTTCTGGGGCCGAGCCCAAGTCCGAGCCCTGGGTCGGGCGAGGCGGAGACCGTCGTCTTCTAGGGCCGAGCCCAAGTCCGAGCCCTGGGTCGGGCGAGGCGGAGATCGTCGTCTTCTGGGACTTGGCCTGAGTCCGAGCCCTGGGTCGGGCGGAGTTCTCCGTCTTCCGGGATTTAGCCCGAGTCCGAGCCCCTGGTCGGGCGGAGTTCGCCGTCTTCCGGGACTTAGCCCGAGTCCGAGCCCTGGGTCGGGCGGAGTTCGCCGTCTTCCGGGACTTAGCCCGAGTCCGAGCCCTGGGTCGGGCGGAGCGAAGCTTCCTATGGTGCCTTTGGCCGGGCCTGACTGCCTGTCAGTCTCACTCTGTCAAGTGGCACCGCAGTCGGGGTGGCGCAGGCGGCGCTGTCCTTCTGTCAGGCTGGTCAGTGGAGCGGCGAAGTGACGGCGGTCACTTCGGCTCTGCCGGCTGGGGGCGTGCGTCAGGATAAAGGTGTCAGGCCACCTTTGCATTAAATGCTCCTGCGATTTGGTCGGTCGGTGCAGCGATTTGGTTAGGGTTGCTTCTTGGCGAAGGCAGGGCCTCGGGCGAGCCGGAAACATGTTCGCTGCTGAAGGGGGGCCTCGGGCGAGACGGAAGTCCTCCGGGGTCGGCTGCCCTTGTCCGAGTCTAGGCTCGGGTGAGGTGTGATCGAGTCCCTTGAATGGACTGATCCCTGACTTAATCGCACCCATTAGGCCTTTGCAGCTTTGTGCTGATGGGGGTTACCGGCTGAGAATTAGGAGCCTTGAGGGTACCCCTAATTATGGTCCCCGACAGTAGCCCCCGAGCCTCGAAGGGAGTGTTTGCACTCGCTTGGAGGCTTTCGTCGCACTTTTTTGCAAGGGGACCAGCCTTTCTCGGTTGCGCTTTTGTTCCGGTGGGTGCGCGCGAGCGCACCCGCCGGGTGTAGCCCCCGAGGCCTCGGAGGAGTGGTTTCACTCCTTCGAGGTCTTACTGCCTCACGTAGTGCTTCGGCTGGTCTGGTCGTTCCCTCATGCGAGCTGGCCGTAGCCCAGGTGTACGGTCGGGTCCCAAGTTCTCGGGCTGGTATGTTGACGCTGTCAACGGTTCGGCCGGAGCCGGGTTTGCGAGAGCAGCCCCTGAGCCTCTACACAGAGCGAGAGGGCGGTCAGGGGTAGACTCGGCTTTTTTACATACGCCCCTGCGTCGCCTTTCCGTAAGGAGGAGGGGGGAAAGCGCCATGTTGCCCTCGATGGGCGCCGAACATGGTGTCTCCGATGAGCTGCAAGCGGATAATCCGAGTGGACGTCCGTGCCCCGTTCGTTAGGGGTCGGCTAGGGGCCCAGAGGCACGCCCAAAAGTACCTGCGGGTGATCTGCCAGACCCGGTCCCCTGGTGACGGGGTCCGAGGGCTCGATGCCTCCCTCTGATGGCATTCTGTTACAAGATCGTTCCCGCTGGTCTCGGAAATGTCCTAGGGTACCTCGGGAGCGCAGCCCGAGCCTTGGTTATATATCGAACATACCCATGGTCATCCCTCGCTCGACGTCTGAGGCGGCTGTGAACCCTTCGGGGGCCAGCCTTCGAACCCCTGATCAGTAATGGGCATAGAGCCCGAGTAGCCTGAGGCGGCCGTGGAACCCTTTCGAGGGGCCGGCCTTCGAACCTCTGACCAGTAGTGGGTGCAGGGCCCACGCGATCTGAGGCGGCTGTTGAACCCTTCCGGGGGGCCAGCCTTCGAACCTCTGATCAGTAGGGGGGCTCGGAGCCTGGTTCCTTCTCGGGGAAGGATCCTTTTCGGGGTATCCCCCTTTCCCGGTCCCTGTTGCAAGAGAGAGAAAGAGGAAAAACGGAAAAGGATACGAAATCGAACGATGCGGCGTACCTTTTTTGACGCGGTCATTACGGTGAAGGCGAAACGTCGCTCGCTTCTCCTGCCAGAGGCGCCGCGTGTCCCGCCACAGAGTTGATGCGACAGGGCGAGTGGTTCGCAGGGTAGCCGTTGCGCGTGCGTGAGCCATTCGAGGAACGGGTCACGGGCGCGTTGCCTTCACGCCGTGAGAGAGGGTTCTCTCGCTGCCCCCGGATGGGACGTAAGCTTGGCTGACGACGTGACCGCTGCACCTGCTCGCCTGCCACCGCCATTACTGCCGGCCCGTCTTCGGCCGTATTGACCGTCGCGCCAGGCTGGAGCCGCTGGGCCGTGCGCTGGGTGGCCTCGAATCGCGGTATTGGTTCCGCAGTCGAGGAGGCGCGGTGGTGGCGCAGGTGGCGATGCAGTTACTCACACGTAGCAACCGGCGCACCGGTTGCATGACGCGTGGGCCTGGGCCTCCGTGCCGGGCGTGTTGGGAGTCGGACAAGTGCGCCCACTTGGCGCGGTTGCATGCCGCCTGCACGGCTGCCCGCCCTTTCGCCCGCTGGTCTGGGCAAAAGTGGAGGGTCGCTTGTAACCGCGGGGCGGTTGTACGCACCGCGCGCGGCGGTTTGGCTTCTTCTGCTCTGAGTCGGCTTGCATGACGTGTGGGACACAGCCCCCGCGCCGTAGGGGGGACCTTGGAGTGTGTTGGAGAAGACTCAGCCCGTGACGGTTGGGGACGCAAGTAGGGAGATCCGCCTTTAAAAGGAGGGTGACCCCCTTGGAAGGAGACCATATCTTCGCGCTCCCTTATGCATCGTGTCTTTCCACCTTCCAAGCCCCCGGATGGGGGAGATCCGCCGTCTTTCCGCCTCGTCGTTGGGGGAACACAACTCCGTGGGAGTTGGCACCTTTCAGCCATCGTTCGGCTTCAAGGATTTTCATCACGCAGCCCGGCTGCACCCCTCCACTGGCGGTCACCCGAGATGGTGACCTCCAGTTTGATGGTGGGGGAAAGCGAGCCGGGCCACAGCCTCTGCCCCTCCCTCAGCCTCAAGGATTTTCATCACCAGGGCTGGGGAGGGGAGTGTGCCGAGTCAGGAGGCCGCCTCCGCGTGGGTTGGTAACCCTTTTCTTCCCCCAACGTCTGGGGGAGAAAGGCATCTACCAGCTCCGCGGAGGCTTTCCCCAGGCATGCCGTGGTAGGCGGACCACCGCTGCTCAGCCAGGGTGCAGCATTCCGTCCTCCGTCCGGCCGTGTCTAGGCCTTCCTCGCGCCGACAGCCGCATCAGTTGGTCGCCCAGCACATCGCGTGCCACGAGGGCGGCGCTCATGTTCTGGGCGGCTCCTGCGAGGGCGAGGACCTGCCGGCGCGCTTCGAGGCGTCTGGCGCCCGCTGGCGCGGTGCTGAGGTGGTGGCAGCCGGAGAAGGCTTCTCTGTCAATGAGATTGCCAACTCCGGCCGCACCCCTGGGCCTCCGTCTTCCGGCCTGAATGGCTGGTTCTCGTCCTTGGTGAACGAGAGCCCCCGTGCCGTAGCGCCCGCCCGGAAGCCGCTGCTGAAGCTGCTTCGCTGCCCGGGGCGGAGGTCACCGTTGCTGTTGCCGGAACGGGCGACGGAGAGCCACCCGTCGGCCTTCTGTTGCTCCGCAGGCCCCCCAATCGCGTGGGGTTGCTCGTACCTGCGGAGGTGGAACCGGAGTTCCGTTTGTAATGGCACCTCGAATGCCAGTGTTTTTGTTCATTGTGGCTGTCGGGGCCTGAACATGTATGCACTTTCGGCACGGAGCCGTGTTTTTTTCCTCATTTTCGAGCACTAAGACTCACCTGTTGGTTGTCTGAACCGCTTCACCAAGCGTGAGCCGCCCTGTGTAAAGGTGACGAGTGAGGTATCCGTATCCCGGAGGCGTAGGAGTCCCTCGGCTTGGTCGGCCTTGTTGTCCAAGGCTTCTCTAGCTTAATTAAAGGAACCCCTCGGCCGCTCTTCGATGAGCCGAGGCCAGGGGTAGCGGCGTCAACATGAACAGAGGCAAAGTTGGCTCGAAAAGAAAACCTGGTTGGCCGGAGCCTGGCCGGGTCGTCCGTTAGCGGGACCGACGCCGGAATTGACTAGCCGAGGCCTCGGGTCGGGCTGACGTCCTTGGAGGACAGCTGGCCGAGGCCCCGGTTTGACCGGCCGAGCCGCCTGCTCGGGCCGGATTCCCGAGAAGACCCTGGTAGCGATGGCCCGGGCATGGTGATGACGTCGTCCTTCAGAGTGGAGATCTTTGGACCGCGTCGCCGCCCGAGGCTAGGTCGGACCTCGCCGAAGGTGTCGTCGATGCCGAGGGTGCTGCTGCTCCCTTCAACCGTCAAGATCCGAGCCTGCAGGATCGGATTGTCTTGTAGCGTGTGTTCCCTGCGGCCGCCGAGGCCAAAACATATCCTCGCCGTGTTGTAAAGCCGTGTCTCCTTTCCTCTTATTTCGAGTACGTGGCCCAGGGGCGGACCCACAGGGGGGTCCGGGTGGGCCCTGGCACACTCTAAGCCAGGCCCATCGGAGACCCCACCCGTTCGTCCGTCGAGCGCTGAAGGCAGTTTCAACTTTCCGATCCTTCAGCTTCCGGTTCCTAGAACCACGAGTGCGGCTGTTCCTGGCGGCTGGCGACCTCAACCTGGCTACTGGCTTCCTGGCGAGCGCGCCGCGCGGCTGGACGGCTGTCGGCTGGTGGCCTGGCTTCCTGTTCCTGACGAGCGCGCGGCTGGAGTGCTGGACGGCTGGTGGCGAGCGGCCAGCGGCGAGCGCGTGGCTGTTCCAGTGTTCCTGGTCCTGGCGCCTGACGGCCTCAAGACGCTGCTGCTGGTGAGTGGTTGCCTGCTCTACTCTTCGATTGGTTGCGTTCTGTATGATAGGGACATGACGTTCGGAATTTTCAATTTAACCTTTTTCTAATAGTTTCACGTTTAGATCTTTAGAGATTAGAGAAACTAACACTGTTTTTTTGGACGCCTGCTCTGCTGCTCCTGTGATTGGCTGCGATTGGTTGCGCTCTGCTGCTGCTGCTGTTGATTTTTGTCTTATTGATTTGTTGAGTGTCAAATTTTATATCTATATATTAAATTGTTTACTAAATTTACTATGAAATTATATGTACATTAAATAGAATTCCACATGAAAATTTTGTTGCGGCACACCCTATGTAAAAATCCTAGGTCCGCCACTGACGTGGCCCCTTTTATTGGTAACAGAAATGTTTGTGCGAGCGAGAGTTGCTTCTCGCGGAAGGTGACAAGTGAGGTATCCGTATCCCGGAGGCGTAGGAGTCCCTCGGCTCGGTCAGCCTTGCCGCTTACGCGCACTCTTACCCGTCCATGGGGCTCTGTTCCCGACGCAGTCGAGAAGGCTCGAGAAATCGCTTCGGCAGAAGAGCTTCCGAACGTGAAGACTTGTTCGGTCCGCGGGATCACTTATCTGAACGTGAGTTACTTATCGCAGAAGGTGATGAGTGAGGTATCCGTATCCCGGAGGCATAGGAGTCCCTCGGCTCGGTCAGCCTTGGCTGCTTACGTGTACTCCGTTGTTTTTAGGATCCACTTTCGAAGTAGTCAAACAGCCCGAAAGACCTTCTGGCAGAAAAGATCTTTTTTCGAGGAAAATTTCGACGCAGAGGGGGTTCCCCCTCCTTTTAGCCCCCGAGGGAGGGTCGGGCTTTGCCGAGGCGAGGCCGACCCTTCCTTGATGACTAAACTTTTGCTGGGCGCGAGATATATGAACAACTTGAAAACATCTTAAGGGTAGAAGCGACGTAGCTGTTGGATGTTCCAAGCGTTGCCGTAGATTTCGCCTTGACTGTTGGCCAGCTTGTACGTTCCGGGCTTCAGAACTTTGGCGATGACGAACGGCCCCTCCCAGGGGGGCGTGAGCTTGTGCCGCCCTCGGGCGTCCTGTCACAGCCGAAGCACCAGGTCGCCCACCTGGAGGTCTCGGGACCGGACCCCTCGGGCATGGTGGAGTCGCAGGGACTACTGGTACCGCGCCGAGTGTAGTAAGGCCCTGTCCTGAGCCTCCTCCAGCTGGTCCAGCGAGTCTTCTCGGCTAGTTTGGTTGCTTTGGTCGGTGTAGGCCCTCGCCCTCGGGGAGCCGTATTCCAGGTCTGTGGGCAAGACGGCCTCGGCCCCGTAGAGTAGGAAGAACGGCGTGAAGCCCGTGGCTCGGCTTGGCGTTGTCCTCAGACTCCAGACCACCGAGGGGAGTTCCTTCATCCATCGCTTGGCGAACTTGTTGAGGTTGTTGTAGATCCGAGGCTTGAGCCCTTGTAGAATCATGCCGTTGGCACGCTCTACTTTCCCATTTGACATGGGGTGAGCCACGGCGGCCCAGTCCACCCGGATGTGATGATCCTCGCAGAAGTCCAGGAACTTTCTGCCGGTGAACTGGGTACCGTTGTCGGTGATGATGGAGTTCGGGACCCCGAAGCGATGGATGATGTTGGTGAAGAACGCCACCGCCTGCTCGGACCTGATGTTGTTCAGGGGTCGGACCTCGATCCACTTGGAGAATTTGTCGATGGCGACCAGCAGGTGCGTGTAGCCCCCGGGTGCCTTCTGCAAGGGGCCGATGAGGTCCAGACCCCACACAGCAAAAGGCCAGGTGATGGGTATCGTCTGCAGAGCCTGAGCGGGCAGGTGGGTCTGCCTTGCGTAGAACTGGCACCCTTCGCAGGTGCGGACAATTCTAGTGGCGTCGGCCACCACCGTCGGCCAGTAGAAGCCTTGCCAGAAAGCATTCCCGACAAGGGCTCGAGGCGCTACGTGATGGCCGCAAGCCCCCGAGTGTATCTCTCGCAGGAGTTCCTGACCTTCGGCGATGGAGATGCATCGCTGGAGGATGCCGGAGGGGCTGCGGTGGTAGAGCTCCTTCTCATCACCCAACAAGACGAACGACTTGGCGCGCCGCGCCACCCGTCGAGCTTCGGCTCGGTCGGAGGGTAGTTCTCCTCGGTGGAGATATTGCAGGTACGGGGTCCGCCAGTTCTGATCAGGCGTGACCCCGCTTTGCTCCCCCTCGACGTGCAGCGCCTCGCCCTCGGGGGCCGAGGGCACCTCGGGTTGAGTCGAGGATGCCTCGAACCGAGCCGAGGGCGCCTTGGGATGATCCGAGGGTGCCTCGGGCTGATTCGAGGGTGCCTCGAGCTGGGGCGTGTCGTCGATCTTGACGGAGGGTTGATGCAGATCCTGGGAGAAGACGTCCGGGGGAACCATCGTTCGCCCTGAGGCTATTTTAGCCAGTTCGTCCGCAGTCTCGTTGTAGCGCCGAGCGATGTGGTTGAGCTCGAGCCCGTAGAACTTGTCTTCCAGACGCCGAACTTCATCGCAGTAGGCCTCCATCTTCGGGTCGCGGCAGTGGGAGTTCTTCATGACTTGGTCGATGACGAGCTGCGAGTCACCGCGGGCGTCGAGGCGTCGGACCCCTAGCTTGATGGCGATCCGCAATCCGTTGACTAGAGCTTCGTACTCAGCCACATTGTTGGATGCTGGGAAATGGAGGCGTAGCACGTAGCGTAGGTGCTTCCCGAGGGGCGAGACGAAGAGTAGGCCTGCGCCGGCTCCTATCTTCATCAGCGACCCGTCGAAGAACATGGACCAGAGCTCCGGTTGGATCGGAGCCGTCGGTAGCTGAGTGTCGACCCATTCAGCTACGAAGTCCGCCAAGACCTGGGACTTGATGGCCTTCCGAGGAGCGAACGAGATCGTCTCGCCCATGATTTCCACCGCCCACTTTGCAATCCTACCCGAGGCCTCTCGGCACTGGATGATCTCCCCCAAGGGGAAGGATGACACCACAGTTACCGGATGAGACTCGAAGTAGTGTCGGAGCTTCCGTCGCGTCAGGATCACCGCGTACAGCAGCTTCTGAACTTGTGGGTAGCGGATCTTGGTTTCGGACAGTACCTCGCTGACGAAGTATACTGGCCTCGGAACGGGCAACACATGCCCCTCTTCTTGCCTCTCGACCACAATCGCGGCGCTAACCACCTGAGTGGTCGCGATGACGTAGACCAGGAGGGCTTCTCCGGTAGCTGGGGGCACCAAGATAGGCGCCTTTGTGAGGAGCGCCTTCAGGTTCCCGAGGGCTTCCTCAGCCTCAGGGGTCCAAGTGAAGCACTCGGCCTTCCTTAAGAGGCGGTACAGAGGTAGACCTCTTTCGCCGAGGCGTGAGATGAAGCGGCTCAGAGCCACGAGGCATCCCATGACCCTCTGTACGCCTTTCAAGTCCTTGATGGGCCCTATGCTGGTGATAGCTGCGATCTTCTCCAGGTTGGCTTCGATGCCCCGCTCGGAGACGATGAACCCCAAGAGCATGCCTCGGGGTACTCCGAAAACACACTTTTCGGGATTGAGCTTGATGCCTTTCGCCTTGAGACATCGGAATGTCGTTTCAAGGTCGGAAAGGAGGTCGGAGGCCTTCCTCGTCTTGGCTACGATGTCAACGACGTAGGCCTCGACCGTGCGGCCAATGTGTTCGCCGAACACATGGTTCATGCACCGCTGGTACGTCGCGCCCGCATTCCTCAAGCCGAACGGCATGGTGACATAGCAGTACATGCCGAAGGGTGTGATGAAGGAAGTCGCGAGCTAGTCAGACTCTTTCATCCTGATTTGATGATACCCTGAGTAGGCATCGAGGAAAGATAGGGTTTCGCACCCAGCAGTGGAATCCACGATTTGGTCGATGCGAGGCAGAGGGTAGGGAACCTTCGGACATGCTTTGTTGAGACCAGTGTAGTCTACACACATCCGCCATTTCCCCCCTTTCTTTCTCACAAGCACAGGGTTGGCAAGCCATTCGGGATGGAATACCTCTTTGATGAACCCTGCCGCGATTAGCTTGTGGATCTCCTCGCCTATGGCTCTACGCTTCTCCTCGTCGAATCGGCGCAGCGGCTGCTTGACGGGTCGGGCTCCGGCTCGGATGTCCAGCGAGTGCTCGGCGACATCCCTCGGTATGCCAGGCATGTCCGAGGGACTCCACGCGAAGACGTCGGCGTTCGCGCGGAGAAAGTCGACGAGCACTGCTTCCTATTTGGGATCGAACCCAGAGCCGATCCGAATCTGCTTGGAGGTGTCGCCGCTGGGGTCGAGGGGGATGGACTTAACCGTCTCCGCTGGCTCAAAGTTGTCGGTATGACGCTTCACGTCTGGCACCTCCTTAGAGAGGCTCTCCAGGTCAGCGATGAGGGCCTCGGACTCGGCGAGGGCCTCGGCGTACTCCACGCACTCCACGTCGCATTCGAATGCGTGTTTGTACGTAGGGCCGACGGTGATGACCCCGTTGGGGCCCGGCATCTTGAGCTTCAGGTAGGTGTAGTTGGGGACGGCCATGAACTTCGCGTAGCATGGCCTCCCCAGTACCGCGTGGTAGGTTCCTCGGAACCCGACCACCTCGAACGTCAAGGTCTCCCTTCGGAAGTTGGAGGGTGTTCCGAAGCAGACGGGAAGGTCGAGCTGTCCGAGGGGTTGGTCACGCTTCCCGGGAATGATCCCATGGAAGGGCGCAGCGCCTGCCCGGACAGAGGACAGATCGATACGCAGAAGCCCGAGGGTCTCGGCGTAGATGATGTTGAGGCTGCTGCCTCCGTCCATGAGGACTTTGGTGAGCCTGACGTCACCGATGATGGGGTCGACGACGAGCGGGTATTTCCCCGGGCTCGGCACATGGTCGGGGTGATCGTCTCGGTCGAAGGTGATGGGCTTGTCGGACCAGTCTAGATAGACTGGCGCCGCCACCTTGACCGAGCAGACCTCCCGGCGCTCTTGCTTGCGGTGTTGAGCCGAGGCGTTCGCCGCTTGCCCACCATAGATCATGAAGCAGTCACGGACCTCGGGGAACTCTCCTACCTGGTGATCTTCCTTCTTGTCGTCGTCGCGGGCCTTGCCACCCTCCGCGGGTGGCCCGGCCCTGTGGAAGTGGCGCCGAAGCATGACGCACTCCTCAAGGGTGTGCCTGACGGGTCCCTGGTGATAGGGGCACGGCTCCTCGAGCATCTTGTCGAAGAGGTTGGCACCTCCGGGGGGCTTCCGAGGGTTCTTGTACTCGGCGGCGGCGGCGACAAGGTCCACGTCGGCGGCGTCGTGTTTCGCTTGCGACTTCTTCTTGCCCTTCTTCTTGGCGCCGTGCTGAGTTGACGCCTCGGGAGTATCTTCCGATGGGCGGCCCTGGGGCTGCTTGTCCTTTCGGAAGATAGCCTCGACTGCCTCCTGGCCGGAGGCGAACTTGGTGGCGATGTCCATCAGCTCGCTCGCCCTGGTGAGGGTCTTGCGGCCTAGCTTGCTCACCAGGTCGCGGTAGGTGGTGCCAGCGAGGAACGCGCCGATGACATCCGAGTCGGTGATGTTGGGCAGCTCGGTGCGCTGCTTCGAGAATCGCCGGATGTAGTCCCGGAGAGACTCTCCCGGCTGCCGTCGGCAGCTTCGAAGGTCCCAGGAATTCCCGGGACGCACATACGTGCCCTGGAAATTGCCGGCGAAAGCTTGGACTAGGTCGTCCCAGTTGGAGATCTGCCCCGGAGGCAGGTGCTCCAACCAGGCGCGAGCGGAGTCGGAGAGGAACAGGGGGAGGTTACGGATGATGAGGTCGTCGTCGTCCGTTCCACCCAGTTGGCAGGCCAGACGGTAGTCCGCGAGCCACAGTTCCGGTCTCGTCTCCCTCGAGTACTTTGTGATAGTAGTCGGGGGTCGGAACCGGGTCGGGAATGGCGCCCGTCGGATGGCTCGGCTGAAGGCTTGCGGACCGGGTGGTTCGGGCGAGGGACTCCGATCCTCCCCGCTGTCGTAGCGTCCCCCACGCCTGGGGTGGTAGCCTCGGCGCACCCTCTCGTCGAGGTGGGTCCGTCGGTCGCGGTGACGGTGCTCGTTGCCGAGGCGACCCGGGGCCGCAGGCGCTGTGTTGCGCGTGCGCCCAGTGTAGACCGAGGCTTCCCTCATGAATCGGGAAGTCACAGCATGAGGTTCCGAGGGGTACCCCTGCCTTCGGGAGGCGGAGCTCTCGGCCCGTCGGACCGCGGCGCCTTCCAGGAGATTCTTGAGCTCTCCCTGGATTCGCCGCCCCTCGGTGGTTGATGGCTCCGGCATCGCGCGAAGAAGCATTGCTGCTGCCGCCAGGTTCTGGCCGACCCCACTGGAAGCGGGTGGTGGCCTGACCCTGACGTCGTCGGTGATGCGGTGCTGGAAGCCCTGGGGTAGATGACGTATTTCTCCGGCCGGAGGTTGGCCCGCCCATGCCTGCCCGACGTCCCGACGGATCGGCTCAAGCGCTCCTGCTCCCTCGTCGAGCCTGGCCTACACCCCGCGGATTTGCTCGAGCTGCGGGTCATGACCCCCCGCCTGAATGGGGACCACAGCTAGCTCCCGTGGGATGTCAACGCGAGGCACCGGCCTAGGGAGGTCACCGTCCTCTGGCATGCCGAGATGGTTGCCTTCGGGGGGACCCCCTAGATCGACATGGAAGCATTCGCGACTTGGGCCGTGGTCCTCGTCGCCGAGGCTACGGCTACCGTCGGAACAGTCGGAAAGGCAGTAGTCGCATGCGGTCATGAAGTCCCGCATGGCATTGGGGTTGCCAAGTCCAGAGAAATCCCAACAGATGCTGGGCTCGTCGTCTTCCTCGGACCCAGAGGGCCCATAGGTCGAGACGTCCGTCAGCCGGTCCCAAGGTGACCGCATACGAAACCCCAGAGGGTCTGGACTTGCCTCTACGAGAGCGCCCGCCAAAGCGAAGTCGCTAGACGGGTTGAGGCTGAATCCGAAAGACGTGGGATGGGAATCGATCGGTACCTTTTGGTCGACGGGCGGCGATAAGGTCACGTCGGGGACTGACTGCGCCGTCGTCTCAGGTACGAGGGTGACGTCCAGCAAGCTTTTCGCGAGTGTGCTGGCGTCGTCTGCTTGCTCGAGATTGGCGTGTCGCGGGGAGACGGCGATCGCCTTCGTCTCAAACGCGAGGTCGACGCCCGGTGCGCCCCTCGTTGGGGCGCTGGGGCCGTCGACTCGCTTGACAGCCGACGAGGCGCTGTCTCCTGCTTGGCCTTGGTTCCCCCGCCTCCTCCTCCGTCGGCGGGGGAGAGGACGGGGTGAGCTCAAAGATTGTTCTTCCACCATGCGGGGAAGACGTCGCCGATTTCGCCGCCGGCGGGCGGGTTGTCGGCCGCCACTGTTGTTGTCGCACGGCGGTGGAAGGAGTATCATGTCGTAGCTGCCGTCGAGGGACATGAACTCAAGGCTCCCGAAACGGAGCACCGTCCCGGGTTGGAGAGGTTGCTGGAGACTGCCCATCTGGAGCTTGACGGGAAGCTATTCGTCAACACGCAGCAGGCCCCTACCTGGCGCGCCAACTGTCGGCGTTCCGAGACCGGGGGGTCCCTGAGCCGATGAGTGAATGTCGCCGCGTGCCCCAGCCCAGATGGGTCGAGCGCGAGGGTGAGCGCGAAGGGGGGAGAGCGAGGCGGCTGGAGACCGGCGTGAGAGAGGTGGGAATCCCGCGGCCTTCATGTTCGTCCCGCGCCCAGGTCGGGTGCGCTTGCAGTAGGGGGTTACAAGCGTCCACGCGGGAGAGGGAGCGAGCGGCTCTGAGCGAGCGCGTGTCTCGTCCTCGTCCCCGCGCGGCCAACCTTCTCTAAGAGGGCCCTGGTCCTCGCTTTTATAGGCGCAAGGAGAGGATCCAGGTGTACAATGGGGGGTGTAGCAGAGTGCTACGTGTCTAGCGGAGGAGAGCTAGCGCCCTGAGTACATGCCGTTGTGGCAGCCGGAGAGATTTTGGCACCCAGCTGATGTGATGTCGTGGCCGTCGGAGGAGCGATGGAGCCTGGCGGAGGGACAGCTGTCGGAGCGGTTGAATCCTTGCTGACATCCTCTTGCTTCCGTAAGGGGGCTGAGAGCCGACGTCGTCACAGAGCATGCAGGGTGCCATCATTGCCTATCTGGTGGGGTGAGCCAGATGGGACGCCGGTCTTGTTCCCTGTGGCCTGAGTCGGCTCGGGGTAGGGTGATGATGGCGCCTCCTGTTGACGTGGCTGGTCTACGCCCTAGGTTGGGCGATGTGGAAGCTCCTCCGAAGCCGAGGTCGAGTCCGTCTTCCGTGGCCGAGGTCGGGTCCGAGCCCTAGGTCCGGGCGAGGCGGAGATCGCCGGCTGGTGCCGGGGCGGAGTCCGGGCCCTGGGGTCGGGCGAAGCGGAGTTCGTCGTCTTCTGGGGCCGAGCCCAAGTCCGAGCCCTGGGTCGGGCGAGGCGGAGACCGTCGTCTTCTGGGGCCGAGCCCAAGTCCGAGCCCTGGGTCGGGCGAGGCGGAGATCGTCGTCTTCTGGGACTTGGCCTGAGTCCGAGCCCTGGGTCGGGCGGAGTTCGCCGTCTTCCGGGATTTAGCCCGAGTCCGAGCCCCTGGTCGGGCGGAGTTCGCCGTCTTCCGGGACTTAGCCCGAGTCCGAGCCCTGGGTCGGGCGGAGTTCGCCGTCTTCCAGGACTTAGCCCGAGTCTGAGCCCTGGGTCGGGCGGAGTTCGCCGTCTTCTGGGACTTAGCCCGAGTCCGAGCCCTAGGTCGGGCGGAGCGGAGCTTCCTATGGTGCCTTTGGCCGGGCCTGACTGCCTGTCAGTCTCACTCTATCAAGTGGCACCACAGTTGGGGTGGCGCAGGCGGCGCTGTCCTTCTGTCAGGCCGGTCAGTGGAGCGGCGAAGTGACGACGGTCACTTCAGCTCTGCCGGCTGGGGGGCGTGCGTCAGGATAAAGGTGTCATGCCACCTTTGCATTAAATGCTCCTGGGATTTGGTCGGTCGGTGCGGCGATTTGGTTAGGGTTGCTTCTTGGCGAAGGCAGGGCCTCAGGCGAGCCGAAAACATGTTCGCCGCTGAAGGGGGGCCTCGGGCGATACGGAAGTCCTCCGGGTCGGCTGCCCTTGTCCGAGGCTAGGCTCGGGTGAGGTGTGATCGAGTCCCTTGAATGGACTGATCCCTGACTTAATCGCACCCATCAGGCCTTTGCAGCTTTGTGCTGATGGGGGTTACCAGCTGAGAATTAGGAGCCTTGAGGGTACCCCTAATTATGGTCCCCGACAAAATCCTTTTCGAAGTTCTTTTGCAAGTAGTCAAAGGTAAATGAGTAAGATTTTGAGAAGCATTTTCAAGGTTTGAAATTTTCTCCCTTTGTCTTAAAATGCTTTTCCTTTGACTAAAACAAAACTCCCCCTCAATAAATTCTCCTCTTAGTGTTCAAGAGGGTTTTAAGATATCAATTTTGAAAATACTACTTGCTCCCCCTTTTGAACACAATAAGATACCAATTTGAAATTCACCAATTGAAAATCATTAGTTTTCAAAATTAGGGTGGTGGTGCGGTCCTTTTGCTTTGGGCTCATACTTTCTCCCCCTTTGGCATGAATCGCCAAAAACGGATACTTTGAGTGAGATATAAGCCCTTTTCTTTCTCTCCCCCTTTGGCAAACAATTGAAATACAATTGAAATAGAGATATGAGTGAAGATTATACCAAAGTGGAGAACTATGCGGAATACCGGCAAAGAGTGGATAATACCGAAAGAGTTGAGTGAAAGCGTCGTCTTTGCCAAATACTCCATTTCCCTTTCAATTCTATGACTAATCATGAGAATACACTTGAAAACACATTAGTCATAGATATAAAAGAGATATGATCAAAAGGATATATCAAATTAAGCATGATCATAGTTCTATATAACATAGATTGCTCCCCATAAATATGTGCATGGAGAGGAAGACATATTTTTGGCCTCAAATGCCAATTGCACATAATTAGGTTAATGAGAACATATCTATATCATACAGAATGTGAAGTGCATTGTGTCATAGTATAAGTGTGATGCTCATGACAGTTTATGCACTTATCAAAGCATGTTGCAAACAATTTAAGCATTTACCCTTGAAGATTTCAAATAGACTTAAGGACCATCCACCTTTGGAACAAAGGTAGCTTATCCTCATTACAAGGTTAAGCTTTAAGCTCTTTGACAATAAAACCACTTCATCTAGTTTTAACAAAGACGCATAAATGCAGGAATGAAATATTTAAGAGGTTAAACTAGATATGAAGCAGGGAAAATGCATGGACATGCTTTCTCTTCCTTCTATACAAGATATGCAAGGAATGTATACAAAAGGAAGATTTAGGTACATATGTAAATCAATGGAAGTAGTTTTACCGTTTTGTACCTTCACATAGAGACGCTCTCTTTATTGTGCTTTGTCCTTTGTCTGAGTTGCTTAAGACCTATTCTTAAGACAATATATGGAAATATTTTGCACAAAAGAGAGTTATACAACAAGTGATCCTTTTCTAAGTTATTGTTAGCATATGGCAAATGGATCACAAATTGCATAAATGTATCATGAATTCTGCTTTTAACTTAGTGCATATCAAGAGATATTGATTGATAGTATATACGGCACTAAGAAGTATGATTGTTAATAGAAGTCATTCTATGATCAAACAAATAACAGATGTGATCAAGAGAACAACATACACAATAAATTATCAATTAAGCTTAGAGTAGGAGAATCCAGCAAATATGCTACTTTAGAGTGAAAGACAAGAATTTAAAAATAGTAGCATACTTCATGAGAAACTCATTCTCATGCAAGAGACTATATGAAATTACTAAGATAAAGTGACAGTCTCATCGTAATCAAGATGTAGATAGAGGCTCCCCCTAGAGATATGCATCAAGTATTTTGAATTGAATGGATGCATTTTCTTTAAAGACAAATATGGAGAAGCATTATACATCTTGATCAAGGCTCATAAAAATTGCAATACACAACTTAAGCCTAGCATTCTCATTATGAAAGGATTTAGAATACTTACAACCACACCATTAATTGTTTTGTAGATCTTACTATCCAAGTATGTGGTGTTGTTCTTGATGTCCTCCTCTTTCATTTGAGAGTCCTCCCTTTGTAGTTGTTTCTTTTTCCTTTCAAACTTATTGAAAATACTCAAGAAAGATGTTAATAGCACAAGGGAGTATATGATGAAAGATGATCTCTTTAGATAGGAAATATAGACAATTCATCATTCATAAGTCACACAGACATGAAGTAAAATCCTTAACATTAGTGCATTTCATTTGAGAAAGAGGAATATGCACCTTTTAAATATTTTGACCAATCATAGGAAGTTTACTTCTTTGCTTTTACCTTTCTTCCTTTGGGTGAAGAGCAACCCATGAGGCTTGTGCACTTTCTTTTGTAGATACTCAAAAGTAAGCTCAAGAGATGCTTTGTTAGTAACACAAGCACTAGTTTCCATTTTTGTAATCATTTTGATAAGGAATGAAAAGCTAGATTACTAGAACATGGAGACCTCATAGCATGAACTAGATTATCCATAGATGATGTTATGCTCAATTTTAATTCTTAAAACAAGCATAAATAATCTCTTAAGATTATAGGAATAAATCTAATTCATGATATGGAAAGCGATAAATGTGAAAGAATCAAATCCAATTTAAGCAAGTAGAAACACATCATAAATTATTGGATTGATTTTTCTTTTCATGTTAGATTACACATTTCCAAAGAGAAACTTATTCTCAACAAGTGAGACTATTTGGGTTACTTAGATAAAAATCATTAGTCTCACTATTCTAGTTATGGAGAGAGTTTTCCTTTTATAAGTGTCCTAAGGATTTGAAATCCTTACATGACACCATATTCTTTCAAGAACTTGAAATATCTCTCTATATCTAGAATCATGGCAATAATAGAATAACTTAGCTAAAAACGTGCCATGAGATACTTTCAATAATTTAAAACATGTAGATTGCCATAGGATGGAATTGATAAGAATGCAATCTACCATATGAGAGGAAATTCTTCAAAGAATGGTAATATAAAATTAAAGATATTTGAAGTGCTACATATTTCTATGTGACTACACAAGACACATAAGAAATGATAGTTTGAAATACTTGCACTTAAGAGCATAGAAGTTACCATCCTTTGACTTTCCTCCATGTTGTAGGCCTTGATTTTTGGCACATGATAACTCTTTATTTCCTACAACATCAATATCTTCCTCGAGATGATATGAGTTTAAGACTTAGTAATTTGAAAAATAACCTTGGGTCAATCACGGATATAGATCAATGAAGATTGATAGCTTGAGTTGATAAGAATTGAATGGACTCTCTCAAGCACCCCAAGGCTTCATATCAACTCCTTCTCCTGCAAAGCTTGTCAATCATATTTTGGTACCCATCGCTTGATGGGTCCATCTTGGTTAGTCGAAAAAGATTTAGGAACCCAAGAGTCCTTTGTGTTAGCACTTGGTAAACTCATTACCTTTCTAACACAAGTTGTAATTTTGGGTTGCCTAGTTTCATGAGAATCGATTGACAAGTTAGGAGTGGGATTGTTACCAATGGGACAATCCTTGCATTGATGTCCCTTCTTTCGGCATGTGTAGCATAGGCGTTTTTCAAGTTTTGAAGCTTTCTTCTTTCCTTGTTTGTTTCTTGCTACATGGTTAGTAAAAACTTTCTTTTCTAACCCTATGTCTTTTTGTTTTAAATGGGGACAAGATCTAAGCAATTGTCCCTTCTTGGAGAATTTAAAACAAAGTCTATCATCCTTGTTAATAATCAAGCCATTTTTAATGTAGGCACATGACCTAATCAAGTGCCCCTCTTCAAAGCATTCACTACACCTCTTAATGTGAAGTGTGGCTTGATCATTACCTTAGATGTTACCTTTTGTGGAGGCGTGGTTGAGGCTTTTGGAGGAGGTGTTGAATTTCATCTTTTGTTTCTTCCTCTTGGCAATCCTCAAATCCTTGACATTTTCTTCAAGGGATGTAGTGCATGCCACGGTTGTTCCCGTCTCAAGCTTCTTCACCATGTGATCACGGTTATCTTGAGAAGGTTGAGCAATGCACTTCCCTTTTAGTTGTGTCAAGCTCATTTTTAGCCTCTCATTTTCTTCTTTGAGCTTTTGATGTGTATCATCATTTGTTCCTGCAAATTCTAGCTCAAAGGAAGATTTGCTTGTCGATGGACAACAAGCATTAACACATGGTAATATAGTATTAATTTGAATACATGTGCATGAGTGAGGTTGTTGGGATTTTAAGTTTTCTATCACAACCTCATGAGCAATATTTAATATGATATGATCATCCATAAGATTTTCATGAGAACATAGAAGCATATCATATTTTTCTTGAAAAGCTAGATTTTCATCTTTTAGTTTTTCTACTTGGTCCTTAAGCAAGGCATTTCTATTTACTAATTGAGCGATACAATGTAAAGCGTTATCTTGCTCAATTGAAATAGTTTCATACCTTTGGACCAAATCAACATGAGAGCACTTTAGCTCCTCATGTTCTCTAGTCAACTCGTCAAAGTGTAGCATTTTTATGGAGAGAATATCTTCTAGCCTTTGACGAGCTTCGTCTTGCTCTCTCACTCTTTCTAGAAGTTTGAGCATGACCGCCTTATCTTCTTGGCTTAGGCGAGCATAGAGTTGCATGAAGCTTCTTTCTTCCTCCTCATCCTCATTTGTCCTTCCGCTATCATTTTCATTAGCCACACAACATATGTGGGAATCGAAATGGGAAGACAAACCTCTCGGAGAGGTGGATTCATCGTTTGGTCTCCATCGTTCATTTTCTTCTTCTTCCTTGCAAGGGTTAATATCACAAAGACCAAAGGAAGTAGAAGCACAAAATGAACTATCATGTTTGGACTCATCAAATTTGCTTTTAATTCTAGTCCAAATATCATGCACATCACAAATAGGTTTGTCATATTTTATTATGAAGGCATGATAATCTTCTTTGCTAAGGGATTTACATAAGATGTCATAAGCTAGATAGTTTAAGCGTATACATCTTAGATCTTCTTCGGAGGCATTTTCCCTAGCATAGTTAGGAGGAATAATACTTTTGTCTAAAATTTGTTCTAATTGAGGATCTACCGTTCTAAAAGCATTTATCACTCTAGTAGACCATGAATCATAATTAGAACAATCGGAAAGTAATATCTCAAGAGTTACCTCCTTGGTCTCCTGGGTCTTCTTGTTCTTTTGGGATCTTCTACGAGCCATCACTTCGAGTTGTTAGACTCAAGATGAAGTGCCTAGCTTTGATACCAATTGAAAGTCGCCTAGAGGGGGGGTGGATAGGCGAAACCTGAAAATTAAAACTTTATCCCCCAACTAGATCCCTTGATTAGTGGTTAGAACAAGATATACAAATATCGGAGAATAAACACTAAGTTCTTGCTTGTAAAGAGTACTGCGTTTAAATAATGCGGAAGTGATAAATCAATACTACTAACGAGTTTATGAGAATAAAGCAAGAAGGCTTAGGTGGGAAGAGCAATGTTTTCTTGCGAAGTGTTGCTTCACTAAATGAGGATTTAACTTGAAGCAACACCAAATGATATTGACAAAGAATAGCGCAAGAAAACTTAGAGGAAGGGAGAACGAACAAATCACAAGCAATAAACACAATAGACACGGGTGATTTGTTTTACCGAGGTTCGGCCCTCGAAGGCCTAGTCCCCGTTGAGGAGTCCACTTAAGGGCGGGTCTTTTTCAACCCTTTCCCTCTCTCCACCGATCACACAAGGATCGGTGAGCTCTTCTTCTTCTCAAGGATCACTCTCGATCCCACAAGGACCACCACACTCTTTGGTGTCTCTTGCTAGCTTTTACAAGCCTCCAAAACTTTGGAGGAAGTTCGATGGGAGTCAATACTCCACGCACAAATGAACACAAAGATGTAGCACACACTATCTCTCAATGAATCTCACAAGGCGCTAGGGCTAAACTCAATTGAGTAGCTCTCAATTGCTTGCTCTCTCTTTTGTGGCACTTGTGTTGGTTGTAGTGGACTAAATCTTGTGTATAGGATGGATCAATGAATATATGTGGTTGGGAGGGCTTGAGTATGTCAACTAGATGACTTGGAATGTTGCTTGGGCTCCCACACCTTGAAGTGGCCGGTTGGGGTGGTATTTATAGCCACCATCCAAAAACTAGCCGTTGATGAAGTCTGCTGGTGAAGGGCGCACCGGACAGTCCGGTGCGCCACCGGACAGTGTCCGATGCGCCACCGGACAGTGTCCGGTGCGCCGTCACGTCATCCTCCCGTTAGGGCTCGGAGCCGGTCGACCGTTGGAGGCTTTGTCCTCATGCGGCACCGGATAGTCCGGTGCGACACCGGACTGTCCGGTGCCCCTCTGACCGTCTGCTCTCACATCTGATTTGCACTGTTCACTTTACAGAGTCGACCGTTGCGCGCAGATAGCCGTTGCTCCGCTGGTACACCGGACAGTCCGGTGAATTATAGAGGAGCGGTGCCTGGGAAACCCGAAGGTGAAGAGTTCGAGCTGAAGCACCCTGGTGCACCGGACACTGTCCGGTGCGCCAAACCAGGGCAGCCTTCGGTTTCCTTCTTGCTCCTTTCTCTTGAGATCTAACTTGTTCTTTTGATTGGTTTGTGTTGAACCTTTTGCACCTGTAGAATATAATCTTGAACAAACTAGTTAGTCCAATTATTTGTGTTGGGCAATTCAACCACCAAAAATAAATAGGAAAAGGTTTGACCCTATTTCCCTTTCACTTCCCTCCCTTACTCTAGTGCTTTCTCTTTAATCCTCATTGTAAGGGCGAGAGACTCCAAGTTGTGGAGATTCCTCGCAAACGGGAAAGAGTAAAGTAAGAAGATCACCGTGGTATTCAAGTTGATCATTGGATCACTTGAAAGGGGTTGAGTGCAACCCTCGTCCATTGGGACGCCACAACGTGGAGGTAGACAAGTGTTGTACTTGTCGAACCACGGGATAACTCGCGTGTCTCTTGTGATTGCTTTTCGTGTGATTGTTGTGATTCGCAAGAGCTCGCTTTATAGTCACTTAGTATTATCTCTCTAACACTTAACCAAGTTTTGTGACTATAAGTTTTAAGTTTTTACAGGATCACCTATTCACCCCCCCCCCCTCTAGGTGTTCTCGGTCATAACCTAACAAAAACCCTTCTACAGCTTTGGGAGCAAATTTGGAATTTCTACCTTTCTTTACTAGAATATAACATTTACTCCCAAATACACGAAAGTATGAAACGTTGGGTTTGTTACCGGTTAGAAGTTCGTACGACGTCTTCTTGAGGAGGCGATGAAGGTAGACCCGGTTTATGGCGTGGCAAGCTGTGTTCACAGCTTCCGACCAAAACCACTCGGGCGTCTTGAATTCTCCAAGCATCGTCCTTGCCATGTCTATAAGCGTCCTATTCTTCCTCTCTACCACACCATTTTGCTGTGGTGTGTAGGGAACGGAGAACTCGTGCTTGATTTCTTCCTCCTCAAGGTACTCCTCCACTTGTAGGTTCTTGAACTTGGACCCGTTGTCGCTTCTTATCTTCTTCACCTTGAGCTCAAATTCGTTTTGAGCTCTCCTTAGAAAGCGCTTAAGGGTCCCTTGGGTTTCTGATTTGTCCTACAAAAAGAATACCCAAGTGAAGCGGGAAAAATCATCAACAATTACTAGACCATACTTACTTCCCCCGATGCTAAGGTAGGCGACGGGTCTGAAGAGGTCCATATGAAGTAGCTCCAGAGGTCTTGATGTGGTCATCACATTTTTGCTGTGATGAGTGCTTCCCACTTGTTTACCCGCTTGACAAGCTGCACAAGGTCTATCTTTTTTGAAAAATACATTGGTTAGACCTAACACATGTTCTCCCTTTAGAAGTTTATGAAGGTTCTTCATCCCAACATGTGCTAGACGGCGATGCCACAGCCAGCCCATGCTAGTCTTAGCAATTAAGCATGCATCTAGATCGGCCCCTCTTTCGAAAAATTAACTAAGTAGAGTTTGTCGTCTAGTACACCCTTAAAAGCTAATGAACCATCACTCCTTCTAAAGACAGACACATCTACATTGGTGAATAAACAATTGTAACCCATATTACATAGTTGACTAATGGACAACAAGTTGTACCCGAGCTATTCAACTAAGAACACATTAGATATGGAATGCTCGAATGAAATAGCTATCTTCCCTAGTCCTTTAACCTTGCCTTGATTCCCATCTCCAAAGATGATCAAATCTTGGGAATCTTTGTTCTTGATGTAGGAGGTGAACATCTTCTTCTCTCCCATCATGTGGTTTGTGCATCCGCTATCGATAATCCAGCTTGAGCCCCCGGATGCATAAACCTGCAAGGCAATTAGGCTTGGGTTTTAGGTACCCAACTCTTGTTGGGTTCTACAAGGTTAGTTACAATAGCCTTTGGGACCCAAATGCAAGTCTTGTCTCCCTTGCATTTGGACCCCATCTTTCTAGCAACCACTCTTTCATTTTTACATGTAAGTACATACTTAGTGTTGCAAGCATGAAAGATAGTAGTAGGTTTATTATACACTTTCCTAGGAGCATGAGACACAAAATTTCTCCTAGGCCTATCATTAAAATTAGAACATGAAGCAATCATAGCATGTGAGTCAAAAGCATTATAACTCCTATTATAATGAGAATTTCTAGAAAATTTTCTATCATGGTACATGAAAGCATGATTCTTTTGACTACTACTAGCCATAGGGGCCTTCCCTTTCTCCTTGTTTGAAATGGGAGCCCTTTGACTTGTTAAGTTCTTGGCTTCCTTTCGAAAGCCAAGTCCATACCTAATTTGTAATTTGTTAGAAATAATATCAATAGAGAAACAATTTCTCCTTATGTGAATTTGACCTTTATGCATCATCACATGTGAACACCCTAGGTAAAAACAAATAATTAATAACATAAAAGCCACTAAAATATGTATCATGCTAGTTTTCATTTTTGTGTGCATCTTGTGATCACATAATAAATCATATGAAAAGAAAATATTAAAGTCTCAAGTGGAATTTAGAATATACAAGAGATTTTAGAATTTAGAAAAGAGAGAGAAAAATATTGGCTAATACCAAATAAAATCCTTAGAGAAATAAATTCATTTCACCATGGCATGTTTGAATCATACCTTCAAATAGTTGAGTACAAATTCATCACAAAATTTGAAATCCAAAATTTGGATTTCAAAATAAAGAAGAAAGGAGAAAAGAAAATGCAACAACCTGCTATTGGGCAACATATGTCCTCTGGCCGGCCCATCTCCCTAATCCCGCACCAGCCCAACTCGCCCCTGCCGCTCACTGTTATCGCTGGGTCGCTTACCTGCAGGTCCCTCGGGTCAGGGCCGTCGTCTCCACAAAATCGCGCCTACCGGCGCAACTGCATCCACGATCCCAGCAAAATTTGTGGACCAGGATGAGCTTCGCCCCTAATCCGTTAGCATGCGAGGCTATATAGTGGTCGCTGACCTCCTGCACACTCGTTTCGCTGGACCCCGACCGAAGCGACCGAGAACTCAGAGAGAAGAGGGCGTGGCGCGGGCGAGCTTAGTCTGCCGCGAGTGATCTCCACCTCGCCGACGACAGGATCTACGGTGTGGTGCTCTCGCGCTTCCCCTAGCTTGGGAGATGGTGGACGTGGCCGGGCCGTTGGGAATTCGTCACCCGAGCTGACCTAATTACTCGCCGACGACCGACTTCCGCCGTGCTCCGTGGCCACAGGATTCAACTACACGATTTTCGGTGAGTTCTCCCTCCTTTGGTTTGTTGCGTTCCCGGGATAGCATAGGGTCGCTTGGGTAGGCGCATGGGGTACAGGATCATTGGGCCGGGTGTCTCCGGCCATGCTCCGCTGCGGGGCACAAGCGCGTCGCCGCTCGGCCGCCACTGGGTTAGTTGATGAGCACCGGTCGTCGGATCCGGATCTAACGGCGTGGTTTAGATCTGCGTACCCTTTCGGTTTGGACTCACGCTGGCCGTCCGATCTAGTGCATACGGTCAAGATTAGAAGCACGATAACGTTTTGCCCGTGACTGTTAGATCTCGATCGGGCGGATGAAAATCGATCGCATGATATTAAAATCTGGACTGTCGATCCTCGATCCGGTGGCCTAGAAAACTTACCGGTTCACATATGATGGCGATCTAATCTGAGCCCTCAAATACCGATCCAACGATTGAGTTCTACCCGTACCCCTTCACCCTATCATTCTTGCATAAGAGACCTTATGAAATTAGAAAATGAACCCGCCGTCCAGAGCAACAGCGCTCTGAGTCTCGGGAATATCTGTAGAATAACCCCTGCCTTCTCTAGGAATTGGGGCCCAGTCCAGGAATTCAATAAAACCAGAAAAATAGGTTTAGAAATTGATTTTGAGTATAAAAATAATTGTAAAACTTGGGTAATTCATAGAAAATTTATATTTAGCCCAAATTAATTCGTTCCAATTCATATAATTTTGTAATATTATTGTCTATCATCTAGTATCACTGTTTTAACATGAAAGTCACATTAAAATTTATATCCCATTTAATCTTGTACAAAACACATAGAATCTTCAGAAAATCATAACTCCTCCGTTTTAACTTCGATTTGGTCCGTTCAAGTTCCGTTAGTCTCGTAGCAACGCGTAGATTAATATTATTCAGTTTGTTCTTATGTTTGGTGTGATGTTAATTTTGTCTATACCATGTTTGTTTGTATTGTTACGACTAGCAGTGAGGTTATGAGGATCAGAAGAATCACCCTGGTAACTGGAATCTCAAGTGCCAGGCAAGTTGTGCCCTTGATCCACTTTTGTTACCCAATAACATTTTTCACTATCATTATTCAATGCATAGGTTTAATTTTGATGGGACCCAATAGGTTACCTAGTCTGTTTATCCATTTTACCTTGTTTACCCCTGAATCATATGGGTAGTTCTGCTATTGCTTTACATGGTTTTGGGTTAATATTTCATTATATCCATGTTCCAGTTATTTTGTTATTCTATTTATGTTCATGTCAAGATCATTACATTATTGTTAATTGGAACATGGAGCTTAACTTGAGAAACACGTGCCACCACAAGGGAGGAATGGGACCCCTTGGCTGACTAATTAGGAAAGCTAGTGGAAGACTACCTTACCCGAAAGGGGCAAGGGCAGTAGCGGAGTTGCATGCGAGGAGGTTCTCAGGTTGACTTTGCTGCGATGGCGGTCAGACGGGGGATTCTTGCAAGTGCTCTTCCCATAAACTGTAGCGGGTTTTCGGAAGCTAGTGAAACTTTGTAAAGGCCTCGTAGTGGATCCCTAGCCATTCACCTCGGTAGTGTCTAAGGGCCTAGCTAACCCTGGCGACATGGGAAACACGACTTGTGGGTAAAGGGTACAACCTCTGCAGAGTGTAAACTGGTATACTAGCCGAGCTCACGGTCATGAGCGGCTCAGGACTCTCCGATGATTAAATTATGGAACCTAAACTCAATTTGTCATTTGCATTTGCATGGGTTTATTATTAATTTTGTTCTATTATTTTATTATGGTTTGGTATTCACTTACACTTAGTAACTGCTAATAAAATTTTGGCCAACTACTTAAAAGCAATGCTCAGCTTTAACCCCTGTCATTGATTAGCCTTACACATCACATGAACTCCCACCTTTGTGAGTTCATGTCCACTGGTTCCCCACAACTTGTTGAGCTATGATCATGTGTGAGCTCACCCTTGCTGTCTCACACTCCCCCCCCACAGGAGCAGAACAGGTGGTTCAGGAGGAGCCACAAGGCGAGGAGTTCGATCTGATCTAGGTGGCGTTTCTCAGTTGACATTGGCGCCGACGATCCTTAGTTCGTTTTATATTTATCTTTTATTTTGTATTAAGACTTCCGCTATGTAATAAATACTCTGATTATTGTGACATGTATCTCTATACACTCTGTTATTATATATGTTGTCTTCTTTGGCGTATGTATGAGATGCACCTGGCTTTGTTCCTTAAAGCCGGGTGTGACAGAAGTGGTATCAGAGGAAATGTTGACTGTAGGACGAAACCTAGATAGAAATGGACAAAACCCTTACCTACTTATCTTACTCTGATTCTTTCTATACTCACCTTGTCTTGATCCTGTCTCACCTTTTGCTGTCATACTCTGATTACTCTTATCTTTTCTCTTCTAAGACAAGATGGATTTCATACCTTGGAATCCTACATTTATGAACTTTTTAAGAGACAGGAGACCTAAGACAAAAAATAAAACTATTTTCTCTATTAAAAAAATGTTGGTTGATTGTTCTGATGATCAATGTCTGATTTGCTTCTTTGATTGATTGAAATAGTATAGACGGGCATTTTAGCATGTACCACCATAAGGTAACGTATTAGCTTTAGTGGATAACACACTAATCTACTTAGCTAATAAATCTCCCAAAGTAACATACCTCGTAATTACATGCCTTGTTTACAATCCTTTCTTTCGTACCCTGTATTTCTAACCCTGATGGGCTACCCCTATAGTGTTAGAAGAGAGCACTATAGACGTGATCCTTGGTATGTCATGGTTAAGAAAGGCAAAGGCAGTATGTACACTGTGCTAAGGGAACCGTAGAACTCACCAGTTCCAAAGGAGAAAGATTCAAAGTTGAGATTGCAGTAACTACCACCACCAGATTAGTGGCATTCTTAGTAGATGAGAAGTTTGTGGGTGTCAACATCCATGCAGTTAGGGATTTTTCGGATGTCTTTCCAAAGGAGTTATTAGGGATGCCACCAGATATGGAAGTAGAGTTTGTCATTGATCTCTTACCTAGGACTGCACCTATTTCTAAACGGTCGTACAGGATGTCCGTAGAAGAATTAAAGGAACTTAAGAAACAATTAACGGAGTTACAAGAGGCTGGGTATATTGTTCGGATTCTTCACCTTGTGGAGCGCCAGTTCTGTTTGTATAGAAGAAAGATGGATTACAAAGGATGTGCGTGGATTATAGATCCCTTAATGATGTTACTGTGAAGAACAAGTATCCATTACCCCGCATTGAAGATTTATTTGATCAGATGAGAGGTGCAAGGGTATTCTCGAAGATTGATCTCCGATCAGGTTATCACCAAATGAAGATTAGGTCATCCCAAGACGAATTTCTCGACCCAATATGGTTTATATGAGTTCACCGTTATGTCATTTGGACTAACTAATGCACCATCTTATTTTATGGATCTATGAATAAGGTGTTCATGATCTGGACAGATTCGTCATGGTTTTCATCGACGATATTTTTATTTATTCCAGGAGTGATAGTGATCATCTGAGATTAGTGCTATAGAAACTACGAGACAATCAACTCTATGCCATGTACAGTAAATGCGAGTTTTGGATTGGCGAGGTGCCATTTCTTGGACATATCATTTCTAATGGAGGAATATCAGTGGATCCTGCTAAAGTCAAGGAGATAGTGGTGTGGAGCATACCCACTATAGTTACTGAGGTCCGGAGTTTCTTGGGACTTGCAGGATACTATCGGAGATTTATTGAAGGATTTTCTAAGATCGCTAAGCCTAAGACCTCACTTCTGGAGAAGGAAAGAGAGTTTAAGTGGGACGAGAAGTGCCAAGATAGCTTTGATTAGTTGAAGAAGAGATTGATGTCGCCACCAGTGTTGGTTATGCCAGATCTGCAGAAAGGATTTGATATTTATTGTGATGCATGTGGCCAAGGCTTAGGATGTTTGCTCATGCAAGAAGGACATGTGATCACCTACGCGTCTCGTAAGTTGCGGAAAAACAAGTTGAATTACCCCACTCATGACTTAGAACTGGCAGCCATTACGCATGCGCTTAAGATTTGGAGATATTATATCTTGGGAACTAAGTATCAAGTGTACATGGATCATGAGAGTTTGAAGTATATATTCACTCAGAAGGATCTCAACCTTAGGCAACGTCGTTGGTTGGAGCTTATTAAAGATTATGATTTGGAGATTCACTATCACCCGGGCAGGGCGAATTTGGTTGCAGATGCCTTGAGTCGAAAGGAGTATGTTCATTCAGCTGTTGTTGCCCAGCTACCCGATGAGATTGTTGAGGATTCCAGGAGACTTAACCTGGGGATAGTTGCTCACACTGAAGGAGTTACTATTGATGTGGAACCTACTTTGGAGCAAGAAATCCACAAAGGACAAATTAGTGATGCTAAAAGATAAGCGATTAAGGATCTGATTACTGAAGGACGAGGTCCGAAATTCACGAAAGATGAGCAAGGCACCATTACATTATTGTTAATTGGAACATGGAGCTTAACTTGAGAAACACGTGCCACCACAAGGGAGGAATGGGACCCCTTGGCTGACTAATTAGGAAAGCTAGTGGAAGACTACCTTACCCGAAAGGGGCAAGGGCAGTAGGGGAGTTGCATGCGAGGAGGTTCTCAGGTTGACTTTGCTGCGATGGCGGTCAGACGGGGGATTCTTGCAAGTGCTCTTCCCATAACCTGTAGCGGGTTTTCGGAAGCTAGTGGAACTTTGTAAAGGCCTCGTAGTGGATCCCTAGCCATTCACCTCGATAGTGTCTAAGGGCCTAGCTAACCCTGGCGACATGGGAAACACGACTTGTGGGTAAAGGGTACAACCTCTGCAGAGTGTAAAACTGGTATACTAGCCGAGCTCATGGTCATGAGTGGCTCAGGACTCTCCGATGATTAAATTATGGAACCTAAACTCAATTTGTCATTTGCATTTGCATGGGTTTATTATTAATTTTGTTCTATTATTTTATTATGGTTTGGTATTCACTTACACTTAGTAACTGCTAATAAAATTTTGACCAACTACTTAAAAGCAATGCTCAGCTTTAACCCCTGTCATTGATTAGCCTTACACATCACATGAACTCCCACCTTTGTGAGTTCATGTCCACTAGTTCCCCACAACTTGTTGAGCTATGATCATGTGTGAGCTCACCCTTGCTGTCTCACACCCCCCCACAGGAGAAGAACAGGTGGTTCAGGAGGAGCCACAAGGCGAGGAGTTCGATCTGATCTAGGTGGCATTTCTCAATTGACATTGGCGCCGACGATCCTTAGTTCATTTTATATTTATCTTTTATTTCGTATTAAGACTTCCGCTATGTAATAAATACTCTGATTATTGTGACATTTATCTCTATACACTCTGTTATTATATATGTTGTCTTCTTTGGCGCTTGTATGAGATGCACCTGGCATTGTTCCTTAAAGCCGGATGTGACAATATCTTCTTGCTTCTCTAATAATCTATTCTTTTCATTTAAGGCATCAATCAATTCATTGATCCTATCAACTTTAGTTCTATCTAAACCTTTGAATAAACTTGTGTAATCTACTTCATCATCACTAGAGTCATCATCAATTGAAGTAGTATACTTAGGGGTATCTCGAGCGCTCACCTTTTTCTCCTTTGCCATGAGGCAGGTGTGGCGCTCGTTGGGGAAGAGAGATGACTTGTTGAAGGCCGAGGCGGCGAGTCCTTCATCGTCGGAGTCGGACAAAGAGTAATCCAAATTTCACTCTTTGCCAAGGTGCACCTCGCCCTTCGCCTTCTTGTAGGCCTTCTTCTTCTCCCTCTTCCCACTCTTTTCTTCCTGGTCATTAGCATTATCAGGACAATTTGCTATGAAATGACAAATCTTACCACATTTAAAACAGGAGTGCTTTCCCTTTGCTTTACTCTTGTTGGGATGCTCCTTGCGTCCTTTTAGCGCCGTCTTGAAGCGCTTGATGATGAGGGTCATTTCATCTTCATTTAGCCCGGCAGCTTCAACTTGTGCCACCTTGCTAGGTAGCGCCTCCCTGCTGCTGCTTGTTGACTTGAGTGCAACGGGTTGAGGCTCATAGATGGGCATTGGGTCGTTCAATGCATCATCAACATATCTAGCTTCCTTGACCATCATACGCCCGCTAACACACTTTCCGAGTATCTCCTCGGGCGTCATCTTTGTGTACCTAGGATTTTCACGTATGAGGTTCACAAGATGAGGGTCAATTACAGTGAAAGACCTGAGCATAAGTCGGACGACGTCGTGGTCCGTCCATCTCATGCTTCCATAGCTCCTGATCTTGTTGACCAGGGTCTTGAGCCTGTTGTACGTTTGCGTCGGCTCCTTTCCCCTGATCATGGAAAACCTTCCTAGCTCGCCTTCCACCAACTCCATTTTGGTGATCATGGTGGCGTCGTTCCCCTCATGCGATATCTTGAGGGTGTCCCATATTTGCTTGGCGTTGTCCAAGCCGCTCACCTTGTTGTATTCGTCCCTGCACAATAATGCTAACAAAACAGTGGTAGCTTGTGCATTCTTATGGATTTGTTCGTTGATAAACACAGGGTTATCCATACTATCGAATTGCATTCCATTCTCAACTATCTCCCAAATACTAGGATGGAGAGAGAAAAGGTGACTACGCATTTTGTGACTCCAAAAAGCGTAGTCCTCTCCATCAAAGTGTGGAGGTTTACCAAGAAGAATAGAAAGCAAATGGGCATTGGAATTATACGGAACACGAGAATAATCAAAAGAAAAGTTTGAGTTAACCGGTTTCTTTTTCTCGTCGTAGTCGTCATCTCTTGAGGAAGAAGAAGACTCGTCGCTGTCGTAGTAGACGATCTTCTTGATGCGCCTCTTCTTCTTCCCGTCCTTCTTCTTATGACTCGAGCCGGAATCGGTGGGCTTGTCGTCCCTCGGCTCGTTGAAGATGGACTCTTTCTCCTTATCATTGACCACCATCCCCTTTCCCTTAGGATCTATCTCTTCGGGCGATTAGTCCTTTTCATGAAGAGAACGGCTCTGATACCAATTGAGAGCACCTAGAGGGGGGGTGAATAGGTGATCCTGTAAAATTCAACAACTAATAGCCACAAAACTTGGTTAAGTGTTAGAATGATAAAACTAAGTGGCTATAGAGCGAGCTCTTGTGAATCACAATAATCACACAGAAAAGCAATCACAAGAGACACGCGAGTTTATCCCGTGGTTCGGCAAGTATAACACTTGCCTACCTCCACATTGTGGCGTCCCAATGGACGAGGGTTGCACTCAACCCCTTTCAAGTGATCCAATGATCAACTTGAATACCACGGTGTTGTTCTTGCTTATCTCTTTTCCTGTTTGCGAGGAATCTCCACAAGTTGGAGTCTCTCGCCCTTACAACAAAGATCAAAGTGAAAGCACTAGAGTAAGGGTGGGAAGCAACACACACAAATCCACAGCAATACGCACACTCACAGCCAAGACTTGAGCTCAAATGAATCGCAACAAGTTCACCACTAGAACGGAGCTCAAATCACTAACAAAGTCAATCAAGTGCGCGGAGACAGAGTGTGGAAGACTTAGAATGCTCAAAGTATGCTTAGGTGTCTCCTCCATGCGCCTAGGGGTCACTTTTATAGCCCCAAGGCAGCTAGGAGCCGTTGGAGGCAACTTTGGAAGGCAAATCTTGCCTTCTGTCGGGTGGCGCACCGGACAGTCCGATGCGCCACCGGACAGTCTCTGTAGCTGTCCGGTGCGCGATCTTCTTCCTTTTCTGGCGCATCCGACCGTTGCAGATTTCTGGCAGTTGGCGCACCGGACACTGTCCGGTGCACACTGGACAGTCCGGTGCCCCCTGCTGACCGTTGGCGCGCCCACACGTCGTGCGCGGATTGCGCGGCCGACCGTTGGAGCAGTCAACCGTTGGCTCACCGGACAGTCCGGTGAATTTTAGCCGTTCGCCGTTGAACGTTTCCCGAGAGCGACGACTTCGCCGCGGACGACTCACCGGATAGTCCGGTGCACCACCGGACAGTCCGGTGCACCACCGGACAGTCCGGTGCACCCAGACCGAGCTGCATTTGGCTGTACACAGCCAACTCTTTTCCAAACCAATTTCTCCTGTTTCTAGCACTTAGACACAATACATTAGTACTCAAATCAATGTACTAAGTCTAGAAACATACCCTGTAATATGATTTGCACTTCTTCACTCTTTGGCACAAATTAGCACTTAGAGAAAATGTGTTGTGCACTTAATCACCAAAACACTTTAGAAATGGCCCAAGGGCACATTTCCCTTTCAAAAGGGTTGAAAGAGACCCATCCTTAGTGGACTCCTCAACGGGGACTAGGCCTTCGAGGGCCGAACCTTGGTAAAACAAATCACCCGTGTCTCTTGTGTTTATTGCTTGTGATTTGTTTGTTCTCTCCCTCTCTAAGTTCTCTTGCACTACTCTTTGCTAACATTATTTGGTGTTGCTTCAAGTCAAATTCTCATTTAGTGAAGCAACGCTTTGCAAGAAAGAACTTGTGATATTGCTCTTCTTATCTAAGCCCTCTTGCTTTATTCTCATAGACCTAATAGTTGTATTGATTTATCAATTCCGCATTATTTGAAAGCAATACTCTTTACAAACAAAGGACTTAGTTTTTATACTCCGATAATAGTGTATCTTGTTCTAAACCACTAATCAAGGGATCTAGTTGGGGTGTAAAGTTATAATTTTCAGGTTTCGCCTATCCACCCCCCCCCCCCCCTCTAGGCGACTTTCAAGAACATATTTGGAAGAATGGATTTACGTCGGGCTATACTCGGTGGATCTTTCATGGTGAAGCATCGTATGAGAGAGGAAGTGCTGAGACAACGTGTCGAGGATTATGACACGGATGCGAGGGTAGCGGATATGTTGAACGACTATCAGGAGGCACAGTACACAGGAGGATGTATGGATGACGAGCCAGAGCCGACTGCAAAGGCATTCTACGACATGTTTGATGCGGCACAGAAGCCCCTTCACGGCCAGACAAAGGTTTCTCAACTGGATGCCATTGGGCATTTAATGGCGTTCAAGTCACAATACAACATGAGTAGAGACGCATTCGATGGCTTGTTGACGGTTATTGGGAGCCTGCTTCCGGATGATCACGTTCTGCCAAAGAGCATGTACGAGGCACAGAAACTCCTTCGTGCACTCAAGATGATGTATGAGCATATTCATGCTTGTCTGAAGGGTTGCGTACTATTTAGGAAAGAATACGCGGAGGCAAAGTACTGTCCCAAGTGTAAATCGTCTAGGTTCATGGAGGTAGACTCTGGTGATGGACAGAAGAGGCAGCTCGACATCCCCTTAACAATCCTATGGCACCTTCCGTTCATACCGAGGATCCGGCGTCTGTACATGATAGAGGAATCCACGAAACAAATGACATGGCATAAAAATAGAAAATGATACAATCCTGACAAGATGGTGCACACATCCGATGGTGAAGCATGGAAACACTTTGATGCCATTCACCATAAGAAAGCCAAAAAGGCTCGTAATGTACGTGTTGCGTTGGCCACAGATGGGTTCAATCCCTATGGAATGAGCGCTGCCCCGTACACATGTTGGCCTGTGTTTGTTATCCCAATCAATCTCCCCCTAATGTATGCTTTCAAAGGCAGAATATATTCGTGTCATTGATAATTCCCGGACACCCAGGGAATAAAATGGGCGTGTATATGGAGCCTTTGATCGATCAATTGGTACGTGCCTGGGAGGAAGGGGTATGGACGTATGACTGAGGTACGAAGACAAACTTCAGAATGCATGTTTGGTACCAGTACTCCATGCATGACTTACCGGTGTATGGGCTATTCTACGCCTGGTGTGTTCACGGTAAGTTCCCATGCCCAGTTTACAAGGAAGCTCTTAGGTTCGTTTGGTTGAAAAAGGGTGGCAAATATTCGTCCTTCGATAAACATCGACAATTTCTCCCTCCTAACCATCCATTCCGCCTAGACATCAAGAACTTTACGAAAGGTGTCGTAGTGACAGACCGGCCACCTGCAACGATGACTGGTGCCGAAATTCGTCAACGGATAGATGGGCTTGTGGCCAATACAGAAGGTGGTTTTGTGGGATATGGTGAGCAGAATATGTGGACACATAAGTCTGGCTTGACTCGGCTCCCCTATTATGACGACCTGCTCCTTCCACACAACATTGACTTGATGCACACTGAAAAGAATGTTGCCGAGGCACTGTGGGCAACAATTATGGACATTCCTAATAAGTTAAAGGATAACGTAAAGGCAAGAGTGGATCTGGCAGCGTTATGTGATAGACCAAACCTAGAGATGAAGCCGCCAAGTGGGACGAGGCACACAACGCTAGCCGGGAATGGCGTATGATGATGCAAGGTCCCTCCCACCACCAAGGCAGCCGGAGCCTGGGCCAATATGCCAAAGCATGGGTACACCCTCTTTTTTATTTAGGTATATAGCACTGGATTAGATATTATTTCTAACTATCTCGTTGGTTTTCTTGCAGTCGGCGTCACATGGTGGCTGGCCTTGCTCCACCTTCTCGGCCTATGCTATGGCCCATAAGGGCAAGGCGACGTCCGACGTCACCTACAACCCGGATGATGGGCCCGAGGCCTACACCAACCCCGCCATCTACAGCCGCCTTCATGACTACTGCCATGGCACAGGAGGTACATGGCCCAGATTATGATCCGAGCACCGAGCCGATCGACCACGATGTGCTCATGAGGGTCGGAGGAGACAACAGACATGGGCGGTACTAGATTGCCAACGGGGCAATCGACTCGTCCTCCACTCCCACTCTGTCTCAGGTGCGAGTAAGGAGCACGGGCTCGAGTCTAGCCATACGACCTCGACACGACAGCTCACAGCATCGCATATAGCAACTCGAGGTTAGTGCTTCTATAACTCATCCTTCCTTGAGTTATATACCTTCTCTTTGAGTTACTATAATGTTGGCTTGTAATATTACAGACCCAACTAAAAGAAGAGAGGAGGGAATGTCAAGAGATGGAGGCGAGGATAATGGCGGAGCGGGCGGCGGCTGATCAGAGGATGGTGGAGATGTTCCAGTACATACAGAGCCTTGGCGCCGCACAGGGTTTCACTCCGCCACCTCCATTGTTCCCTGCAGTTGACCCTGCTCTGTTCCATACTCCTATGAGTATCAAAATTATAGTTATATGTTGGTAATGCATCTGGTATAACACATGCAATCTCTTCTCTGTGCAGGGTCAATCTGGGGCGGCATCCAACAACCCTCATGAAGGGTTCAGCCCAACACAGCACCAGTCCAACCGCCCACCTCCATGAGAGTTATGTTTTCAGTGTTTTGAACACAAAACGTATGTTGAATACTTGTCAGAGCTTGTGAACTTGTGTTGATACTTCTGAACTTCTGTTAATACTGTTTGTGTTGAGAACCTCTCAACTTATGTTGAATACTTATGTCGGAATTTGTGTTAATACTGTTTATATTGGTTATATATGTCTGTGATGATCTGTGATGTATATATGTGATATCTGTGAAATATATTTTGTTTGTTTGGATGGAATAGGGAAAACAAATAAAAAAGGTGTGTACTGGTCACTTTGCCGAGTGTAACACTCGGCAAAGAGGTGCTTTGCCGAGTGTCAGGACCATAGCACTCGTCAAAGAACCAAGACCTGGGCACCGGTATTGGTTCTTTGCCAAGTGTAATGGCTCTAACACTCGGCAAAGAACCACGCTTTGCCGAGTGCCGTACTAAGCACTCGGCAAAGTACCTGACATGGGGACCCCTCTGGCGGATTCTTTGCCGAGTGCTGTCAGGCAGACATTTGGCAAAGGTAACTCTCCAACTTAGCTTCTTGACATGTCTTGCCTCTTCTAATAGATGAGGCATTCACTTGAGAGTAAGACCTTTGTCTATTACTAGAAGATTAGAAAAGAGCTAAGCTTATGGTTAGCGACCTCATTAGTGTATCGAGATTGACACGTGACCCACGTTAGACTTAGACCTGACATAGTTAAGTGAGAGTATAGTGTTTGTTACTTTTGGTGATCGGCATCAACTAGATGGCATGGTGATGCTTGGAAGTGTGGTGATCACCTGGAGAGTTTGTGGGTGACTTGGCTTGGGATTTTACATGATTACGAGTGGTTCACCTTGATAGAGCGACGAAGAATCAGCTCGTATAGAGCATTTGGTCCTTACAAGGACCAAGGGGCAACGGCACCCTTTGCGCGAGTGCTCCAAGGAGGATTAGTAAAGAGTGTCGACTCTCAGAGACCGCGGTAAAAACATCACGGAATCTTCTAACCCCTGCTTTACTATACACATTTATTTCTGAGCAATTTTACTTTAAGAATTTATATTCTTTGAATAGTCATGGTAGTAGATGAGATTTCAATTAAAACTTATTTTAAGCAAGAATTCTTAGAGAAGCTCAACTTACCTTCTCTTGGACATCGTGGTCTTTTTAGGTCCAATGATCACTATGAACGCGAGACTACGGTTAGTTGTCGAACTAAGACTATGCCAGTCCAACGTCTCTTAGAGGCCCACACACTGGCCCTTTTTGTTGTACCCTTTTTGCACTAGTGCTAACTCCAATATATCTCTTATACTTGTGCATACGAGTTAGCTTCTTTTCAATTATGTTTAAGGTGGAACTTTATGACTTCGCTAGGTCTAATACATATGCATAGGAAAATCACCTAGTGGCACTTGACTAACCAATCTGAACTTTGAGATTTTCTTTTATAGCATGACTACTTATTTTAAATCCAATCACACAATCTACTATGTCTTGACTGGCAAAACAAAATGTCCTAGCAATACCTTTGTCTTGAGCTCTTGCATTTTTTATTTTCTCCTTCCTCTTTTTCATGTCGAGCACTTGATTTATTCTTGATGTCCATCACAATCCTTTTTATGGTTGTCAATCTTACTCGACCTTAGATATGGACTTAACGTATCTCATTTATGATACTTATAGTAGATATTAGTTCACTGATTGTACCAGTTACCAAAAACCAGATATAGAGCTATATATCACCTGGTGCGATCTCTACGACAGAAGGAGAGGCGCAAACAGTAGTGAAGATCACACGATGACAAGGAAGGTGTGTCGATGAGGGACAATGGTTGAACCGACAACGAGCCTAGCCGTGGCGGTAGAATTTACAGAAGCGAGAAGAGGTCGCAGGAGCAAACCTTGCCATTGATACCACGGGCGAGTATTATTATGATTTGCACAATGCTCGGTCGATCATGATCGGTGACAATTATTGAGTACGGTGGAGAGCCTGGATTGGTAGACCCATAGCCATGAGGTTTACCTTCTAATCTAACAGCTACGTGTAGGACCTCGTGGGGCTATTTTTCTCCCACTTGAGAGCCTAAGGTCAATACGTTCGCTAACGGCTCACTACGTGTTGAACGCATTCAGCGTTCGTCCATAGTCACCGTTGCATGGTACGATGTACACTACATCCCCGATACCTGATTGTATTGTCGTTAGCCCAAAACACCGTTCTCCACTCTCCAGATAACTGGATCCTCTGCAGTAAGTCCCGGCCACTGCCATGTGGGCGCGTGGACACGGCCGAGCCCGCGGGCAGTGACTCCACGGGACGCTACGTCCCAGAAAATACTGTAGAGGATCTGCTCGCCTCTCAGGTGTGTCCCGGCGCACGAGCGGGATCATTTAGTTGTGGAGCTGATATTTCTTTAATATTAAAGCATGAAGGAAATCTACTCCCACATGTGTCCACATCAGCAAAAATAATTTTGGCCGTTCGATCGTGGATCATTGATTCTCATTCTCTCCCGCGCGGCCGTGTGTAGATGCTTCTAGATGACGGTTCTTCTCTCCTCTCATCCTCTCTGCGGCTCCTTCCTGCACATCTCACGCTCCCACCTCCCCCAAACCCCACCCTCCCCCTTCCCCCCCCTCCAGCCCCACCCTCTCCCGCTCCGCCCGTCGGTGAGCCCCACCCTCTCCCCCTCCAGCCCCACCCTCTCTCCACCGGTGCTCCAAAGTCGTCGGTGAGCTCCGCCGTCTCGAACCCGCGCTGCTGCTGGCTCCGCGCGCGGCCACCCTGCTTCTCGCCCCCGTCCTGCTTGCGCTTGCCGAGCCCCTGGATGTTGAGCGCCAGGTTCTCCAGCTCCGACGTGGTCCCTCGCTCGTCTAGCTCCGCGAACAGCGCCCGCGTGGCAGTGGGGTCGTCGTCGTCGCCCTGCTGCGACTCCTCCTCCTCCTGCACGTCGCCGTGGGCCGGCGCGACGCCAATGGGCCACCTCCGCTTCCGTGAGGCGGCGGAGAGCAGCGCCGCGCCCGCCAGCAACACTACCCCTCCCCCCACGCCGTCGCAGTAGACCGCGCGAGCCGGGGCGGTATCGAGTCTCCCACTGTCGTGGACGTCGCCGCAACACCGCTGATGTCGGAGGAGGAGGCGCTCAAGATCCACACCGACTGTGTCCACTTCTAGACTTCCTCGCCTCACCTCTCACCTGCAGGAAGGTATGCGTGCATCATCCACACCCAATCCCACCCTCTCCCCTCTGCATTCACCAAGAATTTGCATCCCCCACCTTCACAATGCCCATGTGGGCCCGGCGGCGCTGACCCTATTGGCGACCGTGTTGGGTTTGAGGCCTGACAACAGGGCGACCACGTCTGCGAGCACGCAGTGCGCGGCGCCGAGGCAGACTGTTGCGGCAATGCCCAGGAGCCCCATGCCGACACCGAGCTCCACGGCGGCGGCACCACAGATGTGGCATCTGGCGGGGGAGTCCACTGTGAAGTAGGCGACCAGGACCAGGGACGAATCCCACAGCCAGGAGCCAACGCGACCGGTGGCCGGGTCGTTGGTGCCGTCGTGCTCCACCACGGTCCACGGCTAGCGCGTGCCCTTCACATTGCCGTGTTCCCCTCCACTTTCTATATTTGTTTACTGGATTAATGATTGATTATTAACCTTCTTTCTAACCAACTGTGCCATTGAATTTGGATATTGACAATTGAAATCCACATTTGCTCCTAACAAATGTGTCCATTCTATGTTTATATACCGAGATTAACGATTGCTTTTTACCAGACTTTCTAATTGACTGTGTAGGTTTGTCCCTTGCACTGAGCAAAAGCATCTCTAAGTTTTCAGAAAATTGGACTCGAATTACAAGAGGTACGTTTACATAATAGTATAATACATTGACCCCCCTATTTTAATTATGGCCCATTAAGTCATGCATGCATTCACTTATTCCCTTGCTGCATTTTTCTATATATACATTATGAAAAGCTTACATATTCATTTTCCTATTCATGTTCCATTGATACATGTGAAAAGTGTATATATTCATTTTCCTATTCACTTCACTGCCTCCCTCTTCATGCTACCTCAGCTTTCATATTGCCGCTTCTCAGTTCTCACAGGTACTAACTACTTTTTCCAACGTGCTTTCTCAGACCAGAGATATTTTTTTTACTGTTAGCTTTCTTCGTGCGCCCCTCCATTGTTGTACACTGTCCATAGTGTCGGACTCATCCGTGTCTGCTCCACATCCTACAATTTACTGATCTACTACTACTGCATTTGATTGTTTTTTTGTTCCCAGCTGAGCTATGTGAATTATGTGTGCTAGCAGCAGAGTTCAGTTCCCACTCTCACCCTTATTACTCTGTTTTGTTCTGTGTAATCTCCTTTTCCTCTCTTCAATCCAAGAAACTATTTTTGGTTGCAATTTGCACACACTGCTTTTCCATTCAAATAACATTAGGCTGCTTGCTGCCTGCCTCTCTGCTTCTCAACTCCTCTGCTCCATGCAATTGAATCGTTCTAGCATGTAGGAACTAAAACAACAAGACAATTTTAGCAACCTGAAATTCGTGTATACCAAAAGACAGTTTGTGGGCATACCAGTTGGAAGACTGGAAAAAAACTCACCCTCATCTCATAGGTTTCCCTACTTTGTTGTGGGTGAATTCCTATCATTCTGTGTCATATCCTCTTCGACTATACAATCCAAGAATCATGAGCACAATTTAAATATCCATGCAAGTGAACCTACAAACATGATTAAGAAGGGCAATTATTGGCACAAAAATGAGTGCCACCACTGGAAAGCCTTCTCTCCAATCAAAGCTAGATTCCTTTTTCATGATGATCATCTCCAACGCTAATCTTAGATCAGCCAAATTGTTCTTTCCTCAAGTTCATATAAGAGGGGAAACATCAGGAAAAACTCGGAGGCAAGTCGATGTGTCCACGCCATCCCTTTAGAATTAGCAGAAATCAAAGTTAGGCTTAGCAAAATTAAAACAAGTCAAGGTATTATGACTTAATTGCTCTCCTAATTTACATTCTTTGGTCTCTGTAGTTTAGGCAAACATAAGTGTATATTCAAAAAGGTAAATTTGTTTAATACTCCCTCTGTCTCAAATTAAAATTCGTTTTACCCTTTTAATAGATTCATATAATATGTGTGTCTAGATTTATCATCATCCGTTTGAATATAGATGTAAAAATCAATAGCTACAAAGACTAATATTTTTGGAACGGAGGGAGTAGTAAATTTTGTTAGCATTTTCCATGCAATGGTTAAACGTATTTTGCATACCACCTCAACCACCCATATGACATTGAAAAACTGATTATAAATGGAACAACATTAAATTTGGGTCAGAGACTCAGAGTTGCATAATATTTCGAAATGGAAATGTTGTATTTCAGTATAGACTTTCTAACCTAAAGTTCATGAACAGTGAATACACATCGGATCTGACTTCTGTGTTTGCAGGGATGCTAAAAGCGCTCTGGCTCTGTTGGTGTCTTTTTAGATAAAATAGATTTGATTTAGAAGTGTCCAGTATTTTGGAAGCATAATAGACACTGAGCTTCAAACATTTGGTCAGGTTTGTCATTGTTCATGCAGCAACACCAGTCAACTCCTAAGCACAATGACCTGTATGTATTTTTTTCTTGCCATTGTTATGAAAAAAGCTTTATTTCTGAAATGTTCCATCTAACACATGAGTTGTTGCTGTTGTTATGAAGAAGCTTTATTATTTGTACATATACATAACTACTCAACCCCTCACAAGTAGCACCAATGTAATATAACATCTAAACAACTTATGTTTGTTACATTTGCAGAATGAACTATTCTACTACTGCAAACAATTGATTGTTCAGATGATTATGTCACTTTTATGTGTACACATTCATATATTATTTGGTCCTATATAACACTTCTTTAATCATGGAAATACATTAGCTAGAAACTCGCGCAGGGCTACGCACATTTTCTAGCTTGAAAGCAAGGATTTTCAGCATTCGCGAGAGGATTTCAACAACGAACATGCTAAAGTCCATACATCAACACATAGACGACTTTGATAGAATTATTTATACTGGTGCCTCAGGTGGTTCTATCTATCATTATAATATTTTTGTCCTATTGATCTTCATCTGTGAATTAGCAGAGTGAATCAGCATGAACTCATTTCTTTATGTTTATAGATTATTCATCTTCTGTACAGAAAGCTGATAATGAAGTTGGATCAAGGTGCACCACTTAGTTCACCTTTTTTACCACTTCTCATTGTTTATCTTGTGCATGTTGTCAATTTATAGATTTTTCCCCAAAATTTGTTTAAGACAATATGTATGGTCAATTATCGTAAAAAGTAGACCGCACAACAGAATATAGTTTCAACTCCAAACAGCTAGCAAGCCTCCAAATACAGTAATTGACCATGTTTTCCAAATATATTTATGTTTCTTACACATTATAGATTGCCAAAAAAAACTTGCATATCCAACACAACAAGAGGAAATAACAGTATACTTATTTTTTATCCCTAAACTTACCTATATAAAGTTTTTAAAAACATGCTCTTCTTATATCGTGCACACAAAAAACTATTGTTTTCATCAGCAGGTCCCACATCAGCAGCAACTGCAACATATAAGGTAACTCCGGCTTCAATAGAAACACATAACTTCAGATTTTCTTACCTGACCAACACAAGTACAATCGTTATGCTTAAATGTAATATATATTCTAATAGTTCAATATCAATACACCTTGCTGCTTTATTATTATTTTCCTATATATTAAAGCAGGTCTAAAACGACAACGACGAGGCTATCCACCTCGCGCTATTTTCTCCTCGCCGTTTGATCAAAAATCGACCGCATAGGTGCGCCGCCGCTCTGGCCCCACGAAACATTGTTGAAGCAGCCTACATTTTTTCATGGTTGTATTCTGACGCTTATTTCGGGCCGCCTTTGTCTCATTCATTTTTAATGTGAGGCTTGTGTGCTATTTTGGAATTCAGTTCTAAGAAGGCCACAAAAGGAAACTCACCTGACAAGGGAAGAAACAAGTTCTGGAAGAACATCAACCTTGGTTTCAAGACGTCCACGTAAGCTATTAAAACTTAGAGTTTCTTTTCTTGTCCAGCTGATGTTTCTGTTAGATTGTCAGCCCATTCGAAGCTACGAAGAATCCACATCACACAACTGATTGGCGCTATCTATAATAATTACCTTGTTGTAATTAAAAAGAAGAAGCATGTGCTTTCTATTTTGTATAGAAATATCAAAGCTGCATGCTGAAATCATAAAGGAGTTCTATATTCACCGTTGATAACATGCATTTTTCATGTTGCCATATTAATAGAATAATAACTACGAACAAACAACCTGATAAAGTGGTAAATAAAGTGGCAAATGTGATGGATCCGATCATATCTTCTTCAAAAGTGGAGTATTGTGATTTGAAATTTAAATGTATTTTTTAATAGCTCACTCATTTCATTTTATACAAGCAGCATAAAACTCTCACTGATATGTAAAAAGTTTGAGCCTCTTCAATCTCCTCCAAAGAGGTAAGCTTTTGTACAATTAACTCCCTACCTGTCAGCTCATATATATATATATATATATATATATATATATATATATATATATATATATATATATATATATATAGATTGTATATTAGGAGCCCTAGGCTTCCAATAACTAAAGGAAGCCCGGGCCAGACAGTGCAATCCGGTCGAGCCGGACCACATCCGGATGTCTATAAAACAGGACCCGGAGTGCTAGGGTTCAGTTTTTCACGCCCCATCTCGATTCATTAGCGACGGCGGTTGCCCGATAGCGCGCGCGGCGGTGGACCCCGGCCAGTGGCTGCGGTGGCCGTGGCTCCCCGACCTCGACATGCGGTGGCGGCGGTTCCCTGGCTGGCGGTGGCGGCCCCCGATCCAGAGGGCGAGCGGCGGCGGATCCCAGGCCGGTGGCCGCAACTCCATTACCTCGACGCGCGGTGGCAGAGGTTCCTCGATCCGCAGCGAGGCCCTTGTGCAGGCAAGCGGCGTCCCCGAAGCCCCGAGGAGGCGGCACTTCCAAGGCCGGCGAGCAAGCGACGCCCGTCGACGTGCGAGTAGCGACGGCAACGCATGAGGCGCGATGTTCGAGCGAGCGACGTCACGGAAGGGGCGAGATGCGCGCAGCGATGATCGCGCGTGACATCCTCCGATCCAGCGCATTTTTCTTTTCGTTTATTGTGTTTTATGCCTACCACATGTATTATTTACGCTAAAAACTGTATGATTTTATGCTTTAACACAGAGTTCGTATATCAGTTTACTGCATGCACATTGGAAAGGCAATTCCTTGATTTATGTTGTTCTTAATTTGTGCGCATGCAATGGAAACTCCCACGATTTTGCCATAATTTTTGGATCTGTATAAAAATAGAAACCGCATGCATGCGGCTGCCATGTTTTTCGGATCTGTCATAAAAATAGGATCGTAATAACAACCTACTAAAGCTATCAACCTCTAATTGACTCGGTATTCACGCTTATAATTGAGGGATTTTATGCTCAAAACTTAAGGTTTTTACGCTACACCCGGAGATGCGTCCACCAGTGAACAACATGCCAGATTTTTTACGCAGTGTAAGGAATTGCATAAATACCTACACCGTGTAGTATAATTTGTTTCAGTATACATCATAAATTAGTTCTAATGCGTTTAGTTGCATGGCTGTTGGAGGGATCCTATATTTATGAAGAAAATAAAACATTAAATGTGATCTTTTGTTTCTATGCATGCAATTCATTTCCTTTCATTGCATATTCTTTCCATCATAAATTCGTGTGCATGCAGCCTGTAGCAGATTTTTACGCAGTATACCGAATTGCATAATTATCTACACAGTGTAGCATATTTAGTATCAGTATATAGCATAAAATGGTCATTACGAGTTTTAGTTGCATGTCTGTTGCAGCGATCCTAAATTTATGGAGGAAATAAAGCATTTAAAATAGAAACCGCCACACATATATTTCCTAAATTTACGCGCATGCAAGGGAACGTGTTTGACTCATGCATGCATTTTACCATAATTTTAGGATCTGTATAACCGCATGCATGCGGTTGCCATGTTTTTTGGATCTGCCATAAAAATAGGATCGTAATAACAACCTACTAGAGCTATCAACCTCTCACATTGGCTCGGTATATACGTTTATTATTGAGGGATTTTATGCTCAAAACTTAAGGTTATTACGCTCCAACCCGGAGGTGCGTCCACCAGTGAACAACATGCCAGATTTTTTACGCAGTGTAACGAATTGCATAAATACCTACACCATGTAGTATAATTTGTATCAGTATATATCATAAACTAGATTTAATGTGTTTTAGCTGCATGGCTGTTGGAGGGATCTTATATTTATGAAGGAAATAAAACATTAAATACGATTTTTTGTTTCTATGCGTGTAATTCATTTCCTTTCATTGCACATTATTTTTATCATAAATTCGTGTGCATGCAGCTGGTAACAGATTTTTACACAGTATATCGAATTGCATAATTATTAACACAGTGTAGCATATTTAGTCTCAGTATATATCATAAAATAGTCCTTACGCGTCTAGCTGCATGGCTGTTGCAGCGATCCTAAATTTATGGAGGAAATAAAGGATTTAAAAACAGAAACTGTCGCACATATCTTTCCTAAATTTATGCGCATGCATTGGATCGTGTTTGACTCATGCATGCATTCCTTTTTTTGCGCTAACAGACGTGGGGCAGGTGGCGCACCCGACAGCCTGTTTGGGCGCGCTGATTGAACCAGTTTGGAAGGGTGGTCGGCCTGGGCTTCCTTTAACTATTGGAAGCCCAGGGCTCCCGTTATACCTATATATATATATATATATATATATATATATATATATATATATATATATATATATATATATATACCATCAATGTCACCCTGCATAAAAATACTTCCCCATGAATGATAGATGCAACCACATGTCCTTTTAAAATTATATAAATTGTATCTTTTGTTTCACAGGATCAAAAGGATTTTACGGACCAAAGTACCCCATGAATGATAGATGCAACCACATGAAACCTATAAAAATAGCCCTTACCGGCAGTGACATCTTTTGCTATCAATCTTACCATTTTGTAACCAAAATACCAAATACAATGGATGCATAGATAACCCTTCAGACGTTCTACTAAATGCAGCTTATGTGCTGCAACTTATATTTATTTATTTATTTATTTTAGACAATGACCTACTTAAATATGTCATCGTTTTTATTTCTAGATTCAATACATGCATATACAATTAGCTGCTAACCCTTAGATCATGCTACCTACTAATTGAAGATAACTTGAAGATAACTGATTAATATAATCTATATTTTTTTTGATAACGAACAGTATCGAACCAGTATTAATATTTATACAATCTATATATTTTTCGATAATGAACAATATCGAACCAGTATTAATATTTAAACCTTCCCTTTGTTGGCATAAAAAGGGAATATTAATGTTACATTATATATGTACCTTCATGTATAACATATTTTCTTTATATACATATAAAAATTTGTATGACCACAGAATAATATATAAAAAGTAAAAATAACGCGTGGTGGGCGCGCGTCAAACACTAGTATTGTTGTTATATAAATAAGAGCACTCCGGCCACCAGTCGACGCGTCGCCCGACGGCGCTGGCAGGGCGGTCCTAAAACAAAATTCCAAAATCACGCGTCGCCGTCGGGCGTTCGGTGCGGCGGCCACGCGCGACTGATTACTTGATTAGCCAATCGCACATGCGCCACGGACCCCTGCCCTGCCCCGCCCCCGTGCACCATCAGCAGCGGTAAGCCAATCGGGCGGGGAAAGAGCGTGCGTGCACGGTGCACCTGCCAGCCGTCCGGGGCTCCCGACTCCCCCCATCCGTCGCTCTCCCTGCATGCAGCGGTGCAGCAGCAGGTCTGGTCGGGTGGCGTGGCACGCAGCTGCAGGCAGTAGCCCGGTTCGTACGACCAGGTCTCCGGGACAGGAAAATACTGTACGCGGTGTAGAACTAGTAGCATGGTAGGAACACGGTGGTAGGAGGCTAGGGCCGCGTGAACCCCCGGCCCCTACTGGACTGGCCAGGGAAGCTCGCCGACGTGCGCAGCCATTGCGGGACTGTGCGATGGCACTGTTGAAGTTGGAGGTACTCAGGTACCCAGCCAGAGGTCGGCCTCGCGCTCGCGCTCGCGCCACGCCGCGGGCGGGGTGCAATGCATGCGTCGACCAGACCAATAATGGGAGCAGCGCGCGTACAAGGAGCCCATCCCGTGTCTGCCTCCTGGACGCGACCGCTCGAAGCCCGATACGACCGCTGGCGGGGACGGGACCGTTCGTTCCATCTCCTCTCCTCTACTAGAGCCCAAGATGGGCTCTGCACCGTGCTCCAACATAATAGCATACCCCAGATGCCAGCAACGAACGAGAGGTACGGCCGAGCAGCCGCCGGCTCGTGCTCCCCAATGATTTTTTTTTTGCAGCTGGATGGACCCTAGAAATTAGATCCCGTTGCGGATCGGTAGGTCCGATTTCTAACCGAATTGTTTCTCTAATTTAAATAAACTTTAAACAGTGTAACCGGGCACAACGAACTAACCTGTGTTGATGCCTGCGCATTTCGTGTAGGTGCTCTCGCACGCTGCGCCAACGGATGATTGATTTGGTGCGGAGGCAACAGCATCTACAGGAAACCCGCCCCCGCCCGTAGCTACCGACTGATTGAGAGTTTCGCTCGTCTGTCGCTGGAAATGGAGTAACATGTCTGTGGTTTGTGCAAAGCAATGCCGGCCATTTGGCATGATGGCATCTGTAGATGGTGCGCATAAATAAAAGGGGGAAAGAAAAAGCATTGGCGTCCAGTCAGAAATCTCAGGCGCGCGCGAGTGTTCGCATCTCGCAGACATGCTGTCGGCAAAACCGGTCAGATAGTGCACAGTCGGACGAAGTACTCTGTACTCTACGCAGTGGACTAGGAAGAGGCTAGGAGTAGCTCACATTCCCAGAGAAGATACTCCAACATCATTTAAAAAAAAAGAAGAGAAGATACTCCCGCTGTAATAAACTGTCAAAAATTAACCAGATAGTACCGCGAGTAATACATTGTACTACAGCAACATGAAGTGCTAGGGATAAAGAGAGGAGCGTACAGTCACTGCCAAGAGAGACAAAGATCCAGGCACGAAGTTCAGCCCATCCCATCTCTTTTTTTTTTTACCCACGAGGGAGGTCACGAATTCTGAGGCCATTCTTTACTTACAGAACAAACAGTAAGTAGATGCCAAAGATCCAGCTAGTACTACATCCGAATGGAGTCAGCATACAGTCTGTGATCAATAATGCAATGCAATAGAGGCGGACGGACGGACGAACAACGATTATTCTTTCACCTGATCAACTGTCCATGACTGAAACAACACCTACGCCCTACACCGAATGTGCCTCCGATCGAAACTCAGCACGAATGCATCGACGATTCTTCACGCGGCTACGACGCTACGTAGTACGCACACTTTTTTCCCTGCCAATCGCGGCATTTGCAGTACGGGAGCTCAAAGATCAGAGCCTTGCTTGCGAGCGCGACGGCAGCCGTCGTCGCTTCGCTTCGCTTCACTTGGCGCCGACGCCGAGCGTGAGCTCGAGCTCCTCGGCGGCGACCTCGTGGATCCGCTCGCCTTCCCACGGCGTGACGACGCGGCCCTTGTCGAACTCGAACTCCTCGACGGCTGCCGTCGTCCCGTCCAGCTCCATGGAGTCGGAGGCCGGGTCGACGAGGTTGTACGTGGGCGACGCGGGCGCCGTGGTGGCCTGGAAGCTGATCCACCGGGCGGAGTCGGCCGCGGAGCAGACGTCGGACTCGTCGCACTCCGGGATGGTGTCCGGGTGCTCGCGCCGGCGCGCGCGGGTGGGGCTGGCGGGGGCGGAGACCGCGAAGAAGGGGTGCCGGAAGGGGTCGGCGACGGCGGCGGCGGCGGCCCAGTCGGGCCTGCGGACCTTGGTGGGCGGCCGCGACGCCGCCGCCGTGGGCGAGGAGAGCGGCGGCGTGACGGGCGCGCTGCTGGACACGCGGAGCGGCGGCAGGTTCGGCAGGCCCCGGAGGAACGGGAGCAGGGAGGCGGCGGCGGCGGCCGCCGCGGCGGGGTTGTGGGTGCTGCTGCCGCCGCTGCTGTGGTCGAGGCGCGTCGGGCTCGGGAAGCTCGACGACGCCGGGCTGGCGTGGTAGGACGGCACCGGGCTCGGGAAGCTCGAGGACGGCGCGCTCAGCAGCTGCGACGACGAGCACGGGCTCAGCATCCCCGGCGGCGGCCTGCATCCCTGCCAAGACCCAAGGATCCGCACATCAGCTCCTTCGTCCGGACTCCGGACCGGACCTGCACATCCCACTCCCACCGGATCGGCGCGCGTGGGCGTGGGCGCGGACAATCGCCCAGCAAGATCCAGGAACCGGAGAGAGTTCGGATCGGGGACCAGGGACAGGGAAGTGTATAAAGGTGTCGAGATAAAGCTCGCTCACCTTCCGGTAGGTGGTGCCGTCGTCCTCGACGACCCACCCCGCCTCGCGGCAGAGCGCCTTGAGCACCTCGTTGTTGTCGCAGTGCTTGGGCAGCTTGTAGTTGCCGAGCGCGCGGAGGCCCGTGAAGATCTTGGCGGCGATGGCCCTCCGCCGGCGCTCCCGGCGCTTGTTGTTCTCCCGCTCCTTCCACGTCGGCGTCCGCCCCAGACCTCCCGCCGCCGCCGCCGCCGCCGCCGCCCCGGACGTCATGGTCTGATGCTCAGCTCCTTCTCCCCGAGGCCCCGACTTGCCTCACCTTTTCTTTAATGGAGAGGTGGTGGGTGGCGTACTGCACAGTATTGACTACAACGACTAGTGGTGGCGGGAGTCGGGACTCGGGAGGGAGGCAACTGAACTGAGAGGAGGGAGGTGGCTGCAGTGTACTGCCTGGCGGCGCGCTGTAGTAGTAGTAGACTAGTAGTAGAGTGTAGAGTATGAGTAGAGTGTTGTTATGTCATGGCATGGCGTGCGAGCTGCTTTGAGCTTTCTCCCTCGCGGGCCCCGCCGGGCTCACGATCACGAGGGTGGTACCGTAAGCTTATTACTTTATTGCAACTGAATTGGCTAGATTCTACTGGCACGGCCATGGTGGGTGTGCGTGGCCTACTTTTTTACCTCACCTCCCTGGAGCCTGGGGTCTCGGCTCGGCTCGGCTCGGCTTTTGGGGTGAGAGCGCCAGACGAGAGTGTGCTGCTGCGCGTGAGCGAGGCGAGTGCAGTTGGGTAGGGCCGGTGCGCGGGTAGTATGTGCCTTGGGATCTGCGACGGCGAGCTTCACCTTCACGGCGGCGATTCCACCGTCGTAGGCGTCCAGCAATGCATGCGTCGTGTGATGTCTGCAAGAGCGAGTAGCTGTGCTGGTACGCTTCTTTTGCAAAGTGGCGTACTACGTACGTACTAGGCACTTTATGCGCTGCCGCAGTGTATGTACTCCTCCATACTGGAGAGTATTTCACACGGGGATTTGATGACCTCAGTGGAAGGGATTGTTAGCAGCAACCGCAGGCCGAGCTCTAGTGTGTTAGCCATGCTACACAGGAAGCAGCCAAGCAGGCAGTGCATCTGATGACGGCACCTGAAGAAGAGAACCAGGGACGTGAACAGGAGAAGGCAGAGCACACTAACGTTCGAGTTAATGGGCCCGAGTGGTTGTGTAAGGGGATTGGACTAGGCCGTTGTCACGGGAGTTAAGAGAGATGAACGAGAGGCTGTAAGGCATCAAAGAACAGATACTTACGTTACACATTTCCCCTCGTTGCTACACTAGTATTCTTCTTCTCCACGCATCCCGATTCTTCTCTTCTCCTCTCTGCGCTGATGAGACGCTAACATCTGGTATCAAAGCTCAGCATCCTGAATCCGCTCGGCGCAGTGCATCGACATCCGTGATCCACTGCTATGGATTCGTTCGATGCCATCGCTCGCAAGCTGCTCGACGAAATGCGCCTGATGGAAGCCCGCCTTACCGAGAAGATTGTCGGTCGCTGTGACAGCGTCGAGCGCCGCGTGGATGTGCAGTGCGACGAGCTCCACAGCCACTTCACAGGGCGCTACTACACCACCCAGCAGCAAGCGGAACCTGTCTTCAACGAGGGTCCTATCTTCGACGAGGAACCTGTCTTCGAGGGAGAGTCATTTCCCTCCACCACTGACTACATCGATGGCAAGCGCATGGTCGACGCTGCTGAGCGCCAAGACGTGGAGGCCACCAGTCAGGTCGGGTGCGCCCTGATCGAGGACGCCGCCGCGTGGATCGTCGACGAGTACCAGCCGCCCCTGCAGCTTTCGCCCGACCTGACCTCCAGCAGTCTAGCTACAAAGGCCACCTACCACCTCAACGAGCAGGCAGACTTCCGCAAGGACACCGTCGAGCTCGTCCAGATCCGCTTCGAGGAGATGCCGAGCGCGTCGGTTCGCGGCAAGGACGCGCTACTCCACGAGCTCCACACCTGTGTCCGTGATGGCGATGTGGGCGCCGTTGACATCTACGACATGGCGGGGGTCGACAAAAATGTGTTCCTCAAGGGTGTCTCCGAGGGTAGCAATGCGTTCGAGTCCGGTCTGATTGCCAAGACCAACAGGGGCAGACTGTACGTCTACGAGGTCAACCTGCTGGACGACCACCTCGTCGATGTGTTGTTGGATTCCGCTGCGCCGGTATGGAACACGGTGGAGAGGAACGATATCTTCATATCCCACCCTGCTTGCTTTATCCTCATTCCATTGGAGATTTTTCATGTGTGTGGTATGATGCGTCCAATGCCATGGCCGAGTTTCACATCGAGGGTTAATTGCTGTATGAATTTGGATGCTCATTTTGTTTGGAAACCACCATGGTTACTTCAACGATACATCAGAGCTTCTATCACTTTGCATGAGTTAATTACATGGCTAGGATATGAACTTATTGAAGCCTTAGCGCAGCAGAAGTGTGGTGATAAATGTGGCCCGCTACTACTTAAGAAGTATGAGTTAGAGATTATTGAAGGAGGCCTAAACGGTCATGGGGCTGCTAGTATTATCTCACTTGTACTCGACAGTTTCGATGCTTTGCTGCAGTCTTCAGTACGTGTCTGGTGGAGTGGGATTCATAACTTCCATGGATTTTGCTGGAAATTTTGTTGCAGAAAATTAGTGCAGCCGTGGGATCCAGGAAATCTTTTCTACCAAGGATGCATCAGGGTTATATCCCATCCTGCTCGCTTCAACCTCATCAGCTCTGATCAGCTTCTGATGGTGTTGTCATCTTCAGCATGGTCTGGTATCGAGACAGCTACCACATGGCGTTTACAAGGTCAAATTCAGCATCAAGATATTCTGGTGCTCATTAATTCAGGATCTTCACATACTTCCATCAATGATAAGTACTTTCCATTGTTCACTGGCGTTCAGCCCTTGGAGCGCTGTCTGAATGTAAAAGTGGCCGAGGGTCTGGTCATCTCCTGTTCTCATCAATTACCACAAACTAGATGGTCCATGTCTAGTTACCAGTTTGTAGTTGACCTGATATTTCTATCCTTGCCATCGGTGGATCTTGCCCTGGGTAGGAACTGGTTACAAGTGCATAACACGATGAAAGTGGGCTGGTACAACAAGTGGATGATTATCTCCTATCAGGGAACATCGGTCTGTTTGCAAGGTTTGATGTCTTCATTTCCTCCTGGGGCCTTGGTCGAATTACATCTCCTTCCAGACCACCTGATATCTGAATCTGCTGGGAAACGCGGGATATCCACTTTGGAGCCCAGAGTCCACTCTATTCTATCACAATTTGCCGAGGCCTTTGCAGAACCCACTAAACTTCATGCAATTGAGGAGGTATGGGATTTGTTGAATGAGGAGCATAATCCAGAAGTGGTGATCGAGTCTTCTGAACAACTAATGATGGCCCTTTCATATGCAGCGTGGATTGGGTTTGAGACAATATCTATCCTTTGTCTATGCGGTATGGTTCAGCAGCATGACTTCTTGATATTGATAGATTCAGTCTCTAGCCACACCTTTATTAGTGAGAAGTGGTTGCCAGTTCTTTCGAGAGTGCAAATGTTGGACAGGCCAACATGGCTGCAAGAGGTTCTCCAAGGTTACCAGTTGAGCATCAGTACTGCCCTTTTCGCTCACCAAACTATGGGTTCTCTGCACGCTTGAAGTTGATCTATCAATCATTGTCTATACTATCAACGGCTTGGGGGCAAGCCGCATTTCAAGTGGTGGGGAATGTTAGCCATGCTACACAGGAAGCAGCCAAGCAGGCAGTGCATCTGATGACGGCACCTGAAGAAGAGAACCAGGGACGTGAACAGGAGAAGGCAGAGCACACTAACGTTCGAGTTAATGGGCCCGAGTGGTTGTGTAAGGGGATTGGACTGGGCCGTTGTCACGGGAGTTAAGAGAGATGAACGACAAAGAACAGATACTTACGTTACACATTTCCCCTCGTTGCTACACTAGTATTCTTCTTCTCCACGCATCCCGATTCTTCTCTTCTCCTCTCTGCGCTGACGAGACGCTAACATAGTGCTCCACAGTTCCAACTCCAACCAATGGCGCGTCCACGGCGCTCCGCCACCATCCGTTGCCAGGTGAAGACGACGACGCATTGCCCTGTTGGAGATCCTAGTACGGCTGATGTCTTCAATCGTTCGTTGCTCCCCCGTAGTTAACCAACCAGTCACGGGGGGAAAGTCCTGTCCTGAGCCATGTCGCCTCTGAGGTCGCGATTAGGATAATCCGAGACAAGGCTGTCAGTGAGACAGCCAGTGACAGCGCCTTCAAAGCTCCGTCGCTTTGACCGGACCGTACCGTACCCGAAACACTCATGATTCACAGTAGTGGGACGCAGTGCACGGGACGGACGCGTGGCCCACGCTTCGTCCGCAACCATGGCCACGCCCACCGTCCGTGGCTGGTGCGCCCGGCAGTGGTAACTGGACGGAGACGGACGGTACAGTACAGAGCGCGGACGGGGGACCATCTGGCGCCGCCGTGAAGGCGCGGACCGTGTGCCGGGATCCGCCGCATACCGTTGGAGTTTGACCACAAGAATACGATATTCAAAAGGCCGTAGAAGGAAGATCGTGTGGTTACAGGGCCGCGGCCCGCGGGTAAGTGTTGCTGTCCAAGGGCCAAGGCCCGTCTTCGTGTGGCCTATAGGCTGCTACTGTACCAATCCTACCCAACGACCCGACGATACTAGGGATGGCAACGGGTCGGATTCGGATCGGATATTGAAAATATCCGTCCGCAGTCATATCCACGGTTATAGATAATATCCGTCCGCGACTATATCCACGGGTAGAAATTCATATCCATATCCATGTCCATCGGATTTCGGATATCCATCGGATATGATAAAACCATTTTCAGCAATTTAATAACATAATCAGTGAGAGGGAGAGATCGACTTCAGTGGAGGAGGAACTGAGGGGCTGGCAGGGGCGAACCTGAAGGGCGGCGCGCCGTGCTCCCGCGCAAAGCAGGGCGGAGCTCAGGCGCTCAGCGCAGCTGCGCAGGGTGGAGCTTAGAGCAGGACGAATTTCAGATTTTCAGAGCTGCGTCTACGCTGGGGCCGACGGCGCTTAGAGTAGAGGGAGGAGCTCGGAGCTGCGTCTGCGCGGGGGGGCCGGGGTGGCGCGGGTGGCTTGCGGGTTGCGGCTTGCCTGGGCGGCGCGGGTAGCTTGCGCGTGAGGCTGCAGAATGACTGGGAGGCTGGGATTGAACGATTAAGGCTAAGGGATGGTCGGATGGGATTGGGGAATTAGGGATTAGGGTGGGCTGGTGGCTTGGTGCTTTGGTAGGCTAAATGTTACTTTGGTGGGTTGGCGCCTGGGCTCATTAATGGACTAATGGTTAATTTCGGATATCCAACGGATTATCCGTGGGTGAGATTTAATATCCAAATCCATACCCACTTTATCTCGGATCGGATACGGGTCTAACCCGCGGGTCAAAAAACATATCCATATCCTAATCCGTCGGGTCGGATATCCGCTAGATATCCAAATCCACGGATTAAATTGCCATCCCTAGACGATACCTCTCGGCTCGATTTCATTTTCTGGCCCGTCTTTATCTGGAAAAAAGAGAAAACTTTCAGTGCGGGTAATCCGCACGGGCCATTCATAAATCGGATCACACACTCTATTGCTCTTGACTGGTAAAAGAAAATGTCTAAACTTATACCTTTGCCTTAAGCTATTGTATTTTCCTTTTCTCCATCTATTTTTCATGTTGGGCGATTGTTCTTTTTTTGTGGCCATCACCATCCTATTTTTCAGATTTTAGGGTTTATGATGTTGAGAACTACGTTACCACGGATCACCAGATCCGCTTCTTTCCCTCCCATCAGCAGTAGAGGCATCAGAAGCTGTAGAGTACCCGTCTCCCTTCCCAGAATCACGACAGAGGAAACACACGACACAAGATATAGGGTTGTGCCTCTGGCCTCTTTCTGATATCTGTATTATGATGGGGTGTACAGATTCCTTATATAGAGATGTGAGACCCCTCAGGGGCAAAGCAGGTATTTGCCCACATAACCCTAACTAGGGTTACTTAACACTCCCCCTTGGGCGAATACCGCGACCAACACATGCCTCATTAAAACTCCGAAAAACCCAATGGAAAAAATATGGAGAAAGAGTGCATGGTGATACAAATTGCATTTGTACTTTGTTGCCTCATTAAAAACCTCATGTGAGAAACTCCAAGAAAACTCACCAAGGGAAAAAGAGTACAACATCTGTCATCGTGATAGATTTTGATCCTCTGGGATCTAGATTCTATTGAATCTTCTACAAGGGCTAACTTTAGAAATGTGCTCCCCCTGATCCTTGCAAAACTGTATCAGTAAGACAAAACATCTTCTTCTAGAAGTATATGCACATAAAGATTTAGCAAACGGATTGCATATCCTTGCAAGGACTATTTCAGGAACTTTACCTCTACTCACTTCTAGGATATACAAGGTAAGTGCACGTATCAATATAAATAAGCCACTTTGACTGATGGTGTTCGATCGACTGGATCTATATATTTGATAGAAAGTTCCATAAAGGTTCACATATTGATCATCAAGCTCACGCCTTCAGAGCATAGAATATGACATTTATTGTCTCACGATTGTGATCAATATAAGCATTCGCTCCCCCTGACGATGACATCTGTCAAAGTCGTTATCCCTCATAACTCAAGCATATTCTTCAAGATATATGTCTCATTGTTCATCTGGAATAACGAGAATGGATGAGGTTGGGGTGCTATCATTTTCTATCTTACACCACAATTTATACATAGTTGTGCAAAGCAAATAACATGTCTTTCAATAGGACTTAGGGGATAATAGTTGCAATAGTACATATTCTAAATATGACACATCGCTCCAGGCGTTCATCCTTTGCAACATCTATGATGGTGTAACAAAAGTCCATCAAAGATCGTAATCCACCAGGGATTTTTCATCGATCAGATATATCGTTATAGTCTGTCATTCTGGCACAATGGGAATATTTTGCCAGTAACACCTAAACCTTATAGGTTTCTGCCATCGTGGCTTTAGAGGATACCGTAATTCCACATCTAGTGGAAAATACCATGAGTAAAGATCGTGGAATACACATGTGCTTATTTGGTGAACTTCAAGTCCTTTTGTACCTCATCTTATTCATTTTCGGGTCTGTATGGGTCTTTATCCCTTTATAGGGATTATCAAACTTTAGTGTTTAACACAGACTTTATTTCTTCTCGAAAGGTTCCATCAAGGAACTATAATCTCATCTAGGAGATATTCTCTCTATATATGAGAGTGCTCATTCGTTAGGAATGTATTATTCGGTACGAGATTTATATGTTGCATATTTATAATTCAAAGATATGGGTCCTCCTAGGATCTCATGACGGATCTTCAGAATCCTATTAACTGCATATTATAATTCATGCCATTTGCCAGATATATTACATAGCGGAATTGTGTTTATTCAACACATATGTGGGATGGGTCTCTCACTAGACCACTTGAACCATCGCATTCACCACACATTATTTAAATAGTGCCCATAAATGTCCGAACTTCAAGCTCGCGACTTTCATTTTGCGATTCTTGGTTCGGCCTCGATTGCATTTATCAATGACCCGATAAGAGAGCTTAAAGCACTCATGCCTAGGACTTTGTTTTGGATCCATTTTGCAATCTAGAGAGGCAATATAGGTGTCGACATATTTGTCTCCCACATTTAATGATGATCTCCGTTATTTCCCAAAATGAAAGATTCATTGTTCCGTATTCCCAGCACAATGATATTGCGCGCATTGCTAGGAATTTCATCATCAAGATGAACCTCTTCGTGAGGCAAATCACCATCATGGTGAATTAATCGGAGGAGAGTTATTACAGACCACGTGAATCTACAATCAGAACATATGCTTTGACTAAGACTGATGGATCATATTCGTAGGCGTCCCTAAGAATAGATCAAATACCAATAAGTCAAATGTGGATATGATATTAATCTCGGGTATATCCACATCTACATCAGGTAGAAGCATTCAGACCAATATGGTTACTCCTCAACGATTTCTGGTAAACTCCATATGCACAGGAGTACACACCGAACGACAGGTTCAGTTTGGCTTTTGTGCGTTTAATGGAATATTGAGGCATTACATTATATGGGCATTCCTCCCCCTAATGCCGAGATGTTCTAAAAGCATACATATAAAATCCCCAACCACAATCATCCAGTTGTGGCCAATGTATGCTAATGTGGTGATTTATTTGGGATATCTTACGCACATTACAGATCGGGGTTTTATGCAGTGAGCTTTGGACTTAGATTAATGTAGTGGCATGAATACTACATATTTTTCCTTCAACATGAAGGGTTGGTCTCAACATCCAGCGAGACACGCAACAACAAGTTGCTTCGTGGTTACAATTCTGCAAACTTATTGTTATTATTACCAAATGCACAGTCAATCATTAAGATTTAGACTAACATGCACAACACTATTTTATCCATAAGGGTCCTTCAGGGGCTCATGAATACCATTCGTCGTTTGGAGTCATTAGTTGACTTCAGATCAACAAGTAATTGGTACGAGATTTATATGTTGCATATTTACAATTCAAAGATATGAGTCCTCCTAGGATCTCATGACGGATCTTCAGAATCCTATTAACTGCATATTATAATTCATGCCATTTGCCAGATATATTACATAGCGGAATTGTGTTTATTCAACACATATGTGGGATGGGTCTCTCACTAGACCACTTAAACCATCGCATTCACCACACATTATTTAAATAGTGCCCATAAATGTCCGAACTTCAAGCTCGCGACTTTCATTTTGCGGTTCTTGGTTCGGCCTCGATTGCATTTATCAATGACCCGATAAGAGAGCTTAAAGCACTCATGCCTAGGACTTTGTTTTGGATCCATTTTGCAATCTAGAGAGGCAATATAGGTGTCGACATATTTGTCTCCCACATTTAATGACGATCTCCGTTATTTCCCAAAACGAAAGATTCATTGTTCCGTATTCCCAGCACAATGATATTGCGCGCATTGCTAGGAATTTCATCATCAAGATGAACCTCTTCGTGAGGCAAATCACCATCAGGGTGAATTAATCGGAGGAGAGTTATCACAGACCACGTGAATCTGCAATCAGAACATATGCTTTGACTAAGGCTGACGGATCATATTCGTTGGCGTCCCTAAGAATAGATCAAATACCAATAAGTCAAATGTGGATATGATATTAATCCCAGATATATCCACATCTACATCAGGTAGAAGCATTCAGACCAATATGGTTACTCCTCAATGATTTCTGGTAAACTCCATATACACAGGAGTACACACCGAACGACAGGTTCGGTTTGGCTTTTGTGCGTGTCGGCGTTTCGACCCCGGGGGGTCCCTGGACCGACGAGTAAATTGTCACCGTGTGCCCCAGCCCAGATGGGTTGGCACGAGACGGAGCACGAAGGGGGGAGAAACAGCAAAGGGGAACCCGCGGCCTCCGTGTTGTCCTGCGCCCAGGTCGGGTGCGCTTGCAGTAGGGGGTTACAAGCGTCCGCGTGGGAGAGAGCGAGAGGCCTGCGCGCACCGTCCCGTCCTCCCCGCGCGGCCAACCTTCTCGTACGAGTGCCCTGGGCCTTCCTTTTTATAGGCGTAAGGAGAGAGCCCGGGTGTACAATAGGAGGTGTAGCAGTGTGCTAACGTGTCTAGCAGAGAGGAGCTAGCGCCCTAAGTACATGCCGTCGTGGCAGCCGGAGAGGTTTTGGCACCCTGTTCATGTGATGTCATGGCCGTTGGAGGAGCGCTAGAGCCTTGTGGAAGGACAACTGTCAGGGCTGTCGAGTCCTTGCTGACGTCTCCTTGCTTCCGTAAGGGGTTGAGAGCCGCCGTCGTCATGGAGCACGGGGGGCGCCATCATTACTTGTTTACCGGGGCGAGACGGATGGGACGCCGGTCCTGTTCCCCGTAGCCTGAGCTAGCTAGGGGTAGGGTAATGATGGCCCCCCTGTGGCATGGTCGGTCTGAGCCCTAGGTCGGGCGAGGCAGAGGCTCCTCCGAGGTCGAGGTCGAGTCCGAGCCCCGGGTCGGGCGAGGCAGAGTCCGTCGTCTTCCGGGGCCGAGGCCGAGTCCGAGCCCTAGGGTCGGGCGAGGCGGAGTCCGTCGTCTTCCGGGGCCGAGGCCGGGTCCGAGCCCTGGGGTCGGGCAAGGCGGAGTTTCCTATGGCGCCCAAAGCCGGACTTGGCTGCTGTCAGCCTCACTCTGTCGAGTGGCATAGCAGTCGGAGCGACACAGGCAGCGCTGTCCTCTTGTCAGGTCGGTCAGTGGAGCGGCAAAGTGACTGCGGTCACTTCGGCTCTGTCGACTGAGGCGCGCGTCAGGATAAGGTGTCAGGCCACCTTTGCATTAAATGCTTCTGCGATACGGTCGGTCGGTGTGGCGACTTCACCAAGGTTGCTTCTTGGCGAAGACTGGGCCTCGGGCGAGCCGAAGGTGTGTCCGTTGCTTGAGGGGGTCCTCGGGCGAGGCGTGAATCCTTCGGGGTCGGCTGCCCTTGCCCGAGGCTGGCCTCGGGCGAGGCGGGATCGTGTCCCTTGAGTGGACCGAGCCTTGACTTAATCGCACCCATTGAAAGTCGCCTAGAGGGGGGGGTGAATAGGGCGAAACTGAAATTTACAAAGTTAAACACAACTACAAGCCGGGTTAGCGTTAGAAATATAAACGAGTCCGCGAGAGAGGGCGCAAAACAAATCGCAAGCAAATAAGGAGTGTGACACGAGGATTTGTTTTACCGAGGTTCGGTTCTCGCAAACCTACTCCCCGTTGAGGAGGCCACAAAGGCCGGGTCTCTTTCAACCCTTCCCTCTCTCAAACGATCCCACGGATCGAGTGAGCTTCTTCTTCTCAATCACTCGGGACACAAAGTCCCCGCAAGGACCACCACACAATTGGTGTCTCTTGCTTCGATTACAAGTGAATGAATGTTGATCACAAGAACAAATGAGAAAGAAAAGAAGCGATCCAAGCGCAAGAGCTCAAATGAACACGGCAAATCACTCTCTCTAATCACTAAAGCCTTTTGTGGAGTTGGGAGAGGATTTGATCTCTTTTGTGTGCTTTGGAATGAATGCTAGAGCTCTTGTAGAGTGTTGAAGTGTAGAAACTTGGATGCAATTGAATGTGGGGTGGTTGGGGTATTTATAGCCCCAACCACCACAAAGTGGCCGTTGGAAGTGGGCTGTCGTATGGCGCACCGGACACTGTCCGGTGCGCCAGCCACGTCAGCGAGCTGTTGGGGTTCCGACCGTTGAGCTCTGACTTGTGGGCCCGCCAGGATGTCCGATGGTGCACCGGACAAGCACTGTAGGCTGTCCGGTGCGCCACCCGCGCGTGCTCTGCTCCTCTGCGCGCGCTGGCGCGCATTAAATGCGTTGCAGGTAGCCGTTGGCGCACGGAGTAGCCGTTGCCTGCTGTCACACCGGACAGTCCGGTGTGCACCGGACATGTCCGGTGGATTATAGCGGACGATTTCTCGAAGCTGGCGAGTTCCAGAGCCGCTCTCCTCTGGGGCACCGGACACTGTCCGGTGTACACCGGACATGTCCGGTGAATTATAGCGGAGCGCCCCTGGATTTTCCCGAAGGTGAAGAGTTCAGCCTGGAGTGCCCTGGTGCACCGGACACTGTCCGGTGCACCATACCAGGGCTTCCTTCGGTTATCCCATGCTCCATTTATTGAACCCTTTGCTTGGCCTTTTTATTGGCTAAGTGTGAACCTTTTGCACCTTTAGAACTTATACACTAGAGCAAACTAGTTAGTCCAATTATTTGTGTTGGACAATTCAACCACCAAAATCAATTTGGAATATGGGTGTAAGCCTAATTCCCTTTTAATCTCCTCCTTTTTGGTGATTGATGCCAACACAAACCAAAGCAAATATAAAAGTATATAATTGAACTAGTTTACATAATGTAAGTGCAAAGTTTACTTGGAATTGAGCCAATATAAATACTTAGGATGCGCATGGATTGTTTCTTTCTTATTTAACATTTTGGACCACGCTTGCACCACATGTTTTGTTTTTGCAAATTCTTTTGTAAACTCGTTTCAAAGTTCTTTTGCAAATAGTCAAAGGTAAAGGAATAAGATTTTGCAAAGCATTTTCAAGATTTGAAATTTTCTCCCCCTATTTCAAATGCTTTTCCTTTGACTAAAACAAAACTCCTCCTCAATAAATTCTCCTCTTAGTGTTCAAGAGGGTTTTAAGATATAAATTTTGAAAGTGCTACTTTCTCCCCCTTTTGAACACAATAAGATATCAAATTGAAAAACATGATACTTTGAAATTTACCAATTGAAAACCATTTTAAAAAATTAGGGTGGTGGTGCGGTCCTTTTTCTTTGGGCTATACTTTCTCCCCCTTTGGCATGAATCGCCAAAAACGGATACTTAGAGTGAAATATAAGCCCTTTTCTGACTACTTTCTCCCCTTTGGCAAATAAAATATGAGTGAAGATTATACCAAAGCCGGAGTCCTTTTGCTTCATGCTTTCTCCCCCCAAAGATGAAGCGTGACTTGGAGCGTCGGCGAGGGATGAGTTACGGAGTGGAAGCCTTTGTCTTTGCCGAAGACTCTAATTCCCTTTCAATATACCTATGACTTGGTTTGAAATACACTTGAAAACACATTAGTCATAGCATATATAAAAGAGACATGATCAAAGGTATATTCATGAGCTATGTGTGCAAGTTAACAAAAGAAGTTCCTAGAATCAAGAATATTTAACTCATGCCTAAGTTTGGTAAAAGTTTGTTCATCAAGAGGTTTGGTAAAGATATCGGCTAATTGATCTTTAGTATTAATATAAGCAATCTCGATATCCCCTTTTTGTTGGTGATCCCTAAGAAAATGATACCGAATGGCTATGTGTTTAGTGCGGCTATGCTCAACGGGATTATCCGCCATGCGGATTGCACTCTCATTATCACATAGAATGGGAACTTTGGTTAATTTGTAACCATAGTCCCGCAGGGTTTGCCTCATCCAAAGCAATTGCGCGCAACAATGGCCTGCGGCAATGTACTCGGCTTCGGCGGTTGAAAGAGCGACGGAATTTTGCTTCTTTGAAGCCCAAGACACCAAGGATCTTCCTAAGAACTGGAAAGTCCCCGATGTGCTCTTCCTATTAATTTTGCACCCCGCCCAATCGGCATCCGAATAACCAATTAAATCAAATGTGGATCCCCGAGGGTACCAAAGCCCAAACTTAGGAGTATAAGCCAAATATCTCAAGATTCGTTTTACGGCCGTAAGGTGAGATTCCTTAGGGTCGGATTGGAATCTTGCACACATGCAAACGGAAAGCATAATGTCCGGTCGAGATGCGCATAAATAAAGCAATGAACCTATCATCGACCGGTATACCTTTTGATCGACGGATTTACCTCCCGTGTCGAGGTCGAGATGCCCATTGGTTCCCATGGGTGTCCTGATGGGCTTGGCATCCTTCATCCCAAACTTGTTTAGAATGTCTTGAGTGTACTTCGTTTGGCAAATGAAGGTGCCCTCTTGGAGTTGCTTGACTTGGAATCCTAAGAAATACTTCAACTCCCCCATCATTGACATCTCGAATTTTTGCGTCATGATCCTACTAAATTCCTCACATATAGATTCGTTAGTAGACCCAAATATGATATCATCAACATAAATTTGACATACAAACAAATCATTTGCAAGAGTCTTAGTGAATAAAGTAGGATCGACCTTGCCGACTTTGAAGCCATTTGCAATAAGGAAATCTCTAAGGCATTCATACCATGCTCTCGGGGCTTGTTTGAGCCCATAAAGCGCCTTAGAGAGCCTATAGACATGATTAGGATACTTACTGTCTTCAAAGCCGAGAGGTTTCTCAACATAGACCTCTTCCTTGATTGGTCCGTTGAGGAAGGCACTCTTCACGTCCATTTGGTAAAGCTTGAAGCCATGGTAAGTAGCATAGGCCAATAATATACGAATTGATTCAAGCCTAGCTACGGGTGCATAGGTTTCACCAAAATCCAAACCTTTGACTTGTGAATACCCCTTGGCCACGAGTCGAGCTTTGTTCCTTATCACCACACCATGCTCGTCTTGCTTGTTGCGGAAGACCCACTTGGTTCCTACAACATTTTGATTAGGACGTGGAACTAAATGCCATACCTCATTTCTAGTGAAGTTGTTGAGCTCCTCTTGCATCGCCACCACCCAATCCGAATCTTGGAGTGCTTCCTCTACCCTGGTTGGCTCAATAGAGGAAACAAAAGAGTAATGTTCACAGAAATGTGCAACACGAGATCTAGTGGTTACCCCCTTATGAATGTCGCCGAGGATGGTGTCGATGGGGTGATCTCGTTGGATTGCTTGGTGGACTCTTGGGTGTGGCGGCCTTGGTTCTTCCTCATCCTCCTTGTCTTGTTCAATAGCATCTCCCCCTTGATCATTGCCGTCATCTTGAGGTTGCTCATCTCTTTGATCTTCTTCTTCATCAGCTTGAGCCTCGTTCTCATTTTGAGTTGGTGGAGATGCTTGCGTGGAGGAGGATGGTTGATCTTGTGCATTTGAAGGCTCTTCGGATTCCTTAGGACACACATCCCCAATGGACATGTTCCTTAGCGCGATGCATGGAGCCTCTTCATTACCTATCTCATCAAGATCAACTTGCTCTACTTGAGAGCCATTAGTCTCATCAAACACAACGTCACAAGAAACTTCAACAAGTCCTGAGGACTTGTTAAAGACTCTATATGCCCTTGTGTTTGAGTCATATCCTAGTAAAAAGCGTACTACAGTCTTAGGAGCAATTTTTGATTTTCTACCTCTTTTAATAAGAATGAAACATTTGCTACCAAAGACTCTAAAATATGAAATGTTTGGCTTTTTACCGGTTAGGAGTTCATAGGATGTCTTCTTGAGGATTCGGTGTAGATATAACCGGTTGATGGCGTAGCAAGCGGTGTTGACCGCCTCGGCCCAAAACCGATCCGGCGTCTTGTACTCATCAAACATGGTTCTTGCCATGTCCAATAGAGTTCTATTCTTCCTCTCCACTACACCATTTTGTTGTGGCGTGTAGGGATAAGAGAACTCATGCTTGATGCCCTCCTCCTCAAGAAAGCCTTCAATTTGAGAATTCTTGAACTTCGTCCCGTTGTCGCTTCTTATTTTCTTGATCCTCAAGCCGAACTCATTTTGAGCCCGTCTCAAGAATCCCTTTAAGGTCTCTTGGGTTTGTGATTTTTCCTGCAAAAAGAACACCCAAGTGAAGCGAGAATAATCATCCACAATAACTAGACAGTACTTACTCCCGTCGATGCTTATGTAAGCGATCGGGCCGAATAAATCCATGTGTAGGAGCTCCAGTGGCCTGTCAGTCGTCATAATGTTCTTATGTGGATGTTGAACTCCAACTTGCTTCCCGGCTTGGCAAGCGCTACAAATCCTGTCTTTCTCAAAATGAACATTTGTTAGTCCTAAAATGTGTTCTCCCTTTAGAAGCTTATGAAGATTCTTCATTCCAACATGGGCTAGTCGGTGGTGCCAGAGCCAACCCATATTAGTCTTAGCAATCAAGCAAGTGTCGAGTTCAGCTCTATCAAAATCTACCAAGTATAGCTGACCCTCTAACACACCCTTAAAAGCTATTGAATCATCACTTCTTCTAAAGACAGTGACACCTACATCAGTAAAGAGACAGTTGTAGCCCATTTGACATAATTGGGATACAGAAAGCAAATTGTAATCTAAAGAATCAACAAGAAAAACATTGGAAATAGAATGGTCAGGAGATATAGCAATTTTACCCAAACCTTTGACCAAACCTTGGTTTCCATCCCCGAATGTGATAGCTCGTTGGGGATCTTGGTTTTTCTCGTATGAGGAGAACATCTTTTTCTCCCCTGTCATGTGGTTTGTGCACCCGCTATCAATGATCCAACTTGTGCCCCCGGATGCATAAACCTACAAAACAAGTTTAGTTCTTTGTTTTAGGTACCCAAACGGTTTTGGGTCCTTTGGCATTAGAAACAAGAACTTTGGGTACCCAAACACAAGTCTTGGAGCCCTTGTGTTTGCCCCTAACAAACTTGGCAACTACCTTGCCGGATTTGTTTGTAAGCACATATGATGCATCAAAGGTTTTAAATGAAATTGCATAATCATTTGATGCAGTAGGAGTTTTCCTTTTAGGCAACTTGGCACGGGTTGGTTGCCTAGATCTAGATGTCTCACCCTTATACATAAAAGCATGGTTAGGGCCAGAGTGAGACTTCCTAGAATGAATTCTCCTAATTTTGCTCTCGGGATAACCGGCAGGGTACAAAATGTAACCCTCGTTATCCTGAGGCATGGGAGCCTTGCCCTTAACAAAGTTAGATAGTTTCTTAGGAGGGGCATTAATTTTGACATTGTCTCCCCTTTGGAAGCCAATGCCATCCTTAATGTCAGGGCGTCTCCCATTGTAGAGCATGCTTCTAGCAAATTAAAATTTTTCATTTTCTAAGTCATGCTCAGCAATTTTAGCATCTAGTTTTGCTATATGATCATTTTGTTGTTTAATTAAAGCCATGTGATCATGTATAGCATTAATATCAACATCTATACATCTAATGCAAATGGAAGTATGCTCAATAGTAGATGTAGATGGTTTGCAAGAATTAAGTTCAACAATCTTAGCACGCAAAGTATCATTCTTATCTCTAAGATCGGAAATTGTAACATTGCAAACTTCTAACTCTTTAGCCTTAGCAAGCAATCTTTCTTTTTCATCTTTAAGGCTAGCAAGAGAAGTGTTCAATTCTTCAATCTTAGCAAGCAACTCATCATTATCATTTTCAAGATTGGGAATTGAAACATTACAAACATGTGAATCAACCTTAGCATTTAAACTAGCATTTTCATTTCTAAGGTTGTTAATAATCTCATGGCAAGTGCTTAGCTCACTAGATAATTTTTCACATTTTTCAACCTCTAGAGCATAAGCATTTTTTACTTTAACATGCTTCTTGTTTTCTTTAATAAGGAAGTCCTCTTGAGAATCCAAGAGATCATCCTTCTCATGAATGGCGCTAATCAATTCATTTAGTTTTTCCTTTTGTTGCATGTTTAGGTTAGCAAAAAGAGTGCGCAAGTTATACTCCTCATTTTTAGCATTATCCTCATCACTAGAGGTTTCATATTTGGTGGAGGATCTTGATTTTACCTTCTTTTTGCCGTCCTTGGCCATGAGACATTTGTGGCCGACGTTGGGGAAGAGAAGGCCTTTGGTGACGGCGATGTTGGCGGCGTCCTCGTCGGAGGAGGAGTCGGAGGAGCTCTCGTCCGAGTCCCATTCGCGGCATACATGAGCATCGCCACCCTTCCTCTTGTAGTATTTCTTCTTTTCCTTTCTTCTTCCCTTCTTGTCATCGCCCCTGTCACTATCACTAGATAATGGACATTTAGCAATAAAATGACCGGGCTTACCACATTTGTAACAAACTTTTTTGGAGCGGGGCTTATAGTCTTTCCCCCTCCTTTGTTTAAGGATTTGGCGAAAACTCTTGATGATGAGCGCCATCTCCTCATTATCGAGCTTGGAGGCGTCGATGGGTTGTCTACTTGATGTAGACTCTTCCTTTTTTTTCTCCGTCGCCTTAAGTGCCACGGATTGAGCTTCGGAAGTGGAGGGCTCATCAAGCTCATTGATCTTCCTTGAGCCCTTGATCATATATTCAAAGCTCACAAAATTCCCGATTACTTCCTCGGGAGTCATTAGTGTGTATCTCGGATTATCACGAATTAATTGTACTTGAGTAGGGTTAAGGAAAATGAGTGATCTCAAAATAACCTTAACCACCTCGTGGTCATCCCATTTCTTGCTCCCGAGGTTGCGCACTTGATTCACCAAGGTCTTGAGCCGGTTGTACATATCTTGTGGCTCCTCTCCTTGGCGAAGACGGAATCGACCGAGCTCCCCCTCGATCGTTTCCCGCTTGGTGATCTTGGTGAGCTCATCACCCTCGTGTGCGGTCTTGAGCACATCCCACACCTCCTTGGCGCTCTTTAGTCCTTGCACCTTGTTGTATTCCTCCTTACTTAGAGAGGCGAGGAGGATGGTTGTTGCTTGGGAGTTGAAGTGCTCGATTTGGGCCACCTCGTCCGCATCATAATCCTCATCCCCTACGGATGGTACCTGCACACCAATCTCAACTACATCCCATATACTTTTGTGGAGTGAGGTTAGATGAAATTTCATTAAATCACTCCACCTTGCATAATCTTCACCATCAAAAGTTGGTGGTTTGCCTAATGGGACGGAAAGTAGAGGTGTATGCTTAGGAATGCGGGGATAGCGTAGGGGGATCTTACTAAACTTCTTGCGCTCATGGCGCTTAGAAGTGACGGACGGCACGTCGGAGCCGGAGGTCGATGGTGATGAAGTGTCGGTCTCGTAGTAGACGACCTTCCTCATCTTCTTGTGTTTGCCGCTACTCCGATGCGACTTGTGGGAAGAAGACTTCTTCTCCTTCCCCTTCCCCTTGTTGCGGGACTCTTCCGATGAGTGGCTTGTAGTGGGCTTGTCGCCGGTCTCCATCTCCCTCTTGGCGTGATCTCCCGACATCACTTCGAGCGGTTAGGCTCTAATGAAGCACTGGGCTCTGATACCAATTGAAAGTCGCCTAGAGGGGGGGGGGGTGAATAGGGCGAAACTGAAATTTACAAAGTTAAACACAACTACAAGCCGGGTTAGCGTTAGAAATATAAACGAGTCCGCGAGAGAGGGCGCAAAACAAATCGCAAGCAAATAAGGAGTGTGACACGAGGATTTGTTTTACCGAGGTTCGGTTCTCGTAAACCTACTCCCCGTTGAGGAGGCCACAAAGGCCGGGTCTCTTTCAACCCTTCCCTCTCTCAAACGATCCCACGGATCGAGTGAGCTTCTTGTTCTCAATCACTCGGGACACAAAGTCCCCGCAAGGACCACCACACAATTGGTGTCTCTTGCTTCGATTACAAGTGAATGAATGTTGATCACAAGAACAAATGAGAAAGAAAAGAAGCGATCCAAGCGCAAGAGCTCAAATGAACATGGCAAATCACTCTCTCTAATCACTAAAGCCTTTTGTGGAGTTGGGAGAGGATTTGATCTCTTTTGTGTGCTTTGGAATGAATGCTAGAGCTCTTGTAGAGTGTTGAAGTGTAGAAACTTGGATGCAATTGAATGTGGGGTGGTTGGGGTATTTATAGCCCCAACCACCACAAAGTGGCCGTTGGAAGTGGGCTGTCGTATGGCGCACCGGACAGTCCGGTGCGCCACTGGACACTGTCCGGTGTGCCAGCCACGTCAGCGAGCCGTTGGGGTTCCGACCGCTGAGCTCTGACTTGTGGGCCCGCCAGGATGTCCGGTGGTGCACCGGACAAGCACGGATTGTTTACTTGGAATTGAGCCAATATAAATACTTAGGATGCGCATGGATTGTTTCTTTCTTATTTAACATTTTGGACCACGCTTGCACCACATGTTTTGTTTTTGCAAATTCTTTTGTAAACTCGTTTCAAAGTTCTTTTGCAAATAGTCAAAGGTAAAGGAATAAGATTTTGCAAAGCATTTTCAAGATTTGAAATTTTCTCCCCCTATTTCAAATGCTTTTCCTTTGACTAAAACAAAACTCCTCCTCAATAAATTCTCCTCTTAGTGTTCAAGAGGGTTTTAAGATATAAATTTTGAAAGTGCTACTTTCTCCCCCTTTTGAACACAATAAGATATCAAATTGAAAAACATGATACTTTGAAATTTACCAATTGAAAACCATTTTAAAAAATTAGGGTGGTGGTGCGGTCCTTTTTCTTTGGGCTATACTTTCTCCCCCTTTGGCATGAATCGCCAAAAACGGATACTTAGAGTGAAATATAAGCCCTTTTCTGACTACTTTCTCCCCTTTGGCAAATAAAATATGAGTGAAGATTATACCAAAGCCGGAGTCCTTTTGCTTCATGCTTTCTCCCCCCAAAGATGAAGCGTGACTTGGAGCGTCGGCGAGGGATGAGTTACGGAGTGGAAGCCTTTGTCTTTGCCGAAGACTCTAATTCCCTTTCAATATACCTATGACTTGGTTTGAAATACACTTGAAAACACATTAGTCATGGCATATATAAAAGAGACATGATCAAAGGTATATTCATGAGCTATGTGTGCAAGTTAACAAAAGAAGTTCCTAGAATCAAGAATATTTAACTCATGCCTAAGTTTGGTAAAAGTTTGTTCATCAAGAGGTTTGGTAAAGATATCGGCTAATTGATCTTTAGTATTAATATAAGCAATCTCGATATCCCCTTTTTGTTGGTGATCCCTAAGAAAATGATACCGAATGGCTATGTGTTTAGTGCGGCTATGCTCAACGGGATTATCCGCCATGCGGATTGCACTCTCATTATCACATAGAATGGGAACTTTGGTTAATTTGTAACCATAGTCCCGCAGGGTTTGCCTCATCCAAAGCAATTGCGCGCAACAATGGCCTGCGGCAATGTACTCGGCTTCGGCGGTTGAAAGAGCGACGGAATTTTGCTTCTTTGAAGCCCAAGACACCAAGGATCTTCCTAAGAACTGGAAAGTCCCCGATGTGCTCTTCCTATTAATTTTGCACCCCGCCCAATCGGCATCCGAATAACCAATTAAATCAAATGTGGATCCCCGAGGGTACCAAAGCCCAAACTTAGGAGTATAAGCCAAATATCTCAAGATTCGTTTTACGGCCGTAAGGTGAGATTCCTTAGGGTCGGATTGGAATCTTGCACACATGCAAACGGAAAGCATAATGTCCGGTCGAGATGCGCATAAATAAAGCAATGAACCTATCATCGACCGGTATACCTTTTGATCGACGGATTTACCTCCCGTGTCGAGGTCGAGATGCCCATTGGTTCCCATGGGTGTCCTGATGGGCTTGGCATCCTTCATCCCAAACTTGTTTAGAATGTCTTGAGTGTACTTCGTTTGGCAAATGAAGGTGCCCTCTTGGAGTTGCTTGACTTGGAATCCTAAGAAATACTTCAACTCCCCCATCATTGACATCTCGAATTTTTGCGTCATGATCCTACTAAATTCCTCACATATAGATTCGTTAGTAGACCCAAATATGATATCATCAACATAAATTTGACATACAAACAAATCATTTGCAAGAGTCTTAGTGAATAAAGTAGGATCGACCTTGCCGACTTTGAAGCCATTTGCAATAAGGAAATCTCTAAGGCATTCATACCATGCTCTCGGGGCTTGTTTGAGCCCATAAAGCGCCTTAGAGAGCCTATAGACATGATTAGGATACTTACTGTCTTCAAAGCCGAGAGGTTTCTCAACATAGACCTCTTCCTTGATTGGTCCGTTGAGGAAGGCACTCTTCACGTCCATTTGGTAAAGCTTGAAGCCATGGTAAGTAGCATAGGCCAATAATATACGAATTGATTCAAGCCTAGCTACGGGTGCATAGGTTTCACCAAAATCCAAACCTTTGACTTGTGAATACCCCTTGGCCACGAGTCGAGCTTTGTTCCTTATCACCACACCATGCTCGTCTTGCTTGTTGCGGAAGACCCACTTGGTTCCTACAACATTTTGATTAGGACGTGGAACTAAATGCCATACCTCATTTCTAGTGAAGTTGTTGAGCTCCTCTTGCATCGCCACCACCCAATCCGAATCTTGGAGTGCTTCCTCTACCCTGGTTGGCTCAATAGAGGAAACAAAAGAGTAATGTTCACAGAAATGTGCAACACGAGATCTAGTGGTTACCCCCTTATGAATGTCGCCGAGGATGGTGTCGATGGGGTGATCTCGTTGGATTGCTTGGTGGACTCTTGGGTGTGGCGGCCTTGGTTCTTCCTCATCCTCCTTGTCTTGTTCAATAGCATCTCCCCCTTGATCATTGCCGTCATCTTGAGGTTGCTCATCTCTTTGATCTTCTTCTTCATCAGCTTGAGCCTCGTTCTCATTTTGAGTTGGTGGAGATGCTTGCGTGGAGGAGGATGGTTGATCTTGTGCATTTGAAGGCTCTTCGGATTCCTTAGGACACACATCCCCAATGGACATGTTCCTTAGCGCGATGCATGGAGCCTCTTCATTACCTATCTCATCAAGATCAACTTGCTCTACTTGAGAGCCATTAGTCTCATCAAACACAACGTCACAAGAAACTTCAACAAGTCCTGAGGACTTGTTAAAGACTCTATATGCCCTTGTGTTTGAGTCATATCCTAGTAAAAAGCGTACTACAGTCTTAGGAGCAATTTTTGATTTTCTACCTCTTTTAATAAGAATGAAACATTTGCTACCAAAGACTCTAAAATATGAAATGTTTGGCTTTTTACCGGTTAGGAGTTCATAGGATGTCTTCTTGAGGATTCGGTGTAGATATAACCGGTTGATGGCGTAGCAAGCGGTGTTGACCGCCTCGGCCCAAAACCGATCCGGCGTCTTGTACTCATCAAACATGGTTCTTGCCATGTCCAATAGAGTTCTATTCTTCCTCTCCACTACACCATTTTGTTGTGGCGTGTAGGGATAAGAGAACTCATGCTTGATGCCCTCCTCCTCAAGAAAGCCTTCAATTTGAGAATTCTTGAACTTCGTCCCGTTGTCGCTTCTTATTTTCTTGATCCTCAAGCCGAACTCATTTTGAGCCCGTCTCAAGAATCCCTTTAAGGTCTCTTGGGTTTGTGATTTTTCCTGCAAAAAGAACACCCAAGTGAAGCGAGAATAATCATCCACAATAACTAGACAGTACTTACTCCCGTCGATGCTTATGTAAGCGATCGGGCCGAATAAATCCATGTGTAGGAGCTCCAGTGGCCTGTCAGTCGTCATAATGTTCTTATGTGGATGTTGAACTCCAACTTGCTTCCCGGCTTGGCAAGCGCTACAAATCCTGTCTTTCTCAAAATGAACATTTGTTAGTCCTAAAATGTGTTCTCCCTTTAGAAGCTTATGAAGATTCTTCATTCCAACATGGGCTAGTCGGTGGTGCCAGAGCCAACCCATATTAGTCTTAGCAATCAAGCAAGTGTCGAGTTCAGCTCTATCAAAATCTACCAAGTATAGCTGACCCTCTAACACACCCTTAAAAGCTATTGAATCATCACTTCTTCTAAAGACAGTGACACCTACATCAGTAAAGAGACAGTTGTAGCCCATTTGACATAATTGGGATACAGAAAGCAAATTGTAATCTAAAGAATCAACAAGAAAAACATTGGAAATAGAATGGTCAGGAGATATAGCAATTTTACCCAAACCTTTGACCAAACCTTGGTTTCCATCCCCGAATGTGATAGCTCGTTGGGGATCTTGGTTTTTCTCGTATGAGGAGAACATCTTTTTCTCCCCTGTCATGTGGTTTGTGCACCCGCTATCAATGATCCAACTTGTGCCCCCGGATGCATAAACCTACAAAACAAGTTTAGTTCTTTGTTTTAGGTACCCAAACGGTTTTGGGTCCTTTGGCATTAGAAACAAGAACTTTGGGTACCCAAACACAAGTCTTGGAGCCCTTGTGTTTGCCCCTAACAAACTTGGCAACTACCTTGCCGGATTTGTTTGTAAGCACATATGATGCATCAAAGGTTTTAAATGAAATTGCATAATCATTTGATGCAGTAGGAGTTTTCCTTTTAGGCAACTTGGCACGGGTTGGTTGCCTAGATCTAGATGTCTCACCCTTATACATAAAAGCATGGTTAGGGCCAGAGTGAGACTTCCTAGAATGAATTCTCCTAATTTTGCTCTCGGGATAACCGGCAGGGTACAAAATGTAACCCTCGTTATCCTGAGGCATGGGAGCCTTGCCCTTAACAAAGTTAGATAGTTTCTTAGGAGGGGCATTAATTTTGACATTGTCTCCCCTTTGGAAGCCAATGCCATCCTTAATGTCAGGGCGTCTCCCATTGTAGCGCATGCTTCTAGCAAATTAAAATTTTTCATTTTCTAAGTCATGCTCAGCAATTTTAGCATCTAGTTTTGCTATATGATCATTTTGTTGTTTAATTAAAGCCATGTGATCATGTATAGCATTAATATCAACATCTATACATCTAATGCAAATGGAAGTATGCTCAATAGTAGATGTAGATGGTTTGCAAGAATTAAGTTCAACAATCTTAGCACGCAAAGTATCATTCTTATCTCTAAGATCGGAAATTGTAACATTGCAAACTTCTAACTCTTTAGCCTTAGCAAGCAATCTTTCTTTTTCATCTTTAAGGCTAGCAAGAGAAGTGTTCAATTCTTCAATCTTAGCAAGCAACTCATCATTATCATTTTCAAGATTGGGAATTGAAACATTACAAACATGTGAATCAACCTTAGCATTTAAACTAGCATTTTCATTTCTAAGGTTGTTAATAATCTCATGGCAAGTGCTTAGCTCACTAGATAATTTTTCACATTTTTCAACCTCTAGAGCATAAGCATTTTTTACTTTAACATGCTTCTTGTTTTCTTTAATAAGGAAGTCCTCTTGAGAATCCAAGAGATCATCCTTCTCATGAATGGCGCTAATCAATTCATTTAGTTTTTCCTTTTGTTGCATGTTTAGGTTAGCAAAAAGAGTGCGCAAGTTATACTCCTCATTTTTAGCATTATCCTCATCACTAGAGGTTTCATATTTGGTGGAGGATCTTGATTTTACCTTCTTTTTGCCGTCCTTGGCCATGAGACATTTGTGGCCGACGTTGGGGAAGAGAAGGCCTTTGGTGACGGCGATGTTGGCGGCGTCCTCGTCGGAGGAGGAGTCGGAGGAGCTCTCGTCCGAGTCCCATTCGCGGCATACATGAGCATCGCCACCCTTCCTCTTGTAGTATTTCTTCTTTTCCTTTCTTCTTCCCTTCTTGTCATCGCCCCTGTCACTATCACTAGATAATGGACATTTAGCAATAAAATGACCGGGCTTACCACATTTGTAACAAACTTTTTTGGAGCGGGGCTTATAGTCTTTCCCCCTCCTTTGTTTAAGGATTTGGCGAAAACTCTTGATGATGAGCGCCATCTCCTCATTATCGAGCTTGGAGGCGTCGATGGGTTGTCTACTTGATGTAGACTCTTCCTTTTTTTTCTCCGTCGCCTTAAGTGCCACGGATTGAGCTTCGGAAGTGGAGGGCTCATCAAGCTCATTGATCTTCCTTGAGCCCTTGATCATATATTCAAAGCTCACAAAATTCCCGATTACTTCCTCGGGAGTCATTAGTGTGTATCTCGGATTATCACGAATTAATTGTACTTGAGTAGGGTTAAGGAAAATGAGTGATCTCAAAATAACCTTAACCACCTCGTGGTCATCCCATTTCTTGCTCCCGAGGTTGCGCACTTGATTCACCAAGGTCTTGAGCCGGTTGTACATATCTTGTGGCTCCTCTCCTTGGCGAAGACGGAATCGACCGAGCTCCCCCTCGATCGTTTCCCGCTTGGTGATCTTGGTGAGCTCATCACCCTCGTGTGCGGTCTTGAGCACATCCCACACCTCCTTGGCGCTCTTTAGTCCTTGCACCTTGTTGTATTCCTCCTTACTTAGAGAGGCGAGGAGGATGGTTGTTGCTTGGGAGTTGAAGTGCTCGATTTGGGCCACCTCGTCCGCATCATAATCCTCATCCCCTACGGATGGTACCTGCACACCAATCTCAACTACATCCCATATACTTTTGTGGAGTGAGGTTAGATGAAATTTCATTAAATCACTCCACCTTGCATAATCTTCACCATCAAAAGTTGGTGGTTTGCCTAATGGGACGGAAAGTAGAGGTGTATGCTTAGGAATGCGGGGATAGCGTAGGGGGATCTTACTAAACTTCTTGCGCTCATGGCGCTTAGAAGTGACGGACGGCACGTCGGAGCCGGAGGTCGATGGTGATGAAGTGTCGGTCTCGTAGTAGACGACCTTCCTCATCTTCTTGTGTTTGCCGCTACTCCGATGCGACTTGTGGGAAGAAGACTTCTTCTCCTTCCCCTTCCCCTTGTTGCGGGACTCTTCCGATGAGTGGCTTGTAGTGGGCTTGTCGCCGGTCTCCATCTCCCTCTTGGCGTGATCTCCCGACATCACTTCGAGCGGTTAGGCTCTAATGAAGCACTGGGCTCTGATACCAATTGAAAGTCGCCTAGAGGGGGGGGGGTGAATAGGGCGAAACTGAAATTTACAAAGTTAAACACAACTACAAGCCGGGTTAGCGTTAGAAATATAAACGAGTCCGCGAGAGAGGGCGCAAAACAAATCGCAAGCAAATAAGGAGTGTGACACGAGGATTTGTTTTACCGAGGTTCGGTTCTCGTAAACCTACTCCCCGTTGAGGAGGCCACAAAGGCCGGGTCTCTTTCAACCCTTCCCTCTCTCAAACGATCCCACGGATCGAGTGAGCTTCTTGTTCTCAATCACTCGGGACACAAAGTCCCCGCAAGGACCACCACACAATTGGTGTCTCTTGCTTCGATTACAAGTGAATGAATGTTGATCACAAGAACAAATGAGAAAGAAAAGAAGCGATCCAAGCGCAAGAGCTCAAATGAACATGGCAAATCACTCTCTCTAATCACTAAAGCCTTTTGTGGAGTTGGGAGAGGATTTGATCTCTTTTGTGTGCTTTGGAATGAATGCTAGAGCTCTTGTAGAGTGTTGAAGTGTAGAAACTTGGATGCAATTGAATGTGGGGTGGTTGGGGTATTTATAGCCCCAACCACCACAAAGTGGCCGTTGGAAGTGGGCTGTCGTATGGCGCACCGGACAGTCCGGTGCGCCACTGGACACTGTCCGGTGTGCCAGCCACGTCAGCGAGCCGTTGGGGTTCCGACCGCTGAGCTCTGACTTGTGGGCCCGCCAGGATGTCCGGTGGTGCACCGGACAAGCACTGTAGGCTGTCCGGTGCGCCACCCGCGCGTGCTCTGCTCCTCTGCGCGCGCTGGCGCGCATTAAATGCGTTACAGGTAGCCGTTGGCACGCGGAGTAGTCGTTGCCTGCTGTCACACCGGACAGTCCGGTGTGCACCAGACATGTCCGGTGGATTATAGCGGACGATTTCCCGAAGTTGGCGAGTTCCAGAGCCGCTCTCCTCTGGGGCACCGGACACTGTCCGGTGTACACCGGACATGTCCGGTGAATTATAGCGGAGCGCCCCTGTGTTTCCCCGAAGGTGAAGAGTTCAGCCTGGAGTGCCCTGGTGCACCGGACACTGTTCGGTGGTGCACCGGACACTGTCCGGTGGCACACCGGACAGTCCGGTGCGCCATACCAGGGCTTCCTTCGGTTATCCCATGCTCCATTTGTTGAACCCTTTGCTTGGCCTTTTTATTGGCTAAGTGTGAACCTTTTGCACCTGTAGAACTTATACACTAGAGCAAACTAGTTAATCCAATTATTTGTGTTGGACAATTCAACCACCAAAATCAATTTGGAATATAGGTGTAAGCCTAATTCCCTTTCACCCATCAGGCCTTTGCAGCTTTGTGCTGATGGGGGTTACTAGCTGAGATTAGGAGTCTTGGGGGTACCCCTAATTATGGTCCCCGACAGTAGCCCCCGAGCCTCCAAGGGAGTGTTAATACTCGCTTGGAGACTTTTGTCGCACTTTTTTGCAAGGGGACCGGCCTTTCTCGGTTGCGTTTCGTTCCGGTGGGTGTGCGCGAGCGCACCCGCCGGGTGTAGCCCCCGAGGCCTCGGAGGAGTGGTTAGACTACTTCGAGGTCTTAATGTGTTTCGTGATGCTTCGGCCGGTCTGGTTGTTCCCTCATGCGAACTGGCCGTAGCCCGGGTGCACAGTCGAGTCCCAAGTTCTCGGGCTGGTATGTTGACGTTATCAACGGTTTGGCCGGAGCCGGGTTTGTGAGAGCAACCCCCGAGCCTCCGCACAGAGCGAGAGGACGATCAAGGACAGACTCGACTTTTTTACATACGCCCTTGTGTCGCCTTTCCGCAAGGAGGAGGGGGAAAGCGCCATGTTGCCCTCGGAGGGCGTCGAACATGGTGTCTCCAGTGAGTTGCTAACGGGTGATCCGAGTGGGCGCCCGTGCCCCATCCGTTAGGGGTCGGCTGTAGCCCGGAGGCGCGCTCCAAAAGTACCTGCGGGTGATTTGCCGGACCCGGTCCCCTTTCGACGGGGTCTGAGGGCTCGATGCCTCCCTCTAGTGGGATTCCGTTACAAAATCGTTTCCGTCGGTCTCGAAAATGTCCTAGGGTACCTCGGGAGCGTAGCCCGAGCCTCGGTTATGTATCGAACGTACCCAGGGTCATCCCTCACTCTATGTCTGAGGCGGCTGTCGAACCCTTCGGGGGCCAGCCTGCGAACCCCTGATCAGTAGTGGGCGCGGAGCCCGAATAGCCTGAGGCGGCCGTTGAACCGTTCCGAGGGGCCAGCCGTCGAACCTCTGACCAGTAGTGGGCGCGGAGCCCGAGTGCTCTGAGGCGGCTGTTGAACCCTTCCGAGGGGCCAGCCTTCGAACCTCTGATCAGTACTGGGGGCTCGGGGCCCGTTTCCTTTGCGGAGAAGGATCCCTTTCGGGGTATCCCCCTTTCCTAGTCCCTGTCGTAAGAGAGAGAAAGAGAAAAAAGGGGAAAAGGGTAAAAAACCGAACGACATGGCGCACCTTTTTTGACGCGGTCAATACGGCGGAAGCGAAGCGTCACCTGCTTCGCCTACCAAAGGTGCCGCTTGTCCTGCCGCAGAGTTAATGCGACGGGACGAGTGGTTCACGGGGCAGTCGTTGCGCGTGCGCGAGCCATTCGAGGAACGGAACACGGGCGTTTTGCCTTCGAGTTTTGGGTTTCGCGGCGGGTTCGGGCGGAGCGTTGAACAGGTCTCGCCCGGGTCTTTATATATTCGGAGGAGGGTCTGGTGGTGGTTCTTTACTCTGCTGCTCGCCTCTGCTTAGGTTTCCACAACCTGAGGGAATAGCCAGAGAAAGAGAACCCCGCACCTTGTCCGCCCCGCCACCACCTCCTTCGCTTGGCGATGGCCGACCGGGTAACCATCGTTCCGCCGCGCGACCCATGGCCTTCTTCCACTGTCATGGTGGGCGACCTGGAGGCCCTTGTTGCCGATGGCTTGCTCCGCCCCCTCTCTGATGTCCTGCGGCCGGAGTGGATGGTCCCTCCGAGCGGGGCTGACCCGAACCCGCCGCCGGGGTATGTGCTGAGTTTCGTCTCCTTCCATGAGCGGGGGTTTGGTGTGCCAGCAAGACGTTTTATGCGGGCGCTCCTGCATCACTATGGGGTGGAGCTGTACAACCTTAGCCCCAACTCCATCGCGCAAGCGGTCATCTTTACGGCGGTTTGCGAAGGATTTTGGGGGGTTGCCCCCCACTGGGATCTGTGGACTCATCTCTTCTCCACGGAGCCTTTTGCCTCGGCGACGGGGGAGAAGAGGGTCTGCATGGCGGTGCGGGCTGGTGGCTGCATCCTCCAGTTGAGGCAAGCTCGTGCGCAGCAGTACATCCCCGCCATCCTTGCGTCTTCGAACAAGGGGTGGCAGCGCAGGTGGTTTTACCTCCGGAATGACGATGGGAGGCTCCCGTTGTTTTCTCAACGAGTGGTGACCGCCGCCGGTAGCCATTGGCGCTATGGGGCACTGCGCGAGAGGCAGAAGAATCTTTAGCCCCTTTTGGAGGCCTTGGAGAAGCTGCGAAAGGGAGGGCTCACCGCCGCGGGGGTGGTTGCTGCCATCCATCGCCGGAGGGTGCTCCCCTTAACGGAGCGACGGCTGCTACTTTCGGAGATGACGCCGGGGGTCGGCTTGGAGGGTTCGCAGATGTCCTCGGTCCCCCTCTCCGCCGATGACCTCCACAGGCGAGTGGCCGGTACGGTAGGGAGGCTAGACACCAGTGCCCTCACCCAGCTTCCGATGCGTCCCGAGTGCGGGTGCATGTCCCTGGTGAGTGTCCGCTCCTCCTTCTTTCTTGTGTCGGATTGCCCCAGGCCCTCTCAGCCAAGACTTTTCGTCTGTCCCCAGGAGGAAGGGCATCACAAGCCTTCCCTGCCACCAGTCCTGGAGGACGCGGTGGACCGAGCTGCGCGGAGGGTCGTCGCGGAGGAGAGGAAGGAGAAGAAGGATGCAAAGAAGGCCCGGGCCCGCGAGCAGACGCAGGCTCGGGACGCCTTAGAAAGGCTCCGTCGTCGGCAGGAGAGGGATGGGCTCCCGAGGGAGCCGTCGCCGGAGACGCCTGATGACGACGACGACGATGAAGACGATGATGAAGACGACGATATGGCTGCCCGCCTTGGCCTCAGCCCGGATCTGAGGCCGGGCCAGGGGTCGTCGAGCCAGCCCCCGAGCGGGCCGGCACCGTCGGTATCCGGGGCCGGGACGTCGGGGTCCCGGTCCGAAGAACAGGGGCAGGCCGAGGGGGTACTTGACCCTTTGGCCGAGGTGGTTGAGGTGACCCCGGGGAGCCAGGCTGACCCACCTGTCCCTGAAGAGTCGTTGCCCGTGCCAGCAGCACAGGAGGCTGACCCTCAGGTCGTCGTGTCTGCGCCTGGGCGGACCGTCCCTTCGGTGCCCCGGGCGCCCGAGGAAGGGATGGTGCCGAAACTGGCAACGGGGCAAACCTCGGTGGTGCCCGCGGGGACCGAGCCTCGAGGGGCCTCCCCACAGGCACGATTGGTCGTGGCCCAGAGTGGGTAAGTATCTGAGGATACCTCTGTTCCGGCTCCTTTCGTGTGTCCTGATCCTGCTCTTCCCTTTCTTCCTAGCAAACAGAGGCACGGTTCGACCAGTCTGGCCCCCCGGAAGGCCCTTAAGATGGCACCGGCTTCTGCAGCCGGTGCCATACCGGGCCTCGCCAGCCGGCTGGCCTCCACACAAGGTGCCTCCAAGCAGGGGGCACAGGCGGCACAAGTTGCCGTGGGGCAAGCTTCCGAGGCTGACCCCTCCGTCGAGGCGACCGTCGTGCCGAGGGAGACTGCTGGCGCGGCCGTGGCCTTGAGCCCACCAGACGCGTTGCTGGCGCTGGCACCGGCTTCTGCCGAGGCTGTTGCCGTTCTGGCCGTGGAGCCACCCGTCGCCGCCGATGCTGAGATGGCCGAGGCGTCGCTACCTGATGCCTCGGAGGAGGGGGGCGCGGAACCGCGACCCATCCTGGGGAGCGGCAACCTCGTCCCCGTGCGGCGCAGTCCCGATGGGTGGTGTCAGTCGCTCCGGTTCTGGACCAGTGGGGCTTCGGATCCCCTCTTCGTTCTTGACGATGAGCGAGAGGAGCAGTCTTGGGACGGGCTTCGTGAGTGTGCCGAGGCAACGGTGGGGTCGCTTCGGTCGACCTTGGAGGTCCTTCGTAGGGACGTTCCCAAGATCCTCCAGGTAATGAGTTCAAGCATACCTTTCACGTGACAAAGGCATTCTTTGTGACGCCCTACTTCCCTTCCTCAGGATCTGATGGATCTGAGCACCGCCAAGTCATCGTTCATTCGCCGTGAGGCCAATGTCTAGGGTTCGCCGCGGTCCCTGAGGACCACGCTTGCCGGGGCTACCGAGCGCCTCTCCCAACGGAGCGCTGAGGTGGCGGACCTTTGATTGCTCTGTGTCGATCTGGGAGCAGAGGCAGCGGCGGCACACGCGGAGGCGCAGCGGCAGCAGCTGGAGCTTGGCCAGGTCATCGGCGAGCGGGACCAATCCCGGGGCCGGGCCGCCGAGGCTGAAAGCCGAGCTGAGGCTCTTGGAGTCTAGTTAGCCAAGGCATCTTCTCGGGCCGGAGCCCTTGCGGTAGACCTAGCTATGGCCCAAGCCGCATCCTCGGAGCAGCGTGCCCGAGCCGAAGGTATGTCTTGGTTGTTTTAAGATTTTGATTCAGCTTCGTTCCTCAATTCGTGTTTGAAGTCTTCTGCTTTGGCTGTTTTTAGAGCTCGAGTCTGCCCTCGATGAGTCCACCAAGGCACTTGCCCAGGCGGTTGGGCAGAAGGAGGCCGAGCGCGTGGCCATGTCCGAGGCTATCTCGGCCCTCGGCCAGACCTTAGGCCTTGACGACGTCCCCTCAGGAAGCTCCCCTCAGAGTCGCCTGCAGGCCTTGGGCGACCGCGCGCGCGGCCGACTCCGCGAGGCGCTGCATCACGACGTTAGGCGGGCCTTCGCCGTGCTCGCTTCCCACTATGACGTGGATCTGGAGCGGGTCAGCAAGGGGTATTGTCTTCCCGATGAAGATGAAGCTGCCCTGGCCGAAGTTCAGAGGCTTGACGCAGCCGCCGCGGGCCTGAGCGTGGTGTTGGCATCCACCTTCGAGGTGGAGATCCTTCTGCCTGCGCCGCCGTTCGAGGCTGAAGCGGGTCTTGCCGAGGGTGGAGACGGCGCTGAAGTCGGAGATGAAGCCTGGGGTGCTGCTCCTCCCCCGGGCGATGCTTGATTCTGCGGGGGCAGTTTGTTTTGGACATGTGTGTGCCTTTCGCAGCCGCTGAGGCCTGAACACTTTGTCATCGTGATATGAAGCTGCATCTTTTTCCTTCTGTTTTGCGTATCCGGACTCGTTCGTCAGTAGCAGGATTGCTTACCCAAGTAAGAGTTATTTTTCGTGGTAGGTGACGAGTGAGGTATCCGTATCCCAGAGGCGTAGGAGTCCCTCGGCTCGGTTGGCCTTGCCACTTACATGCACTCTTATTCGTTTCTTGGGGTCCTGTTACTGATATAGCCGGGAGACGCGAAAATCGTTTTGATGGAAGACTTTTTTCGAGGAAAATTTTGACGCAGAGGGGGTTCCCCCCTTCTAGCCCCCGAGGGAGGGTTAGGCTTTGCCGAGGCAAGGCTGACCCTTCCTTGATGGTTAGACTTTGTGCGTGAACGAGGCGAATGAACGACTTGAAAGCATCTTAAGGGTAGAAGCGACGTAGCTGTCGGATGTTCCAAGCGTTGTTGTAGACCTCGCCTTGACTGTTGGCCAGCTTGTATGTCCCGCGCTTCAGAATCTTGGCGATGACGAATGGCCCTTCCTAGGGAGGCATGAGCTTGTGCCGCCCTCGGGCATCTTGTCGCAGCCGAAGCACCAAGTCGCCCACCAGGAGGTCTCGGGACCGAACCCCTCGGGCGTGGTAGCGTCGCAGGGACTGCTGATACCGCGCCGAGTGTAGTAAGGCCATGTCCCGAGCCTCTCCCAGCTGGTCCAGTGAGTCCTCTCGGTTGGTCCAGTTGCGTCGGTTGTCGTAGGCTCTCGTCCTCGGGGAACCGTATTCTAAGTCCATGGGCAAGATGGCCTCGGCCCCATAGATTAGAAAGAACGGTGTGAAGCCCGTGGATCGGCTCGGCGTCGTCCTTAGACTCCAGACCACCGAGGGGAGCTCCTTCATCCATCGCTTGCCGAACTTGTTGAGGTCGTTGTAGATCCGTGGCTTGAGTCCTTGCAGAATCATGTCGTTGGCACGCTCTACTTGCCCATTCGTCATGGGGTGAGCCACGGTGGCCCAGTCCACCCGGATATGGTGATCCTCGCAGAAGTCCAGGAACTTTCTGCCGGTGAACTGGGTGCCATTGTCGGTGATGATGGAGTTCGGGACCTCGAAGCGATGGATGATGTTGGTGAAGAAAGCCACCACCTGTTCGGACCTGATGCTGTTTAGGGGTCGGACCTCGATCCACTTGGAGAATTTGTCGATGGTGACCAGCAGGTGCGTGTAGCCCCCGGGTGCCTTCTGCAAGGGACCGACGAGGTCTAGGCCCCACACAGCAAATTGCCAGGTGATGGGTATTGTCTGCAGAGCCTGAGCGGGCAGGTGGGTCTGTCTTGCGTAGAATTGACACCCTTGGCAGGTGCGGACAATTCTAGTGGCGTCGGCCACCGCGGTCGGCCAGTAGAAACCTTATCGGAAAGCTTTTCCGACAAGGGCTCGAGGCGCTGCGTGATGACCGCAAGCCCCCGAGTGTATTTCTTGTAATAACTCCTGACCTTCGGTGATGGATATGCATCACTGGAGGATGCCAGAGGGGCTGCGGTGGTATAGCTCCTTCCCGTCTCCCAGTAGGACGAACGACTTGGCACGTCGTGCCAATCGCCGAGCTTCGGCTCGGTCGAGTGGTAGCTCTCCTCGGTGGAGATATTGCAGGTACGGGGTCTGCCAGTTTCGATTAGGCATGACCCCGCTCCGCTCTTCCTCGACGTGCAGTGCCTCACCCTCGGGGGCTGAGGGTGCCTCGGGATGGGCCGAGGGTTCCTCGGGCTAGGCCGAGGCCTTCTCGGGCTCGGGCGTGTCGTCGGTCTTGACTGAGGGTTGATGTAGGTCTCGGGAGAAGACGTCCGAGGGAACCGTTGTTCGCCCCGAGGCTATCTTAGCCAGCTCGTCCGCAGTCTCGTTGTATCGTCGGGCGACGTGGTTGAGCTCGAGCCCGTAGAACTTGTCTTTCAGGCATCGAACCTCGTCGCAGTAGGCTTTCATCTTTGGGTCGCGGCAGTGGGAGTTCTTCATGACTTGGTCGATGACAAGCTGCGAGTCACCGCGAGCTTGCAACTTGTCGAAGAGATTGGCGCCCCCGAGAGGTTTCTGAGGGTTCTTGTACTCAGCGGCGGCGACAAGGTCCGCGTCGGCGGCGTCGCGTTTTCACTTGCAACTTCTTCTTGCCTTTCTTCTTGGTGCCGCGCTGAGTGGACGCCTCGGGGACATCTTCCGGCTGGCGGCCCTGGGGCTGCTTGTCTTTCCGGAAGATGGCCTCAACCGTCTCCTGGCCAGAGGCGAACTTGGTGGCGATGTCCATCAGCTCGCTCGCCTTGGTGGGGGTCTTGCGACCCAGCTTGCTCACTAGGTCGCGGCAGGTGGTGCCGGCGAGGAACGTGCCGATGACATCCAAGTCGGTGACGTTGGGTAGCTCGGTGCGCTGCTTCGAGAATCGCCGGATGTAGTCCCGAAGAGACTCTCTTGGCTGTTGGCGGCAGCTTCGGAGATCCCAGGAGTTCCCAGGGCGCACGTACGTGCCCTGGAAGTTGCTGGTGAAGGCTTGGACCAGGTCGTCCCAGTTGGAGATCTGCCCCGGAGGCAGGTGCTCCAACCAGGCTCGAGCTGTGTCGGAGAGGAACAGTGGGAGGTTGCGGATGATGAGGTTGTCGTCGTCCGTTCCACCCAGTTGGCAGGCCAGCCGGTAGTCCGCGAGCCACAGTTCCGGCCTCGTTTCCCTCGAGTACTTTGTGATGGTAGTCGGGGTTCGGAACCGGGTCGGGAACGGTGCCCGTCGTATGGCTCGGCTGAAAGCCTGCGGACCGGGTGGTTCGGGCGAGGGACTCCGATCCTCCCCGCTGTCGTAGCGTCCCCCACGCCTGGGGTGGTAGCCTCGGCGCACCCTCTCGTCGAGGTGGGTTCAACGGTTGCAGTGATGGTGCTCGTTGCCGAGGCGTCCCGGGGCCGCAGGCGCCGTGTTGCGCGCGCGCCCGGTGTGGACCGAGGCTTTCCGCTCGAACCGAGAAGTCGCGGCGCGATGCTTCGAGGGGTACCCCTGCCTTCGGGAGGCAGAGCTTTCGGCCCGTCGGACCGCGGCACCCTCCAGGAGATTCTTGAGCTCTCCCTGGATGCGCCGCCCCTCGATGGTTGATGGCTTCGGCATCGCGCGGAGGAGTATTGCCGCTGCAGCCAGGTTCTGGCCGACCCCACTGGAAGCCAGGGGCGGTCTTGCCCTGACATCGTCAGCGATGCGGTGCTGGATGCCCTGGTGTAGATGGCGCGCTTCTCTAGCCGGAGCTTGGCCTGCCCATTCCTGCCCGACGTCCCAGCGGAACGACTCAAGTGTTCCTGCTCTCTCGTCGAGCCTGGCCTGCATCCCGCGGATTTGCTCGAGCTGTGTGTCCTGACCCCCCATAGGGACTGGGACCACAGCTAGCTCCCGAAGGATGTCAACGCGAGGCACAAGCCTAGTGGGATCACCGTTTTCTGGTATACTAAGATGGTTGCCTTCGCCGGGACCCCCTAGATCGACGTGGAAACATTCACGACTTGGGCCATAGTCCTCGTCGCCGAAGATGCGGCTACCGTCGGAACACTCGGAAAGGCAGTAGTCGCATGCGGTCATGAAGTCCCGCATGGCACTGGGGTTACCAAGTCCGGAGAAATCCCAACAGAAGTCGGGCTCGTCATCTTCCTTGGGATCAGAGGGCCCGTAGGTCGAGATGGCTGTCAGCCGGTCCCAGGGTGACCGCATACCGTACCCCGGAGGGTTTGGACATGCCTCTATGAAGGCTTCCACCGAAGCGAAGTCGCTTGGTGGGTCAAGGCTGAATCCAAAAGGTACGAGATGGGAATCGATCGGTACCTCCTGGTCGACGGGCAGTGACGAAGTCGCGTCAGGGGCAGACTGCACCGTCGTCTCGGGTACGAGGGTGACGCCCAGCAAGTCCTTTGCGAGCGTGCTGGCGTCGTCCGTCCGCTTGGAGTTGGCGTGTCGCGGGGAAATGGCGCTCGTCTTCGTCTCAGACGCGAGGGCGACGCTCGAGGTGTCCCCTGTTGGGGCGCCGGCGCCGTCGACTCGCTCAACAGCCGACGAGGTGCCGCCTCCTGCTTGGCCTTGGTTGCCCCGCCTCCTCCTCCATCGACGGAGGGGGTGACGGGACAAACCCGAATGTTGTTCTTCCGCCACGTGGGGAAGACGTCGTCGATTCCGCCGCCGGCGGGCGGGTTGTCGGCCGCCATTGTCACTGTCGCGCGGCGGAGGAAGGAGTATCATGTCGTAGCTGCCATCGAGTGACATGAACTCGAGACTCCCGAAACGGAGCATCGTCCCGGGCTAGAAAGGTTGCTGGAGACTACCCATCTGGAGCTTGACGGGAAGCTGTTCATCAACACGCCGCAGGCCCCTACCTGGCGCGCCAACTGTCGGCATTTTGACCCCGGGGGGTCCCTGGACCGACGAGTAAATTGTCGCCGCGTGCCCCAGCCCAGATGGGTCGGCGCGAGACGGAGCATGAAGGGGGGAGAAACAGCAAAGGGGAACCTGCGGCCTCCGTGTTGTCCTGCGCCCAGGTTGGGTGCGCTTGCAGTAGGGGGTTACAAGCGTCCGCGTGGTAGGGAGCGAGAGGCCTGCGCGCGCCATCCCGTCCTCCCCGCGCGGCATACGAGTGCCCTGTGCCTTCCTTTTATAGGCGTAAGGAGAGGGCCCGGGTGTACAATAGGAGGTGTAGCGGTGTGCTAACGTGTCTAGCAGAGAGGAGCTAGCGCCCTAAGTACATGCCGTCGTGGCAGCCGGAGAGGTTTTGGCACCCTGTTTATGTGATGTCATGGCCGTCGGAGGAGCGCTGGAGCCTTGCGGAAGGACAGCTGTCGGGGCTGTCGAGTCCTTGCTGACGTCTCCTTGCTTCTGTAAGGGGTTGAGAGCCGCCGTCGTCATGAAGCACGCGGGGCGCCGTCATTACTTGTTTACCGGGGCGAGCCGGATGGGACGCCGGTCCTGTTCCCCGTAGCCTGAGCTAGCTAGGGGTAGGGTAATGATGGCCCCCCCTATGGCGTGGTCGGTCCAAGCCCTGGGTCGGGCGAGGCGGAGGCTCCTCCGAGGTCGAGGTCGAGTCTGTCTTCTGAGGTCGAGGTCGAGTCCGAGCCCCGGGTCCGGCGAGGCGGAGTCCGTCGTCTTCCGGGGCCGAGGCCGAGTCCGAGCCCTGGGGTCGGGCGAGGCGGAGCCCGTCGTCTTTTGGGGCCGAGGCCAGGTCCGAGCCCTGGGGTCGGGCGAGGCGGAGTTTCCTATGGCACCCGAAGCCGGACTTGGCTGCTGTCAGCCTCACTCTATCGCGTGGCATAGCAGTCGGAGCGACGCAGGCGACGTTATCCTCTTATCAGGTCGGTCAGTGGAGCGGCGAAGTGACTGTGGTCACTTCGGCTCTGTCGACTGAGGCGCATGTCAGGATAAGGTGTCAGGCCACCTTTGCATTAAATGCTTCTGCGATACGGTCGGTCGGTGTGGCGACTTGGCCAAGGTTGCTTCTTGGCGATGACTGGGCCTCGGGCGAGCCGAAGGTGTGTCCGTTGCTTGAGGGGGTCCTCGAGCGAGGCGTGAATCCTTCGGGGTCGGCTGCCCTTGCCCGAGGCTGGCCTCGGGCGAGGCGGGATCGTGTCCCTTGAGAGGACCGAGCTTTGACTTAATCGCACCCATCAGGGCTTTGCAGCTTTGTGCTGATGGGGGTTACCAGCTGAGATTAGGAGTCTTGGGGGTACCCCTATGTTGGGGGCCTTCGTCCTCCGAAGGTCCTCAAAAACATGATCTGACAATGTTTTCCAAGTGGATTATGTGAACAGGTATTTTTGGACTCAGAACTATGAATATGAAGCACGGCCAGGACGAAGCCTGAACCAGACGAAGGACGAACGTAGCCGAAGCTGTGCGCAGGGAAGCTTCGTCGCGACAGCAGAGGGAGGAACCGACTTAAAGATGAAAAGACTGCGTGGGCCTTGACAAATTTCCATAAGCCATTAACAAATGTAATGGACATGGATGTAATTTTACGTGGGCTGCGTCCCGCGCCTATAAATAGATGAACAGTACTCCCGTACTGTTCACGTTGACTTGGCACTGGCTTTTGCGTCACGCTTGTACTCTTTACCTTCTCTCAGGACCGAAGGTACATTTGTAATTTGAAATCATTTCTATTTCTCCATGTTAATAAAATAGAAATGATTCTATGTTGATATTTATATTTCACGCTTTATATGAATCCTTCGGCATTACTTGTCATATTTACGAAGGTATGTTTCTTATGACCTTCGTCCTAAAATCATTATTTCCCGAAGGGGCATAATGTTTCGAAGGACGAAGGACCTTAGTGTTTAACACTTTTTATGTTGCCTTGTTCTTAACTCTTAGCATTTGAGAACAAGTCCCCAACATTGGCGCCCACCTCCGGTGAACTCACTTCCACTTCGAGCTTTTTTGAACACCTTCGGAAGCTATAGACCTTCGCTATGGCGCCGAAGAAAGCTTCAGCGACTGGGGCTTCAGCACTGCAACCGCTGGACCACAACCAGGAGACCGTCTCTCTTCGGGAGGCCCGAAGCCAGAAGAGAAAGGCTGTCAGCCCAACGCTTCAGGAGGAAGAGCTAGATCAAGAAATCAGGGATATGGAGATCCTACATCAACAGGTGCAAAGGAAGAAGGAGAAGATGGCCCGGCTAGCTGAGTTGCAGCGGCAGATAGACGAAGCCTCTGAGGAAGTCCGCCACCTCACCCATGATGAGCAAAACAGAAGGCCTCAGCAGAAAGACCTCCATCAGGAGGGCTTCGTCAACGAAGATGACTGGTATGACAGTTTCCATCAGGGAAATTTTGTTTTCGATGATGCTTCTCCTTTGTCCGCTGAGCTGCAGGCTACACCTTGGCCTCCATCCTATAAGCCACCTCAGCTTCCCGTGTTCGACGGCCACTCAGACCCGAAGCAGTTCCTGATGAGCTACGAAGCAACAGTGTCTTCGTATGGGGGCAATGCTGCAGTCATGGCGAAGTCTTTCGTCATGGCCGTCAGGAATGTTGCTCAGACCTGGTACTCCTCCCTTCGACCAGGGACAATCACCTCATGGCAGAAGCTGAAGGATATGTTGTTAACCAGCTTTCAAGGATTTCAGACGAAGCCGGTCACTGCACAAGCTTTGTTTCAGTGCACTCAAGATCATGAAGAATACCTTCAGGCATATGTCAGAAGGTTCTTGCGGTTGAGGGCACAGGCACCAACGGTGCCCAATGAAATTGTTATCGAAGCTATGATCAAGGGGCTTCGTCCTGGACCTGCAGCCCAATACTTTGCTAGGAAGCCTCCTCAGACTCTGGAGAAGCTACTCCAGAAGATGGACGAGTACATTCGTGCAGATAATGACTTTCGCCAAAGAAGGGAGGAGGCCTTCAGATTTTCTGAGATGACTAGGGGCTTCGGGGGACGATTCTATCCGAGGCATGTCAGGTCCATCCACAACGCTCAAAATGATGATAAGGGGAGTCAACAGAACAGGCCGCAGTGCTCCTCACAAGCTTCGGGGCAGCAGCAAACTTTCTTTCGGCCACCAGCTCCAAGAGGCAGAGGCGCCAGGGGCTTCGGCGGGAGATTTGGGGATCAACCAAGGAGGACATTTTGCTTATTCTGCGGTGAGAACAAGGGCCATACCACCAGGATGTGCCATGTTACCATCCAGAAACAAAAGGAGCTAGCAGAAGCTGCAGCGCAACAGGGACAGCCGAAGCAGGTCATGCATACCGCTTCGTACCATCAGCCTTACATCCCGGAGTACGTGGGCAACCACCCTGCAGCCTCCGTAGCTTCGGCAAGTCAACCTCAAGCTTCATGGCAACAGCCCCCGCCTCCACCTCCGCTGCAACAAGGCCAGCAGCCAGAAGGGAGTCAATATGCTCCACATCAAAGGGACTTTAGAGAGCAATCCGAAGCTCGCACAGTCAACAGCACTGTGCCAGAGTCGAAGCACATTTATTGACACATATCCTACCTTTGATAAGCAGTCTTTTCTATTCAGTTCTATTCTCTGTAGCAAAAAACATTGATAGTTTCCATGTAATAATTTCGCTGTTTCCCACGAGGAAAATCTATTTTCTCCACAGGCTTAAGTTGATGAAGTTTTTGTGTTAACAAGAAGGACCTTCGAAGTATTAAAAATCCTTCGGAGTAACAGAAAGTCGTTCTAAGGAACGCAGAGTAAGTTCATGAAGTCACAAAAAGCCGTTCCAAAGGGAGCGCAGTGTAAGTTTTCTGCTCAAAAGACGTCCCTAAGGGGATGCAGAGCTTACAGCGAAAAGTCAACGCTGATACCGTCTAAGTAAAAGACGAAGAAGCTCCAAAGACGTCCCTAAGGGGATGCAGAGCTTACAGCGAAAAGTCAACGCTGATACCGCCTAAGTAAAAGGCGAAGATGCTCCAAAGTCGTTCCTAAGGGAATGCAGAGCTTACGAAGAAATTTTGTGTGTATCTTCGGAACTAATGTCATTTGCATAACATAACATCATCACATCATCTTGCATGACATAAGCATCATACATCATATTGCATTTTGCAAGAGAAGGGTACACCGAATCAACCTTCGAAAAGATACTCAGAGAAAGCAATATCGAAGTTATATAGATTCGGAATACAGCTTCGGAGAACATTTTTACGAAGCATGGACAAACTTCATCAGAGCAATATCGAAATTGTATAGCTTCGGAGAATATTTTCATGAAGTATGAACGTGTTTCATCAGAATAATTTTAACGGAGAATGTCTTCTTCACGAAGCATGAAAAGAAGGGAAGGTGTTTTTTCGCCGAAGGCTCAAAAAGGTATGTATGTAGAGTTTCATGCATCGTAAAGAATTGGATAATGAAAAGAAACTTGTATATTACATTCAAATGTACAAAATGTTACATAGATCACAATTTAAATGTTTTTCCTAACAGCATCTAGTCTTCTCTTAACACTGCTTCGGCGGCTTCATTTAGAAGTTGATCAACAACTTTGTCCATGATAGCTTCGGCCATTTCTTTAATTTCATCATCCCCTTTTGTGTGGGGGTCGGCAGTCGATCCAGCAGCTTCTGGGGGAAGAGAACATTTCTTCATTACTATTACAAACTGTGAGCAAAGTTTGAAATAAAAATTACAACACAATAAGAACAACTAATTAATACCTAATTGCCTCTCGGGCTCTGTACTTTTTTCGGCAGCTTCGGCCACTTTCCTGGCATCGTGGATGCCTTTTTCGCTCCTTTGGATGATTTCTTGCGCCATTCCTCGGCCGCCGTCGTTCCAGATATCAGTAAAAAATTTTCCACCAACCACGCTTGCTTCGGCCGAGGGGTCCTTAATGTCTTCGGAAGAAAAGGTAGCTTCGGACTGAGCTAAAATTTTTACATGCCCGCAACCTTTCTTCTCCAAGACAGAAGCAATTCCTCTGGCGCCCGAAAAAGCGCAGATATCGCCGCGACTGCTCAGGATCTCCTCGAAGGCCTCTGCTTCGTGACTGATCCATTCCAGTGGACCTTCGGGATTGCCTCGAGAGAAATTCTCTTCGCTGGAAAAGGCGCCCACGCTGGCGAAGCTGGTTTTAATTTTATTCACGCATTCTATAGATTTAACATAACATTTCCTCTGAGATGCACGAAGCTCTTTAACTCTTAACTCCAATTTGTTGACCATATGATCACTGAGTTCTCGTTTTGTTTCCTCAAGCACGCGCTCCTCTCTAGCTCTAGCCAGCTGTTTCTGAAGATCTTTAATTTCACGCTTTTGGGCTTCGGCCTGGGTTTTCGAAGCAGCTTCGTCCTTCTTTACTTTGTCTACCAGCGTAAGCAGAATTTTATCCTTTTCCAGAGCTTCGTTTCTCAGTTTGATAACTTCGGAGCGCAAATTGTTGAACGCAATCTCATAGCTTTCATCTTCGGCGCTTTTTTGAGCTCTTAATGCGTTGCTTAGAATTAAGCCCTGTACGAAAAAGAATCCATATAAGAATATAGGAATGAATTACAAATTAAAAAAGTTTTTTCAAACGCTTAATTTCCAAACCTTTAGGCTATTGTATGCAAGACTGTCTGCGAGATCCTCTTTCGTCATGGCGCTTAATCCAGCTTCGAGCTTCGGGAAGCCTACACTCCTGGCCATCTCTCGGCAGACAGATAGTTCTTTATTGTCAGGTAGGCAGTATAGGAAGTCATCTTCATTTGTCCCATTGAATATTACTGCCCCCTTCGGATATTTTAGCTCTTTTGCGTAATGGTTGGCTTCATAAGTTTCTTCTGCAGATAGTTTCTTCCCCGAAGCGTGTCGTATAATGTAATCGCATATGCTGGCAGGAGCTTCGGGGATGGCAGTGTCAATTTCTTCAACTACAACTGGTTCTGATATTTTTATTGCTTCGGCTTCCAAGGGTTGCTCCTTGTAGGGCTCTGAAGGCCCAGCTTCAGCTTCAGCTTGTTGCCTCGAAGCTTCAGTAGAAGCTTCAGCAGCTTCAACACTCTTTTTTGGAGTTGTGCTTGAAGACTTAATTGTCTCCAAGACATCTAGTACGTTTACCATTCTTTTCCTTTTTGGGGTCACCAATGGCCCCTTTTGGTTTTTTATTGCTTCGACATTTACCGAAGGACTTAAGATTTCAGACATTTTTGGCTCGTCAATCTTCGGATTTTCTACTGCTGAAGGCGTTTCAGTCTTCTCTTCCATCTTCGGCACTGGAGCTGGTTCTGTAGCTTCAGAAGCCAAAGAAGCTTCACCAATGAATTCTGGCACTGTAGCCGGCTCAATAAAGCGTGTCCGATGGGTGAGCACCTTCATCTTTTTTCTTTGAGGCGCTGGCTCACTAGGGGCACTTGTGGTAGCTTCTGTCGCAGGAGAAGTATTTTTCCTTTTGCGACCCAATACCGGATAGTGATAGTCAGGGTACATAAACCCGACTGCGTCAAACACACGGTTGAGCCTTTTCTTCTTTCGGCCTCCGAAGGCTGCTGATAGCGCAGTATTTTCGGCCTTCGAATATGCCCCAAGTAGTTCATCACTTAAAGTTTCAATGCTCTTCAGCCAGTCATCATCAGGTTCAACAAATTTATCTGCATATTTGAATGTGTATTTCAGTCTAACTAGTCCGCCTTCGTCGGACTCTTTAATGGTTTCCTTCGGCATTTCCCACTTTTCTGTAAGTGGCCATACCCTGAAGGCAATGTGCTCTTGGACCAAGTCCCTTGTTCCAATGAAGGAGCACACAACGCCGAAGGCTCTTTGGCACTCCTCGGCTGCTTCGTCCATTTCAACCTTCGGCCTTCGAAGTCCGAAGCGTTGCCAGATGGGGCACATAATAATACTCTTAACATTTTCTTGCGCTGATAAGTTATTCTTCACATAAAACCACTCTGTCATCCAGGCTCCGGGCCATCTCTTCCGAAAGGTCGGCACAGGGCAGCTCGACCCGGAGCGGGCACCGAAGCTATAGCACCCAAAATTGTTGTGATATTGTTCTTTTCCCCAGGGCTTCGTTTCATATAACAATTCGTGAATATTGCAGAAGCTTTTAGCGTTTGGTTCCACACCTTGGCTTCTCACAGCCCAGACAAAAATCCCCATTCTTATGATAGCTTCGGGAGTAAGTTGATGAAGGTAGACTTGGAATGTTTTCAGTACCTCAACAACAAAGTTGCTCAGGGGGAATCGAAGCCCAGCCTTAAGAAAGCTTCGGAAGATTACAACTTCATCTTCTTCGGGAGTGGGAGAAGTTTTTTCTCCGGCGTCAGCCCTCACAATAGATATATCTCGAAAATATCGCCCCCTCATATTATCAATATGGCTCTGCTTGATAGTGGTTTTCCCGAAAACCGTGTGACTTGGCCGCCATGGACGATTTTCGGCCTCTTCCCCACCACTCTCTACATCGAAGCTATCGCTGTCACCAGTATCTTCGAACAAACCTTCGAGAATCTCCTTGGTGATTTTCTCTGTATTGGTCTCTGCCATCGCTATCAGGAACCCCAGATTCTTCTCCTCCTCGAGACTCAGCTTCGTCTCAGCAGGAATCTTCTTGCCTTCAGACATCTTCGGAAATGCTAAAAAATTGTTCCCGAGGCCGAAGCTCCAAAATCCAAAAGACCAGCAAATCTTAGTGCACAAGAACTAAAAATTTTAGTGGGTCGAAGCAGATGGCAAGTGTGCGTACCAAATGAGTTGGTGCTATGATCTTATTTATACGCCCGGGGCGTCGAAAATTGAAAGACCCCGCTTGTCAGTGAATGTTGCTATTCTAGCAAAGGGAAGGTGTTTTTTCGGACCTTCGGCTCAAGGCCTTCGTCCATATCGCAATCTGAATTTATAATTAACAAATTAATATTGCGAGGGGCTACTGTTGGGGGCCTTCGTCCTCCGAAGGTCCTCAAAAACATGATCTGACAATGTTTTCCAAGTGGATTATGTGAACAGGTATTTTTGGACTCAGAACTATGAATATGAAGCACGGCCAGGACGAAGCCTGAACCAGACGAAGGACGAACGTAGCCGAAGCTGTGCGCAGGGAAGCTTCGTCGCGACAGCAGAGGGAGGAACCGACTTAAAGATGAAAAGACTGCGTGGGCCTTGACAAATTTCCATAAGCCATTAACAAATGTAATGGACATGGATGTAATTTTACGTGGGCTGCGTCCCGCGCCTATAAATAGATGAACAGTACTCTCGTACTGTTCACGTTGACTTGGCACTGGCTTTTGCGTCACGCTTGTACTCTTTACCTTCTCTCAGGACCGAAGGTACATTTGTAATTTGAAATCATTTCTATTTCTCCATGTTAATAAAATAGAAATGATTCTATGTTGATATTTATATTTCACGCTTTATATGAATCCTTCGGCATTACTTGTCATATTTACGAAGGTATGTTTCTTATGACCTTCGTCCTAAAATCATTATTTCCCGAAGGGGCATAATGTTTCGAAGGACGAAGGACCTTAGTGTTTAACACTTTTTATGTTGCCTTGTTCTTAACTCTTAGCATTTGAGAACAAGTCCCCAACACCCTAATTATGGTCCCTGACAGTGCGTTTAATAGAATATTGAGGCATTACATTATATGGGCATTCCTCCCCCTAATGCCGAGATGTTTTAAAAGCATACATATAAAATCCCCAACCACAATCATCCAGTTGTGGCCAATGTATGCTAATGTGGTGATTTATTTGGGAAATCTTACGCACACTACAGATCGGGGTTTTATGCAGTGAGCTTTGGACTTAGATTAATGTAGTGGCATGAATACTACATATTTTTCCTTCAACATGAAGGGTTGGTCTCAACATCCAGCGAGACACGCAACAACAAGTTGCTTCGTGGTTACAATTCTACAAACTTATTGTTATTATTACCAAATGCACAGTCAATCATTAAGATTTAGACTAACATGCACAACACTATTTTATCCATAAGGGTCCTTCAGGGGCTCATGAATACCATTCGTCGTTTGGAGTCATTAGTTGACTTCAGATCAACAAGTAAAATGACCATCAGGGTCTAGCGCTCACAAAGACATTCACTGGTTGCATTGTGCTTTTAAGCACATAGGAAAATATGTGTGTAGATATTGGTAGTAAAGTGCACGGTATCAGGCCAATGCTGCTAAACAGAGATTTTTATGTGCAGAAATGTATAGTCCGGCTCGTTTTACCATTGTACATGTTTTACCCAATTACTCATACCGCTCTGAAATTCGGTATCGATTTATGCAACATTTTTAGGTATAATAAATTTGAGAGAGAACTTATAACAATAATTAATTATTTGTGGTGTTGCCAGCAAGACAAACATTTCTCCTCATATTATATACCAAATTGTTCTATATAGCATTATTTCGATCTCTTCATTGTTCAGCAAAAAGAGAAGCTTTGGAATAGAACAGACAATGCCAAGAATTCATTTTTATCTGAAAAAAATCACCATATAAATAGCTTTTCATGAAACAAATGATGATAACTGCTTGGCAAGAACGAAACAAGACTGGTATCCACCTAGGATCTGTCTTCAACAACAGATAGTACTGCTCTCATACAAAGAAATCAATAGGAGTAGAGAGGATACAACAGGTCTCTACAAGATCTTCATATTTCTATCACAAATTATTATCACTAATAGTTTAGTGGTCAAGACATATGACTCTTCTGGCTCCGAGGACCAAGGACATGTTAATGTCTAATCTAGCTTCAAGCTCTGTGGTGATGTGGGATTTCATAGTTATTTGTCTACTCTCCTCACTTCTGGTAGATCGGAGGTAGATAATGGTAAGCATGCCAAAGGGTGGAATTCAGTGTAGTTCGGCTACATAAACCCCAGGTATGTGTCCATTCAGGACCGACCATTACCATTTAGCTTACAGTGTATACCAAATTGTCAAAGGACTATCCCGAGTCAATTCAGTGACTATAAGTATTTACAATTCCGAGAGATATATGCGACACAAGCATAGAGGTCCTAGATAGAACTAGTAAAGTGGTTCGACGGGAACACACTATGATTTTTACACCAACATAGTAAAAAATTTCTCAGAATAACCTCTCGGTATACTCGCAACTTCGTGTTGCTCGCGATTACATGTCCTTTTATCTTATAGTTTGCTTCATGTCATTTAGCGACAAAGAGAGCAATGTGCTAACATCTGGTTGAGCAATGTATGGCTAAGATTTAGTCTTAAATCATTTGGTAATGTCTTTTGCTTACTAATAGAATCCCAATTTATGATGTTTTATATGCCAAAAAGGCTTTCATGTATTAATATTGAATTTCTTCAGGCTACTTCGGGTAAAACTTTATGCACGAGGAGAGAGTAGAAATTTAACTTATCTGTGTTTCATTTTATTTCGATTTAATTTCCCAGATTTAATATAGTTGTTATGGCCACTTGGTGATATATATAAATATACGATGCCACACAACACAATCAAACAAAATATAGAGCGAAAACAAAATTGTTTACGAAGGTTCCACATAATGTGACTTCAGGACCTTGAACAACCCACCACAATCCACGCGAGTACAAGCTCTAGCGTATCTGGTGTCAACGCGTGTGCGGCCATCAGGGCTACGACAGTATAGCAAGCCTTCGTAATAAGCGCAACAGACACAATTATGGCTCGGTAATTGGGTACACGATAAATCCACGCAACATGCGCAACAAGCGCAATTGTGGCTGAATTGTTGCGACACACATGCAATGCCTTCAGGGCCCACGAAAAATGTGACTCGAGGATGGCGGTCCGACTCAACGGGAGCGATCCGATTAAGCGAGAGCGCGACATAGCAATCACATGACGCAACCAAGTTCGAACGGCACAAATATAGTGTCGTGTTGCTACGGTGCAGTCAATATTCATCTAATGCCATAACTCAGTCGATAATAACATAGCTTGATCAATATGTTCGAGTACCCACTATAATATTTAATCGCTCGGCGTGAGTGCGAAAGCTCAACGCAACACAAATATTTAGAGCGATTTGAGTATACACAGCATAACCTTCACACTTTTTAATAATTTCTGCCAATTATCTACTGCGAGAAATAAAGCAGAAACTAATACTAGAATTAATGTATGAGCATAAGCAGATCAGGTACATAAAGTCATTTTCACATATTCAAACATGCATTTTTAGTAATTATTTATTGCGAAAAATAATTAACCACAATATAAAAACATACTTTATTCTATTTGTTATTTGTAACAGAAAATAAATAGAATAAATAATATGAATCATGTATATAAACTAAGGTTATTTGAAAGCTGATTAATTCAATAAAAATTTAGGAGAAAAACTATATACTGGAAACCGGATGGACCATAGCGGTCCTTTGACCAAGCGTGTCATGTGATTTTTCTTTCCTTATCTCTAGAGCCACATGCACTCAAGGAATTTTCATTTCCTTTTTTTATATTGACTTGACCGATACTATTGCATGCATGCAGTGGCCAGATATCTGCATGCAACTGCTTTGACCGAGACAAATATGTATGGCTCAACAAATAATGGCACAACATCATATGGCCATGCAGGTACTGCGCGTGACCCGGCTCGGTGGACTGGTTAGATCCTGCGCGGATCCACACCGCACGATTCTCCATCGCGGATTGGTGCGCGTAGGAGCAAGTCTTCCGGGCTCCGGCACAGCGTCGCGACAGTGGAGGAGGGAGGCCACCGGCGGCACGACGGCGGCGTGTGCCACACCTACGCTGGCTTCGTACGGGCGCGCTGTCCGACGGATGATTCAAGCGAGCGCTTTATGCAAGTTTTTCTAGTGCTTCACGACTAGGAGGGATGAACTAGTACGTGCGCATGACAGTGCAAGGTCAGCGCCGTTTTTTTTCAGATACACAGACCCACTATATAATTCAATCTCATCTTCCAGTGAGAGAACTACCATGGGAGTGGGCGCTTGCAGCGTGGCCGCAACACCACCACGATGATGACGACAAGTTCATGGCACACTGAAAGTCGCCTAGAGGGGGGGGGGTAAATAGGCGAAACCTGAAAATTAAAACTTTATCCCCCAACTAGATCCCTTGATTAGTGGTTAGAACAAGATATACAAATGTAGGAGTATACAAACTGAGTTCTTGCTTGAAAAGAATATTGCTAAATAATGCGGGAGTGATGAATCAAATAAGTTATGGAATAACAAAGCAAGAAGCCTTAGATGAGAAGAGCACTAGGACAAGTTCTTTCTTGCAACGTGTTGCTTCACTAAATGGGAATTTAACTTAAAGCAACACCAAATGATATTAGCAATTAAAGGTGCAAGAAAACTTAGAGCAAGGGAAAACAAACAAATCACAAGCAATAAACACAATGGACACGGGTGATTTGTTTTACCGAGGTTCGGCCCTCGAAGGCCTAGTCCCCGTTGAGGAGTCCACTTAAGGACGGGTCTTTTTCAACCCTTTCCCTCTCTCTCCCGATCACACAAGGATCGGCGAGCTCTTCTTCTTCTCAAGGATCACTCTCGATCCCGTAAGGACCACCACACACTTTGGTGTCTCTTGCTAGCTTTTACAAGCCTCCAAAACTTTGGAGGAAGTTCAATGGGAGTCAAAACTCCACGCGCAAATGAACACAAAGATGAAGCACACACTGTCTCTCGATGAATCTCACAAGGCACTAGTGCTAAACTCAAATGAGTAGCTCTCTTTTGCTTGCTCTCTCTTTTGTGGCACTTGTGTTGGTTGTAGTGGTCTAAATCTTGTGTATAGGATGGATCAATGAATATATGTGGTTGGGAGGGCTTGAGTATGTCAACTAGATGACTTGGAATGTTGCTTGGGCTCCCACACTTTGAAGTGGCCGGTTGGGGTGGTATTTATAGCCACCAACCAAATTTGTAGCCGTTAGAGAAGCTTGCTGGTGCACCGGACAGTCCGGTGTACACCGGACAGTGTCCGGTGCGCCAGCCACGTCATCCTAGCCGTTGGGGTTGGAGCTGGTCGACCGTTGGAGGCTTTGTCCTCATGTGGCACCGGACAGTCCGGTGCACACCGGACAGTCCGGTGCCTCTCTGATCCTCTGCTCTGACTCTGCCGCGTGTACTGTTTACTGTCAGAGTCGACCGTTGGCGCCGAAGTAGCCGTTGCCCCGCAGTTACACCGGACATGTCCGGTGAATTATAGCTGAGCAGCCGTTGTGAATTTCCGAGGCTGCCAAGTTCCAGAGCCGCATCGACTTGGAGCACCGGACACTGTCCGGTGTACACCGGACAGTCCGGTGAATTTTAGCGCACCGGCTCCAAGGATTTCCCGAGGCTGAGGAGTTCATTGGGAAGTCTCCTGGTGCACCGGACACTGTCCGGTGGCACACCGGACAGTCCGGTGCGCCAGACCAGGGAGCCTCTCGGGATGCCTTTAGCTCTCTATTTTGAACCCAACTTTGTTCTTTTTATTGGCTTGCTGTGAACCTTTGGCACCTGTATAACTTATATACTGGAGCAAACTAGTTAGTCCAATTATTTGTGTTGGGCAATTCAACCACCAAAATTAATTAGGGACTAGGTGTAAGCCTAATTCCCTTTCAATCTCCCCCTTTTTGGTGATTGATGCCAACACAAACCAAAGCAAATGTAAAAGTGCTTAAATGAACTAGTTTGCATAATGTAAGTGCAAAGATTGCTTGGAATTGAGCCAATAAAAGTTACTTACTAGATGTGCATGGATTGTTTCTTTATTTTTAACATTTTGGACCACGCTTGCACCACAAGTTTTGTTTTTGCAAACTCTTTTGTAAATTCTTTTCAAAGTCCTTTTGCAAGATAGTCAAAGGTATATGAATAAGATTTTTCAAAGCATTTTCAAGTTTGAAATTTTCTCCCCTTGTTTCAAATGCTTTTCTTTTGACTAAACAAAACTCCCCCTCAAATAAATTCTCCTCTTAGTGTTCAAGAGGGTTTTAAGATATCAAGTTTCAAAAATACTACTTGCTCCCCCTTTAGAACACAAAGAGATACCAATTTGAAATTTTCCAATTGAAAACCATTAATTTTTAAAATTAGGGTGGTGGTGCGGTCCTTTTGCTTTGGGCCAATACTTTCTCCCCCTTTGGCATGAATCGCCAAAAACGGATACTTGAAATGAAATATAGGCCCTTTTCCTAACTATTTTCTCTCCTTTGGCAAATAAAACATATGAGTGAAGATTATACCAAAGATGGAGAGACATTGTGGAGTGATGGCGAAGGGTAGATAATACCGATAGAGTAGAGTGGAAGCTTTGTCTTCGCCGAAGACTCCAATTCCCTTTCAATGTACCTATGACTTGGTTTGAAATTCACTTGAAAACACATTAGTCATAGCATATAAAAGAGATATGATCAAGAGGATATATCAAATTAAGCATGATCATAGTTCTATATAACATAGATTGCTCCCCCTGAGTATGTGCATGGAGAGGAACACATGTTTTGGCTTTCAATGCCAATTGCACATAATTAGGTTAATGAGAACATATCTATATCATACAGATTGTGAAGTGCATTGTGTCATAGTATAAGTGTGATGCTCATGACAATTTATGCACTTACGAAAGCATGTTGTAAACCATTTAAGCATTTTCCCTTAAGGATTTCAAAGAGACTTAAGGACCATCCACCTTTGAAACAAAGGCAGCTTATCCTCGTTACAAGGTTAAGCTTTAAGCTCTTTGACAATAAAAGTACTTCATCTAGTTTTACCAGAGATGCACTAAGCAGGAATGAATTTTGGGAAATTAAACTAGGTATGAAGCAGGGATAATACATGGACATGCTTTCTCTTCATTTCATACAAGATATGCAAAGAATGTATAGAAAAGGAAGATTTAGGTACAAGTTTAAATGAAAGGAGATAGTTTTACCTTTTTGTACCTTTACATAGAGACGCTCTCTTCATTGTGCTTTGTCCTTAGTCTTAGATGCTTAAGACCTGTTCTTAATGACAATATATGGAAATATCTTGCACAAGAGAGAGTTCTACAACTAGTGATCTTTTCAAGTTATTGTTAGCAAATATCAAATGGATCACAAGTTGCATAAATGTATCATGAATTCTCCTTTTAACTTAGTGCATATCAAGAGAGATATCGATTGAAAGTATATACGTCACTAAGAAGCATGATTGTTGATTGAAGTCATTCAATGATCAAACAAATAACAGATGTGATCAAAAGAACAACATACGCATTAGATTATCAATTAAGCTTAGAGTAGGAGAATCCAGCAATTATGCTACTTTAGATTGAAAGACAAGACTTTAAAGTAGTAGCTGTTGGGGCCATGCTTCGTTGCGCCGAAGGTCTTACGGGAAGAAGCAGCTTCGGTTGAAGTTGTCCCCAGGAGATGACCGAAGGTTCCTTTTCATGAAGCTTCGGCATTACAAACCGACATAGAAATAGAATGACCTTTTAATCCATAAAGGTCTGAGTCAATGATTGTAAACTTTTATGAGGGGCACAATTGTAATTCGTCACAGGCTGTGTCCTGTGTCTATAAATAGATGAACAGTACCCCCGTACTATTCACGCTGACTTGTATTCACTCGCGCGTCACGCTTGGACTTTTGCCTTCTGTCGAGCCGAAGGTAAAAATGTAATTCAATATTGTTCAAGTACATTCATGACTATATAGTTAAACGATATTAATGACGACACGAGATTATTCATGTTATTTCTCATGTTTCATATGTTTCTCCTTCCATTGAGATATATTATAATGCCGAAGGTACGTCCTTCATGACCTTCGTCTGAAGATCATCATGTCCCAAGGGAGATAATGCTCTGAAGGACGAAGGGCATTAATCATTAACCTTTTTTGTGTTGCCTTGTTCTTAATTCATAGCACTTGAGAACAAGTCCCCAACATTGGCGCCCACCTCCGGTGAACTCACTTCCACTTTTCTGAGCTGATGGCTTCGTTCAACAATCAAGCTGAAGCTGCTTCGGCTTCGAAGCTGGTGCTCCCGATAACAGGCGGTTCTTGCTCAGAGCCGGCTAACAAGAAGCAAAAGAAGGAGGCTCAGAGAAGGGTGCAGCATGTTGGAGTACAGGGACCCTTCATCAAGTCAAAATGGTCTCACATTCCAATCACTTTCTCTCAGGAAGACCTTCAGCTTAAGGATTATCCTCACAATGATGCCATGGTTATCTCTTGTGTGATCAAAGGATTTCTGGTCCACAATGTCTTAGTTGATACAGGCAGTGCAGCTGATATTATATTTGCTAAGGCCTTCAGACAAATGCAAGAGCCTGAAGACAAGGTCCATGATGCTACGCACCCTCTTTGTGGCTTCGGAGGACGGCAGATTGCAGCACTTGGGAAGATTACCATGCCAGTAACCTTCGGATTTGTTAATAACACAAGGACTGAGCAAATTGTGTTTGATATTGTTGACATGGAGTATCCTTACAATGCTATCATTGGTCGCGGTACTCTCAATGCCTTCGAAGCAATTCTTCACCCAGCTTACCTCTGCATGAAGATACCTTCGGACCAAGGGCCTATTGCTATTCATGGAAGCCAGGAAGCTGCTAGAAGGGCCGAAGGAAGCTGGACTGACTCCAAAGCAATCCATAACATAGATGGAGCTGAAGCTTGTGAACAGTACAAATTCAGAAGGGAGAAAGCAGCTTCAGCAGATCAGCCGAAGCCCATGCTATTGTGTGAGGATATAGCAGAGCAGAAGGTGCTGTTGGGCTCGCAATTATCTGGAGACCAGGAGAAAACCTTGATAAGGTTTTTGTTCAACAACAAAGATGTTTTTGCATGGTCAGCTAATGATCTCTGTGGAGTAAATCGGGATGTTATTGAACATTCGCTCAATGTTGACCCATCCTTCAGACCCCGAAAGCAGAGGCTTCGGAAAATGTCTGATGACAAGGCCGAAGGGGCTCGCAATGAAGTAAAAAGACTCCTCAGTGCAGGAGTTATCAGAGAAGTAAAGTATCCAGAGTGGCTAGCTAACACTGTTATGGTGAAGAAGGCTAATGGCAAGTGGAGAATGTGTATCGATTTCACAGATCTCAACAAGGCTTGTCCGAAGGACGAATTCCCGCTGCCAAGGATAGACTCTTTAGTCGATGCAGCAGCTTCTTCAGAGCTCATGAGTCTCCTGGACTGTTACTCAGGCTATCATCAAATCTGGATGAAGAAGGAAGATGAGCCGAAGACTAGCTTCATAACCCCGAGTGGCACATATTGCTATCTTCGGATGCCTGAGGGGCTCAAAAATGCTGGAGGAAGTTTCAGCAGAATGACTGCGAAGGTCCTCCAGTCTCAGATAGGCAGAAATGTGTTGACTTATGTCGATGACATCATTGTAAAAAGCACGAAGCAGGAAAATCATATTGCTGATTTGCAGGAGACCTTCGCCAGTTTCAGACAAGCTGGTTTGAAGCTGAATCCAGAAAAATGTGTCTTCGGAGTAAAGAAGGGGAAATTTCTTGGATGCTTGGTTTCAACAAAGGGAATTGAAGCTAATCCAAATAAAATCGAAGCTATACTTCGAATGGAGCCGCCAACTACAAGAAAGGGGGCCCAAAGATTGACAGGAAGGCTGGCATCTCTCAACAGATTCATATCCAGATCAGCAGAAAGAAATTTACCATTCTTCGAGGTGCTAAAGTCAGCTGAAGTCTTTCAATGGGGACCAAGCCAACAAAAAGCCTTCGAAGAGCTGAAGCAATATTTGATAGATCTAACAACATTAACTCCACCAACGCCAGGGGCTCCTTTGTTCTTATATGTGGCAGCTTCGCACTCGGCAGTAAGTGCAGCACTTGTCCAGGAGAAGCTTGATGGACAAGACAAGAAGCAGGTTCCAGTATATTTTGTATCTGAAGTCCTTAGTGCATCAAAGAAAAATTATACGGAGCTGGAGAAGGTATTATATGCCGTCTTAATGGCATCCAGGAAGCTTCGGCACTATTTTCAAGCATACAATATTGTTGTTCCTTCTTCGCAGCCGTTGAAGGATATCATGAGAAATAGAGAAGCTACTGGACGGATTGGAAAATGGGCTGCAGAGCTCAATGAATTTTACATTGATTATGTGCATAGATCCTCGATCCAGTCTCAAGCATTGGCAGATTTCATTGCCGACTGGACGCCAGGGGCTCAGGATGAAGAAGCAAATAAAGATGCCGAAGTGTGGACAGTGTTTTGTGATGGCTCTTGGGGAACCTTCGGAGCAGGTGCAGCTGCTGTGTTGGTCTCACCATCCAAGGTTAAAACTTGTTATGCAGCAAGACTTGACTTCAGCTGTACAAACAATATTACTGAGTACGAAGCCCTGCTCCTGGGCCTTCGGAAATTAAAGGCAATGGGAATCAGAAGGGCGATTCTTAAAACTGATTCCCAGGTTGTTTCGGGTCATATTGACAAAAGTTGCAAGGCTAAAGATCCGAAGCTTGAAAAATATCTAGACACGGTCCGAAGGATCGAAGCCTCCTTCGAAGGATTTTCTGTCAAGAATATCCCTCGAGGACAAAATGAGCATGCTGATTTGCTAGCCAAGTCTGCAGCACAGGGGCTGCCGTTACCTTCGGATGTGTTCTTCGAAACAATAAAGGCACCTTCAGTGGAGCTCCTTGAAAGAGCAGTCCTCAACATATCTCCTGTTTACAGCGAAGATTGGAGAACTGAAATCATTTCTTACCTTCAGGGTAAGTTCCTTTCAGACGACGAAGCTTATAATAAAAGGATAGAGGCAAGAGCTCGTCCGTATGTCATGATAGAAGGGGAGTTATACAAACATGGAGTTTGTGCTCCGCTGCTCAAGTGCTTATCTAGAACCGAAGGTATAGAGTTGATGAAAGAAATACATGCAGGCCTGTGTGGATCCCACATCGGATCTAGGCCGTTACTTGGAAAAGTTTTCCGCCAAGGGTTTTATTGGCCGAAGGCAGCTTCGGATGCAGCGGAGTTAGTTCAAAAGTGCGAAGGTTGTCAGAAATGTGCAAGAGATCAAAAGCAACCTTCGTCTTTGACACAACTGATACACCCCATCTGGCCATTGCAAAGGTGGGGCCTTGACTTGTTAGGTCCATTACCACCGGCTCAAGGGAATCTAAAATATGTTATAGTGGCTGTGGAGTATTTTTCTAAATGGATTGAGGCGAAGCCATTAGCCACAATAACTTCGGCCACTGTCCAAAAGTTTTTCTGGCAGAATATTGTCTGTCGCTTCGGGGTACCGAAGGCCATCACTGTAGATAATGGAACGCAATTCGACTCCGAAGCTTTCAGAAATTTCTGTGATCAAATTGGAACGAAGATCCATTTTGCATCAGTCAGGCATCCGGAGTCGAATGGGCTCGTTGAAAGGGCCAACGGCATTATAATGACAGGAATAATGAAGTTAATCTTCAATCAACCCAGGGGAAAGTGGCCAGATCAGTTAACCAAAGTGGTGTGGAGCCACAATACAACAACATCAAGGTCTACAGGCTTTACTCCATTCAAGTTATTGTTCGGTGACGAAGCAATAACTCCGGAAGAAGCTAAAGCTGGATCAATAAGAGTAGTAGCTTCGGCAGAACCAAGTCCTGAAGATGCCTGTTTTGTGGAAAAAGATGCTTTAGAAGGGATCAGGCTTCAAGCTGTGGAGAATATCAATAAATACCAGGCTGAAACAGTCAAATGGCGAGATAGAAAGGTCCGGCTAAAAAATATTGAGCCGGGACACTTGGTGCTTCGGAGAGTGGCCAACCCAGACACAGTGGGCAAGTTACAGTTGAAATGGGAAGGACCTTTCTTAGTAGTATCTTCGTCAAGGCCTGGTTCGTACAGATTAAAGGACATGGACGGCAACGAAATTCCAAGATCTTGGAATGCGGATGAGCTTCGGCGATATTATGTATAACTTGATGTAACTTTTTATGTTTTTTCTTTTCTTTTTCATGGCACCCTTTTCCTTTCTAAAAGGGGAGAAAGGTTTTTAATGGGGCCATCATATGTAATTTCCTTTTTAGTCTTATAAGAGCAAAATCCCCCAAAGAATGTAAATGTAAAAGCTGAGAACGCACCATCGAGTGCCGAAACTGAAAAAGCGAAGAAGCTCAAAAGACGTTCCTAAGGGAATGCAGAGCTTACAGCGAAAAGTCAACGCTGATTCCGCCGAAAGTAAAAGGCGAAGAAGCTCAAAAGACGTTCCTAAGGGAATGCAGAGCTTACAGCGAAAAGTCAACGCTGATTCCGCCGAAAGTAAAAGGCGAAGAAGCTCAAAAGACGTTCCTAAGGGAATGCAGAGCTAATGTGTGGTTATTTCTAAGGAAATAATGGTTGAGGGTATGGCTTCGGACATGTGTTTGGACATTCATTCGCACATCACATGGCATCATAGCATTCGCATTCATAAACATTCATTCATGGCATACGTGGTTGTTTCGGCAAAAAAAAAGAGAAGAAGCGGTCTTTTATGCTTCGTTGTGTATAAAAAGAGAGGTTTCGACAAAAAAGAAGAAGCGGTCTTTTATGCTTCGTTGTGTATAAAAAAGAGAGGTTTCGGCAAAAAAGAAGAAGCGGTCTTTTATGCTTCGTTGTGTATAAAAAAGAGAGGTTTCGGCAAAAAAGAAGAAGCGGTCTTTTATGCTTCGTTGTGTATAAAAAAGAGAGGTTTCGGCAAAAAAGAAGAAGCGGTCTTTTATGCTTCGTTGTGTACGAAAAGAAGGGAAGGTGTTTTTTCGCCTTCAGCTCAAAATACTAATTTCGTCCACATCAAAGCACCTCAAAAGAAGGGTAAGGATATATTACAAGGTATGGACAGAATTTATTAAGAACAGTTCAGCTGTATTTACAAAAGTTGTTGCACAAGTCTACTGAGTTTTTTCTACAAAGTACTCCTACTGATCTTCACCGAGCTTCAGCTTCGGCGGCATATTTTTTAAGCATCACCTTCAGCTTCGTCATCCTACATGAATCAAGGTATTGTGAGTAAAAATCAAGTGTGAAGGAGAAGGTAAGCACAAGGTAGGATTTCTTACTGGTTCAAGATGACTTCGAGCTTCGTCTCCAGCCTTCTCCCGCCCGCCTTTTGTCCATATCATTTTTATAAACCTGTTTGAAATGCTTCGGGCGAGGTCAGGAATATCGTCTAGAATTGATGGAGACAGAGTGAAATTCGGTCTGTTGACGATTTTTCCATGCTCACAGCCGGCTTTCAGGAACGCTGCAGCAGTGCCTCGAGAAGCTACCCAGGCACAGAAGTCACCGTGCCCGGCTATAACTTCGTCAAGCTCTTCAATTTCAGCTTCAATATGTTCGAAGGCTCTTGGCAAATTTTCAGCTGCAGGGGTGAACTTTCCACTGCTGGCTCCAACTGAGTAAAAGATCTTCTTTAATTGTTGAATACAGCTGTTACTAAATTTCAAGCATTTGTCTTGAAGGCTTGTTAATGATTTCTTCAAATCTGAGTTGATTTGGACTTCGGCCTCAAGTTTTGAATTAAGCTCTAGCTTCTCTTGTTCAAATTGTTTTGATTGGCAGATAAGCTTCGAATTCAATTCTGATACTTTAGCTTCAGTCTCTGCCAACAAGCCTTCAGTTGTTTGGAGTTCAAAGTCTTTCTTTTCAATAATAGCTGATTGCTCTTTTATCTTGCTCTCTAGATTTTCGATTATAGCTTCGTGTTTCTTGTCCTCTAGATCTTGCTGCATCTTCAAAGCTTTGCTTAGTAGCATGCTCTGCACACAAGCAACCTTCGTTAGGAATATTTCCATTATTAAAAACAATATAACTCAGAGAAAAGTTATTTACCTTGAAATTGGAATAAAATAGGCTGCCGACGATATGTTGTCGTCGGTAGCGGCTGATATCTGTTTCTAGCTTCGGAAAACCGATACTCTTCGATAGAGTACCGATGACCTTAGCCCCAGTTTGATCCCGGATGCAGCCCAATTTCTCATCGTCAATGCCGCCGAATAGAAGAGCTCCTGGCTTGTATCCGCAAGATTTGGCATAGTCCTTAAGCTCTTCTATTTCGGCCTTCGACAGTTCTTGCCCAATTAAATTTTGAAATAAGTAGGCTTCGTCCTCCGAAGTATCTTCGGCTATTTCTTTTCCCTTTCCAGGCACTGTGGCCATGGTTTTTTCAGCAGCAGTGGCAGCTTCTTCTGCAGCCATGTCTAGTAAAATTTTGTCGATGTCTTCAATTGTAGTTTCCAAGTTTACATCTTCGGCTGAAGCGGCTTCGGTAGCCGCGACCTCCGAAGGTGCGACTTCGACGTTTGTTGTGCCCTCAACCGCTGGCGTTTTCTGAGTTGAAGCCCTCGGTGGCGTCTTGTCAATAACTTCGGTCACTGCAATAATTCTTTGCCTCTTTGTTTTGGTTATCTTCGTTTTTTCCGGCTTCTCCACCTTTCGAAAAAGCTTCGTCAGTTGAGGCCCTAATGGACTTAGCTTCGCGGGCAGGGGTTCAGTCATTACCTTTAATATTTCCTCCACGTCGCTGGTAGAGGGTGGTGCAGGAGTCCCCTCTTCATCGGATAATTTTCGCTTTGGAGATGATATTTTTCTCTTCTTTGGAATTTTCTTCTCTTTTGCTGGTTCTTCCTCATCTTTGTTCAAACTTTCGGCCACTCTTTTTCTTTTTTGGCCCTCAGCACCCTTGTTCAACCGTTCATAGTCAGGGTACTCGAAACCCAGGGCATCAAACACTCGGTTCAGCCTTCGCTTCGGACGGGTGCCGAAGGCCGCGGTCATCAGTTGATCTTCTTTTTTGGAATAATTCCCAAGAATTTCATTGCACATTACCTCAACTGTGTCCAGCCACTCTTGGCAAGGTTTTTTAAAGTATTTCTTGAATTTGAAATGGTAAGGAAGCCGGACAAGTTCCCCCTTCTTCTTCTCCCCCTCTAGCTTTGGCATTTCCCATTCTTTTAGAGTAGGGAAAACTCTGAACGCCAAGAATTCTTGAACCAGATCCCTGGTACCGATATGCTCTGAAATAATTTCAAACTCACCCAGTGCAGCCCAGGTGGGACCTTCTAATGTCATGTGGCATCGCGGCCTTGTTTCTCCGAAGATTAATTCAAGTGGGCTTTGTACCAACTTTTCTTCGTCTTCGTCAACCTTCACATAAAACCACTCAGACTTCCAGCCTGCCGGCCATTTGCTTCGGTAGCTTATAACAGGAAACTTTGTTGTTTTCCGGTAGGCAAAATTGTAGCAACCAAAGTTATCATGTAATCCATCTTTTCTGGCCTTCGTTTGGTAATGTAACTCATGAACTCGACAAAAACTGTCGGCAAACGGTTCCACAGCCTGGCTTCGGAGGGCCCAGATGTAAACATTAAGCCTAACGATAGCGTTAGGAGTCAATTGATGAAAGTAAATACCAAACTTCTTCAATACATCTGCAATAATTCCATGAAGGGGGAATCTCAGCCCAGCCTTTAAAAAGCTCTTGAAAATAACTATCTCGTCCTTCTCTGGCTTCGGGGTAGTCTCTTCTCCCCCGAAGCGAAGTAGTTTCTTCTGATTTTCACTGAAATAACCAGATTTTACCATCTTGGAGAGATCAGCCTTTGAAATGGTCGACTTTCCGAAGTCTAAGTGGCTGGGCTTGCTGGGCATGGCAATGCGATAATCATCTTCGGGATCAGTTTCTTCAATGTTCTCTTCTTCTCCTTCGGTAGTTGTCGGGTCTGCTTCAGCGGCGGGGGTTTCTTCTGCGGTTACTAGTCCGGATCGTTGCATTGCTTCGGAGATGGGAACAGTCTCCGAACCTTCAGCTTCGTTCCCTTCACGCTCAACCCTGGCAGTGGATCGCACTCTGGCCATTTGATTCTGAGTTTGGGGAAATTGGATACTTTTTTCTTTTTCTTTTTCTCCCGAAGCCTTTCTCTCTGACGAAGCAGACTTCGAGATAGACCTTCGTTCGATTCTGAGAATCAAGCTTCGGCTACAGTTAAAAATTTTGGCAGCAAAACAGTGCAAATAGCAATGAATGCTGTGGTAACTTCACACCTACCCGTCTGTTTATATAGTGCTGCAGGTAAGAAGGCGAAGCGCCAGGATTTTTACACCAGGCGGGCAGTCACTTGCACTCGCTGCGCGGTGGACCGCAAAGATCAAACAGTAACTCTGCAAGGTGGGCCTGGCACGCGCTCGGAAACTGGATCGTTTCTCGGCAACGAGCTCAGGGAAGGTGTTTTTGGACCTTCGGCTTCCCGAAGCTTGAGAGGCTTTTTTCACGGATCAAGCTCGTTACGAAAAACGATCTAGCACCGCGAAAGGGGCTACTGTTGGGGCCATGCTTCGTTGCGCCGAAGGTCTTACGGGAAGAAGCAGCTTCGGCTGAAGTTGTCCCCAGGAGATGACCGAAGGTTCCTTTTCATGAAGCTTCGGCATTACAAACCGACATAGAAATAGAATGACCTTTTAATCCATAAAGGTCTGAGTCAATGATTGTAAACTTTTATGAGGGGCACAATTGTAATTCGTCACAGGCTGTGTCCTGTGTCTATAAATAGATGAACAGTACCCCCGTACTGTTCACGCTGACTTGTATTCACTCGCGCGTCACGCTTGGACTTTTGCCTTCTGTCGAGCCGAAGGTAAAAATGTAATTCAATATTGTTCAAGTACATTCATGACTATATAGTTAAACGATATTAATGACGACACGAGATTATTCATGTTATTTCTCATGTTTCATATGTTTCTCCTTCCATTGAGATATATTATAATGCCGAAGGTACGTCCTTCATGACCTTCGTCTGAAGATCATCATGTCCCAAGGGAGATAATGCTCTGAAGGACGAAGGGCATTAATCATTAACCTTTTTGTGTTGCCTTGTTCTTAATTCATAGCACTTGAGAACAAGTCCCCAACAGTAGCATACTTCATGAGGAACTTATTCTCATGCAAGAGACTATATGAAATTACTGAGATAAAGCAATAGTCTCAACATAATCAAGATAAAAGGCTCCCCCTAAAGATATGCATCAAGTACTTGAATGAATTGAATGGATGCATTTACTTTAAAGACAAATAGAGAGAAGCATTATACATATTGATCAAGGCTCATTAAATTTGTAACAACTTGAGCCTAGTATTCTCAATATGAAAGGGTTTAGAATACTCACAACCACACCATTGATTGTTTCGTAGAAGTAGGTGGTGTTGTTCTTGATGTTCTCCTCTTTCATTTGAGAGTCCTCCCTTTGCAGTGGCTTCTTTTTTCTTTCAAACTTATTGAAAATACTCAAGAAGAATGTTAGTAATACAAGGGAGTATATAATGATGGATGATTTCTTTTAGATAGGAAATAAGCATAATTCATCATCCATGAGTCACATAGACATGAAGTAAATTCCTTAACGTTAGTGCACATTAACAGAAAAGAGGAATGAGCACCTTTTTAATCATTTTTGATCAATCAAAGGAATTTTACTTTTTCATATTGAATTTATTATCATGACTTAGAAGCACATCAATATGAGAATGGATATAGCAAAGACATGAATTAGATTCTAATGGACAAGCACATTTATGAAAATGATATTGAATGCACACTTAGTTAATTTCGGTCCAATAAAGAATCTATTCCTCACAAGGGTAGAATATGATAATTTAGATTAAATACCCATTGAGATGGGAACCAAACTTAAGAAGATGAGTTCCCATACCTTGGCTTTTACCTTTCTTCCTTTGGGTGAAGATCAACCCATGAGGCTTGTGCACTTTCTCTCTTGTAGATTTTCATAATTAAACTCAAGAGAAATGTTAGTAGCAACACAAGCACTAGTTTCCATTTTTGTAATCATTTTGATGAGAAATGAGAAGCTAGATTACCAAAACATGGAAACTCCATAGCATGAACTAGATTATCCATAGATGATGTTATGCTCAATTTTAACTCATAAAACAAGCATAAATAATCCTTTGAGATTATAGGAATAAATCTAATTCATGATTTGGAAAGCGATAAATGTAAAAGAATCATATCCAATTTGAGCAAGTAAAAATACATCATAAAACATTTGGATTGATTTTTCTTTTCATGTTAGATTACATGCTTCCAAAGAGAAACTTATTCTCTACAAGTGAGACTATTTGGGTTACTTAGATGAAATCATTAGTCTCACTAGTTATAGGGAGAATTTTCCGTTTAAGAGTGTCCTAAGGATTTGAATTCCTTACATGACACCTAAATCTTTTAAGAACATGAAATATCTCTCTACATCTAGAATCATGGCAATAATAGAATAACTTAGCGAAAAACATGCCATGAGATACTTCCAACAATTTAAAGCATGTAGATTGCCATGGGATGGAAATGATGAGTATGCAATCTACCATAAGATAGGAGATTCTTCAAAGAATGGTAATATAAAATTAAAGGCATTTGAAGTGCTTCAAGTTTTCTATGTGACTACACAAGACACATAAGAAATGATATTCTAAAATACTTGCACTTAAAAGATAAGTGTTACCATCCTTTGGCTTTCCTTCATGTTGTAGGCCTTGATTTTTCGCATATGATATCTCTTCACTTCCTACAACATATAATATCTTCCTCGAGATGATATGAGTTTAGGGCATAGCAATTTGAAAAATAACCTTGGGTCAATCATGTATATAGATCATTGAAGATTGATAGTTTGAGTTGATTGAATGGACTCTCTCAAGCATCCCAAGGCTTCATATCATCTCCTTCTCCTACAAAGCTTGTCAATCATATTTTGGTACCCATCGCTTGATGGGTCCATCATGGTTAGTCAACAAAGATCTAGGAACCAAAAGTCTTTTGTGTTAGCACTAGGTAAACTCATTACCTTTCTAGCACAAGTTGCAATTTTGGGTTGCCTAGTTACATGAGAATCAATTGACAAGTTAGGAGTGAAATTGTTACCAATGGGACAATCCTTGCATTGATGTCCCTTTTTTCGGCATGTGTAGCATAGGCGTTTTTCAAGTTTTGAAGTTTTCTTCTTTCCTTGTTTGTCGCCTGCTACATGGTTAGTAAAAACTTTCTTTTCTAACCCTATGCCTTTTTGTTTTAAATGGGGACAAGATCTAAGCAAGTGTCCCTTCTTGGAGCATTTAAAACAAAGTCTATCATCCTTGTTAATAATCAAGCCATTTTTAATGTAGGGACATGACCTAATCAAGTGCCCCTCTTCAAAGCATTCACTACACCTCTTAATGTGAAGTGTGGCTTGATCATTACCTTGGATGTTACCTTTTGTGGAGGCGTGGTTGAGGCTTTTGGAGGAGGTGTTGAATTTCATCTTTTGTTTCTTCCTCTTGGTAATCCTCAAATCCTTGACATTTTCTTTAAGGGATGTAGTGCATGCCACGGTTGTTCCCGTCTCAAGCTTCTTCACCATGTGATCACGGTTATCTTGAGAAGGTTGGGCAATGCATTTCCCTTTTAGTTGTGTCAAGCTCATCTTTAGCCTCTCATTTTCTTCCTTGAGCTTTTGATATGAATCATCGTTTGTTCCTGCAAATTCTAGCTCAAAGGAAGATTTGCTTGTCGACGGACAACAAGCATTAGCACATGGTAATATGGTATCAATTTGAATACATGTGCATGAGTGAGGTTGTTGGGATTTTAAATTTTCTATCACAACCTCATGAGCAATGTTTAACATGATATGATCATCCATAAGATTTTCATGAGAGCATATGAGCATATCATATTTTTCTTGAAAAGCTAGATTTTTCAACTTTTAGCTTTTCTACTTGGTCCTTAAGCAAGGTATTCCTATTTACTAATTGAGCGATACAATGTAAAGCGTTATCTTGCTCAATTGAACTAGTTTCATACCTTTGGACCAAATCAACATGAGAGCACTTTAGCTCCTCATGTTCTTTAGTGAACTCGTCAAAGTGTAGCATTTTCATGGAGAGAATATCTTCTAGCCTTTGACGAGCTTCGCTTTGCTCTCTCGCTCTTTCTAGAAGTTTGAGCATGACCGCCTTATCTTCTTGGCTTAGGCGAGCGTAGAGATGCAAGAAGCTTCTTTCTTCCTCCTCATCCTCATTTGTCCTTCCGCTATCATTTTCATTAGCCACACAACATATGTGGGAATCGAAATGGGAAGACAAACCTTTTGGAGAGGTGGATTCATCGTTTGGTCTCCACCGTTCATTTTCTTCTTCTTCCTTGCAAGGGTTAGTATCACAAAGACTAAAGGAAGTAGAAGCATCAAATGAACTATCATGTTTGGACTCATCAAATTTATTTTTAATTCTAGTCCAAATATCATGCGCATCATGGATAGATTCGTCATAGTTTGATATGAAGGCATGATAATCTTCTCTACTAAGAGAATTAGTTAAGATGTCAAAAGCTAGATAGTTTAAGCGATAACATCTTTGATCCTCCTCGGAATTAATTTTTCCATTGAAATTAGAGGAAAAAATACTCTTGTCTATAATTTGTTCTAATCGTGGATCTATGGTTCTAAAAGCATTTATCACACTAGTAGACCATGAGTCATAATTAGAACAATCATCAAATAATATTTCAAGAGTTACCTCCTTTTGAGTTACGTTTGATGGAGGAGTCTTCTTGTTCTTTTGGGATCTTCTACAAGCCATCACTTCGAGTTGTTAGACTCAAGATGAAGTGCCTAGCTCTGATACCAATTGAAAGTCGCCTAGAGGGGGGGTGAATAGGCGAAACCTAAAAATTAAAACTTTATCCCCCAACTAGATCCCTTGATTAGTGGTTAGAACAAGACATACAAATGTAGGAGTATACAAACTGAGTTCTTGCTTGAAAAGAATATTGCTAAATAATGCGGGAGTGATGAATCAAATAAGTTATGGAATAACAAAGCAAGAAGCCTTAGATGAGAAGAGCACTAGGACAAGTTCTTTCTTGCAACGTGTTGCTTCACTAAATGGGAATTTAACTTGAAGCAACACCAAATGATATTAGCAATTAAAGGTGCAAGAAAACTTAGAGCAAGGGAAAACAAACAAATCACAAGCAATAAACACAATGGACACGGGTGATTTGTTTTACCGAGGTTCGGCCCTCGAAGGTCTAGTCCCCGTTGAGGAGTCCACTTAAGGACGGGTCTTTTTCAACCCTTTCCCTCTCTCTCCCGATCACACAAGGATCGGCGAGCTCTTCTTCTTCTCAAGGATCACTCTCGATCCCGCAAGGACCACCACACACTTTGGTGTCTCTTGCTAGCTTTTACAAGCCTCCAAAACTTTGGAGGAAGTTCAATGGGAGTCAAAACTCCACGCGCAAATGAACACAAAGATGAAGCACACACTGTCTCTCGATGAATCTCACAAGGCACTAATGCTAAACTCAAATGAGTAGCTCTCTTTTGCTTGCTCTCTCTTTTGTGGCACTTGTGTTGGTTGTAGTGGTCTAAATCTTGTGTATAGGATGGATCAATGAATATATGTGGTTGGGAGGGCTTGAGTATGTCAACTAGATGACTTGGAATGTTGCTTGGGCTCCCACACTTTGAAGTGGCCGGTTGGGGTGGAATTTATAGCCACCAACCAAATTTGTAGCCGTTGGAGAAGCTTGCTGGTGCACCGGACAGTGTCCGGTGCGCCAGCCACGTCATCCTAGCCGTTGGGGTTGGAGCTGGTCGACCGTTGGAGGCTTTGTCCTCATGCGGCACCGGACAGTCCGGTGCACACCGGACAGTCCGGTGCCTCTCTGATCCTCTGCTCTGACTCTGCCGCGTGTACTGTTTACTGTCAGAGTCGACTGTTGGCGCCGAAGTAGCCGTTGCCCCGCAGTTACACCGGACAGTCCGGTGTACACCGGACATGTCCGGTGAATTATAGCCGAGCAGCCGTTGTGAATTTCCGAGGCTGCCAAGTTCCAGAGCCGCATCGACTTGGAGCACCGGACACTGTCCGGTGTACACCGGACAGTCCGGTGAATTTTAGCGCGCCGGCTCTAAGGATTTCTCGAGGCTGAGGAGTTCATTGGGAAGTCTCCTGGTGCACCGGACACTGTCCGGTGGCACACCGGACAGTCCGGTGCGCCAGACCAGGGAGCCTATCGGGATGCCTTTAGCTCTCTATTTTGAACCCAACTTTGTTCTTTTTATTGGCTTGCTGTGAACCTTTGGCACCTGTATAACTTATATACTGGAGCAAACTAGTTAGTCCAATTATTTGTGTTGGGCAATTCAACCACCAAAATTAATTAGGGACTAGGTGTAAGCCTAATTCCCTTTCACACACGATCGTAGCACGTGCATGCCATCAAATCAAGAACATTAAACATACCGCTCGATTGGGTAGGTGGGAATCGAAGGCTCTCGCGTAGGAGAGTTTGGCTAGGCCAAAGACCTGCCGACTTGACGAAGAGTTGATGCAGATCTGATCTCACAGTAACGTCGAGGTAGAGCGTGCCGATAACGTGTTAAGAACTACGTTACCACGGATCACCAGATCTGCTCCCTTCCCTCTCGTCAGCAGTAGAGGCGTAAGAAACTGTAGAGTACCCGTCTCCCTTTCCAGAATCACGACTGAAGAAAACACACGACACAAGGTATATGGTTGGACATCTGGCCTCTTTCTAATATCTGTATTATGATGGGGGTGTACAGATTCCTTATATAGAGATGTGAGACCCCTCGAGGACAAAGCAGGTATTTGACCATATAACCATAATTAGGGTTACTTAACATAGGGAAACAAACTCGTCACGCCAATCAACGAAATCTGATGGCTCCATCCACAGTGCAGCCGAGCAGGCTTAGTTTCAAGGCCCAATCTACAGCCTATATATGTCAATAACCCACTTTCTAAATAAAAACAAACGGGCCAACAAAGGGGTTGAAAATGATAAACAGGCCACATAGCAGAAATTCAGGTCCTGAATGAGTCTGCGCGTGGGCCTATGTGGGCTGTCACTAGCGCCTCACCTGTGCGCCGTCGAACCAAAGATTGAATTTCGACATATCCTTCTCATGAGTCATGACTCATGCAGGTGCAGTTTGCATTTCCTGCTAACTAGAAGAAGAGGAAAAACAATTCCTACTCCACTCCGTTTTTTTATATGGACTTTTTTGTTGCCACTCACTTGTATCAAAATTCGGTGTTCTACGTCCACCTATAACTATACGGTACTGAATATCGTGAGTGTGTACGTAAAAGGTCCTAGCAGCCGGCTGCGTCAGATGGGCAAGTGGGAGGAGGTGCAGGGTGCAATGCAGGCACGTCTCCTGATTTTTCTGTTCCAAAATTTGGACGTGCGTCGCTCTGTTCCAGCAACGTGGCTTCAGCTTGGCAACAGACAAGTCTTTTTGTCCAGTGTCAACGCGCGGCCGGATGTAACCGCACGAGGCAAATAAAATAAAATAAAATAAAAACACGCGCTTGCTAGTTGCTACTAGCCTACTACTACTATTACGCACGCCTCGATTGGTTGCGTTCTTCCTTGCACGTGATTTGGAACTTTGAACAAGTGCTCAGGAGGGATGAGATCAACGCGGATCGGAGAGTCCGAAGGATCTGACCGGTAGAGAGATGTCAATGGAGTGAATTGTACACATGACGTTGGCAGCGGCCGTACGTGGAAAAGCCATCAAATAGAGCCCAAGAGTCTAGGAGACTCGGACCGATTTGCCTTGGGAGGAGCTGCTGCTGAGCTGGCTGTAGGCACGCACGACACGACACGACACGACACGACACCGGGGCCAGTCGGGTCAATCAGTCTCCCTCTCTCTGTTCCGTTCAACTAAGACTATCTGCAACCGTTACCTCTAAATTTTTCCCCCTATATCACTTTTTCTCCCTTATTTTTCACTCTATTCTTTCATCTCCCGCAACGGTTCCCCCTAAATACTCACCCTATATCCCACTACCACTATAAAATATCATTTTCTATACCAACTATCAATTTTTTATCTACTAACAATTACGCGTGGACCCACAGCACAGTGTCGTAGGGGGTGAACAGTGAAACGCTAGATTGAGGGAGAGAGAGAAGAGGGCCGCTTCAAAGAGTGGCTTATAGGGGGCAGCGTTGCGCGGTCAAGGTACCTCTACGTAGGGGAGGGAGCTGCTTAGCGCTGTGCGCTGCAGACAGCCTAAGGATGGCACCAGGTGATACGCCAATAGACACATAAAAGCCATATTTATCTACACATCATGGATACAAAATTATAAAAATATGTACCTACTATAGTTACCGTGTAACTATACCCAACAATATTAGACATAATCATTTTAGTCGTAGAAGTAAGTACAACAAAATATTGAAGTCTCATACCTCACTAATAATGAAAGATACTAAAATAATATATTATCTTTGTGTCTAGCATAACAAATTCATCCAATCCAACATGTCACATGTCAGTTCACATAGGGAATTAGGGTTAGTGTCTTGTCATTATATTTTATATAAAACACTTCTAATAATTTAGATCCATGTTAGCGGATTTTCTATTGTGTAACATAACCATGCCAATTATACCAAATGAGTATAGTAAAACTCGGCCGGCCGATAAAGCCTCAATCGGGTCTAAAATAATATTCACGAGTATTAAAATACGCCATACACATGTTTTAATGTCATACGCATGTTTTAATGGGTTTTTTTTTACCCAGCTGCGGCCTAACTGGTATGCATTGTCATCTCCGGTTCCAAAGTTGGGTGGGGGTAATGGCACCGCTGTTCAACGGCCTGCCGCCCCGTGCATGCAGAAAAGGCGACGGAGGCGAAGGACGTACATGACGTGACCGGAGTTGGAGGAGGAGTTGCTGTGCAAACAGGCGAGCGCTTTCGTGCCGTTTGAGCTTTGGTTTCTGCGTGTTGACGAATCCACGTACGATCGATGGACCAAAAAGTGAAGTGGGTTTTCAAATATGCGCAATGCGCATGCGTTGAGGCCATAATACATGCCTCCTGGACTGGACTGTTCCATAGAAAACCTTCTCGACGCATGCATTCAGAGATTATTCCGTCCCGTTGATGCAGGCAGACAGCCTAGGCTGTCGCCAGCAGATCGCTATTATGATTGTTAAACTGCACTGTTTATAGAGTGGATTTGAAATAGGAGATGGAGATGAGTAAAACTAGGGGAGATAGGCTTACGATGGTATTAAAGGAAACAAAAGGATTCATCATACACACTGCAGGTCACTGTCAAAATCAATACTCAGATACAACCATGATACAGGTAATGTAGACATCGACCATAAACTAGACAATCAAGACATGACTGCAAATGGATCCATTCATGGCATATACTTGGAGATGTAGTCCAAAGCTTCCATAGCCAATGAAAACATGGTCCTATGCATCCATTCATTTCGTCACATGAGGAGCTGATCACATCGCACATTAAGTATGTATTTCAGTATTTGGTTTTATACGAGTGGTCAACCGGTCGCCACCTGAAACCAAATGCGGTTGGTACTGGATTCTTCAATTGTGCAAGCAAAAAGTTAGTTACAGTTACGTCAATATCTACCTTGCCAGAGGAAACAATAATTTGGTCAACTGGAAACCATATAATCACACACTTGATCTTATAATACTCCCCCCGTTCATAAATATATGGCACCGTTGTTTTTTTTTAAAAAAAAACTTTGACCACTCGTTGTTATTTAAAAAGAAAATCAACAATGTCATATATTTGTGAACCGAGATAGTATTATACATATTCGCAATACACCAATGCTTCCTGAAACATAGCAAAGGTCTACGTCACAATAAGGCATGTGTACAATTCTTCCAAATTTATTTGCATTCTTCAATGGAAAAAAAATATATATAACAGCCTCATTACATCAAGGTACAGAGCTACAGCTAGTATACACCAAATGATGATTTGGAAATATTTCTCAGAACCAATATCAACTGCCTTATACAATGTTATTACAGATCGACAGTGAGCAAGAACAGAATAAGCATCACCACAAATCTTCAGTTCTGCCTGTGGGCGATATAGTTGGCAAAGTGCAACAGGGGTGCTGCCTTCTCCTCGTCGAAGCAAGCGAGCTGCTCTGTTGCGTCAGAGACCAACTTCTCTGCAAACTCCCGCGACTTGGCTAGCCCCAGTAGCTTAGGGTACGTCGTCTTGTCACTTGCCAGGTCCTTCCCCGCCGTCTTGCCTAGCTCCTCCGACGACTTGGTGACGTCGAGTATGTCATCGACCACCTGGAACAGCAGCCCGATTGACCTCGCGTATTTCCGCAGCGCCTCGATTTGCTCGTCCGTGCCGCCTCCGATGATCGCCCCGATCACGACCGAGGCCTCGAGCAATGCAGCAGTCTTGTGGAGGTGGATGTACTCGAGGAGTTCAAGGGGCACAGTTTCAGACGTGCCTGTCATCTCAAGATCCACAACCTGGAGAGGGCAGGCAGATGAAGAAGCATTTTCAGCGGTTTGTTTAAGCAATTGGAACTTGGAAGTCGCATTCCCTGTTAGAGAGCTAGTAATTTTCAATATCTAATTCCAGCGAATGCAGACGAATAGAGCGTCGACAGCATCCCCGTTAGGAAGATGCTCCATATAAAGAATGCCAGGACAAGCAACTGCCCGGTTTTTACTTGATTGTATGTATAATTTATTTGCTGAATGGCGGGAAGAAATATAATCTGGTAATCAAACAAGTAGACCTGGCCGGCGACGAGTCCCTCCGAACCGATGCAGCGCGCGAGCTCGCCAATGGCTCGGACGACGCGGGCGGGGTGCTTCTCCGGGTCTACGGCCGGAGGGTAGGATCCGACGCTGGCCATGTGGTGGAAGGAGAGCGAGAGCAGCGCGTCCCCGGCGAGGATCGCGATGGGCTCGCCGTAGACGACGTGGCAGGTGGGCTTGCCGCGGCGGAGGTCGTCGTCGTCCATGCAGGGTAGGTCGTCGTGGACGAGCGACATGGTGTGCACCATCTCGACGGCCGCCGCGGCCGGCATCGCCCAGGACTCCGGCCCGCCCACCACGGCGCACGCGGCAAGGCACAGCGCGGGGCGCACGCGCTTCCCGCCCGCCAGCAGCGCGTACCGCATCGCGTCGTGCAGCGCCGCGGGGAGGCCCCCGGCGGGGATGGCCGCGTCCAGCGCCCGGTTCACCGCGACCGCGCGCTCCTCCATGTATGCCTTGAAGTTGAACTCCGTGGTGGTGGCCGTGGCCACGATGGCGGAGAAGCGGCGGCGGCCGTGGTGGTGGTGGTGGTGGTGCGCCGCGATGGCGACGGAGGAGGAGGGGGAGGGTGCCCCCGTGGCGGCGGCGAACGGGAGCGGAGAGAGGTGGACGCGCGAGGCGGCCAGCGGGTGGAAGTGAAACGCCATGGCCATGGGTGGCGAGTTGGGTTGGGCTTGGGGCCTGGGTAAAGTGCGGGGGACGGCAACGTTGGAGATTGGGGGTGGCCTCGAGAGGTTGCGATCTCCTTTGTCTTAACTTCTTGAGGTGAAGAGAAGCTTAGGCGCTGGCCGCGTCGGTGCAGGACGACAAGTGGAGACGTGGAGTGGCCGCCGGGCGGTGGTGGTGCTTGGTGCTCGGCGTGGTGTTGGGCTATTGGCACGACGGCATGAGCACCTTTTTAAAGGAGCGAGCGTGGGACGCTACGGCCTCCGTGTCTCACTTTCCATCTACATGAACAGGTTCTCGGGTCAGTTCTGTTGAACCAGTGTCGGACGCAGCATGTGATGTGACGCACAGGGGCTTGGTTCCTCTTCTTCCCTCAGTCCCTCTCCAATCTCCATACCCCCCTTCTGTCCCTAAAGCCTCCTAGGGACACTAAGCCACAACATTTTATCTTTAAAGAACATCATATATTTAGGGTCAAATCCTTCTGCCCTAAACCTATGTTGTTTTCTCTTCCTCTCTAGATTTTTTATACTCTAAACTACGAATTAAATATAATTAATATGTACATACATATGTAAAAATAATAATTTAAAATATATTATAAATATTATGTATTGGTTACAGGGGATAGATTTAGAGAGGTCCATTAAGAGACCTGGGATGAAATATTTTAGAGGGTGGTGAAAAAGTAGGATTTAGAGGAATAACTAGTATAATGCTTGTGTGTTACTACAATATTAAGTTATTCGATAAAATTTTAGAACACAATAAAATTTTAGAGAATGGATTAAAAAACACTCACGATAAATAATTACTCTCTTCATTCTAACTTATAAAATGTTTTCAGTTTTCTAGGTACCTAAATTTTACTATGCATCTAGATGTATAATATGTCTAGATACATAGTCAAAATGATATGTCTAGAAAAATCATAACATCATAGAATTCAGAGCGAAGGGAGATTGCAATTGCTCTGTACAAGAAAGGAAGAGCTTACAGTTGGTTAAGAAAGATTTGGGATTAAACTAGTGTCGGGGACCATAATTAGGGGCACCCTCAAGACGCCTAATTCTCAGCTGGTAACCCCCATCAGCATAAAGCTGCAGAGGCCTGATGGGTGCGATTAAGTCAGGGATCAGTCCATACGAGCGACTCGATCACGCCTCGCCCGAGCCTAGCCTCGGGCAAGGGCAGCCGACCCCGAGATGTTTCCGTCTCGCCCGAGGCCCCCTTTTAACGGCAGACGCATCTCCGGCTCGCCCGAGGCCTTGCCTTCGCTAAGAAGCAACCCTGACTAAATCGCCGCGCCGACCGACCGAGTCGCTGGGGCATTTAACGCAAAGGTAGCCTGACACCTTTATCCTGACACGCGCCCCCCGGCAGAGCCGAAGTGACCGCCGTCACTTCGCCGCTCCACTGACCGGTCTGACAGAAGGACAGCGCCGCCTGCGCCATTCCGACTGCAGTGCCACTTGACAGAGTGAGACTGACAGGCAGTCAGGCCTTGCCAAAGGCGCCATAGGAAGCTCCGCCCGACCCAGGGCTCGGACTCGGGCTAAGGCCCCGGAAGACGGCGAACTCCGCTCCGCCCGACCCAGGGCTCGGACTCGGGCTAAGGCCCCGGAAGACGGCGAACTCCACTCCGCCCGACCCAGGGCTCGGACTCGGGCTAAGGCCCCGGAAGACGGCGAACTCCGCTCCGCCCGACCCAGGGCTCGGACTCGGGCTAAGGCCCCGGAAGACGGCGAACTCCGCCCGACCCAGGGCTCTGACTCGGGCTAAGGCCCCGGAAGACGGCGAACTCCGCTCCGCCCGACCCAGGGCTCGGACTCGGGCTAGGCCCCGGAAGACGACGAACTCCGCTTCGCCCGACCCCAGGGGTCGGACTCCGCCCTGGCCTCTGCCGAACGACCTCCACCTCGCCCGACCCAGGAGCTCGGGCTCGGCCTCGGCCATGCAGGACAGACTCGACCTCGGCTTCGGAGGAGCCTCCACGTCGCCCGACCTAGGACACAAGTCCGCCACGTCAACAGGAAGCGCCATCATCACCCTACCCCGAGCCGACTCGGGCCGCAGGGAACAAGACCGGCGTCCCATCTGGCTAGCTCTGCCAGATAGGCAATGATGGCGCCCCACTAGACCCATGACGACGGCGGCTCTCAGCTCCCTTACGGAAGCAGGGGGACGTCAGCAAGGGCCCAACCGCTCCGACAGCTGTCCCTCCGCCAGGCTCCGTTTCTCCTCCGACAGCCACGACACCACACCAGCTGGGTGCCAAGATCTCTCCGGCTGCCACATTGGCATGTACTTAGGGCGCTAGCTCACCCCCGCTAGACACGTAGCACCTTGCTACACCCCCATTGTACACCTGGATCCTCTCCTTACGCCTATAAAAGGAAGGACCAGGGCCTTCTTAGAAAAAGTTTGGCCGCGCGGGAACGAGGACGGGGCAGGCGCTCTCTTGGGGCCGCTCGCTTCCCTCACCCGCGTGGACGCTTGTAACCCCCTACTGCAAGCGCACCCGACCTGGGCGCGGGTCGAACACGAAGGCCGCGGGATACCCACCTCTCTCACGACTCGGCTCCGGCCACCTCGCTTCTCCCCCCTTCGCGCTCGCCCACGCGCTCGACCCATTTGGGCACGTGGCACACTCACTCGTCGGCTTAGGGACCCCCCGGTCTCGAAACATCGACAGTTGGCGTGCCAGGTAGGGGCCTGCTGCGTGTTGACGAGCAGCTTCCCGTCAAGCTCCAGATGGGCAGTCTCCAACGACCTCTCCAACCCGGGACGGTGCTCCGTTTCGGGAGTCTCGAGTTCATGTCTCTCGACGGCAGCTACGACATGATACTCCTTACACCGCCGCGCGACGACGACAATGGCGGCCGACAGCCCGCCCACCGGCGGCGGAATCGACGACGTCTTCCCCGCGTGGTGGAAGAACAACATTCGAGCTCGCCCCGTCCTCTCCCCCGCCATCGGAGGAGGAGGCGGGGCAACCAGGGCCGAGTGGGAGGCCGCGCTCCGTCGGCTGTCGAGCGAACCGACGTCCCCAGCGCCCCAACGGAGGGCGTGTCGGGCGTCAACCTCGCGTTTGAGACGAAGGCGAGCGCCGTCCCCCCGCGACACGCCAATCCCGAGCAAGTGGACGACGCCAGCACGCTCGCGGAGGGCCTGCAGGACGTCACCCTCGTACCCAAGACGACGGCGCAATCAGTCCCCGACGTGACTGTGTCGCTCCTCGTCGACCAAAAGGTACCGACTGATTCCCATCCTACGTCATTTCGACTCGGCCTCAACCCGCCTAGCGACCTCGCTTTGGCGGGCGCTCACGTTGAGGCGAGTGCAACCCCACTGGGGTTTCGTGTGCGGTCGCCTTGGGACCGATTGACGGACGTCTCGACCTACGGGCCCTCTGGGTCCGAGGAAGATGACGATCCCAGCATCTGCTGGGATTTCTCTGGATTTGGCAACCCCAGTGCCATGCGGGACTTTATGGCCGCGTGTGACTACTGCCTCTCCGACTGTTCCGACGGCAGCCGCAGCCTTGACGACAAGGACTGCGGCCCGAGCCGCGAATGTTTCCACGTCGAGCTAGGGGATCCCTCCGAAGGCAACCATCTCGGCATGCCGGAGGACGGTGATCTCCCTAGGCCGGTGCCTCGCGCCGACATCCCGCGGGAGCTAGCTGTGGTCCCCGTTCCGGCGGGGGGTCACGACCCACAGCTCGAGCAAGTCCGCGGGGCGCAGGCCGGGCTCGACGAGGGAGCAGGAGCGCTCGAGTCGATCCGCCGGGACGTCGGGCAGGTATGGGCGGGCCAACCCCCGGCCGGAGAAATACGTCATCTGCCCCAGGGTTTCTAGCACCGCGTCGCCAACGATGTCAGGGACAGGCCGCCACCCGCATCCAGCGGGGTCGGTCAGAACCTGGCAGCCGCAGCGATGCTCCTCCGCGCGATGCCGGAGCCATCAACCACCGAGGGTCGGCGAATCCAGGGGGAGCTCAAGAACCTCCTGGAGGGCGCTGCGGCCCGGCGGGCCGAGAGCTCTGCCTCCCGAAGGCAGGGGTACCCCTCGGAACCTCATGCCGCGACTTCCCGATTCATGCGGGAGGCCTCGGTCTACACCGGGCGCACGCGCAACACCGCGCCTGCGGCCCCGGGCCACCTCGGCAACGAGCACCATCGTCGCGACCGTCGGGCCCGCCTCGACGAAAGGGTGCGCCGAGGCTATCACCCCAGGCGTGGGGGACGCTACGACAGTGGGGAGGATCGGAGTCCCTCGCCCGAACCACCCGGTCCGCAGGCCTTCAGCCGGGCCATCCGGCGGGCGCCGTTTCCGGCCCGTTTCCGACCCCCGACTACTATCACAAAGTACTCGGGGGAGACGAAACCGGAATTGTGGCTCGCGGACTACCGCCTGGCCTGCCAACTGGGTGGAACGGACGACGACAACCTCATCATCCGCAACCTCCCCCTGTTCCTCTCCGACACTGCTCGCGCCTGGTTGGAGCACCTGCCTCCGGGGCAGATCTCCAACTGGGAGGATTTGGTCCAAGCCTTCGCCGGCAACTTCCAGGGCACGTACGTGCGCCCCGGGAATTCCTGGGACCTCCGAAGCTGCCGGCAACAGCTGGGAGAGTCTCTTCGGGACTACATCCGGCGATTCTCGAAGCAGCGCACCGAGCTGCCCAACATCACCGACTCCGTTGTCATCGGCGCGTTCCTTGCCGGCACCACCTGCCGTGACCTGGTGAGCAAGTTGGGTCGCAAGGCCCCCACCAGGGCAAGCGAGCTGATGGACATCGCCACCAAGTTCGCCTCTGGCCAGGAGGCGGTCGAGGCCATCTTCCGAAAGGACAAGCAGCCCCAGGGCCGCCCGTCGGAAGATGCTCCCGAGGCATCTACTCCGCGCGGCGCCAAGAAGAAAGGCAAGAAGAAGTCGAAAGCGAAACGCGACGCCGCCGACGCAGACCTTGTCGCCGCCGCCGAGTACAAGAACCCTCGGAAGCCCCCCGGAGGTGCTAACCTCTTCGACAAGATGCTCAAGGAGACGTGCCCTTACCATCAGGGGCCCGTCAAGCACACCCTCGAGGAGTGCGTCATGCTTCGGCGCCACTTCCACCGGGCCGGGCCACCCGCAGAGGGTGGCAGGGCCCGCGACGACGACAAAAAGGAAGATCACCAAGCAGGAGAGTTCCCCGAGGTCCGCGACTGCTTCATGATCTACGGAGGGCATGCGGCGAATGCCTCGGCTCGGCATCGCAAGCGAGAGCGTCGGGAGGTCTGCTCGGTGAAGGTGGCGGCGCCAGTCTACCTAGACTGGTCCGACAAGCCCATCACCTTCGACCAAGCTGACCACCCCGACCACGTGCCGAGCCCGGGGAAATACCCGCTCGTCGTCGATCCCATCATCGGCGACGTCAGGCTCACCAAGGTCCTGATGGATGGGGGCAGCTGCCTCAACATCATCTACGCCGAGACCCTCAAGCTCCTGCACGTCGATCTGTCCTCCGTCCGAGCAGGCGCTGCGCCCTTCCACGGGATCATTCCTGGGAAGCGCGTCCAGCCCCTCGGACGGCTCGACCTTCCTGTCTGCTTCGGAACACCCTCCAACTTCCGAAGGGAGACTCTGACGTTCGAGGTGGTCGGGTTCCGAGGAACCTACCACGCGGTATTGGGGAGGCCATGCTACGCGAAGTTCATGGCCATCCCCAACTACACCTACCTGAAGCTCAAGATGCCGGGCCCCAACGGGGTCATCACCGTCGGCCCCACGTACAAACACGCGTTCGAATGCGACGTGGAGTGCGTGGAGTACGCCGAGGCCCTCGCCGAGTCCGAGGCCCTCATCGCCGACCTGGAGAACCTCTCCAGAGAGGTGCCAGACGTGAAGCGACACGCCGGCAATTTCGAGCCAGCGGAGACGGTTAAGGCCGTCCCTCTCGACCCCAGTGGCGACACCTCCAAGCAGGTCCGGATTGGTTCCGGGCTCGACCCCAAATAGGAAGCAGTGCTCGTCGACTTTCTCCGCGCAAACGCCGACGTCTTTGCGTGGAGTCCCTCGGACATGCCCGGCATACCGAGGGATGTCGCCGAGCACTCGCTGGATATTCGGGCCGGAGCCCGACCGGTCAGGCAGCCTCTGCGCCGATTCGACGAGGAGAAGCGCAGAGTGATAGGCGAGGAGATCCACAAGCTAATGGCAGCAGGGTTCGTCAAAGAGGTATTCCATCCCGAATGGCTTGCCAACCCTGTGCTTGTGAGAAAGAAAGGGGGGAAATGGCGGATGTGTGTAGACTACACTGGTCTCAACAAAGCATGTCCGAAGGTTCCCTACCCTCTACCTCGCATCGATCAAATCATGGATTCCACTGCTGGGTGCGAAACCCTGTCTTTCCTCGATGCCTACTCAGGGTATCATCAAATCAAGATGAAAGAGTCCGACCAGCTCGCGACTTCTTTCATCACGCCCTTCGGCATGTACTGCTATGTCACCATGCCGTTCGGTTTGAGGAACGCGGGTGCGACGTACCAGCGGTGCATGAACCATGTGTTCGGCGAACACATCGGACGCACGGTCGAGGCCTACGTCGATGACATCGTAGTCAAGACAAGGAAAGCCTCCGACCTCCTCTCCGACCTTGAAGTGACATTCCGGTGTCTCAAGGCAAAGGACGTCAAGCTCAATCCCGAGAAGTGTGTCTTCGGGGTGCCTCGAGGCATGCTCCTGGGATTCATCGTCTCCGAGCGGGGCATCGAAGCCAACCCGGAGAAAATCGCAGCCATCACCAGCATGGGGCCCATCAAGGACTTAAAAGGCGTACAGAGGGTCATGGGATGTCTCGCGGCCTTGAGCCGTTTCATCTCACGCCTCGGCGAAAGAGGCCTGCCTCTGTACCGCCTCTTAAGGAAGGCCGAGTGCTTCACTTGGACCCCCGAGGCCGAGGAAGCTCTCGGGAACCTGAAGGCGCTCCTCACCCAGGCACCTATCTTGGTACCCCAGCTCATGGAGAAGCCCTCTTGGTCTACGTCGCCGCGACCACTCAGGTGGTTAGCGCCGCGATTGTGGTCGAAAGGCAAGAAGAGGGGCATGCATTGCCCGTTCAGAGGCCAGTTTACTTCGTCAGCGAGGTGCTGTCCGAAACCAAGGTCTGCTACCCACAAGTTCAGAAGCTACTGTATGCAGTAATCCTGACGAGGCGAAAGTTGCGACATTACTTCAAGTCTCATCCGGTAACTGTGGTGTCATCCTTCCCCCTGGGGGAGATCATCCAGTGCCGAGAGGCCTCGGGCAGGATCGCAAAGTGGGCGGTGGAAATTATGGGCGAGGCAATCTCGTTCGCCCCTCGGAAGGCCATCAAGTCCCAGGTACTGGCGGACTTCGTAGCCGAATGGGTCGACACCCAGCTGCCGATGGCTCCGATCCAACCAGAGCTCTGGACCATGTTGTTCGACGGGTCGCTGATGAAGACGGGAGCCGGCGTGGGCCTGCTCTTCGTCTCGCCCCTCGGGAAACACCTACGCTATGTGCTACGTCTCCATTTCCCGGCGTCCAACAATGTGGCTGAGTACGAAGCTCTGATCAACGGATTGCGAATCGCCATCGAGCTAGGGGTCCGACGCCTCGACGCTCGCGGCGACTCGCAGCTCGTCATCGACCAAGTCATGAAGAACTCCCACTGCCGCGACCCGAAGATGGAGGCCTACTGCGATGAGGTTCGGCGCCTGGAAGACAAGTTCTACGGGCTCGAGCTTAACCACATCGCTCGGCGCTATAACGAGACTGCGGACGAGTTGGCAAAGATAGCCTCGGGGCGAACCACGGTTCCCCCGGACGTCTTCTCCCGGGATCTGCACCAACCCTCCGTCAAGATCGACGACACGCCCGAGTCCGAGGTACCCTCTGCCCAGCCCGAGGCGTCCTCGGTTCAGTCCGAGGTGCCCTCGGCCCATCCCGAGGCGTCCTCGGTTCAGCCCGAGGTACCCTCGGCCCCCGAGGGCGAGGCGCTGCGCATCGAGGAGGAGCGGAGCGAGGTCATGCCTGATCGAGATTGGCAGACCCCGTACCTGCACTATCTCCGCCAAGGAGAGCTACCCCTCGACCAAGCCGAGGCTCGGCGGGTAGCGCGACGCGCCAAGTCGTTCGTCCTGCTGGGCGATGAGAAGGAGCTTTACCACCGCAGCCCCTCGGGCATCCTCCAGCGATGCATCTCCATCGCCGAAGGTCAGGAACTCCTGCAAGAGATACACTCTGGGGCTTGCGGCCATCATGCAGCGCCCCGAGCCCTCGTCGGGAACGCTTTCCGGCAAGGCTTCTACTGGCCGACGGCGGTGGCTGACGCCACTAGAATCGTCCGCACCTGCGAAGGGTGTCAATTCTATGCGAAGCAGACCCACCTGCCCGCTCAGGCTCTGCAGACGATACCCATCACCTGGCCCTTCGCTGTGTGGGGTCTGGACCTCGTCGGCCCTCTGCAGAAGGCGCCCGGGGGCTACACGCACCTGCTGGTCGCCGTCGACAAATTCTCCAAGTGGATCGAGGTCCGACCCCTAAACAGCATCAGGTCCGAGCAGGCGGTGGCGTTCTTCACCAACATCATCCATCGCTTCGGGGTCCCAAACTCCATCATCACCGACAACGGCATCCAGTTCACCGGCAGAAAATTCTTGGATTTTTGCGAGGATCACCACATCCGGGTGGACTGGGCTGTCGTAGCTCATCCCATGTCGAATGGGCAAGTAGAGCGTGCCAACGGCATGATTCTACATGGGCTCAAGCCTCGGATTTACAACGACCTCAACAAGTTCGGCAAGCGATGGATGAAGGAACTCCCCTCGGTGGTCTGGAGCCTGAGGACAACGCCGAGCCGAGCCACGGGTTTCACGCCGTTCTTCCTGGTCTACGGGGCCGAGGCCGTCTTGCCCACTGATCTGGAATACGGCTCCCCAAGGACGAGGGCCTACGACGATCAAAGCAACCAAGCTAGCCGAGAAGACTTGCTGGACCAGCTGGAGGAGGCTCGGGACAGGGCCTTACTACACTCGGCGCGGTATCAGCAGTCCCTGCGACGCTACCACGCCCGAGGGGTCCGACCCCGAGACCTCCAGGTGGGCGACTTGGTGCTTCGTCTGCGGCAAGACGCCCGAGGGAGGCACAAGCTCACGCCCCCCTGGGAAGGGCCATTCGTCATCGCCAAAGTCCTGAAGCCCGGAACGTACAAGCTGGCCAACAGTCAAGGCGAGGTCTACGGCAACGCATGGAACATCCAACAGCTACGTCGCTTCTACCCTTAAGATGTTTCCAAGTTGTTCATATACCTTGCACTCACGCAAAGTTTAGTCAACAAGGAAGGGTCGGCCTCGCCTCGGCAAAGCCCGACCCTCCCTCGGGGGCTAAAAGGGGGGAAACCCCCTCTGCGTCAAAATTTTCCTCGAAAAAAAATCTCTTCTACCAGAATATCTTTCGTGCTTTTTGACTACTTCGAAAAGTGGGTCCTGGAAACGACGGAGTACACGTAAGCAGCCAAGGCTGACCGAGCCGAGGGACTCCTACGCCTCCGGGATACGGATACCTCACTCATCACCTTCTGCGATAAGTAACTCGCGTTCGGATAAAGTGGCTCCGCGGATCGAACAAGTCTTTATGTTCGAAAGCCCTTCTGCCGAAGCGATCCTTCGAGCCTTCTCGACCGAGTCGGTGACAGGGCCTCATGGACGGGTGAAAGTACGCGTAAGCGGCAAGGCCGACCGAGCCGAGGGACTCCCACGCCTTCGGGATACGGATACCTCACTCATCACCTTCCGCGAGAAGCAGCTCTCGCTCGCACAAACATCCCTGTTACCGACAAAAAGTCCAGATACTCGAAACAAGAGGAAAAGAGACGCAGCTTTACAACGCAGCGAGGGTGTGCATTCTGGCCTCGACGGCCGCACAAGGCACACGCTACAAGACAATCTGATCCTGCAGGCTCGGGTCTTGGCGCTGGAAGGGGGCAGCAACACCCTCGGCATCAGCGACACCTTCGGCGAGGCCCGACCTAGCCTCGGACGGCGACGCGGTCCGAGGGTCTCTGCTCCGAAGGACGACGTCATCACCACGCCCGAACAATCGCCGCCAGGGACTTCTCCGGGAATCCGGCCCGAGCAGGCGGCTCGGCCGGTTACCCCTGGGGCCTCGGCCAACCATCTTCCGAGGGCGCCAGCCCGGTTCGAAGCCTCGGCTGATCAGCTCCGACGTCGATCCGGCCAACGGACAACCCGTGGCCGACTCCACCTCTGTTCATGCTGATATCGCTACCCCTGGCCTCGGCTCGACGAAGAGCGGCCGAGGGGTCTCTTTAACTAAGCTAGAGGAACCTCGGACAGCAAGGCCAACCGAGCCGAGGGACTCCTACGCCTCCGGGATACAGATACCTCACTCGTCACCTTGACACGGGGTGACTCATGCTTGGTGAAGCGGTTCAGATAGTCAACAGACGAGTCTTAGTGCTCAAAAATGAGGAAAAAAACACGGCTCCGTGCCGTAATTACATACATGTTCAGGCCCCGAAAGCCGAAATGAACAAAAAACCCTGGCATTCGAAGTGCCATTACAAACGGAACTCCGGTTCCCCCCCGCAAGTACGAACAACCCCACTCGATAGGGGCGGGCCTGCGGGGCTGCAGAAGACTGACGGGCGGCTCGCCGCCGCCCGCTCTGGCCACGACGACAGTAGGCGCCGCTGCAGTCTTGCCCTCGCCCACGCCGACGCTCGAGGGGCGAGGACAAGTACAAAGAGCCGGAGGCCCGAAGCGCGGATGGTGGCGGTAATCCCATCGGCCACGGGGACTTCTCGAGCCGCCTCCGCCTCGGCACCGACCGCAGGAGCCATCAGCCTACCGGCAGATCCCCACTCAAGTCCTCCCAGATGAGTGGGGCACCGGCCTCCGCGTGAAGGCGCCGCCCCGGTGCAAAGGCAGGACCACCCCAGAACACGAGCGCCGCCCTAGCAGCGCGCGGCATCTAGGGTGGTCCTCCCGTGTACACGGCGCGGCAGCCGCCCCCCCCGGGCAGAAGGGGCCGCCGGGAGCCAAGCCGATGAACCCGACACGCTGGAGGTGACGACACCTGCCGTCGACCCACCTCGCGTTGTCGAAGTCCGGGCCGCCCGCAGGGCCAGTGAGCGCCCTCTCCCTCGAACCCGTGCGGGAGGTAGAGCGCCGGCTCAGCACGGCACCCACCCCAGCGAGGATGATGAACATCCTTGAAGCTGAGGGTGGGACCAAGATCGCAGCCCGACTTGCTCCTCCCCACCCAGGAGCTGGTGGTCACCGTCTCGGGTGACCGCCAGCGGAGGGGAGCAACCGGGCTGCCTGATGAAAATCCTTGAAGCCGAACGATGGCTGAAAGGTACCAACTCCCACGGAGTTGTGTTCCTCCAACGATGGGGCGAAAGGACGGTGGTTTCCCCCATCCGGGGGCTTGGAAGGTGGAAAGACACAGTGCATAAAGCAGGAAGAAGACATGGTCGCCTTACGAAAGGGGTCGCCCTCCTTTTAAAGGCGACTCTCCCTGCTTGCGCCTCCAACCGTCACGGGCTGAGTCTTCTCCAACACGCTCCAAAGCCCTCCCCTGCGGCGCGGGGGCTGGGTCCCACATGTCATGCAGACCGGCTCCGAGCAGAAGAAGCCAAACCGCCGCGCATGGCGCACGCAACCGCCCAGCGGTTACAAGTGACCCTCCACTTTTGCCCAGACCAACGGGCGAAAGGGGCGGGCAGCCATGCAGGCGGCATGCAATCGCGCCAAGTGGGCGCGCCTCTCCGACTCCCGACACGCCAGCACGGAGGCCCAGGCCCACGCGTCGCGCGACCGGCGCGCCGGATGCTGCATGCAAGCGACTGTACCGCCTGTGCCCACCACCGCGCCTCCTCGATCGTGGAACCAATACCGCGACTCGAGGCAACCCAGCGCGCGACCCAGCAGCACCAGCCTGACACGGCGGCCAACGCGGCCAAAGGTGGGCCGACAGTAATGACGGTGGCAGGCGCGCGGGAGCAGCGGTCACGTCGTCAGCCAAGCTCACGTCCCATCCGGAGGCCGCGAGAGAACCCCCTCTCACGGCGTGAAGACAACGCGCCCGTGACCTGTTCCTCGAACGGCTCGCGCACGCGCAACGGCAGCCCCGCCAACTACTCGCCCCATCGCATTAACTCCGCGGCTGGACAGGCGGCGCTTCTGGCAGGAGCAGCGGGCGACGCTTCGCCTTCGCCAAAACAACCGCACCAAAAAAGGTACGCCGCGTCGTTCGGTTTCGTATCCTTTTTCCTTTTTTTCCTCTTTCTCTATCTCTTGCAACAGGGACCGGGAAAGGGGGATACCCCAAAAGGGATCCTTCCCCGTGAAGGAACTAGGCTCCGAGCCTCCTTACTGATCAGGGGTTCGAAGGCTGTTCCCCCAAGGGTTCAACAGCCGCCTCAGATCGCGTGGGCCCTACACCCACTACTGGTCAGAGGTTCGAAGGCCGGCCCCCCGAAAGGTTCCACGGCCGCCTCAGGCTACTCGGGCTCCGCGCCCATTACTAATCAGGGGTTTGAAGGCTGGCCCCCCGAAGGGTTCACAGTCGCCTCAGACACCGAGCGAGGGATGACCAGGGGTACGTTCGATACATAACCGAGGCTCGGGCTGCGCTCCCGAGGTACCCTAGGACATTTCCGAGACCAGCAGGAGCGATCCTGTAACGGAATCCCATCAGAGGGAGGCATCGAGCCCTCGGACCCCGTCGCTAGGGGACCGGGTCCGGCAGATCACCCACAGGTACTTTTGGGCGTGCCTCTGGGCCCCTAGCCGACCCCCAACGAATGGGGCACGGACGTCCACTCGGATTACCCGCTTGCAGCTCACCGGAGACACCATGTTCGGTGCCCATCGAGGGTAACATGGCGCTCTCCGCCCCTCCTCCTTGCGGAAAGGCGACGTAGGGGCGTATGTAAAAAAGCCGAGTCTGTCCCTGATCGCCCTCTCGCCCTGTGCGGAGGCTCGGGGGCTGCTCTCGCAAACCCGGCTCCGGCCAAACCATTGACAGCGTCAACATACCAGCCCGAGAACTTGGGCCCCGACCGTGCACCTGGGCTACGGCCAGTTCGCATGAGGGAACCACCAGACCAGCCAAAGCATTACGCAAGGCATTAAGACCTCGAAGGAGTGAAACCACTCCTCCGAGGCCTCGGGGGCTACACCCGGCGGGTGCGCTCGCGCGCACCCACCGGAACAAAATGCAACCGAGAAAGGCTGGTCCCCTTGCAAAAAAGTGCGACGAAAGCCTCCAAGCGAGTGCTAACACTCCCTTCGAGGCTCGGGGGCTACTGTCGGGGACCATAATTAGGGGTACCCTCAAGACGCCTAATTCTCAGCTGGTAACCCCCATCAGCATAAAGCTGCAGAGGCCTGATGGGTGCGATTAAGTCAGGGATCAGTCCATACGAGCGACTCGATCACGCCTCGCCCGAGCCTAGCCTCGGGCAAGGGCAGTCGACCCCGAGATGTTTCCGTCTCGCCCGAGGCCCCCTTTTAACGGCAGACGCATCTCCGGCTCGCCCGAGGCCTTGCCTTCGCTAAGAAGCAACCCTGACTAAATCGCCGCGCTGACCGACCGAGTCGCAGGGGCATTTAACGCAAAGGTAGCCTGACACCTTTATCCTGACACGCGCCCCCCGGCAGAGCCGAAGTGACCGCCGTCACTTCGCCGCTCCACTGACCGGTCTGACAGAAGGACAGCGCCGCCTGCGCCATTCCGACTGCAGTGCCACTTGACAGAGTGAGACTGACAGGCAGTCAGGCCTTGCCAAAGGCGCCATAGGAAGCTTCGCCCGACCCAGGGCTCGGACTCGGGCTAAGGCCCCGGAAGACGGCGAACTCCGCTCCGCCCGACCCAGGGCTCGGACTCGGGCTAAGGCCCCAGAAGACGGCGAACTCCGCTCCGCCCGACCCAGGGCTCGGACTCGGGCTAAGGCCCCAGAAGACGGCGAACTCCGCTCCGCCCGACCCAGGGCTCGGACTCGGGCTAAGGCCCCGGAAGACGGCGAACTCCGCCCGACCCAGGGCTCGGACTCGGGCTAAGGCCCCGGAAGACGGCGAACTCCACTCCGCCCGACCCAGGGCTCGGACTCGGGCTAGGCCCCGGAAGACGACGAACTCCGCTTCGCCCGACCCCAGGGGTCGGACTCCGCCCTGGCCTCTGCCGAACGACCTCCGCCTCGGCCGACCCAGGAGCTCGGGCTCGGCCTCGGCCATGCAGGACAGACTCGACCTCGGCTTCGGAGGAGCCTCCACGTCGCCCGACCTAGGACACAAGTCCGCCACGTCAACAGGAAGCGCCATCATCACCCTACCCCGAGCCGACTCGGGCCGCAGGGAACAAGACCGGCGTCCCATCTGGCTAGCTCCACCAGATAGGCAATGATGGCGCCCCACTAGAACCATGACGACGGCGGCTCTCAGCTCCCTTACGGAAGCAGGGGGACGTCAGCAAGGGCCCAACCGCTCCGACAGCTGTCCCTCCGCCAGGCTCCGTTTCTCCTCCGACAGCCACGACACCACACCAGCTGGGTGCCAAGATCTCTCCGGCTGCCACATTGGCATGTACTTAGGGCGCTAGCTCACCCCCGCTAGACACGTAGCACCTTGCTACACCCCCATTGTACACCTGGATCCTCTCCTTACGCCTATAAAAGGAAGGACCAGGGCCTTCTTAGAAAAAGTTTGGCCACGCGGGAACGAGGACGGGGCAGGCGCTCTCTTGGGGCCGCTCGCTTCCCTCACACGCGTGGACGCTTGTAACCCCCTACTGCAAGCGCACCTGACCTGGGCGCGGGTCGAACACGAAGGCCGCGGGATACCCACCTCTCTCACGACTCGGCTCCGGCCACCTCGCTTCTCCCCCCTTCGCGCTCGCCCACGCGCTCGACCCATCTGGGCTGTGGCACGCGGCACACTCACTCGTGGCACGCGGCACACTCACTCGTCGGCTTAGGGACCCCCCGGTCTCGAAACGCCGACAACTAGAACAACTGGTTAGGCTATCTCCAGTGGACCGTGTAAACAAGAAAGGAAGATTGCAATGTACAAACAAGGCAGCACCAATCATAAATTGCAATTGCTCTAAAAAAATACAGATACATCTCGTTCTCTTGTAGTATCACAATTATAGATTAAATAACTGAACCATAATAAAAAGTAAAGAGCTTACCGTTGGTTAAGAAAGATTTGGGATTGAACTAGAACAACTGGTTAGGCTATCTCCAGTGGACCGTGTAATCGACCGTGTAAAATATTGTTTTGCACTGTAGATTACACTGTTTGTAGAGTGAAGTTTGAAATAGGAAGTGAGATAGGAAGTGAAATGGAGAGTATGCTGGAGATAGCCTTACCCATTACCAGTTATACCATGTAAGACAATCCGCGTGAAAATACTGATTAGACTCATATTTGTTGCTCAATCAAACAGAAATGTATTGCAGACAAGATGCCAGAAACATATTTTAACAATAATGCCTATTCCTAACAACAACCAACAGGGGTATACAACGCATCATAAAATTCCTAATGCTCAAGTAAGATATTAATGAGGTTGAGGAGCATTGGCTGGTAGTGACTAGTACATTACAAGAGTTTTACAATTAACCATATGAAATATTTTTGTTTTGTGTACCGATGGTCATGCAGATCATGAGTTTAAGGGATTGTAAATGTTATAGGAATGGAATCTTTCACCTCTATCGCAATTCGCATCCCTGTTGGTTTCCTACGAAAAAGAGTAAACAATATCCTAAAGACACACCAAACTATTCATATTGCATCCCACATGAGCATAAGTTTAGAAATCGATAGAGTAGCCCAAATATTCTGGATCTATCACCACCTATAGCAGTATAGCACAGAGGGCAAAACTGAAACCCGGTTCATCGGAAGCTTGAAAGCTCTCTTGTGAGTTTTGGTGTTTGGATGACAACTCAATTAAAGGACTAACAAGTGTACTAAGTGTTGAACAGGTGCTTAAGGTAAAGCCTACAGGGTTCAACACAAGTGAACAAATGTGATGGTCCAAGAACTGGATTATGGATACATAATGGACATCACAAGTAAGATGGACATTGCATAAAGTGAGACTCGGGTGCGTAGCTCGGAGACAACTGATCAAGCCAAGGACGGAGGCAAGAAGAGCTTCGAGGTACCAAGTGCACGGGAGAAGGTCAAGGAGGCTAAGGAACCCAAAGCCAAGGGTGAAGAAGAAGGCTTGCAAAGTCAAGGGTAATCGAGTTGAGAACAGCTACGGCACATCAAGGATCACTACATAAGGACGTGACTTACAACCAATGAGGAAATATCTATAGGTATGTGGTGTAAGTCATAAGGCTCAAGACCAAGCTCTAAGAAGGAGATCAATGTCACTAGAACGAAAACAAATGTCAAAAACAGAACTGGAAGCAGCCCAAAAGAGCTAAGTGCACCTTGACCTTTAGTTTGGGTTGTTCCTATGTTTGGAGATGTTCTATGTGACCTTTGCAGGATGTTGGAGCTAAGAAATGACAATCTTGATCAAGTCAAGCTGACTTGAGGATTTATGAGTCCAACATCAAAGCTCAAGCATGTCAAAAGCTATAGATGTAAAAATCAAAGAGAAGGTATGTTTCTAGACTTAGTACATTGGTTTTTGTGTACTAATATATTTGTCTAAGTGTTAGAAACAGAAGGAAGACGAAAAGAAAAGAGATGCAAAATGCTTGGTTGTGTACAACCAAGACTCAGCTCAGTCTGGCACACCGGACTGTCCGGTGGTGCACCGGACAGTGTCCGGTGCGCCAGGCTGAACTCTGGTGAACAGGCCACTCTCGGGAAAAGCCGGCGGCATACGACTATAATTCACCGGACTGCCGGTGGTGCATCGGACTGTCCGGTGAGCCAACGGTCGGCCGCGCGATCCGCGCGTGACGTGTGGCCGAGCCAACGGTCAAATGGGGGCACCGGACTGTCCGGTGTGCACCGAACAGTGTCTGGTGCGCCAACGGCTCAAGGACTGCAACGGTCGACTGCTCCATTTATGGAAGGAAATCGGGCACCGGACAGTGTCGGGTGGTGCACCGGACTGTCCGGTGCGCCACCCGACAGAAGGCAAGATTTGCCTTCCTGGATTGCTTCAAACGGCTCCTAGGCCCCTTTGTGCCTATAAAAGGGACCCCTAGGCGCCCCAAGCTAGGTACAAGTGCAGCCAATAAGTGTAGACATCACTCTGATCAATTCTCACTCTCCCTCTTGTGTGTATCTCTCTAGCTTGTGTAGAAGGCACAACTATAAGCCTTTAGAGAGTGGAGAAAAGCTGCTAAGAGCTAGAGCAAGGTCTTGAGCGTATCGTTACTCTGCCGAGGTGCTGTCGAGAAGTTTGTAAGCAGCCACGGTGTTGTAACCCAACTCAATAGTGAAAGGCTCTATCTGTCATACTGATAGATCTGAGCAAATGGAGGAAGGAGTTGAAATAGACTCCAAGCCCAGGTGTGGCTAACTCCAACGAGGACTAGGCAAGCATTTCAGGCTTGGCCGAACCTCGGGATAAATCCTTGCGTCTGTGTGCTCTGTTCTGTATTGTATCCTGACTCTCTGTGTTACTCGATTTTATATCTGCACTTCAACACTTATCCGTGGTATAAGCTTTATTTGAAGTGCAGGACATTTTGAGACAGGATCTCCGATTCCGCTGCAACCTACTCGAAGGATCTTCTCACTCCACTGTGTACTAAGTCTTCGAGTAGAGTAAGAATTTAAGTTTTAAAGTGATAAGTTTTATTCGCCTATTCACCCCCCCCTCTAGGCGACATCCAGATCCTGTTCCCGGGTCAAAGGGAACTTTCAATTGGTATCAGAGCTAGGCCTCTCCAGTGTGGGCTTAGCCGTCCGGAGATGACGATGTCGTCACAAGAGGTAACTGTAGAACTTCTTTTAGGCAATGGCTCTAATTACAAGTCTTGGTCTGTCTCTATTTATAGTGCTTTCATGAGTGTTGATCCTGATTTGAGACAGGTCTTTAGTAAAAGTATTTTTCCCTCTAATGTGAGTAAGAACTCTTCTAATGATGAACTAAGATGTCTATCTCTAAATCACCATGCTTGCAACATCTTAGTTGATTCTCTTTCTAGAGGTGCTTATTTTGCCATCATGAGTAGTGATAGTGATCTATTTGTTGATGCTCATGATTTATGGAATAGAATTACAGAAAAATATTCTGTGGCAAACTGTGATGCTCCTACTCCCTATATTACTTGTGATACTAACCATTCAAAGGGAGATGAACAAGAACGATGGCACCCAAACGATGAATCCACCTCGTCGACAGGTTTGTTCTCCACTAGTGATAAATGTTTTATTGCTAACAATGACGATGGAGACGAAAGCCATGATGAGGAGAAATATGAGGATGATAGCGAGGATGAATCTTCATCATCACAAGGTACATTTTCCTATATTGCTTCCACTGACATTAATGACAGGGAAAATGAGACCGATGATGTGGAAGAAGAAGAGATTCGCCGTTTCTACAACCATCTCAACAAAGCGGACAAAGCTCTCTTGGTTAAGTTGTTGAGAAGGAACAAGGAACAAGGCGAGACGCTTCTCAGGCTAGAGGAGACTCTCATCAAAACCAACGACAGCCTGGAGAAGATGACCAAAGAACATGAGGAGCTAAAGTACTCTCATGATGATTTGGTCCAACGGTATGATTCAATTTTATTTGAGCAAAGAAATAATGATGATGCTTTATCTTGTGTCGCTCAACTTAAAATGGAAAATGCCACGCTTAGGAGTCAAGTCGAAATGATTAACTTAGAAAAACTTGCTCTAGGTGAAGAATATGATATGTTATCATTTTCTCATAATAAATTAATTGATGACCATATCATGCTTGATATTGCTCATGAAATAGTAATTACTAGTTTTAACTCAAGTGAACCTCATTCTTGTAAATGTGCACATTTGGATAATCTATCACCATGTGCTAACCCCTGTCACTCAAAAGGAAGCGAGTGTTTAAATGAGCAAAAGTTGCAGGGTCACAAAAGAAATTGTGTGGGAACAAAAAGCAAAGACAACTAAGGAGAAGACGCATTGCTCAACTCTCAAGATATCCACGGGCACATGGTGAAGAAGCTTGAGAAAGGAAAAACTGCAGCAAGTGTCAAGCTCAATAAGAAGAATGTTCCTAAAGATGAAGAAATCAACATGAGCTTGGAAAAAGGTAAAGATTCAATTAATCATGTTGTTTGCACTGACCTTTTCTCTATGTCATCCATGAACAAAAAGAGAAAAGGGAAAATGAGGTGCTTTAAGTGCAACAAGTCAGGACACCTCATTGCGTCATGTCCATACACCAACAAGGGTGAAGGGATAAGGAGATGCTTCGGATGCAATGACAAGAACCACACGATCACTTCTTGTCCTCTATTGACGGATCAAGCATGTGTAGTCTCCAAGATGACTCTCACCAAGAAAAATGACAAACAGCAAGCGTCATGTCAGGGTGAGCGACGCTTCTGCTACAAGTGTGGTGAGCAGGGTCATCTATCCAAGGTATGTTATAAAGGTAAGATTCCTAAGCAAGTGAATTTGTCTCAATCTCATTCGCTTAGGAGACTTAAATCATACACGTGTGCTAAATCTATAACGAGATCACCTAGAACTAGCACAAAGGCAATTTGGGTACCAAAGGCACTTTTGATTGAACGTCATGGACCCATCCCGAGGTGGGTACCAAACTATACTAACTAGACCATGCAGGCGCCTTGAGATGAATTGGAGACCATGGGAAAGCTTAAGACTGTTATCTCAAACTCTATGCTTAAGCTTTTAATTGTTTTGGTGTTTATTCATTGACCCAAGGTTGAATTATTGTGAGACACTAATCCCATGTTCATCTCAAGTGAAAAGTTGAATAGGTCCTTAATCATTATTGGTGAATCAAGCAAAGGACCTCGATTGTGCATCTGTCTCTTCAAAGGACGGTACCTGTGTTTCTTAAGTGCTTTATCAATATTGCTCTTAAAGTTAAGTGTCGTGCTATCTGTGCTTGGAGTAGTTATGCTTTGAAGATTGCTTGTGTTGGATTCTTGTTAATAATTGATTAATAATTTCCAAGATCGTAATCATGCTTGCTTAATCATGATTGTGTGCTTTAAAGGTTATGTCTTTTGAATCATTTAATGGGTAGCTTTTCATTAGATATATTCACCACAATTAACTCTTTTTGTGTTCGTGAATAAACCTGCATCCCGTTGTGAGTTATGCTATATGGTTTTAATGATTAGCCTGTGTGCAAATGTGACATATTGCTTAGTTTATATAATGACTCTATTTTGGCACTATGTGTTATGCCTCTATTGCATTCTCTTGAGCTATGAAGTGCATAAATAATAGGGAACCTTCAGTTGGTTTGTGGTAACAACTGGTGCTCTCATAGCAATTCAGGAAAAGGCAAAGGTATGGAGAATGGAACTATGCAATTTCATTGAAAATCTTGAAGTTCCATTAATTGTGATCACACCAATGGTTTGCCTATGAATTGGTAGTGTCGGTGTTTCGAAACCTGGGGGGTCCCTGGACCGACAAGTGAATTGTCGCCGCGTGCCTCAGCCCAGATGGGTCGACGCGAGGCGGAACGCGAAGGGGGAAAGGAAGCAGCCGAAGGGAGGCAGACGTGAGAGAGCGGATCCCGCAGCCTTCGTGTTAGCCCCGCGCCTGAGTCGGGTGCGCTTGCAGTAGGGGGATACAAGCGTCCACGCGGGAGTGGGAGCGAGCGGCCTTGCGTGAGCACCGTCCTGTCCTTCTCCACGCGGGCCAACCCTCCCGTAAGAGGGCCCTGGTCCTTCCTTTTATAGGCGTAAGGAGAGGATCCAGGTGCACAATGGGGGGGTGTAGCAGAGTGCTACGTGTCTAGCGGAGGAGAGCTAGCGCCCTAAGTACATGCCGTCGTGGCAGCCGGAGAGGTTTTGGCACCCGGTTCGTGTGGTGTCGTGGCCATCGGAGGAGCGCTGGACCCTGGCGGAAGGACAGCTGTCGGGGCTGTCGAGTCCTTGCTGACGTCCTCTTGCTTCCGTAAGGGGGCCGAGAGCCGCCGTCGTCATAGAGCGTGCGGGGCGCCATCATTGCCTATCTGGCGGAGCGAGCCAGATGGGACGTCGGTCTTGTTCCCCGTAGCCTGAGTCAGCTCGGGGTAGGGTAATGATGGCGCCTCCTGTCGACGTGGTCGGTCCGCGCCCTAGGTTCGGCGATGTGGAGGCTCCTCCGAGGTTGAGGTCGAGTCTGTCTTCCGTGGCCGTGGTCGAGTCCGAGCCCCTAGGTCGGGCGAGGCGGAGACCTTCGGCTGAGGCCAGGGCTGAGTCCGAGCCCTGGGGTCGGGCGAAGCGGAGTCCGTCATCTCCTGGGGCTGAGCCCAAGTCCGAGCCCTGGGTCGGGCGGAGCGGAGTTCGTCGTCTTCCGGGGCTGAGCCCAAGTCCGAGTCCTGGGTCGGGCGGAGCGGAGTTCGCCGTCTTCTGGGGCTGAGCCCAAGTCCGAGCCCTAGGTCGGGTGGAGCGGAGTTCACCGTCTTCTGGGGCTGAGCCCGAGTCCGAGCCCTGGGTCGGGCGGAGCGGAGTTCGTCGTCTTCCGGGGCTGAGCCCGAGTCCGAGCCCTAGGTCGGGCGGAGTGGAGTTCGCCGCCTTCCGGGGCTGAGCCCGAGTTCGAGCCCTGGGGTCGGGCGAGGCGGAGTTTCCTATGACGCCCGAGGCCGGCCTTGGCTGCTGTCAAACTCACTCTGTCGGGTGGCTCAGCAGTCGGAGCGGCGCAGGCGGCGCTGTCCTCTTGTCAGACCGGTCAGTAGAGCGGCGAAGTGACTGCGGTCACTTCGGCTCTGTCGACTGGAGGGCGTGCGTCAGGATAAAGGTGTCAGGCCACCTTTGCATTAAACGTCCCTGCGATTTGGTCGGTCGGCGTGGCGATGTGGCCAAGGTTGCTTCTCGGTGAAGACTGGGCCTCGGGCGAGCCGATAGTGTGCCCGTTGCTGGAGGGGGGTCCTCGGGCGAGACATAGGTTCTCCGGGGTCGGCTTCCCTTGCCTGAGGCTAGGCTCGGGCGAGGCACGATCATGTCCCTTGAATGGACCGATCCTTGACTTAATCGCACCCATCAGGCCTTTGCAGCTTTGTGCTGATGGGGGTTACCAGCTGAGATTTAGGGGTCTTGAGGGTACCCCTAATTATGGTCCCCGACAGTAGCCCCCGAGCCTCCAAGGGAGTACTAATACTCGCTTGGAGGCTTTTGCCGCACTTTTTTGCAAGGGGACTAGCCTTTTTCGGTTGCATTCTGTTCCGGTGGGTGCGCGCGAGCGCACCCGCCGGGTGTAGCCCCCGAGGCCTCGGAGGAGTAGTTTTACTCCTTCGAGGTCTTAGTGCGTTTCGCAACACTTCGGCTGGTCTAGTGGTTCCCTCATGCGAGCTGGCCGTAGCCCGAGTGCATGGTCGGGTCCCAAGTTCTCGGGCTGGTATGTTGACGCTGTCAACGGTTTGGCCGGAGCCGGGTTTGCGAGAGCAGCCCCCGAGCCTCTGCACAGGGCGAGAGGACGGTCAAGGACAGTCTCGTCTTTTTTACATATGCCCCTACGTCGCCTTTCCGCAAGGAGGAGGGGGGGGGGAAGCGCCATGTTGTCCTCGGAGGGCGCCGAACATGGTGTTTCCGGTGAGCTGCTGGCGGGTAATCCGAGCGGACGTCCGTGCCCCATTTGTTAGGGGTCGGCTAGAGGCCCAGAGGCGTGCCCAAAAGTACCTGCGGGTGATCTGCCGGACCCGGTCCCCTATCGACGGGGTCCGAGGGCTCGATGCCTCCCTCTGATGGGATTTCGTTACAAGATTGTTCCCGCTGGTCTCGGAAATGTCCTAGGGTACCTCGGGAGCGCAGCCCGAGCCTTGGTTATGTATCGAACGTACCCATGGTCATCCCTCGCTCTGTGTCTGAGGCGGCTGTGAACCCTTCGAGGGCCAGCCTATGAACCCCTGATCAGTAGTGGGCGCGGAGCCCGAGTGGCCTGAGGCAGCCGTTGAACCCTTCCGAGGGGCCGGCCTTCGAACCTCTGACCAGTAGTGGGTGTGGAGCCCACGTGCTCTGAGGTGGCTGTTGAACCCCTCCGAGGGGCCAACCTTCGAACCTCTGATCAGTAGGGAGGCTCGAAGCCTGTTTCCTTCACGGAGAAGGGTCCTTTTCGGGGTATCCCCCTTTCCCGGTCCCTGTTGTAAGAGAGAGAAAGAGGAAAAAGAAAAGGATACGAAGTCGAATGACGTGGCGTACCTTTTTCGACGCGGTTATTATGGCGAAGGCGAAGCGTCGCTTGCTTCTCCCGCTTGAGGCGCCGCCTGTCCCGCCGCGGAGTTAATGCGACGGGGCGAGCGGTTCGCGGGGCGGCCGTTGCACGTGCGTGAGCCGTTCGAGGAACGGATCACGGGCGCGCCGTCTTCACGCCGTGAGAGAGGGCTCCCCTGCTGCCCCTGGATGGGACGTGAGCTTGGCTGACGACGTGACCGCTGCTTCTGCCCGCCTGTCACCGCCAGTACTGCCGGCCCAATTTTGACCGCATTTGACCATCGCGCTTGGCTGGCACTGCAGGGTTGCCTCGAGTCGCGGTATTGACTCCGCAATCGAGGAGGCACGGTAGTGGCGTGAGTGGCGATGCAATTGCTCACATGTAGCAACCGGCGCGCCGGTTGCATGACGCGTGGGCCTGGACCTCCATGCTGGGCTCGTTGGAGTCGAAGGGGCGCACCTACTTGGCACGGTTGCATGCCGCCTGCATGGCTGTCCGCCCTTTCACCCGCTGGTCTGAGCGAAAGTGAAGGAGTGCTTGTAACCGCCGGGTGGTTGCATGTACCGCACGCGTGGCGGTTTGGCTTCTTCTCCCCTGGACCGGCTTGCATGACGTGTGGGACCCAGCCCCCGCGCCGTGGGGGGAGAATTTTGGAGCGTGTTGGAGAAGACTCAACCCGCAACGGTTGAGGGCGCAAGTGGGGACAGTCGCCTTTAAAAGGGGGGCGACCCCCTTGGAGGGCAACCATGTCTTCGCGCTCCCCTCATGCATCATGCCTTTCCATCTTCCGAGCCCCCCGGATGGGGGACGCCCGCAGTCCTTCCGCCTTGTCGTCGGAGGAACGCAACTTCGTGGAAGTTGGTACCTCTTAGCCATCGTTCGGCTTCAAGGATTTTCATCATGCAACCCGGCTGCATCCCCTCGCCGGTGGTCACCTAAGACGGTGACCTCCAACTTGACGTCGGGGAGAAGCGAGCCGGGCTGCGATCTTGGTCCCACCCTCAGCCCCAAGGATGTTCATCATCCTTGCTGGGGCGGAGGCCAGGCTGAGCCGGAGCTCTACCTCCCGCGTGGGCCGGTGGGCCACCTCCTCTTCCAGCTTCTGGTGGTGGAAACCATCCTCCAGCCTTGCGGAGGAGGCATCCTCCAGCCATGCCGGGGAAGGCGAACTGTTGCTGTCCAGCTAGGATGCAACATTCCGTCCTTCTCCTCGCTTTCACGGCGAGGACGGGAGTGAGGACCTGTCGGTGCGCCTTGCCGACCGTTGGTGTTGGTGGAGGGGCGGACGCCGCCATCCGTGCTGATGTGGTGACAGCCGGAGGAAGCTCCCCCCCATTGAGGCCGTCGGCGCCGCCCACGGGCCGGCCCCCGGCTCTTTGGCTTTGATGTCTGTTTCGCGTCCCTTGAGTAGGGACGTGAACGAAAGCCTTCCGGTGGCCACGTCCGTACTGGGATCATGGCTGCCGCTGTGGGGTTGGAACCGGAGTTCCGTTTGTAATGGCACCTTGAGTGCCGGTGTTTTGTTCAATGCGGCTGTCGAGGCCTGAACGTGTATGTATTTTCGGCACGGAGCCGTGTTTTTTCTTCATTTCGAGCACTAAGGTTCGCCTTGTCGATTATCTGAACCGCTTCACCGAGCGTGAGTTGCCTCGTGCAAAGGTGATGAGTGAGGTATCCGTATCCCGGAGGAGTAGGAGTCCCTCGGCTCGGTCGGCCTTGCTGTCCGAGGCCCCTCTTGCTTAGTTAAAGGAACCCCTCGGCCGCCCTTCGATGAGCCGAAGCCGGAGGTAGCGGTGTCAGCACGGGCGGAGACAGAGTTGGCTTCGAAAAGGAGGTGTAGTTGGCCAGAGCCTGGCCGGGTCATCCACTGGCGGAACCGACGCCGGAGTTGAGCTGCCGAGGCCACAAGCCGAGCTGATGTCTTTGGGGGACAGCTGGCCGAGGCCTCGGGGTGGCCGGCCGAGCCGCCTGCTCGGGCCGGATTCTCGAAGAAGACCCTGGCGGCGATGGCCCGGGTGTGGTGCTGATATCGTCCTTCAGAGTGGGAGCCCTCCGACCGCGTCGCCGTCCGAGGCTAGGTCAGACCCCGCCGAAGGTGTAGTTGATGCCGAGGGTGCTGCTGCCCCCTTCGGCTATCGACATCCGAGCCTGCAGGATCAGGTTGTCTTGTAGTGTGTGTATGTTTTCTGCGGCCGCCGAGGCCTAAACACACCGTCGTCGTGTTGTAAAGTTGCGTTTCTTTTCCTCTTGTTTCGAGTATCCGGACTCATTTGTCGGTAACAGAATTGTTTGTGCGGGCGAGAGTTGCTTTTCACGGAAGGCGATGAGTGAGGTATCCGTATCCCGGAGGCGTAGGAATCCCTCGGCTCGGTCGGCCTTGCCGCTTACGCGCGCTCTTACTCGTCCATAGGGTTCTGTTACCGACGCAGTCGAGAAGGCCCGAAAAATCATTTCGGCAGAGGAGCTCTCGAGCATGAAGACTTGTTCGGTCCGTGGAGTCACTTATCCGAGCGCGAGTTACTTATCGCAGAAGGTGATGAGTGAGGTATCCGTATCTCAGAGGCGTAGGAGTCCCTCGGCTCGGTCAGCCTTGGCTGCTTACGTGTACTCCGTCGTTTTCAGGATCCACTTTTGAAGTACTCGAAGAGCACGAAAGGCATTCTGGCAGAAAAGATTTTTTTCTTTTTTTGAGGAAAATTTTGACGCAGAGGGGGTTGCCCCCTTCTAGCCCCCGAGGGAGGGTCGGGCTTTGCCGAGGCAAGGCTGACCCTTCCTTGACGACCAGACTTGGTGTGTGAACGAGGTATACGAGCAACTTGAAAGAATCTTAAGGGTAGAAGCGACGTAGCTGTTGGATGTTCCAAGCGTTGCTGTAGACCTCGCCTTGGCTGTTGGCTAGCTTGTACATTCCGGGCTTCAGGACCTTGGCGATGACGAACGACCCTTCCCAGGGAGGCGTGAGTTTGTGCCGCCCTCGGACGTCTTGTCGCAGCCGAAGCACCAGGTCGCCCACCTGGAGGTCTCGGGACCTAACCCCTTGGGCGTGGTAGCATCACAGGGACTGCTGGTACCGCGCTGAGTGTAGCAAGGCCACGTCCCGAGCCTCCTCCAGCTGGTCCAGTGAGTCTTCTCGGTTGGCTCGGTTGCTTTGTTCGGTGTAGGCCCTCGCCCTCGGGGAACCGTATTCCAAGTCTGTGGGCAAGATGGCCTCGGCCCCATAGACTAGAAAGAACGGTGTGAAGCCCGTGGCTCGGCTCGGCGTTGTTCTCAGACTCCAGACCACCGAGGGGAGTTCCTTCATCCACCGCTTGCCGAACTTGTTGAGGTCGTTGTAGATCCGAGGCTTGAGTCCTTGCAGGATCATACCGTTAGCCCGCTCCACTTGCCCATTCGTCATGGGGTGAGCCACGGCAGCCCAGTCCACCCGGATGTGGTGATCCTCGCAGAAGTCCAGGAACTTTCTGCCGGTGAACTGGGTGCCGTTGTCGGTGATGATGGAATTTGGGACCCCAAAGCGATGGATGATGTTGGTGAAGAACGCCACCGCCTGTTCGGACCTGATGCTGTTTAGGGGTCGGACCTCGATCCACTTGGAGAATTTGTCGATGGCGACCAACAGGTGCGTGTAGCCCCCGGGTGCCTTCTGCAAGGGGCCAACGAGGTCCAGACCCCACACAGCAAACGGCCAGGTGATGGGTATGGTTTGCAGAGCCTGAGCGGGCAGGTGGGTCTTCCTCGCGTAGAACTGACACCCTTCGCAGGTGCGGACAATTCTAGTAGCGTCGGCCACCGCCGTCGGCCAGTAGAATCCTTGTCGGAAGGCGTTTCCAACGAGGGTTTGAGGTGCTGCGTGATGGCCGCAAGCCCCCGAGTGTATCTCTTGCAAGAGCTCCTGGCCTTTGGCGATGGAAATGCATCGCTGGAGGATGCCTAAGGGGCTGCGGTGGTAGAGCTCCTTCCCATCTCCCAGCAAGACGAAAGACTTGGCGCGCCGCGCCAACCGCCGAGCTTCGGCTTGGTCGAGGGGCAGCTCCCCTCGATGGAGATATTGCAGGTACGGGGTCTGCCAGCTTTGATTAGGCGTGATCTCGCTCGGTTCTGGCTCGACGCGCAGTGCCTCACCCTCGGGGGCCGAGGGTACCTCGGGCTGAGCCGAGGGTACCTTGGACCGTGCCGAGGTACCTCGGACTGGGCCGAGGGTATCTCGGACTGAGCCGAGGATACCTTGGACTCAGCCGAAGGCGCCTCGGGCGGAGCCGAAGGTGCCTCGGGCTTGGGCGTGTCCTCGGTCTTGACGGAGGGTTGATGCAGGTCTCTGGAGAATACGTCCGGGGGAACTGTTGTTCGTCCCGAGGCTATTTTAGCCAGCTCGTCCGCAGTCTCGTTGTAGCGTCGGGTGATGTGGTTGAGCTCGAGCCCGTAGAACTTGCCTTCCAGGCGCCGAACCTCATCGCAGTAGGCTTCCATCTTCGGGTCACGGCAGTGGGAGTTCTTCATGACTTGGTTGATGACGAGCTGCGAGTCACCGCGAGCGTCGAGGCGTCGGACCCCTAGCTCGATGGTGATTCGCAACCCGTTTACCAGAGCCTCGTACTCTGCCACATTGTTGGACGCCGGGAAGTGGAGGCATAGCACGTAGTGTAGGTGCTTTCCGAGGGTCGAGACGAAGAGGAGGCCTGCGCCGGCCCCCGTCTTCATCAGCGACCCATCGAAAAACATGGTCCAGAGCTCCGGTTGGATCGGAGCCGTCGGGAGCTGGGTGTCGGCCCATTCAGCCACGAAGTCCGCCAAGACCTGGGACTTGATGGCCTTCCGCGAGGCGAACGAGATCGTCTCGCCTATGATCTCCACCGCCCACTTTGCAATTCTACCCGAGGCCTCTCAGGACTGGATGATCTCTCCCAGGGGGAAGGATGACACCACAGTCACCGGATGAGACTCGAAGTAGTGTCGCAACTTCCGCCGTGTTAGGATCACCGCGTACAGCAGCTTCTGGATTTGTGGGTAGCGGATCTTGGTCTCGGACAGTACCTCACTGATGAAGTAGACTGGCCTCTGGACGGGCAATGCATGCCCTTCTTCTCGTCTCTCAACCACGATCGCGGCGCTAACCACCTGGGTGGTTGCGGCGACGTAGATCAAGAGGGCTTCTCCGGCAGCGGGGGGCACCAAGATGGGCGCGTTCGTGAGGAGCGCCTTCAGGTTCCCGAGGGCTTCCTCGGCCTCGGGAGTCCAAGCGAAGCACTCGGCCTTCCCTAAGAGGCGGTATAGAGGCAGACCTCTTTCGCCGAGGCGCGAGATGAAGCGACTCAGAGCCACGAGACATCCCATGACCCTCTGTACGCCTTTCAGGTCCTTGATTGGCCCCATGCTGGTGATGGCTGCAATCTTCTCCGGGTTGGCTTCGATGCCCCGCTCGGAGACGATGAACCCCAAGAGCATGCCTCCGGGGACCCCGAAGACACACTTTTCGGGATTAAGCTTCACGCCTTTCGCCTTGAGACATCGGAATGTCGCTTCAAGGTCGGAAAGGAGGTCGGAGGCCTTCCTCGTCTTGACTACGATGTCATCGACGTAGGCCTCGACCGTTCGGCCGATGTCTTCACCAAACACATGGTTCATGCATCGCTGGTACTTTGCCCCCGCATTCCTCAAACCAAACGGCATTGTAACATAACAGTACATGCCGAAGGGCGTGATGAATGAAGTCGCGAGCTGGTCGGACTCTTTCATCCTGATCTGGTGATACCCTGAGTAGGCATCGAGGAAAGACAGGGTTTCGCACCCAGCAGTGGAATCCACGATCTGATCGATGCGAGGCAGAGGGTAGGGAACTTTCGGACATGCTTTGTTTAGACCAGTGTAGTCTACACACATCCGCCATTTCCCCCCTTTCTTTCTCACAAGCACAGGGTTGGCAAGCCATTCGGGATGGAATACCTCTTTGATGAACCCTGCCGCCAGTAGCTTGTGGATCTCCTCGCCTATGGCCCCGCGCTTTTCTTTGTCGAATCGGCGTAGAGGTTGCTTCACGGGTCAGGCCCCAGCTCGAATATCCAGAGAGTGCTCGGCGACTTCCCTCGGTATGCCGGACATGTCCGAGGGACTCCACGCGAAAACGTCGACGTTTGCGCGGAGAAAGTCGACGAGCACTACTTCCTATTTGGGGTTGAGCTCGGAACCGATCCGGATCTGCTTGGTCGTCGTTGCAGGGGTCGAGAGGGACGGACTTGACCGTCTCCGCTGGCTCGAAGTTGCCGGCGTGGCGCTTCACGTCGGGCGCCTCCCTAGAGAGGCTCTCCAGGTCGGCGATGAGGGCCTCGGACTCGGCGAGGGCCTCGACGTACTCCACGCACTCCATGTCGCATTCGTACGCGTGTCGGTACGTGGGCCCGACGGTGATGACCCCGTTGGGGCCCGACATCTTGAGCTTGAGGTAGGTCTAGTTGGGGACGGCCATGAACTTGGCGTAGCATGGCCTCCCCAGCACTGCGTGGTAGGTTCCTCGAAACCCGACCACCTCGAACGTGAGGGTCTCCTTTCGAAAGTTGGAGGGCGTCCCGAAGTAGACGGGTAGGTCGAGTTGTCCGAGGGGTTGAACGCGCTTCCCGGGGACGATCCCGTGGAAAGGCGCAGCGCCCGTCCGGACCGAGGACAGATCGATCCGCAGAAGCCCGAGGGTCTCGGCATAGATGATGTTGAGGCTGCTGCCTCCGTCCATGAGGACCTTGGTGAGCCTGACGTTGCCGATGATGGGGTCGACAACGAGTGGGTATCTCCTTGGGCTCGGCACGTAGTCCGGATGGTCGGCCTGGTCGAAGGTGATGGGCTTGTTGGACCAGTCTAGGTAGACTGGCACCGCCACCTTTACCGAGCAGACCTCCCGACGCTCTTGCTTGCGGTGCCGAGCCGAGGCGTTCACCACTTGCCCGCCGTAGATCATGAAGCAGTCGCGGACCTCGGGGAACCCTCCTGCCTTGTGATCTTCCTCCTTTGCATCGTCGAGGGCCTTGCCACCCTCCGCGGGTGGCCCGGCCTTGTGGAAGTGTCATCGAAGCATGGCACACTCCTCAAGGGTGTGCTTGATGGGCCCCTGATGATAGGGGCACGACTCCTTGAGCATCTTGTCGAAGAGGTTGGGACCTTCGGGAGGCTTCCGAGGGTTCTTGTACTCGGCGGCGGCGACAAGGTCTGCGTCGGCGGCGTCGCGTTTCGCTTGCGACTTCTTCTTGCCCTTCTTCTTGGTGCCGCGCTGAGTTGACGTCTCGGGAGCATCTTTCGGTGGGCGGCCCTGGGGCTGCTTGTCCTTCCGGAAAATGGCCTCAACCGCCTCCTGGCCAGAGGCGAACTTGGTGGCGATGTCCATCAGCTCGCTCGCCCTAGTGGGGGTCTTGCAACCCAGCTTGCTCACCAGGTCGCGGCAGGTGGTGCCGGCGAGGAACACGCAGACGACATCTGAATCAGTGACGTTGGGCAGCTCTGTGCGCTGCTTCGAGAATCGCCGGATGTAGTCCCGGAGAGACTCTCCCAGCTGCTGGCGGTAGCTTCGGAGATCCCAGGAGTTTCCAGGGCGCACGTACGTGCCCTGGAAATTGCCGGCGAAGGCTTGGACCAGGTCGTCCCAGTTGGAGATCTGCCCCGGGGGCAGGTGCTCCAGCCAGGCTCGAGCGGTGTCAGAGAGGAACAGGGGGAGGTTGCGGATGATGAGGTTGTCATCGTCCGTTCCACCTAGTTGGTAGGCCAGCCGATAGTCCGCGAGCCACAGTTCCGGTCTCGTCTCCCCCGAGTACTTTGTGATAGTAGTCGGGGTTCGGAACCGGGTCGGGAATGGTGCCCGTCGTATGGCGCGGCTGAAAGCCTACGGACCGGGTGGTTCAGGCGAAGGACTCCGATCCTCCCCGCTGTCGTAGCGTCCCCCACGCCTGGGGTGGTAGCCTTGGCGCGCCCTGTCGTCGAGGTGGGCCCGACGGCTGTGATGATGGCGCTCGTTGCCGAGGTGACCCGGGACTGCAGGCACTGTGTTGCGCGTGCGCCCGGAGTGGACCGAGGCTTCCCGCATGAATCTGGAAGTCGCGGCGTGATGTTCCGAGGGGAACCCCTGCCTTCGGGAGGCAGAGCTTTCGGCCCGTCGGACCGCGGCGTCCTCCAGGAGATTCTTGAGCTCTCCCTGGATACGCCGCCCCTCGGTGGTTGATGGCTCCGGCATCGCGCGGAGGAGTATTGCCGCTGCAGCCAGGTTCTGGCCGACTCCGCTGGAATCCGGCGGCGGCCTCACCCTGACGTCGTCGGCGATGCGGTGCTGGATGTCCTGGGGGAGATGACGCGCTTCTCCGGCCGGGGGTTGGACCGCCCATTCTTGCCCGATGTCCCGGCGGATCGGCACAAGCGTTCCTGCTCCCTCGTCGAGCCTGGCCTGCCTCTCGCGGATTTGCTCGAGCTGTGGGTCAGGACCCCTCGCCAGGACGGGGACCACAGCGAGCTCCTGAAGGATGTCAACGCGAGGCGCGGGCCTAGGGGGATCACCGTTTTCCGGCATACCAAGATGGTTGCCTTCGCCGGGACCCCCTAGATCGACGTGGAAACATTCACGACTTGGGCCACGGTCCTCGTTGTCGAGGCCGCGGCTGCCGTCGGAACAGTCGGAAAGGCAGTAGTCACATGCTGGTCATGAAGTATCGCACGGCACTGGGGTTACCAAGTCCGGAGAAATCCCAACAGAGGTTGGGCTCGCCATCTTCCTCGGACCCCGAGGGCTCGTAGGTCGAGTCGGCCGTCAGTCGGTCCCAGGGTGACCGCACACGATACCCCAGAGGGTTTGGACTCGCCTCTATGAGAGTGCTCACCGAAGCGTAGTCGCTTGGTGGGTCGAGGCCGAATCCGAAAGACACGAGATGGGAATCGGTCGGTACCTTTCAGTCGACGGTCGGTGGCGAGGTCGCGTATGGGACTGACTGCACCGTTGTCTCAGGTACGAGGGTGACGCCCAGCAAGTCCTTCGCGAGCGTGCTGGCGCCGTGCGTTTGCTTGAGATTGGCGTGTTGCGGGGAGGCGGCGCTCGTCTTCGTCTCAGACGTGAGATCGATGCCCGACGCGCCCTCCGTTGGGGCGCCGGCGCCGTCGACTCGCTCGACAGCCAACGAGGTGCCGCTTCCCGCTTGGCCTTGGTTGCCCCGCCTCCTCCTCCGTCGGTGGGGGAGGGGACGGGACAAGCCCGAATGTCGTCCTTCCACCACGTGGGGAAGGCGTCGTCGATTTCCCCGCCGGCGAGCGGGTTGTCGACCGCCATTGTCGCTGTCGCACGGCGGGAGAAGGAGTATCATGTCGTAGCTGCCGTCGAGGGACATGAACTCAAGATTCCCGAAACGGAGCACCGTCCCGGGCTGGAAAGGTTGCTGGAGACTGCCCATCTGGAGCTTGACGGGAAGCTGTTCGTCAACACGCAGCAGGCCCCTACCTGGCGTGCCAACTGTCGGTGTTTCGAAACCCGGGGGGTCCCTGGACCGACGAGTGAATTATCGCCACGTGCCCCAGCCCAGATGGGTCGACGCGAGGCGGAACGCGAAGGGGGGAAAGGAAGCAGCCGTAGGGAGGCAGACATGAGAGAGCGGATCCTGCGGCCTTCGTGTTAGCCCCGCGCCTGAGTCGGGTGCGCTTGCAGTAGGGGGATACAAGCGTCCACGCGGGAGTGGGAGCGAGCGGCCTTGCGCGAGCACCGTCCCGTCCTTCTCCGCGCGGGCCAACCCTCCCGTAAGAGGGCCCTGGTCCTTCCTTTTATAGGCGTAAGGAGAGGATCCAGGTGTACAATGGGGGGGTGTAGCAGAGTGCTACGTGTCTAGCGGAGGAGAGCTAGCGCCCTAAGTACATGCCGTCGTGGCAGCCGGAGAGGTTTTGGCACCCGGTTTGTGTGGTGTCGTGGCCGTCGGAGGAGCGCTAGAGCCTAGCGGAAGGACAGCTGTCGGGGCTGTCGAGTCCTTGCTGACGTCCTCTTGCTTCCGTAAGGGGGCCGAGAGCCGCCGTCGTCACAGAGCGTGCGGGGCGCCATCATTGCCTATCTGGCGGAGCGAGCCAGATGGGACGCCGATCTTGTTCCCCGTAGCCTGAGTCAGCTCGGGGTAGGGTAATGATGGCGCCTCCTGTCGACGTGGTCGGTCCGTGCCCTAGGTTCGGCGATGTGGAGGCTCCTCCGAGGTCGAGGTCGAGTCTGTCTTCTGTGGCCGTGGTCGAGTCCGAGCCCCTGGGTCGGGCGAGGCGGAGACCGTCGGCTGAGGCCAGGGTTGAGTCCGAGCCCTGGGGTCGGGCGAAGCGGAGTCCGTCATCTCCTGGGGCTGAGCCCAAGTCCGAGCCCTGGGTCAGGCGGAGCGGAGTTCGTCGTCTTCTAGGGCTGAGCCCAAGTCCGAGCCCTGGGTCGGGTGGAGCGGAGTTCGTCGTCTTCCGGGGCTGAGCCCAAGTCCGAGCCCTGGGTCGGGCGGAGCTGAGTTCGCCGTCTTCCGGGGCTGAGCCCAAGTCCGAGCCCTGGGTCGGGCAGAGCGGAGTTCGCCGTCTTCCGGGGCTGAGCCCGAGTCCGAGCCCTGGGTCGGGCGGAGCGGAGTTCGTCATCTTCCGGGGCTGAGCCCGAGTCCGAGCCCTAGGTCGGGCGGAGCGGAGTTCGCCGTCTTCCGGGGCTGAGCCCGAGTCTGAGCCCTGGGGTCGGGCGGAGCGGAGTTCACCATCTTCCGGGGCTGAGCCCGAGTCCGAGCCCTGGGTCGGGGGAGGTGGAGTTTCCTATGACGCCCGAGGCTGGCCTTGGCTACTGTCAGCCTCACTCTGTCGGGTGGCTCAGCAGTCGGAGCGGCGCAGGCGGCGCTGTCCTCTTGTCAGACCGGTCAGTAGAGCGGCGAAGTGACTGCGGTCACTTCGGCTCTATCGACTGGAGGGCGTGCGTCAGGATAAAGGTGTTAGGCCACCATTGCATTAAACGTCCCTGCGATTTGGTCGGTCGGCATGGCGATGTGGCCAAGGTTGCTTCTCGGTGAAGACTGGGCCTCGGGCGAGCCGATAGTGTGCCCGTTGCTGGAGGGGGGTCCTCGGGCGAGACGTAGGTTCTCTGGGGTCGGCTTCCCTTGCCCGAGGCTAGGCTCGGGCGAGGCACGATCATGTCCCTTGAATGGACCGATCCTTGACTTAATCGCACCCATCAGGCCTTTGCAGCTTTGTGCTGATGGGGGTTACCAGCTGAGATTTAGGGGTCTTGAGGGTACCCCTAATTATGGTCCCCGACAGGTAGTATCTTGGCTTAGGTGCTCCTTCTTTATAATGTTGATTCTTTTGGTGTATCCAAGGAACCTTCTTAATTATGATGTGCTTAGACTTTGCGCTTTATTTGCATGATCATGTTGTTTTTCAATTAGTATATGTGGTGCAATGATTGTCAAGTATGAAGCATGTCTAGGTTGCTCGTAAAATGTTATACTTCTTGAGGCATGCATTGTTAGATTAAGTCAATCTTTCATTTGATATTCAAATTGGTATCTTTGTGTGATGAAAGTGATAGAGTATGCCTTGACCAAGGTATGTTGTGATCCCCTCTAGTTCTAAGGAAGCTAGAATGTGCAAAGTGCAAGTCATTCAAATACTTGATGCACAACTTGAGGGGGAGCGCACATAACTTGTGTCTTTTGAGACTAACTGTTTCTTGAGCGATCTTGTATAGTCTCTAGGTGGAAAAGAGAAGATGAGCAAGAAATGGAGCAATCAGGACTTGGGTACCTCTGTAAGTCAAGAAATTGGTATCTCAAGTTGTGAGTAAGTGCATATTTTTAGATTGCTCATGCTCTATAATATCTGATGATAATAGATGCTTATTCTTAAATACCATGGAACTATGATAATAAATGAACTTGCAATTGGTATCTTTCAATTGGTAGCCGTGATAGTTTGCTTCAATTGACATCTTTTGATAATCATTAGAATAGAAGTTTCTTCTTGTACCCAATACTATAACTTGTTCTAAGTTTGGTGTCTTAGCTACAAGAAAAAGTTAGGATAAAGAATCAGGCACAAGTGTGGAGAAGCTCTCGAGAGATTAAATACTTTCAAGAAGAGAAGTACACTACAACATGGTAAAGGTACAAAAGGAAGTATTAATCTTTTTGCATATATGTATCTTACCTAAATGTTGATAGTGCATATGTTCAAAAAGTAAGGGGGGAGTTTTGATAGTCGTTTTTCCTCCTTAACACCATGCTGTCCCTTGACATCATCCTATGTTCTTGCTTGAGTATGGTTTTTGGTGTTTGATGTCAAAGGGGGAGAATTTGTGTATTAAAGCTTATCTCAACCTGAGAGGAAAGCTTATCCTAAGGGGTGATGTGTTAGTTTAAGCTTTGCTAGTGTGTTATTCATATGCTTCTTGCAGTATTATATGTGTTGCATCATATGGACTAGTGCATCCGCTGCGATGAATTATTTGGCTTCTATAGTGTAATAGATAGTCATGTGGTTAATGGTGCTTTAAGACTAAAGGTGCTTTAAGATTGCTTTAAATTGGTATCTTAGTTTAAATTGGTATCTTAATGGTGAATAGTGGTAGGCTGATATTCCTGTGATATATCCACTAATTTGAATGGTGTTTAACACTGATTATGTGCATTTGTGTGTTATAGCATCATGGTTTGATTCTTGACACAATGCATCCTAAAAAGTGCTAAGGTGTAGAAATGTTTCGAATTGCCTAAGTATGTGCAAATTGGCGTCTGAGGTCAAGATTATGTTTTTGAAGTAAGCACATATTTAGGGGGAGCTTTCTATAAACTTAGAATTCAAAATTTGTGCTTCAAATCTTATTCTTATGTAAGCTTTAATTGTGTTGCCATCAATCACCAAAAAGGGGGAGATTGAAAGCTCTCTTGTGAGTTTTGGTGTTTGGATGACAACTCAATTAAAGGACTAACAAGTGTACTAAGTGTTGAACAGGTGCATAAGGTAAAGCCTACAGGGTTCAACACAAGTGAACAAATGTGATGGTCCAAGAACTGGATTATGGATACATAATGGACATCACAAGTAAGATGGACATTGCATAAAGTGAGACTCGGGTGCGTAGCTCGGAGACAACTGATCAAGCCAAGGACGGAGGCAAGAAGAGCTTCGAGGTACCAAGTGCACGGGAGAAGGTCAAGGAGGCTGAGGAACCCAAAGCCAAGGGTGAAGAAGAAGGCTTGCAAAGTCAAGGGTAATCGAGTTGAGAACAGCTACGGCACATCAAGGATCACTACATAAGGACGTGACTTACAACCAATGAGGAAATATCTATAGGTATGTGGTGTAAGTCATAAGGCTCAAGACCAAGCTCTAAGAAGGAGATCAATGTCACTAGAACGAAAACAAATGTCAAAAACAGAACTGGAAGCAGCCCAAAAGAGCTAAGTGCACCTTGACCTTTAGTTTGGGTTGTTCCTATGTTTGGAGATGTTCTATGTGACCTTTGCAGGATGTTGGAGCTAAGAAATGACAATCTGGATCAAGTCAAGCTGACTTGAGGATTTATGAGTCCAACATCAAAGCTCAAGCATGTCAAATGCTATAGATGTAAAAATCAAAGAGAAGGTATATTTCTAGACTTAGTACATTGGTTTTTGTGTACTAATATATTTGTCTAAGTGTTAGAAACAGAAGGAAGACGAAAAGAAAAGAGATGCAAAATGCTTGGTTGTGTACAGCCAAGACTCAGCTCAGTCTGGCACACCGGACTGTCCGGTGGTGCACCGGACAGTGTCCGGTGCGCCAGGCTGAACTCTGGTGAACAGGCCACTCTCGGGAAAAGCCGGCGGCGTACGGCTATAATTCACCGGACTGTCCGGTGGTGCACCAGACTGTCCGGTGAGCCAACGGTCGGCTGGGGCAACGATCGGCCGCGCGATCCGCGCGTGACGTGTGGCCGAGCCAACGGTCAAATGGGGGCACCGGACTGTCCGGTGTGCACCGGACAGTGTCCGGTGCGCCAACGGCTCCAGGACTGCAACGGTCGATTGCTCCATTTATGGAAGGAAATCGGGCACCGGACAGTGTCCGGTAGTGCACCGGACTGTCCGGTGCGCCACCCGACAGAAGGCAAGATTTGCCTTCCTAGATTGCTTCAAACGGCTCCTAGGCCCCTTTGTGCCTATAAAAGGGACCCCTAGGCGCCCCAAGCTAGGTACAAGTGCAGCCAATAAGTGTAGACATCACTCTGATCAATTCTCACTCTCCCTCTTGTGTGTATCTCTCTAGCTTGTGTAGAAGGCACAGCTATAAGCCTTTAGAGAGTGGAGAAAAGCTGCTAAGAGCTAGAGCAAGGTCTTGAGCGTATCGTTACTCTGCCGAGGTGCTGTCGAGAAGTTTGTAAGCAGCCACGATGTTGTAACCCAACTCAATAGTGAAAGGCTCTATCTGTCATACTGACAGATCTGAGCAAACGGAGGAAGGAGTTGAAATAGACTCCAAGCCCAGGTGTGGCTAACTCCAACGAGGACTAGGCAAGCATTTCAGGCTTGGCCGAACCTCGGGATAAATCCTTGCGTCTGTGTGCTCTGTTCTGTATTGTATCCTGACTCTCTGTCTTACTCGATTTTATATCTGCACTTCAACACTTATCCGTGGTATAAGCTTTATTTGAAGTGCAGTACATTTTGAGAGAGGATCTCCGATTCCGCTGCAACCTACTCGAAGGATCTTCTCACTCCACTGCGTACTAAGTCTTCGAGTAGAGTAAGAATTTAAGTTTTAAAGTGATAAGTTTTATTCGCCTATTCACCCCCCCTCTAGGCGACATCTAGATCCTGTTCCCGGGTCAAATGGAACTTTCAAAGCTGCACACTCCAATCTGACCTACATCCATCGCAGTATCAATCCATACTTCATTCAAATATTGCTAAAGACTTAAGCATTTTTTTTGAAAAAACCAGGAGGGGAGTCCCTACTGAAAATTTTGTATTAATAATGGTAAGTTACAACGTAATAGATGTTCAGAAATGTGGCTAGGTACAAGTGGATCGGAATGGTAGAGGTGGGAAGAAGAGTGGAGGAACTACAGGGCTAGGACTGCCACTGATTAAGCTAGTCAGGGATTGAATTGTCGTATTTTCCTCTTGCTCTGTGAATAACCAAAAGTAGTTCCTTTGTGAATTCATTTTTGCATTGTTGAACTGTTGGGTCTTGGTTTTCGAATATCCATGCATTTTTACATTTCCAGATACTCCATGTCATGAGGATGATTATTTTCATGAAGAAAGGCACGTTAAGTCGTTGCTTGAGATTAGCAGACGCTTCTTCTGGTTGAGCAATTCTAGGAGGGTTCATGCCAATGGAATTCCAACATGCTTTTGCAAAGTTACACCTAAGAAAGAGGTGGTAGAGAGTTTCCTGCTTTTACCAAATGCAGTTTTCACATGTGTATGACTCTAGTTCCATGTTCTTCCGTCTCAGCATATTCCTTGTGTTGAGTATGTTTTTGAGCCACAACCAGTAAAAAAACTTTGTGCTTTGGCTGGCATTTGTTTTTCCATAGCCACTTATAAACAATATGAACATTGGAGTGTCCCATTAAATGCATGTAGATCTTTTGTGTTGAATAAATATCTGAACCCCATATGTAGCACCATCTATCCTTTAAGTTATTTATGGTGATCATGTCCCAAGTTTCTGAGAGCACCTAGAGAGGGGGTGAATAGGTGATCCTGTAAAAATCAAACACTAATAGCCACAAAACTTAGTTATAAGTGTTAGTACGACTAAGTAACTTGAAGCGAGCTCTTGCGAACACAAATAATCACAGAGAGAAGCAACACAAGAGACACACGATTTTATCCCGTGGTTCGGCCAAGTAACACTTGCCTACTTCCATGTTGTGGCATCCCAATGGACGAGGGTTGCACTCAACCCCTTTCAAGTGATCCAATGATCAACTTGAATACCACGACTTTCTTGCTTATAGTCTTCTTCCCGTTTGCGAGGAATCTCCACAAGATTGGAGTCTCTCGCCCTTACAACAAAGATCACAATGAAAGCACGGAGTAAGGTTGGGATGAGCAACACACACAAGACACAAATCGCAGCACACCCACGCACACAAGAGAAGACTTGAGCTCAAATGACAACACAGGGAGTCCTTGACTCAAATAGAGCTCAAATCTCTAACACAACGAAACGAATGCGCGAGAACAAAGTCTGGATGCCTTAGAATGCTTAGTGAATGCTTGTGTTTCTCCTCCATGCGCCTAGGGGTCCCTTTTATAGCCCCAAGTTAGCTAGGAGCCGTTGGAGGTCAACAAGGAAGGCTGAATAGGCGAAATCTGAAAATTATAAACTTAAGCACAACTACAAGCCGGGGTTAGCGTTAGAAATATAATCGAGTCCGAAAGATAGGGCGAAAACAAATCACAAGCAAATGAAGAGTGAGACGCGGTGATTTATTTTACCGAGGTTCGGTTCTTGCAAACCTACTCCCCATTGAGGTGGTCACAAAGACCGGGTCTCTTTCAACCCTTTCCCTCTCTCAAACGGTCACTTAGACCGAGTGAGCTTCCTTCCTTGATTTCCCGGGTCACTTAGACCCCACAAGGACCACCACACAATTGGTGTCTCTTGCTTCGCTTACAAGGTTTTGAGAGTAAGAATGGGAGAAAGAAGAAAGCCAATCAAGCAACAAGAACAACAAAAGAACACAAGTCGATCTCCTCACAAGTCCTAAAAACTAAATTTGAATTGGGGACTTTAATTCGATCGGAGGCTTTGATTTGTGTCTTGGAGTGTTGTGTATTGCTCTTGTATTGAATGAGATGTAGTGAATGCTTGGATGCCTTGAAGAGTGGTGGTTGGGGGGTATTTATAGCCCCAACCACCCAAGTGGCCGTTGGGGAGGCTGTCTATCGACGGACGCACCGGACAGTCCGGTGCGCCACCGAACACTGTCCAGTGCGCCAGCCACGTCACCCAACCATTAGGGTTCGACCGTTGGAGCTCTGACTTGTGGGGCCACCGGACAGTCCGGTGGTGCACCAGACAAGTCCTGTAGACTGTCCGGTGCGCCTTCTGGCGCCTGCTCTGACTTCTGTGCACGCAGGCGCGCACTGTAGTGCATTTAATGTTCTCTGCAGACGACCATTGGCGCGAGGTAGCCATTGCTCCACTGGCACACCGGACAGTCCGGTGTTACACCGGACAGTCCGGTGAATTATAGCGGAGGGGCCTCCCAAATTCCTGAAGCTGGCAAGTTCAGAGTCGATCTCCCTGGTGCACCGGACACTGTCCGGTGGCACACCGGACAGTCCGGTGTGCCAGACCAGGGCTGCCTTCGGTATACTTTGCTCCTTAGTTTTGAACCCTTTCTTTTGTCTTTATATTGGTTTGTTGTGAACCTTTGGCACCTGTAGAACATATATTCTAGAGCAAACTAGTTAGTTCAATAATTTGTGTTGAGCAATTCAACCACCAAAATTCATATAGGAAAAGGTTTGACCCTATTTCCCTTTCAATCTCCCCCTTTTTGGTGATTGATGCCAACACAAACCAAAGCAAATATAAAAGTGCAGAATTGAACTAATTTGCATAATGTAAGTGCAAAGATTGCTTGGAATTGAACCAATATACTTATTTCAATAGATGTGCATGGATGGTTTTCTTCTTATTAAAATTTTGGACCTCATTTGCACCACGGGTTTTGTTTTTGCAAATCCTTTGTAAAATTCTTTTCAAAATCTTTTTGCAAATAGTCAAAGGTACATGAATAAGATTGAAAGAAGCATTTTCAAGATTTGAAATATTCTCCCCCTGTTTCATATGCTTTTCCTTTGACTTAAACAAAACTCCCCCTAAATAAAATTCTCCTCTTAGTGTTCAAGATGGTTTTGCAATTTTTGAAGATACTACTTTCTCCCCCTTTTGAACACAATAAGATATCAATTTGAAAAACTTCATTTTTAAAATTTGGTGGTGGTGTGGTCCTTTTGCTTTGGGCTCATACTTTCTCCCCCTTTGGCATGAATTGCCAAAAATGGATACTTGTGAGTGAAATATAAGCCCTTTGTACTTTCTCCCCAATGGCAAATAAATAGAGATGAGTGAAGATTATACCAAAGTGGAGAACAATACGGAATACCGGCAAATATCAATGGAGTTGAGTGGAAGCGCCTTCTTTGCCGAATACTCCATTTCCCTTTCAATTCAATGACTAGGCTTGGGAATACACTTGAAAACACATTAGTCATAGACATAAAAGAGATATGATCAAAGGTATATAAATGAGCTATGTGTGCAAAGAATCAATCAAAATTCCTAGAATCAAGAATATTTAGCTCATTCCTAAGTTTGGTAAAGGTTTGCTCATCTAAAGGCTTGGTAAATATATCGACCAATTGATCTTTGGTGTTAATGTAGGCTATCTCGATATCCCCCTTTTGTTGGTGATCTCTCAAAAAGTGATACCGAATGGCTATGTGCTTAGTGCGGCTGTGTTCAACGGGATTATCCGCCATGCGGATTGCACTCTCATTGTCACATAGGAGAGGGACTTTGCTAAATTTGTAGCCATAGTCCCTAAGGGTTTGCCTCATCCAAAGAAATTGCGTGCAACAATGGCCTGCGGTAATGTACTCGGCTTCGGTGGTAGAAAGAGCTACTGAGTTTTGTTTCTTTAAAGCCCAAGACACCAGGGATCTCCCCAGAAACTGACAAGTCCCTGATGTGCTCTTTCTATCAATCTTACACCCTGCCCAATCAGCATCAGAATATCCTAATAAATCAAACGAGGAACCCTTAGGGTACCAAAGACCAAACTTAGGTGTTTGAACTAAATATCTCAAGATTCGCTTCATGGCCCTAAGGTGAACTTCCTTAGGATCGGCTTGAAACCTTGCACACATGCATACGGAAAGCATAATGTTCGGTCGAGATGCACATGAATAGAGTAAGGATCCTATCATCGACCGGTATACCTTTTGATCTACGGATTTACCTCCCGTGTCGAGGTCGAGTTGCCCATTGGTTCCCATGGGTGTCTTGATGGGCTTGGCATCCTTCATTCCAAACTTGGTGAGTATATCTTGAATGTACTTTGTTTGGCTGATGAAGGTGCCCTCTTGGAGTTGCTTCACTTGAAATCCTAGAAAATACTTCAACTCCCCCATCATAGACATCTAGAATTTTTGAATCATGATCCTACTAAACTCTTCACATGTAGATTTGTTAGTAGACCCAAATATGATATCATCAACGTAAATTTGGCATACAAACAAATCATTTTCAATTGTTTTAGTAAAGAGAGTAGGATCGTCTTTGCTGACTTTGAAGCCATTAGTGATAAGAAAATCTCTTAGTCATTCATACCATGCTCTTGGGGCTTGCTTGAGCCCATAAAGCGCCTTAGAGAGTTTGTAGACATGGTTAGGGTACTCACTATGTTCAAAGCTGGGAGGTTGCTCAACATAGACCTCTTCCTTGATTGGTCCATTGAGGAAAGCACTCTTCACGTCCATTTGGTAAAGCTTAAAGCCATGGTAAGTAGCATAGGCAAGTAATATTCGAATTGACTCAAGCCTAGCTACGGGTGCATAGGTTTCTCCAAAATCCAAACCTTGGACTTGTGAATACCCTTTGGCCACAAGTTGTGCCTTGTTCCTTGTCACCACACCATGCTCATCTTGCTTGTTGTGGAAGACCCACTTGGTTCCTACAACATTTTGGTTAGGACGTGGAACCAAATGCCATACCTCATTCCTTATGAAATTGTTGAGCTCCTCTTGCATTGCCAACACCCAATCCGAATCTTGAAGTGCTTCCTCTACCTTGTGTGGCTCAATAGAGGAAACAAAATAGTAATGTTCACAAAAATGAGCAACACAAGATCGAGTGGTTACCCCATTATGAATGTCTCCTAGGATGGTATTCACGGGGTGATCTCGTTGTATTGCTTGGTGGACTCTTGGGTGTGGCGGCCTTTGATTTTGCTCATCTTCCTTGTCTTGATAATCAGCATCTCCCCCTTGATCCTTGTCCTCCTCTTGAGGTGGCTCATCTTCTTGATCTTCTCCTTCATCATCTTGAGCCTCATCCTCATCTTGAGTTGGTGGAGATGCTTGCATGGAGGAAGATGGTTGTTGATCTTGTGCTTGTGGAAGCTCTTCGGATTCCTTAGGACACACATCCTCAATGGACATGTTCCTTAGCGCGATGCACGGAGCCTCTTCATCATCTAGTTCATCAAGATCAACTTGCTCCACTTGGGAGCCATTAGTCTCATCAAATACAATGTCATAAGAAACTTCAACTAGTCCAGTGGACTTGTTAAAGACTTTATATGCCCTTGTGTTTGAATCATATCCTAGTAAAAAGCCTTCTACAGCCTTAGGATCAAATTTAGATTTTCTACCTCTTTTAACAAGAATAAAGCATTTGCTACCAAAGACTCTAAAATATGAAACATTGGGCTTTTTACCGGTGAGGAGTTCATATGATGTCTTCTCGAGGATTCGGTGTAGATATAACCGGTTGATGGCGTAGCAAGCGGTGTTGACCGCCTCGGGCCAAAACCGATCCGAAGTCTTGTACTCATCAAGCATGGTCCTTGCCATGTCTAATAGAGTTCTATTCTTCCTCTCCACTACACCATTTTGTTGTGGTGTGTAGGGAGAAGAGAACTCATGCTTGATGCCCTCCTCCTCAAGGAAGCCTTCAATTTGTGAATTCTTGAACTCCGTCCCATTGTCGCTTCTTATCTTTTTGATCCTTAAGCTGAACTCATTTTGAGCCCGTCTCAACAATCCTTTCAAAGTTTCTTGGGTCTGAGATTTATCCTGTAAAAAGAATATCCAAGTGAAGCGAGAATAATCATCCACAATAACTAGACAGTACTTACTCCTGCCGATGCTTATGTAAGCTATCGGGCCGAATAAATCCATGTGGAGTAGCTCGAGTGGTCTGTCAGTAGTCATGATTTTCTTATGTGGATGATGAACACCAACTTGCTTCCCTGCTTGGCATGCGCTACAAATCCTGTCTTTCTCAAAATGAACATTTGTTTGTCCTAAAATGTGTTCTCCCTTTAGAAGCTTGTGAAGATTCTTCATTCCAACGTGGGCTAGTCGGCGATGCCAGAGCCAACCCATGTTAGTCTTAGCAATTAAGCAAGTATCGAGTTCAGCTCTATTGAAATCAACTAAGTATAGCTGACCCTCTAATACTCCCTTAAAAGCTACTGAATCATCACTTCTTCTAAAGACAGTAACACCTGTATCCGTAAAAAGACAGTTGTAACCCATTTTGCATAATTGAGAAACAGAAAACAAGTTGTAATCTAAAGAATCTACAAGAAAAACATTTGAAATAGAATGGTCAGGTGATATAGCAATTTTACCCAATCCTTTGACCAAACCTTGATTTCCATCCCCGAATGTGATCGCTCTTTGGGATCTTGGTTTTTCTCGTAGGAGGAGAACATTCTTTTCTCCCCAGTCATATGGTTTGTGCACCCGCTGTCGATGATCCAACTTGAGCCCCCGGATGCATAAACCTACAAAACAAATTTAGTTCTTAATTTTAGGTACCCAAATAGTTTTGGGTCCTTTGACATTAGATACAAGAACTTTGGGTACCCAAACACAAGTCTTTGACCCCTTGTGTTTGCCCCCAACATATTTGGCAACTATCTTGCCTGATTTGTTAGTAAGCACATAAGAAGCATCAAAAGTCTTGAATGAAACATTATGATCATTTGATGCTTTAGGAGTTTTCTTGTTAGGCAATGTAGCAAGAGTGGATTGCCTAGAACTAGATGTCTCACTCTTATACATAAAAGCATGATGAGGTCCAGAGTGAGACTTCCTAGAATGAATTCTCCTAATTTTGTGTTTGGGATAGCCGGCAGGGTACAAAATGTAACCCTCGTTATCCTGAACCATGGGAGCTTTGCCCTTAACAAAGTTAGACAATCTTTTATGAGGGGCATTAAGCTTGACATTGTCTCCCTTTTGGAAGCCAATGCCATCCTTAATGTCAGGGCGTCTCCCACTATAAAGCATACTACAAGCAAATTTAAAATTTTCATTTTCTAACTCATGCTCGGCAATTTTAGCATCTAATTTTGCTATATGATCATTTTGTTGTTTAATCATAGCAATGTGATCATGAATAGCATCAACATTAATATCTCTACATCTAGTGCAAATAGAAACATGCTCAACGGTAGATGTAGAGGGTTTGCAATCTTTTAATTCAACAATCTTAGCATGTAAAATGCCATTCTCATCTCTAAGATTGGAAATGGAAATATTGCAAACATCTAGTTCCATAGCCTTAGCAATCAATTTTTCATTCTCATTTCTAAGGCTAGCAAGAGAGGCATTCAATTGATCAATCTTAGCAATTAAATTAGCATTATCATTTCTAAGATTGACAATTGAATCATCACAAATATTTGACTTCTCAACCTTAGCAATCAAATTAACATTCTCAATTTTAAGGTTGGAGATAGTGTCATGGCAACTACTTAGCTCACTAGTTAATTTTTTATTTTTCTCTACTTCCTGAGCATAAGCATTTTTAGTCTTAACATGCTTTTTGTTTTCTTTGATAAGGAAGTCCTCTTGGCTATTCAAGAGATCATCCTTCTCATGAATGGCACTAATCAATTCATTTAATTTCTCTTTTTGTTGCATGTTAAGATTGGCAAAAAGAGTAAGCAAGTTATCCTCCTCATCACTAGAATTATCCTCATCACTAGAGGTTGCATATTTAGTGGAGGATTTTGATTTTACCTTCTTCTTCTTGCCGTCCTTCGCCATAAGACACTTGTGGCCGACGTTGGAGAAGAGAAGTCCCTTGTTGACGGCGATGTTGGCGGTGTCCTCGTCGTCAGAGGAGTCGGTGGAGCTCTCGTCGGAATCCCACTCCCAGCAATCATGGGCATCGCCTCCCTTCTTCTTGTAGTACTTCTTCTTTTCCTTCCTCCTTCCCCTCTTGTCGTTTTCCCTGTCACTATCACTAGATAATGGACATTTAGCGATAAAATGACCGGGCTTACCACATTTGTAGCAAAGCTTCTTGGAACGGGGCTTGTAATCTTTCCCCTTCCTTTGCTTGAGGATTTGGCGGAAGCTCTTGATGATGAGCGCCATCTCCTCATTGTCGAGCTTGGAGGCGTCGATGGGGACCCTACTCGGTGTAGAGTCTTCTTTCTTCTCCTCCGTTGCCTTGAATGCAACGGGTTATGCCTCAGGTATGGAGGAGGAGGCGCCTTGCTCGATAATCTTCTTGGAGCCTTTGATCATCAATTCAAAGCTCACAAATTTGCCTATCACTTCCTCGGGAGACATTAGTTTATATCTTGGATCACCACGAATCAATTGAACTTGAGTAGGGTTAAGAAATATGAGTGATCTAAGAATAACCTTGACCATCTCATGGTCATCCCATTTGGTGCTCCCGAGGTTGCGCACTTGATTTACCAAGGTCTTTAGCCAGTTGTACATGGCTTGGGATCTTCTCCTTGGTTGAGCATGAAGCGACCGAGCTCCCCTTTGATCGTCTCCCTCTTGGTGATCTTGGTCACCTCGTCTCCTTCGTGCGCCGTTTTGAGCACGTCCCAAAACTCCTTGGCGCTCTTCAATCCTTGCACCTTATTATACTCCTCTCGACTTAGAGAGGCGAGGAGTATTGTGGTGGCTTGTGAGTTGAAGTGCCGGATTTGGGCAACTTCGTCCGAATCATAGTCCTCATCCCCTACGGATGGTACCTGTACACTAAACTCAACAACATTCCAAATACTAGTGTGGAGTGAGGTTAGGTGATGCCTCATTTTATCACTCCACATGTTATAATCTTCACCGTCAAAAACTGGTGGTTTGCCTAATGGAACGGAAAGTAATGGAGTACGTTTAGAAATGCGAGGGTAGCGTAGGGGAATCTTACTAAACTTCTTGTGCTCATGGCGCTTAGAAGTTACGGATGGTGCGTCGGAGCCGGAGGTGGATGGCGACGAAGAGTCGGTCTCGTAGTAGACCACCTTCCTCATCTTCTTTTTCTTTTCGCCACTCTGATGCGACTTGTGAAGAGGTGATTCCTCCTTCTTCTTGTTGCGGGACTCTCCCGATGGAGCCTTCCCGTGGCTTGTGGTGGGCTTCTCGCCGGTCACCATCTCCTTCTTGGCGTGTTCTCCCGACATCACTTCGAGCGGTTAAGCTCTAATGAAGCACCGGGCTCCGATACCAATTGAAAGTCGCCTAGAGGGGGGGTGAATAGGCGGAATCTGAAAATTATAAACTTAAGCACAACTACAAGCCGAGGTTAGCGTTAGAAATATAATCGAGTCCGAAAGAGAGGGCGAAAACAAATCACAAGCAAATGAAGAGTGAGACATGGTGATTTGTTTTACCGAGTTTTGGTTCTTGCAAACCTACTCCCCGTTGAGGTGGTCACAAAGACCGGGTCTCTTTCAACCCTTTCCCTCTCTCAAACGGTCATTTAGACCGAGTGAGCTTCCTTCCTTGATTTCCTGGGTCACTTAGACCCCGCAAGGACCACCACACAATTGGTGTCTCTTGCTTCGCTTACAAGGTTTTGAGAGTAAGAATGGGAGAAAGAAGAAAGCCAACCAAGCAACAAGAACAACAAAAGAACACAAGTCGATCTCCTCACAAGTCCTAAAAACTAGAGTTGAATTGGGGACTTTGATTCGATCGGAGGCTTTGATTTGTGTCTTGGAGTGTTGTGTATTGCTCTTGTATTGAATGAGATGTAGTGAATGCTTGGATGCCTTGAAGAGTGGTGGTTGGGGGTTATTTATAGCCCCAACCACCCAAGTGGCCGTTGGGGAGGCTGTCTGTCGACGGACACACCGGACAGTCCGGTGCGCTAGCCACGTCACCCAACCGTTAGGGTTCGACCGTTGGAGCTCTGACTTGTGGGGCTACCGAACAAGTCCTGTAGACTGTCCGGTGCGCCTTCTGGCGCCTGCTCTGACTTCTGCGCACGCAGGCGCGCACTGTAGCGCATTTAATATTCTCTGCAGACGACCGTTGATGCGAGGTAGCTGTTGCTCCGCTGGCACACCGGACAGTCCGGTGAATTATAGCGGAGCGGCCTCCCAAATTTCTGAAGCTGGCAAGTTCAGAGTCGATCTCCCTGGTGTACCGGACACTGTCCGGTGGCACACCGGACAGTCCGGTGTGCTAGACCAGGGCTGCCTTCGGTATACTTTGCTCCTTAGTTTTGAACCCTTTCTTTTGTCTTTGTATTGGTTTGTTGTGAACCTTTGGCACCTGTAGAACATATATTCTAGAGCAAACTAGTTAGTTTAATAATTTGTGTTGAGCAATTCAACCACCAAAATTCATATAGGAAAAGGTTTGACCCTATTTCCCTTTCAAAGGCCATCCTTGCCTTCTGTCGAGTGGCGCACCGGACAGTCCGGTGCGCCACCGGACAGTCACTGTAGACGGTCCGGTGTCGATCTCCTTCCTTTTCTGGCGCAGACGACCGTTGTAGCTCCGGGCCAGTTGGCACACCGGACAATCCGGTGCCCCCTGCCGACCGTTGGTGCGGGCGACGCGTCGCCCGTGGATTGCGTGACCGACCGTTGCACTGGCGACCGTTGGTTCACCGGACAGTCCGGTGCACCACCGGACAGTCCAGTGAATTATAGCCGTACGCTACTGAACTTTTCCCGAGAGCGGCCTTTTCACTGGAGTCCATCCTGGCGCACCAGACACTGCCCGGTGCACCACCGGACAGTCTGATATGCCAGACCGAGCTGAGCTTCGGCTGCACACAACCAGTCTTTTGCAATCCTTTTCTTTTCTTCTTTTCTCTGTTTCTAACACTTAGATAACTTCATTAGTATTCAAAAGCAAATGTACTAAGTCTAGAAACATACCTTATGTCTTGATTTGCACATTTTCAATCTTTGGCACATTTAGAACTTAGAGAATATGTGTTGGGCACTTAATCACCAAAACATTATAGAAATGGCCCAAAGGCACATTTCCCTTTCAATCTCCCCCTTTTTGGTGATTTATGCCAACACAACCAAAAGCAACCAAAAGAAGTGCAATATCAATGCAATTGAATACCAAATTGTTTTTGACTATAATTTGGCATATTTGGATCGCTCTTTGCCACCACTTGGTTTGTTTTTACAAATCAAATTCATTTTCCTTATCTCTAAGTCAAACTCACTTGTTTGGGCATAAAGAGAGATAATCCAAGAGTGAAATTGATCAAGTGCCAAAACTCCCCCTTTTTCCCATAATCATAAATTCTCCCCCACAAGGGACCAAATCTCTACTACTAATTATGTGCCTATTGTAGGCGTCCACAATTGGTTGGCGCACGGTTCTGCCGTCGCGCTGCGCACCTACCATCTGCCTCCACCATCGCGTGCTCCATCCGCCACCATCCGTGCTCGCCTCCCTCCACGCTTCCTGCAGCCGCGTGCTCCTTCCTTCGACGGCGCGGATCCCCCGCGACTGCCATCTCCCTCCGCCCTCCTGTGTTCTCCCTCCGCGTTTCCAGCCACGTGCTCCTTCGATGGCGTGTATCCCGCACCCTCGAATCCCGCCAGCGGATCCCACAATCAAGCAGCGACGGCGTCCTCTCCCGCGCTCCATCCACCACCATCTGCGCTGCAGGAAGTAATCTGCCTCCCTCCGCGCTTCCTGCAGCCGCACGCTCCTTCGACGGCGGGATCCCGCACCCTCAAATCCCGCTAGCGAATCCCCCAATCAAGCGGCAGCGGCATCCAGCGATGGCGCACCTTCCTTCGACGGCCAGCCCCGCAACGGCTCCCCTCGAATCCCGCCCACGCGCCACCTCGCATCCCGGCCGCCCGCCGCTCGACTACTATGGAAGGGGCATCCCTCGCATCGCGCCCACAACGGATCCCTCAAATCCCGTCAGCAGCGGCTCCCATCCCTGCTCCCATTCCAAATTTGGCTCCCATTTTGATTTCGCTGCTATATGGCCTCCAAACTACCACCGTGCCGCTCCGATTTCGCTGGAGTCGTGAGACGTTGGAGGCCCTTCGACATTCGACCCTCATCTTCAATCTCCTCCAAAGAGGTGAGTCTCACTTAATGTTTGGTACCATCTGTATTTTTGGGAATGTGGGTTCATTCTATGGATGGATTTTGTTTAGTGATTTTGTTTATACATTCTATGGAAGGATTTTGTGGCTCAAATTTTAGTATTGCAATAAAATTCCAGTGATATACATTAGTGGTGGTTGGGTCACTGTCGAACTGTACCACTTTCATTGGATGTTCGTGTTTGAAAGCTAAATTGAATCACACACATCGTACGAACTTGAATGTGAACTTGATCTTTTCAACCCTGAAATCTGCCCACTAAATTTATGTGAATTTGCAGCTGTCCTTTCACAAATTACTACTATTACAATTTAGTGGCTCAACCTTTAGTACTGTCCACTGTTTGCTATAAAATTCCAGTGATATACATTAGTGGTGGTTGGGTCACTATCGAACTATACCACTTTCATTGGATGTTTGTGTTTGAAAGCTAAATTGAATACACATCGTATTACCTTAAACATGTTTTTGTTACCTACTATTTATTTTATAAGCAAGTGAGCGAATTACTATGAAAATAAATACAATTGTATTTTATGTACTTTATACACTTCCTGAACTGTCCATCACTCATCTGTCACAAGAAATACTTGTTTATGTGATTTCTTAACATTATTATGGTGCGCATATTATGAATTTCGCCAAATTTTGCTAAGCACATACCCACTAAAAAATAGTTCTTGTTCATTTTTTGTTTGTCTGTGTCTTGTTGATTTGACTAAACTAAATGTCAATAGCCAAATTAGTCACTAGCTTTGTGATTTGGTTATCTTATCAATTGTGCATGATGTCAAAGGAAAGTTGAGAGACCATTGGCAACATACACTGTCCGATCATTTAAATTCTCGAATGAGCTTTCACTCTCTTTGTAAGTTCTCTTCCTTTCTTTGTCTACATTAATCACATATGCAAAGGTCATGGTTCTTTCTTGTTTTACACTTAAGACCTGTTTGGGAGTGCTCCGTTCCTGCAGTATTCGAAAATACAGAGTCGTAGGTTAAAAATGAAGTTTAAACTTTTGTTTCCAGTCTTAAGTGATAATGGTTATAGCTTATTGAAACTCCAACCCTCAGTCTTCTTCCATGATCCATCTCCACCTTCATGGTTTGTGAAATAGGTGGAGCTGGAGGTCTCCTGAACAGGATTTGTGGTTGCTGAGTTTAGGTGGCTCTAAAGCTGTTTGCTTTAACTATTTATGGATTATACGTTACTCCCTCCATTTCAAATCGCAAGCCGTTCCGGCTTTTCTAGGTGTGTAGCAAAAACTATCTGTCCTGAAAAAGCTAGAATGACTTACAATTTGCAATCCGAAGGAGTATTTAACGACACTATGACATTTATCTTGGTCTAGAGCAAATAAAGGTTTCAATTATCGGTTTTTGTGGTAGACAGCAATATTAGAATAATAGATGTGTGCTTAAGTTTTATTTGTGAGGAACAACATCTCTCTCTCTCTATTGTAGCTGGGAAGGTAATGGTTCTTTTCTTTCCTGATACTCGAGGCCTGTCTGGGAAAGCAGAGAGAAAGCCTACATCAGTATGGTTCACTAGAACACACACCCTCAGTCTGCGTCTATGACACAGTGCCACAAATTATTGGAGCTAGAGCTCTCCCAAATATTCTTTTAGCCACATCCCTAATCCAGAAACTCGGTGGATTCAAACGGTGTTTGGTTCAGCTTTCCGAACCAAAAGATTCAATGTCGAAAATCTAGAATTTTAACCAAACAATTACAACAGCAGATTTTAAAAAAATCTGTATATTAAGTAGGTGTAGGTGACTCACACGGTTTGATTATTTGCTGGACTCTGTACCATGGTTTGTAGTTTGTACTGCATCTGATGCAAGAAAGAATTGGAGCTACAGCAGATTTTACATGTGCCTCCTTTTTTGTGCTGGAATTAGAGTTCAGTATTAGAGTTTAGTATTGGTACCTGGTAATCCTTTTTTGTGCTACTGCTCTGCTTTGCCCATCAAAAATATAGTAGCTTGTATGACTGCACACCTGATGTTTGTGTTTTGTATGCCTTTTTTGTTTTCAGTTCATTCTTTAGTAGCCTGTTGTTTCGGCTAGCGAGTGGGTGCAGAAGAAGGAAGGGAGAGGTGCTTGGTTGACCCGGACGGCAGGACACCACCGGGGGTTCGCTGCAACGCAGCAATGGCTTCTGCAACTTCTCAGGCCAAGGTAAGCTTTCAAGCGAATTTGTCACTGCAACTGTTCTTTAGTAGCCTGCGATATGTTAGTGAATTTGTCGCTCAAACATAAAATGATCTGACTTCTTTTCAATGCTTCCCCTAATATGTCTATGAATTTTCAATTCTCATGTCGTCATATGTTTTCTAATCAATTATCATGTCGAGCTTGTGTGTATTGGGGTTTTTTTATCGGGGTATAAAGTTTATATGCATTCTTCCGATATATATCGGTTGATGATAATTTATAGATAAAATGATAGTGGGGAGGCTTGGATCGAGGAAAATCTTGATGACCTGAAAGAATTTGAAAAACTTAAGTTGGTAAAGAATGAAAATGCAATTTTTGTCTATATCAACACTACATGTTGGTTTCTCATTTTTTAAAATTAAAATCAGATAGATGCGCAAAGGTCAAGATCACTTAACTTATAAAAAGCTTCGAATACTTTGGGGGGATTAAATAAAAATCCAATGGCCAGCCTTTTAGGAAAATGATTTTGCAGTATATTTGCAGTTTCTCTACAAGTCTTTATTGGCGAAGCATGGGACACTTTCCATCCTGTGAAATCGATCAGCCATACCATTTTTTCTTGGCCTTCAGGCAGGCTAAATATTGCATTCTCCAAAGTATATACTAGGAACCGTATTTGCCCTTCATGGGATGAAGTATTCTGAAATTTCAAAATAGCATATAGGTGAATCCTGAGTTCAGGAAGCTCGGGAGACCTGAAAATTTTCAGAAACTAGAAAAGAATAGCAAGGGTGACATTTTAGAAGAGAGAACTTCTTACTTGTTTTGTAGGTTTCATGACAACAACAGTTCTGCCCTCCCTGTCTCAGAAACTTGCCCTGTACATTTTACCTGTTTCCGCTTCGACAGAAACATCAGGCTAAAAGGCAGTTAATATGATGTTTAGTGACTTGGCTAGGCTTCAGAGGAACAAAACTAGAGCAATGCATGGATGGCAAAAAAGGAAGAACAAATTTACCCAACGAATATCCTTTGGCTTGTAAGCTGCCTTCCACTTGAGACTTTCTTCCAACATTTTTCTTGACTTAGCAACATTCCAGTTACAGGCTTCTAGATATCTTCTCAAGCATGCTTCACTGCAGTACTTCTCGCCACTGGCAGACAAAGTCCCAAGAGCAGCTTTCAGTTCACTAATCTGCTCATAGAAGATTGTTGCATGAACATCTGACAAGAAAATAGCTAATACATCAATAAAGAAATTTAGAACATTTGTCAGACATGTATGCATTATACATGTATAGGCCCAATTCTCTGTGATAAGAGTTTGTTGAATGGAGGGTTTGTGTAACAACTTGTAACAAACTAATACAAATTTGCTCAAAGTTAGCGGACAAATTGCACATAGCCATGTCACAACTGGATGAACGAAGAGAACACTCATTCATTCAGACACGTTACACATACACCTTCAGTGATCAACCATGCCAATTTTGTGTATGACAACTTTAATGTGAAGCAGACCTTTAAAAGAATGTAAATTTCTCAGAGCATAACATAGTGTTAGAAAGTGGACCACTGTGTAAATCTGAACACTTGGTGGTCGAACTTCAGCAACAACAAATACTGCATGCAAATTATGACACTTTAGATGGTGAGTTTGGAAGGCCAACTTCTTGTATTTCTTCCTAATTGCCTCCTCATCAGCCATGGGTGGCACCTCTAAGATCCCATACCAGCCATTTTCCCCTACAATCTTTGTTTGTGCCCTTACGTGGACATCTAAGGCTACAATCATCTGATCAATGCCCTCAAGCGTCTCAAAAAGAGCCTTTGCTTTGAGGGCAAACTTCTTTGCACCCGTAATATCATTCTCCCTGAACTTTGTTTCAGCAATATCCTTTGATCGCACTGACCATTCCACTGTCCATAATAGGAGTTCACTCAAGCACAAGATCCATTGCTGAATGTACTGAAGCTCTTCGTCAACCAATGAATGTCCAAGGGTAGGATAAGCCTGAGTAGATGATCGGGAAAACTGGTCAAAAATCAATTGGGAAAATAGACATATAGCTGAAGTCAGGCGTGTTTGAAAATGAGTTCAAATGTTTGCAGAGCCACTTGTTGGGAGGGAGGCAAAATGTTTTAAAAGTGAGCATTGATTACAGCTTCCTCTATTACCTTGAATTCACAGGACATGCCAAGCTCCTCTAAAAATGCACACCCAGCATGTCCTGCTTCAAATAGGACCACCCCATCTGCCATCCCATGAAACCATAACACCGGTGTCTGAAACAAGAGTTCGTATTTAGGTTACAAGAGTCAACAAGATATAGTTCTAAAAACATAAGCATAGCTGCAGCTTATTACCTTTCTAGCTTCAGGTGACACCTTAACAGCGAATGATTTATTCAGCGGAACTGAGCCATTGAAGACAGCACAGCCACCTAGGGTTTTTGGGTAGATTAGAGCACTCGCTATAGCTAGAGCACCTGAGAAAATAAACAGAAGTATTTGTATTGGTCCTATCTTATGGCCTAGAATACTAAATAAAATGCATATTAAGCTCATCGATTTACCTCCTTGGCTCATCCCACAAACGAATATGTCTGACGGGCTTGTTCCCGCGGCTACTTCTTTGTCTATCAATTCATGCACATACTCAACAGCTTTAAGGACTTCTTTCTCATCTCTAACAGTTTTCTACAAGAAAAGAGATAGGAATCATGGAACAAAATTAAAATTAGTAGTAGCAAAAGAAAACAATTCGTTGTATAGAATGTAGATGGAAATTGTTCTTCTTTTTTATGTAGGTACCGTTTGGGTCCTTGGAATGAGTTTCATACCAATAACCATAGTTTAAGCACAAAATGATAGGCCTGACACAATGAGAAGTCTTTCTACTAAGGTCCTAGGTTTGATGCAACCTCTATGCAAAATGCAGGGTTAAGACTTGTCTTGATTATTCCTTCTCTAGGCTCCACTTATATTAAACTTAGGATAGTTTCATAATTTATCTCTCTCATGTGATACAGATATTAATCAAACTTAGGATAGTTTGAACTAGAAGAAACATCGATTGTTCATATCTCATAAGAATGAAGTGTTCATATCTCATAAGAATGAAGTATATGTTTTCTAATTGTGAAACCTCAAATGTTATAAACAAATACAAATGATATCGAATGGGGGAGGAATCCCCTTGCTATTCAAATCCATGGGTGAGGAATCTCTAGCTATCTCGTTGTACAAGATAATATGTTTTATTCTCTTATGTCTTTGTCTGTAGGATGCAAAGATTCTTCGAAGGAACTTTGTGATTGATCTGTTAAGTTATGAGGACAATTCTTGTCGATATGCCATCCCTGCAAACATACAACAGAGACTTATCGATATCCCTAAAAAGGATTAGCTGATTAGTGTACAATTGTCGACACATTTGTCTGTAATTAAAAATTCTAAATTAACTTTTTTAGAAATAATTTGTGTCCTTTTGATAATGTTTTCCACACGTATTTTGCATATTATAGTGATGTTTGTCTTTCTGTATCAATGTTTCATACAAATCTTTTACTTCCGTCGCAACGCACGGGCACATATCTATAACAATATAACACATATGTACATAAGTTATCGTGTTATTATACGGTTCCGTTGCAACGCATGGGCACTCAACTAGTTTTACAATAAGAGTATTTTGGACAAATCAAAAGTTCTAACTCTATTGTTTTCAAAATTCACAACTGGTAGCAGATCCATTTGCTTTGGCCTTAATTTCTCCCCCTTTGGCATTAAGCACCAAAACAGGATCATTCTTGGCCCTTTAACCCCATTGCCTCACCAAAATTGTCAATTAAGAGCAAAAAGGCAATAAGAGCATAAGTATGAACTTGGAATTAAATACACCAATACCGGAGTGCAGTGGAAGTCTTTGCAATGTCCAAGTCCATTTTCCTTTTCAATGCACCTTTGAGACTACATCAAGTATACTCAAGCAAACAGATTAGTCTCAAAGGGTCAAGTTGTAGCACAGCTCCCCCTAAATATGTGCATCATTCACACATGGACTTGTGAGGTCTGGGGTTCCCTTGCATAACTTGAGCACCATAAATAAGCAACAAATTATATAAATGTATAAAGTAACATGATCAAAGGTATAGAACACATGTATGCTATAGATCAATCCAAGTTACGCAAATCTAAGACATTTAGCTCACTACGCAACCTGCAAAAGGTTTTCTCATCTAATGGCTTGGTAAAATATCGGCTAGCTGGTTCTCGGTGCTAACATGGTACACTTCGATATCTCCCTTTTGCTGGTGGTCCCTCAGAAAGTGATGTCGGATGTCTATGTGCTTAGTGCGGCTGTGTTCAACAGGATTACCTGCCATGTGGATTGCACTCTCATTGTCACATAGGAGTGGGACTTTGCTCATATTGTAGCCAAAGTCCCTAAGGGTTTTCCTCATCCAAAGTAGTTGCGCGCAACACTGTCCTATGGCAACATACTCGGCCTCAGCGGTGGATAGGCCAACAGATGTTTGTTCCTTTAAACTCCAAGACACCAGGGACCTTCCTAGGAATTGGCATGTCCCTGATGTACTCTTCCTAACAACCTTGCATCCAGCATAATCGGAGTCTGAATATCCAATTAAGTCAAAGGTAGACCCCTTTGGATACCAGATCCCAAAGCAAGGCGTAGCAACTAAATACCTAAGAATTCGCTTAACGACCACAAGGTGACATTCCTTGGGGTCGGATTGAAATCTAGCACACATGCATACACTAAGCATAATGTCCGGTCTACTAGCACATAAATAAAGCAAGGAACCTATCATAGACCGGTATGCCTTTTGATCAACGGACTTACCTCCTTTGTTGAGGTCGACATGCCTATCGGTTCCCATCGGTGTCTTTGTGGGCTTTGCGTCCTTCATCCCAAACCTCTTGAGAAGGTCTTGACTGTACTTCGTTTGGGAGAGGAAGGTGCCATCCTTGAGTTGCTTCACTTGGAACCCAAGGAAATAGGTCAACTCGCCCATCATCGACATCTCAAACTTTTGAGTCATCACCATGCTAAACTCTTCACAAGACTTTTGGTTAGTAGAACCAAATATTATGTCATCGACATAAATTTGGCACACGAAAAGATCACCATCACAAGTCTTAGTGAAAAGAGTGGGATCGGCTTTCCCAACCTTGAAAGCATTAGCAATTAAGAAATCTCTAAGGCATTCATACCCTGCTCTTGGGGCTTGCTTAAGTCCATAGAGCGCCTTAGAGAGCTTAAACACATGGTCAGGGTACATGTCATCCTCAAAGCCAGGGGGTTGTTCCACATACACCTCCTCCTTGATTGGCCCGTTGAGGAAAGCGCTCTTCACATCCATTTGAAACAACCTGAAAGAGTGGTGAGCGGCATAGGCTAATAATATTCGAATAGACTCTAGCCTAGCCATAGGAGCAAAAGTCTCCTCGAAATCCAATCCTGCGACTTGGGCATAACCTTTTGCCACAAGTCGAGCCTTGTTTCTTGTCACCACTCCGTGCTCGTCTTGCTTGTTGCGGAACACCCACTTGGTTCCCACAACATTTTGCTTGGGACGTGGCACCAGGATCCAAACTTCATTCCTCTTGAAGTTGTTGAGCTCTTCCTGCATGGCCAACACCCAGTCCGGATCCTGCAAGGCCTCTTCTACCCTAAAAGGCTCAATAGAAGAGACAAACGAGTAATGCTCACAAAAATTAGCTAAACGTGAGCGAGTTGTTACTCCCTTGCTTATATCACCCAGAATCTGATCGACGGGGTGATTTCTTTGGATCGTCGCTCGGACTTGAGTTGGAGGGGCCAGTGGTGCTTCTTCCTCCATAACTTGTTCTTCTTGTGCTCCCCCTTGATCACGCGCTTCTTCTTGAGGAACATGTCCATCATCTTGAGTTGGGGGATGCACCATTGTTGAGGAAGAAGGCTGATCTTGCTCCTGTTGTTCCTATGGTCGCACATCTCCAATCGCCATCGTGCGCATTGCGGCCGTTGGAACATCATCTTTATCTATGTCATCAAGAACAACTTGCTCTCTTGTTGAGCCATTAGTCTCATCAAATACAACGTCGCTAGAGACTTCAACCAAACCCGATGATTTGTTGAAGACTCTATACGCCTTTGTATTTGAGTCATACCCTAGTAAAAACCCTTCTACTGCTTTGGGAGCAAATTTAGAATGTCTACCTTTCTTCACCAAAATGTAGCATTTGCTCCCAAATACATGAAAGTAAGAGACATTGGGTTTGTTACCGGTAAGAAGTTCGTAGGAGGTCTTTTTGAGGAGGCGATGCAGATATAGCCGGTTTATGGCGTGGCAGGCTGTGTTCACAGCTTCCGACCAAAACCGCTCGGGTGTTTTGAACTCTCCAAGCATCGTCCTCACCATGTCGATAAGCGTCCTGTTCTTCCTCTCTACCACACTGTTTTGCTATGGTGTGTAGGGAGCAGAGAACTCGTGCTTGACGCCTTCCTCCTCAAGATACTCCTCCACTTGCAGATTCTTGAACTCAGACCCGTTGTCGCTTCTTATCTTTTTCACCTTAAGCTCAAATTCGTTTTGAGCCCTCCTTAGAAAGCGCTTTAGGGTCCCTTGGGTTTCTAATTTATCCTGCAAAAAGAACACCCAAGTGAAGAGGGAAAAATCATCAACAATTACTAGACCATACTTACTTCCCCCGATGCTAAGGTAGGCGACGGGTCCGAAGAGGTCCATGTGAAGAAGCTCCAGTGGTCTTGATGTTGTCATCACATTCTTGTTGTGATGAGTGCTTCCCACCTGTTTCCCTGCCTGACAAGCTGCACAAGGTCTATCTTTTTCAAAACATACATTGGTTAGTCCTAACACATGTTCTCCCTTTAGAAGTTTATGAAGGTTCTTCATCCCAACATGTGCTAGACGGCGATGCCACAACCAGCCCATACTAGTCTTAGCTATTAAGCATGCATCTAGATCGGCGTCCTCTTTCGAAAAGTCAACTAAATAGAGTTTGTCGTCTAATACACCCTTAAATGCTAATGAACCATCACTCCTTCTAAAGACAGAAACATCAACATTTGTAAACAAACAATTATAGCCCATGTGGCACAATTGACTTACAGACAGGAGGTTGTATCCTAATGACTCTACTAAAAATACATTTGAAATAGAGTGCTCGCTTGTGATGGCTATCTTTCCCAAACCTTTGACCTTGCCTTGGTTCCCATCTCCAAAAATAATCGTATCCTGGGAATCCTTGTTCTTGACGTAGGAGGTGAACATATTCTTCTCCCCCGTCATGTTGTTTGTGCATCCGCTGTCGATAATCCAGCTTGAGCCCCCGGATGCATAAACCTGCAAGGCAATTTACACTTGGGTTTTAGGTACCCAACTCTTGTTGGGTCCTACAAGGTTAGTCACAATAGCCTTTGGAACCCATATGCAAGTCTTGTCTCCCTTGCATTTGGATCCCAATTTCCTAGCAACTAATTTTGCATTCTTACATAAGAGAACAAATGAAGTATTGCAAGCATGGTAAATGGTAGAAGGTTCATTGCACATTTTTCTAGGAGCATGAGACACAACATTATTTTTCCTAGGCCTACCATTCACAAAAGTAGAACTTGATGCAAACATAGCATGTGAATCATTATAAGTAGTATGAGCATAATTTCTATTATAATGAGAACGACTAGCAACTTTTTCATTATAGATAAAGGCATGGTTCCTTTGAGGACTACTAGCCATAGGGGCCTTTCCTTTCTCCTTGTTGAGAATGGAAGCCCTATGGCTTGTTAAGTTCTTGACTTCCCTTTGAAAACCAAGCCCATCCTTAATTGAGGGGTGTCTACCAACAGTGTAGGCATCCCTAGCAAATTTTAATTTATCAAAATCAATTTTGCAAGTCTTAAGTTGAGCATTAAGACTTGCCACCTCATCATTTAGTTTAGCAATAGAAATAAGGTGTTCATCACAAGAATTAACATCAAAGTCCTTGCATCTATTGCAAATAACAACATGCTCTACACATGAACTAGATTTATTAGCTTCCTCTAGCTTAGCATTTAAATCATCATTCAAAATCTTTAAACTAGAGATAGATTCATGGCAGGCAGATAACTCAGAAGATAACATTTCATTTCTTTTAGTTTCTAGAGCAAGAGATTTTTGTACACTAACAAATTTGTCATGTTCTTCATATAAAATGTCCTCTTGCTTCTCTAGCAATCTATCTTTTTCATTTAGAGCATCAATTAACTCATTGATTTTATCTACTTTAGCTCTATCTAATCCCTTAAATAAATCAGTATAATCTACTTCATCATCATTAGAATCATCATCGCTAGAAGTAGTGTACTTAGGGGTATCTCGAACACTTACCTTCTTCTCCTTGGCCATAAGGCAAGTGTGGCGTTCGTTGGGAAGAGAGAAGACTTGTTGAAGGCCGAGACAGCGAGTCCTTCGTCGTCGTAGTCCGAAGAAGAGCAGTTTGAGTCTCATTCCTTTCTGAGGTGTGCCTCGCCCTTTGCCTTCCTGTAGCTCATTTTCTTCTCCTTATTCCCGCTCTTTTCTTGTCCCTGGTCACTATCATTATCAGGACAATTTGCTATCAAGTGACCAGTCTTACCACATTTGAAGCAGGAGCGCTTTCCCCTTGTTTTATTCTTGTTGGAGTACTCCTTGTGTCCTTTCAGTGCGGTCTTGAAGCGTTTGATGATTAGGGCCATCTCATCTTCATTAAGCCCGGCAGCCTCAACTTGTGCTACCTTGCTTGGTAGCGCCTCCTTGCTACTTGTTCCTTTGAGAGCAACGGGCTACGGCTCATAGATGGGTAGTGGACCGTTCAAGACGTCGTCCACGTATCGTGCCTCCTTTACCATCATGCGCCCGCTCACGAATTTTCTGAGGATCTCCTCGGGCGTCATCTTGGTGTACCTGGGGTTTTCACGAATGAGGTTGACAAGATGGGGGTCAATTACAGTAAATGACCTTAGCATGAGTCGGACGACATCATGATCCGTTCATCTTGTGCTTCCATAGCTTCGTATTTTGTTGACCAGGGTCTTGAGCCTGTTGTAGGTTTGCGTTGGCTCCTCTCCCCTGATCATCGCAAATCTCCCCAGCTCGCCTTCCACCAACTCCATTTTGGTGATCATGGTGGAGTTGTTTCCCTCATGAGATATCTTGAGGGTGTCCCAGATTTGCTTGGCATTGTCCAAGCCGCTCACCTTGTTGTATTCATCCGTGCACAAAGATGCTAGCAAAACAGTGGTAGCTTGTGCATTCTTATGAATTTGTTCATTTATCATTACAGGGTTATCTGTACTATCGAAATGCATTCCATTTTCTACTATTTCCCAAATGCTAGGATGGAGAGAAAATAGATGACTACACATTTTATGACTCCAAAATGAGTAGTCCTCTCCATCAAAGTGTGGAGGTTTTCCTAGTGGAATAGAAAGTAAATGTGCATTCGAATTATACGGTGAAAGTCGCCTAGAGGGGGGTGAATAGGCGGAATCTGAAAATTATAAACTTAAGCACACACTACAAGCCGGGGTTAGCGTTAGAAATGAAATCAAGTCCGAAAGAGAGGGCGAAAACAAATCACAAGCAAATAGCAAGAGTGACATGGTGATTTGTTTTACCGAGGTTCGGCCCTCGAAGGCCTAGTCCCCGTTGAGGTGGTCACAAAGACCGGGTCTCTTTCAACCCTTTCCCTCTCTCAAACGGTCACCTAGACCGAGTGAGCTTTTCTCCTTAATCAATGGGTCACTTAGACCCCCTCACAAGGACCACCACAACTTGGTGTCTCTTGCGTTGATTACAAGTTGCTTGAGAACAAGAAAGAAGGAAGAAGAAAAGTGATCCAAGCGCAAGAACTCAAATGAACACAAATATATCTCTCTCACTAGTCACTATTTGATTGGAGTGAACTTTGGACTCGAGAGGATTTGATCTCTTGTTTGTGTCTTGGAGTGAAGTCTAGAGCTCTTGTATTGAATGCAATGGCTGAAAACTTGGATACCTTGAATGTGTGGTGGTTGGGGATATTCATAGCCCCACCCACCAAAATGGCCGTTGGGGAACTCTGTTGTCGATGGGCGCACCGGACAGTCCGGTGCGCCACCGGACACTGTCCGGTGCACCAGCCATGTCACCCAACCGTTAGGGTTCGACCGTTGGAGCTTCTGACAGATGGGCCACCGGACAGTCCGATGGTGCACCGGACAGGCCTGTTCACTGTCCGGTGCGCCTTCTGGCGCCTGCTCTGACTCTGCGCGTGCAGTCCGCAATGTTCACTGTTCACTATTCACTTTTGCAGTCGACCATTGGCGCGCTAGCCGTTGCTCTCACTGGCACACCGGACAGTCCGGTGCTACACCGGACAGTCCGGTGAATTATAGTGGAGAGCAATTCCTAGAAACCCAAAGCTGAGGAGTTTGAGTTGATCCACCCTGGTGCATCGGACACTGTCTGGTGGTGCACCGGACAGTCCGGTGCGCCAGACCAGGGCAGCCTTCGGTTGGTTTTGCTCCTTTGTTTTGAACCCTTTCTTTTGACTTTGTATTGGTTTGTTGTGAACCTTTGGCACCTGTAGAACATATATTCTAGAGCAAACTAGTTAGTCCAATTGTTTGTGTTGGGCAATTCAACCACCAAAATTATATAGGAAAATGTTTGACCCTATTTCCCTTTCAATCCCCCCTTTTTGGTGATTGATACCAACACAAACCAAAGCAAATATATAAGTGCAGAATTGAACTAGTTTGCATAAGGTAAGTGCAAAGGTTGCTTGGAATTAAACCAATATAATTATTTCAATAGATATGCATGAATTGTATTCTTCTTGTTTAAAATTTTGGACCACGCTGGCACCACTAGTTTTGTTTTTGCAAATTCTTTGTAAAATTATTTTCAAAAACTTTTTGCAAATAGTCAAAGGTATATGAATAAGATTGAAAGAAGCATTTTCAAGATTTTGAAATTTTCTCCCCCTGTTTCAAATGCTTTTCCTTTGACTTAAACAAAACTCCCCCTCAATGAAATTCTCCTCTTAGTTTTCAAGAGGGTTTTACAAATTTTTGAAGATACTAGAACTTTCTCCCCCTTTTGAAAACACATTAAGATACCAATTTGAAAACTTCATTTTTAAAATTCGAGTGGTGGTGCGGTTCTTTTGCTTTGGGCTAATACTTTCTCCCCCTTTGGCATGAATTGCCAAAAACGGATACTTGTGAGTGAAATATAAGCCCTTTTGAAAATTCTCTCCCTTTGGCAAACAATATATGAGTGAAGATTATACCAATGTGGAGAGATGGCGGAATACCGGCAAAGAGTAGATAATACCGATGGAGTTGAGTGGAAGCGTCGTCTTTGCCGAATACTCCATTTCCCTTTCAATTCTATGACTAAGCATAATAATACACTTGAAAACACATTAGTCATAGACATAAAAGAGATATGATCAAATGTATATAAATGAGCTATGTGTGCAAAGTATCAATCAAAATTCCGAGAATCGAGAATATTTAGCTCATTCCTAAGTTTGGTAAAGGTTTTCTCATCTAGTGGCTTGGTAAAGATATCGGCTAATTGATCTTTGATGTTAATATAGGCTATCTCGATATCCCCCTTTGTTGGTGATCTCTCAAAAAGTGATATCGAATGGCTATGTGCTTAGTGCGGCTGTGTTGAACTCTGTCCCGTTGTCGCTTCTAATTTTCTTGATCCTTAAGTCGAACTCATTTTGAGCCCGTCTCAAGAATCCCTTTAAGGTCTCTTGGGTATGAGATTTTTCCTACAAAAAGAACACCCAAGTGAAGCGAGAATAATCATCCACAATAACTAGACAGTACTTACTCCCGCCGATGCTTATATAAGCGATCGGGCCGAATAGGTCCATGTGTAGGAGCTCCAGTGGCCTGTCACTAGTCATGATGTTCTTGTGTGGATGATGAGTGCCAACTTGCTTTCCTGCTTGACATGCGCTACAGATCCTGTCTTTCTCAAAATGAACATTTGTTAGTCCTAAAATGTGTTCTCCCTTTAGAAGCTTACGAAGATTCTTCATTCCAACATGGGCTAGTCGGCGGTGCCAGAGCCAACCCAAGTTAGTCTTAGCAATTAAGCAAGTGTCGAGTTCAGCTCTATCAAAATCTACCAAGTATAGCTGACCCTCTAACACTCCCTTAAATGCTATTGAATCATCACTTCTTCTAAAGACAGTGACACCTACATCAGTAAATAGACAGTTGTAGCCCATTTGACATAGTTGCGAAACGGAAAGCAAATTGTAATCTAAAGAATCTACAAGAAAAACATTGGAAATAGTATGGTCAGGTGATATAGCAATTTTACCCAATCCTTTGACCAAACCTTGATTTCCATCCCCGAATGTGATAGCTCGTTGGGGATCTTGGTTTTTCTCATATGAGGAGAACATCTTCTTCTCCCCTGTCATGTGGTTTGTGCACCCGCTGTCGAGTATCCAACTTGAGCCCCCGGATGCATAAACCTACAAAACAATTTTAGTTCTTGACTTTAGGTACCCAAACTATTTTGGGTCCTTTGGCATTAGAAACAAGAACTTTGGGTACCCAAACACAAGTCTTAGAGCCCTTGTGTTTGCCCCCAATAAACTTGGCAACTACCTTGCCGGATTTGTTAGTAAGCACATAAGATGCATCAAAAGTCTTAAATGAAATGTCATGATCATTTGATGCACTAGGGGTTTTCTTTCTAGGCAACTTAGCACGGGTTGGTTGCCTAGAGCTAGATGTCTCACCCTTATACATAAAAGCATAGTTAGGGCCAGAGTGAGACTTCCTAGAATGAGTTCTCCTAATTTTGCTCTCGGGATAACCGGCAGGGTACAAAATGTAACCCTCGTTATCCTGAGGCATGGGAGCCTTGCCCTTAACAAAGTTAGACAAATTTTTAGGAGGGGCATTAAGTTTGACATTGTCTCCCCTTTGGAAGCCAATGCCATCCTTGATGCCAGGGCGTCTCCCATTATAGAGCATACTTCTAGCAAATTTAAACTTTTCATTTTCTAAGTTATGCTCGGCAATTTTAGCATCTAATTTTGCTATATGATCATTTTGTTGTTTAATTAATATCATGTGATCATGAATAGCATTGATATCAACATCTCTACATCTATCACAAATAGACACATGCTCAATAGTAGATGTAGAGGGTTTGCAAGAATTAAGTTCAACAATCTTAGCACGCAAAATATCATTGTTATCTCTAAGATTGGAAATTGTAACATTGCAAACATCTAATTCTTTAGCCTTAGCAAATAATTTCTCATTCTCATCTCTAAGGCTAGCAAGAGAAATATTCAACTCATCAATCCTAGCAAGTAAATCAACATTATCATCTCTAGGATTGGAAGTTGAAATATTACAAACATGAGAATCAACCTTAGCAATTAATTTAGCATTTTCATTTCTAAGGTTGGTAATAGTGTCATGGCAAGTACTTAGCTCACTAGATAGTTTTTGACATTTTTCTATTTCTAGAGCATAAGCATTTTTAACCTTAACATGTTTCTTGTTTTCCTTAATTAGGAAGTCCTCTTGGGAATCCAAAAGGTCATCCTTTTCATGAATAGCACTAATTAACTCATTTAATTTTTCCTTTTGTTCAATGTTAAGGTTGGCAAAAAGAGTACGCAAGTTATCCTCCTCATCACTAGCATTTTCATCACTAGAAGACTCATATTTAGTGGAGGATTTAGATTTAACCTTCTTCTTTTTGCCGTCCTTTGCCATGAGGCACTTGTGGCCGACGTTGGGGAAGAGAAGTCCCTTAGTGACGGCGATGTTGGCGGCGTCCTCGTCGGAGGAGGAGGAGTCGGTGGAGCTCTCGTCGGAGTCCCACTCGCGGCATACGTGGGCATCGCCGCCCTTCCTCTTGTGGTACCTCTTCTTTTCTCTCCTCTTGCCCTTCTTGTCGTTGTCCCTATCACTATCACTCGATAATGGACATTTAGCAATAAAGTGACCGGGCTTACCACACTTGTAGCAAACCTTCTTGGAACGGGATTTGTAATCCTTCCCCTTCCGTTGCTTGAGGATTTGGCGAAAGCTTTTAATGATTAAAGCCATCTCCTCATTGTCGAGCTTGGAGGCGTCAATCAGTTGTCTACTCGGTGTAGACTCCTCCTTCTTCTCCTCCGTCGCCTTAAAAGCCACCGGTTGTGCCTCGGACGTGGAGGGTTCATCAAGCTCGTTGATCTTCTTTGAGCCTTTAATCATACATTCAAAGCTCACAAAATTCCTGATTACTTCCTCGGGAGTCATTAGTGTATATCTAGGATTACCACGAATTAATTGAACTTGAGTGGGGTTAAGGAAAATAAGTGATCTCAAAATAACCTTAACCACCTCGTGGTCATCCCATTTCTTGCTCCCGAGGTTGCGCACTTGGTTCACCAAGGTTTTGAGCCGGTTGTACATATCTTGTGGCTCCTCCCCTTGGCAAAGACGGAAGCGACCGAGCTCCCCCTCGATCGTTTCCCGCTTGGTTATCTTGGTGAGTTCATCACCCTCGTGTGCGGTCTTGAGTAGGTCCCAAATCTCCTTTGCATTCTTCAATCCTTGCACCTTGTTATATTCCTCTCTACTTAGAGAGGCGAGGAGTATGGTTGTGGCTTGGGAGTTGAAGTGCTCGATTTGGGCCACTTCGTCCGTATCATAGTCTTCATCCCCTACGGATGGTACCTGTGCTCCAAACTCAACAACATTCCATATACTTTTGTGAAGTGAAGTTAGATGAAATTTCATTAAATCACTCCACCTAGCATCATCTTCGCCATCAAAGGTTGGCGGTTTGCCTAATGGAACGGAAAGTAATGGAGTATGTCTAGATGTACGAGGGTAGTGTAAGGGGATCTTACTAAACTTCTTGCGCTCTTGGCGCTTAGAAGTTACGGACGGCGCGTCGGAGTCGGAGGTCGATGTTGATGAAGTATCGGTCTCGTAGTAGACCACCTTCCTCATCCTCTTTTTCTTGTCCCCACTCCGATGCGGCTTGTGGGAAGAGGACTTTTCCTTCTTCTCTTTGTGGTGAGAAGAGGAAGATCTTTTCTCCTTCCGTTTGGAGGAGTCCTTCTTCTTCTCCTTCCTCTTGGTGCGGGACTCTTCCGATGAAGTGCTCCCGTGGCTCGTAGTGGGCTTGTCGCCGGTCTCCATCTCCCTCTTGGTGTGATCTCCCGACATCACTTCGAGCGGTTAGGCTCTAATGAAGCACCCGGCTCTGATACCAATTGAAAGTCGCCTAGAGGGGGGGTGAATAGGGCGAAACTGAAATTTACAAATATAAACACAACTACAAGCCGGGTTAGGGTTAGAAATATAATCGAGTCCGCGAGAGAGGGCGCAAAACAAATCGCAAGCGAATAAGGAGTGTGACACGCGGATTTGTTTTACCGAGGTTTGGTTCTCGCAAACCTACTCCCCATTGAGGAGGCCACAAAGGCCGGGTCTCTTTCAACCCTTACCCTCTCTCAAACGATCCCGCGGACCGAGTGAGATTTCTCTTCTCAAATGTTTGGAACACAAAGTTCCCACAAGGACCACCACAAGCTTGGTGTCTCTTGCCTCAATTACAAGTGAGTTTGATCTCAATGAAGAATCAAAGAGAGAAGAAAGCAATCCAAGCGCAAGAGCTCGAAAGAACACAAGCAAGTCTCTCTCACTAATCACTAGGGCGTTGTGTGGAGTTTGGAGAGGATTTGATCACTTTGGTGTGTCTAGAATTGAATGCTAGAGCTCTTGTAAGTAGTTGAGAAGTGGAAAACTTGGATGACTTGAATGTGGGGTGGTTGGGGGTATTTATAGCCCCAACCACCAAACTAGCCATTTGGTGAGGCTGTCTGTCGAATGGCGCACCGGACAGTCCGGTGCACACCGGACATGTCCGGTGCGACAGCCACGTCACCAAAGCCGTTGGGTTCCGACCGTTGGAGCTCTGTCTTCTGGGCCCGCCTGGATGTCCGGTGGCGCACCGGACATGTACTGTAGAGTGTCCGGTGCGCCAGCATGGGCGTGCCTGACCTCTGCGCGCGCTGGCGCGCAATAAATGCGCTGCAGGTAGCCGTTGGCGCCTGAAGTAGCCGTTACCCCGCTGTTACACCGGACAGTCCGGTGTACACCGGACAGTCCGTTGAATTATAGCGGAGCAGCTGGAATGAATTCCCGAGGCTGGCGAGTTCCTGAGGCCGCTCTTCCCTGGAGCACCGGACACTGTCCGGTGTACACCGGACAGTCCGGTGAATTATAGCGGAGTCGCCTCTGGAATTTCCCGAAGGTGACGAGTTTGGTAGTTGGAGTCCTCTGGTGCACCGGACATGTCTGGTGGCACACCGGACAGTCCGGTGCGCCAGACTAGAGGTGCCTTCGGTTGTCCCTTTGCTCTTTTGTTGAACCCAATACTTGGTCTTTTATTGGCTAAGTGTGAACCTTTGGCACCTGTATAACTTATACACTAGAGCAAACTAGTTAGTCCAATTATTTGTGTTGGGCAATTCAACCACCAAAATTATTTAGGAACTAGGTGTAAGCCTAATTCCCTTTCAACCGGACATGAACTGTAGGGTGTCCGGTGCGCCAGCATGGGCGTGCCTGACCTCTGCGCGCGCTGGCGCGCATTTAATGCGCCTGCAGGTAGCCATTGGCGCCGAAGTAGCCGTTGCCCCGCAGTTACATCGGACAGTCCGGTGTACACCGGACATGTCCGGTGAATTATAGCGGAGCAGCTGATGCGAATTCCCGAGGCTGTCGAGTTCAGAGCCGCGACCTCTTGGAGCACCGGACACTGTCCGGTGTACACCGGACAGTCCGGTGAATTATAGCGCGCCGACTCTGAGAATTCCCGAAGGTGCGAAGTTCAGTTTTGGAGTTCCCTGGTGCACCGGACACTGTCCGGTGGCACACCGGACAGTCCGGTGCGCCCGACCAGGGTGCCTTCGGTTGTCCCTTGGCTCCTTTGTTTGAACCCTTTCTCTTGATCTTTTTATTGGATTATTGTGAACCTTTGGTACCTGTAGATCTTATAGACTTGGGCAAACTAGTTAGTCCAAATATTTGTGTTGGGCAATTCAACCACCAAAATTAGTTTAGGAAATAGGTGTAAGCCTAATTCCCTTTCAATCTCCCCCTTTTTGGTGATTGATGCCAACACAAACCAAAGCAAGTATAGAAGTGCATAATTGAACTAGTTTGCAAAGAGTAAGTGCAAAGGTTACTTAGAATTGAGCCAATAAATATTACTTACTAGATATGCATGGATTGTTTCTTTATTTTTAACATTTTGGACCACGCTTGCACCACAAGTTTTGTTTTTGCAAATTCCTTTTGTAAATCCTTTTCAAAGTCTTTTTGCAAAATAGTCAAAGGTAAATGAATAAGATTTTTGCGAAGCATTTTCAAGTTTTTGAAATTTTGTCCCCTTGTTTCAAATGCTTTTCCTTTGACTAAAACAAAAACTCCCCGTCAATAAATTCTCCTCTTAGTGTTCAAGAGGGTTTTAGTAAATAAATTTTGAAAATACTACTTTCTCCCCCTTTAGAACACAAGGAGATACTGATTTAAAATTTATCAATTGAAAATCATTTTTTTTAAAATTAGGGTGGTGGTGCGGTCCCTTTGCTTTGGGCCAATACTTTCTCCCCCTTTGGCATGAATCGCCAAAAACGGATACTTAGAATGAAATATAGGCCCTTTTCTAACTACTTTTTCCCCCCTTTGGCGAATAAAACATATGAGTGAATATTATACCAAAGACGGAGAGTGATGCGGAGCGACGGCGAAGAGTAGTAGAGTGGAGTGGAAGCCTTTGTCTTCGCCGAAGACTCCAATTCCCTTTCGATATACCTATGACTTGGTTTGAAATACTCTTGAAAACACATTAGTCATAGCATATGTAAAAGACATGATCAAAGGTATACTTATGAGCTATGTGTGCAAATTAGCAAAAGAAGTTCCTAGAATCAAGAATATTAAGCTCATGCCTAAGTTTGGTAAAAATTTGTTCATCTAGTGGCTTGGTAAAAATATCGGCTAATTGATCTTTAGTATTAATATATGCAATCTCGATATCCCCCTTTTGTTGGTGATCCCTAAGAAAATGATACCGAATGGCTATGTGTTTAGTGCGGCTATGCTCAACGGGATTATCCGCCATGCGGATTGCACTCTCATTATCACATAGAAGAGGAACTTTGGTTAGTTTGTAACCGTAGTCCCGCAGGGTTTGCCTCATCCAAAGCAATTGCGCGCAACAATGGCCTGCGGCAATATACTCGGCTTCGGCGGTAGAAAGAGCAACCGAATTTTGCTTCTTTGAAGCCCAAGACACCAAGGATCTTCCCAGGAACTGGCAAGTCCCCGATGTGCTCTTTCTATTAATCTTACACCCCACCCAATCGGCATCCGAATAATCAATCAAATCAAATGTTGATCCCCGAGGGTACCAAAGCCCAAACTTAGGAGTATAAGCCAAATATCTCAAGATTCGTTTTACGGTCGTAAGGTGTGATTCCTTAGGGTCGGCTTGGAATCTTGCACACATGCATATGGAAAGCATAATGTCCGGTCGAGATGCACATAAATAGAGTAATGAACCAATCATCGACCGATATACCTTTTGATCGACGGATTTACCTCCTGTGTCGAGGTCGAGATGCCCATTGGTTCCCATGGGTGTCTTGATGGGCTTGGCATCCTTCATTCCAAACTTGGTTAGAATGTCTTGAGTGTACTTCGTTTGGCTAATGAAGGTGCCCTCTTGGAGTTGCTTGACTTGGAATCCTAGAAAATACTTCAACTCCCCCATCATAGACATCTCGAATTTTTGTGTCATGATCCTACTAAATTCTTCACATGTAGATTCGTTAGTAGACCCAAATATAATGTCATCAACATAAATTTGGCACACAAAAAAATCATTGTCAAGAGTTTTAGTGAATAAAGTAGGATCGGCCTTGTCGACTTTGAAGGCATTTGCAATAAGGAAATTTCTAAGGCATTCATACCATGCTCTTGGGGCTTGCTTGAGCCCATAAAGCGCCTTAGAGAGCCTATAGACATGGTTAGGGTACTCACTGTCTTCAAAGCAGGGAGGTTGCTCAACATAGACCTCTTCCTTTATTGGTTCATTGAGGAAGGCACTCTTCACGTCCATTTGGTAAAGCTTGAAGCCATGGTAAGTAGCATAGGCTAATAATATGCGAATTGACTCAAGCCTAGCTACGGGTGCATAGGTTTCACCAAAATCCAAACCTTCGACTTGGGAGTATCCCTTGGCCACAAGTCGAGCTTTGTTCCTTGTCACCACACCATGCTCGTCTTGTTTGTTGCGGAAGACCCACTTGGTTCCTACAACATTTTGATTAGGACATGGAACTAAATGCCATACCTCGTTCCTAGTGAAATTGTTGAGCTCCTCTTGCATCGCCATCACCCAATCCGAATCTTGGAGTGCTTCCTCTACCCTGTGTGGCTCAATAGAGGAAACAAAAGAGTAATGCTCACAAAAATGTGCAACACGAGATCTAGTGGTTACCCCCTTATGAATGTCGCCGAGGATGGTGTCGACGGGGTGATCTCGTTGGATTGCTTGGTGGACTCTTGGGTGTGGCGGCCTTGTTTCTTCATCCTCCTTGTCTTGATCATTTGCATCTCCCCCTTGATCATTGCCGTCATCTTGAGGTGGCTCATCTCTTTGATCTTCTACTTCATCAACTTGAGCCTCGTTCTCATTTTGGGTTGGTGGAGATGCTTGTGTGGAGGAGGATGGTTGATCTTGTGCATGTGGAGGCTCTTCGGATTCCTTAGGGCACACATCCCCAATTGACATGTTCCTTAGCGCGATGCACGGAGCCTGTTCTTCACCTATCTCATTAAGATCAACTTGCTCTACTTGAGAGCCGTTAGTTTCATCAAACACAACGTCACAAGAAACTTCAACAAGTCCTGAGGACTTGTTAAAGACTCTATATGCCCTTGTGTTTGAGTCATATCCTAGTAAAAAGCCTTCTACAGTTTTAGGAGCAAATTTAGATTTTCTACCTCTCTTAACAAGAATAAAGCATTTGCTACCAAAAACTCTAAAATATGAAATATTGGGCTTTTTACCGGTTAGGAGTTCATAGGATGTCTTCTTGAGGATTCGGTGTAGATATAACCAGTTGATGGCGTAGCAAGCGGTGTTGACCGCCTCGGCCCAAAACTGATCCAGTGTCTTGTACTCATCAAGCATGGTTCTTGCCATGTCCAATAGAGTTCGATTCTTCCTCTCCACTACACCATTTTGTTGTGGTGTGTAGGGAGAGGAGAACTCATGCTTGATGCCCTCCTCCTCAAGGAAGCCTTCTATTTATGAGTTCTTGAACTCTGTCCTGTTGTCGCTTCTAATTTTCTTGATCCTTAAGTCGAACTCATTTTGAGCCCGTCTCAAGAATCCCTTTAAGGTTTCTTGGGTATGGGATTTTTCCTACAAAAAGAACACCCAAGTGAAGCGAGAATAATCATCCACAATAACTAGACAGTACTTACTCCCGCCGATGCTTATGTAAGCGATCGGGCCGAATAAATCCATGTGCAGGAGCTCCAGTGGCCTGTCACTTGTCATGATGTTCTTGTGTGGATGATGAGTGCCAACTTGCTTCCCGGCTTGGCATGCGCTACAAATCATGTCTTTCTCAAAATGAACATTTGTTAGTCCTAAAATGTGTTCTCCCTTTAGAAGCTTATGAAGATTCTTCATTCCAACATGGGCTAGTCGGCGGTGCCAGAGCCAACCCATGTTAGTCTTAGCAATTAAGCAAGTGTCGAGTTCAGCTCTATCAAAATCTACCAAGTATAGCTCACCTTCTAACACTCCCTTAAATGCTATTGAATCATCACTTCTTCTAAAGACAGTGACACCTACATCAGTAAATAGACAGTTGTAGCCCATTTGACATAATTGCGAAACAGAAAGCAAATTGTAATCTAAAGAATCTACAAGAAAAACATTGGAAATGGAATGGTCAGGAGATATAGCTATTTTACCCAAACCTTTGACCAAACCTTGGTTTCCATCCCCGAATGTAATAGCTCGTTGGGGATCTTGGTTTTTCTCGTAGGAGGAGAACATCTTCTTCTCCCCCGTCATGTGGTTTGTGCACCCGCTATCGATGATCCAACTTGAGCCCCCGGATGCATAAACCTACAAAACAAGTTTAGTTCTTGACTTTAGGTACCTAAACGGTTTTGGGTCCTTTGGCATTAGAAACAAGAACTTTGGGTACCCAAACACAAGTCTTGGAGCCCTTGTGTTTGCCCCCAACAAACTTGGCAACTATCTTGCCGGATTTGTTAGTCAAAACATAAGATGCATCAAAAGTTTTAAATGAAATGCCATGATCATTTGATGCACTAGGAGTTTTCTTTCTAGGCAACTTAGCACGGGTTGGTTGCCTAGAGCTAGATGTCTCACCCTTATACATAAAAGCATGGTTAGGGCCAGAGTGAGACTTCCTAGAATGAATTCTCCTAATTTTGCTCTCAGGATAACCGGCAGGGTACAAAATGTAACCCTCGTTATCCTGAGGCATGGGAGCCTTGCCCTTAACAAAGTTAGACAATTTCTTAGGAGGGGCACTAAGTTTGACATTGTCTCCCCTTTGGAAGCCAATGCCATCCTTGATGCCAGGGCGTCTCCCATTATAGAGCATACTTCTAGCAAATTTAAACTTTTCATTCTCTAAGTTATGCTCGGCAATTTTAGCATCTAATATTGCTATATGATCATTTTGTTGTTTAATTAAAGCCACATGATCATGGATAGCATCAATATCAACATCTCTACATCTAGTGCAAATAGAAACATGCTCAACAGTAGATGTAGAGGGTTTGCAAGATTTTAATTCTACAACCTTAGCATGTAATATATCATTCTCACTTCTAAGGTTAGAAATAGTAACATTGCAAACATCAAAATCTTTAGCCTTAGCAATTAATTTTTCATTTTCAATCCTAAGACTAGCAAGAGAATCATTCAATTCCTTAATCTTAGCAAGCAAATCATCATTATCATTTCTAAGATTGGGAATTGGAACATCACAAACATGAGAATCAACCTTAGCAATTAATCTAGCATTTTCATTTCTAAGGTTGTCAATAGTCTCATGGCAAGTGCTTAGCTCACTAGACAATTTTTCACATTTTTCAACTTGTAGAGCATAAGCATTTTTGACCTTAACATGCTTTTTGTTTTCCTTAATAAGGAAGTCCTCTTGCGAGTCCAAGAGATCATCTTTCTCATGAATAGCACTAATCAATTCATTTAATTTTTCTTTTTGTTGCATGTTTAGGTCGGCAAAAAGAATGCGCAAGTTATCCTCCTCATTGCTAGCATCATCCTCATCACTAGAGGTTTCATATTTAGTAGAGGATCTTGATTTTACCTTCTTCTTTTTGCCCTCCTTGGCCATGAGGCACTTGTGGCCGACGTTGGGGAAGAGAAGTCCCTTGGTGACGGCGATGTTGGCGGCGTCCTCGTTGGAGGAGGAGTCGGTGGAGCTCTCGTCGGAGTCCCACTCGCGGCACACGTGGGCATCGCCGCCCTTCTTCTTGTAGTGTCTCTTCTTCTCCTTTCTTCTCCCCTTCTTGTCGTCGCCCCTGTCACTATCACTAGATAATGGATATTTAGCAATAAAAAGACCGGGCTTACCACACTTGTAGCATACTTTCTTGGAGCGGGGCTTGTAGTCTTTCCCCCTCCTTTGCTTGAGGATTTGGCGAAAGCTCTTGATGATGAGCGCCATCTCCTCGTTGTCGAGCTTGGAGGCGTCGATGGGTGTTCGACTTGGAGTAGCCTCCTCCTTCTTTTCTTCCGTTGCCTTGAATGCGATGGGTTGTGCTTCGGGTGTGGAGGAGGTGCCTTGCTCGATGATTTTCTTTGAGCCTTTAATCATTAGCTCAAAGCTCACAAATTTTCCTATAACCTCCTCGGGAGACATTAGCTTATATCTAGGATCACCTTGAATTAATTGAACTTGTGTAGGGTTAAGAAATACGAGGGATCTAAGAATAACCTTGACCATCTCATGGTCATCCCATTTTTCGCTCCCGAGGTTGCGCACTTGGTTCACCAAGGTCTTCAAGCGGTTGTACATAGCTTGTGGATCCTCCCCTTAGTGAAGCATGAAGCGACCTAGCTCCCCCTCGATCGTCTCCCGCTTGGTGATCTTTGTCACCTCGTCTCCTTCGTGCGCGGTCTTGAGTACGTCCCAAATTTCCTTCACACTTTTTAACCCTTGCACCTTATTATACTCCTCTCGACTTAGAGAGGCGAGGAGTATAGTGGTGGCTTGGGAGTTAAAGTGGTGAATTTGGGCCACCTCGTCCGAGTCATAGTATTCATCCCCTATGGATGGTACCTGTACACCGAACTCAACAACATTCCATATGCTTGTGTGGAGTGAGGTTAGATGATGCCTCATTTTGTCACTCCACATATTATAATCTTCACCGTCAAAAACCGGTGGTTTGCCTAATGGAACGGAGAGTAAAGGAGTACGTTTTGAAATGTGGGGGTAGCGTAGGGGGATCTTACTATACTTCTTGCGCTCTTGGCGCTTAGAAGTTACGGACGGCGCATCGGAGTCGGAGGTCGATGGTGATGAAGAGTCGGTCTCGTAGTAGACCACTTTCCTCATCCTCTTGTGCTTGTCACCTCTCCGATGCGACTTGTGGGAAGAGGATTTCTTCTCCTTCCCCTTCCCTTTGATGGAGGAGCTCTTCTTCTTCTCCTTCCTCTTGGTGCGGGACTCTTCCGATGAAGTGCTCCCGTGACTCGTAGTGGGCTTGTCGCCGGTCTCCATCTCCCTCTTGGTGTGATCTCCCGACATCACTTCGAGCGGTTAGGCTCTAATGAAGCACCGGGCTCTGATACCAATTGAAAGTCGCCTAGAGGGAGGGTGAATAGGGCGAAACTGAAATTTACAAATATAAACACAACTACGAGACGGGTTAGCGTTAGAAATAAACACGAGTCCGAGAGAGGGCGCAAAACAAATCGTGAGCAAATGCGGAGTGAGACACGATGATTTGTTTTACCGAGGTTCGGTTCTCGCAAACCTACTCCCCGTTGAGGAGGCCACAAAGGCCGGGTCTTTTTCAACCCTTTCCCTCTCTCAAACGGTCCCTCGGACCGAGTGAGCTTCTCTTCTCAAAATCAAACCGAGAACAAAACTTCCCCGCAAGGATCACCACACAATTGGTGTCTCTTGCCTCGATTACAATGGAGTTTTGATCACAAGAACAAATGAGAAAGAAAAGAAGCAATCCAAGCGCAAGAGCTCAAAAGAACATGACAAATCTCTCTCGCTAATCACTAAAGCCTTGTGTGGAATTGGAGAGGATTTGATCACTTGAGTGTGTCTAGAATTGAATGCCTAGCTCTTGTAAGTGGTTGAGAAGTGGAAAACTTGGATGACTTGAATGTGGGGTGGTTGGGGGTATTTATAGCCCCAACCACCAAACTAGCCGTTTGGGTGGAGGCTGTCTGTCGTATGGTGCACCGGACAGTCCGGTGCACACCGGACATGTCCGGTGCGCCAGCCACGTCACCCGAACGTTAGGGTTCCGACCGTTGGAGCTCTGACAGCTGCGCACCGGACATGAACTGTAGGGTGTCTGGTGCGCCAGCATGGGCGTGCCTGACCTCTGCGCGCGCTGGCGCGCATTTAATGCGCCTGCAGGTAGCCGTTGGCGCCGAAGTAGCCGTTGCCCCGCAGTTACACCGGACAGTCCAGTGTACACCGGATATGTCCGGTGAATTATAGCGGAGCAGCCGATGCGAATTCCCGAGGCTGCCGAGTTCAGAGCCGCGACCTCTTGGAGCACCGGACACTGTCCGGTGTACACCGGACAGTCCGGTGAATTATAGCGCGCCGACTCTGAGAATTCCCGAAGGTGCGAAGTCCAGTTTTGGAGTTCCCTGGTGCACCGGACACTGTCCGGTGGCACACCGGACAGTCCGGTGCGCCCGACCAGGGTGCCTTCGGTTGTCCCTTGGCTCCTTTGTTTGAACCCTTTCTCTTGATCTTTTTATTGGCTTATTGTGAACCTTTGGAACCTATAGATCTTATAGACTTGGGCAAACTAGTTAGTCCAAATATTTGTGTTGGCCAATTCAACCACCAAAATTAGTTTAGGAAATAGGTGTAAGCCTAATTCCCTTTCAATAGCGGAGAGCAATTCCCAGAAACCCGAAGCTGAGGAGTTTGAGTTGATCCACCCTGGTGAACCGGACATTGTCCGGTGGCACACCGGACAGTCTGGTATGCCAGACCAGGGCAGCCTTCGGTTGGTTTTGCTCATTTGTTTTGAACCCTTTGTTTTGACTTTGTATTGGTTTGTTGTGAACCTTTGGCACCTATAGAACATATATTCTAGAGCAAACTAGTTAGTCCAATTGTTTGTGTTGGGAAATTCAACCACCAAAATTATATAGGAAAAGGTTTGACCCTATTTCCCTTTCATACGACATGCGAGAATAGTCAAAGGAGTAATTTTGATTAATCGTTTTTCTCTTTGACGAAGAATCGTCATTGTTGTCGTCTCTTGGTGAAGAAAAAGATTCATCGCTGTCGTAGTAGACGATCTTCTTGATGCGCCTCTTCTTCTTCCCGTCCTTCTTCTTATGACTCGAGCCAGAGTCAGTGGGCTTGTCATCTCTTAGCTCGTTGAAGATGGACTCCTTCTCCTTGTCGTTGACCACCATCCCCTTTCCTTAGGATCCATCTCTTCGAGCGATTAGTCCCTTATGTGAAGAGAACGGCTCTGATACCAATTGAGAGCACCTAGAGGGGGGTGAATAGGTGATCCTATAAAAATCAAACACTAATAGACACAAAACTTAGTTATAAGTGTTAGTACGGCTAAGTAACTTGAAGCGAGCTCTTGCGAACACAAATAATCATAGAGAGGAGCAACACAAGAGACACACGATTTTATCCCATGGTTCAGCCAAGTAACACTTGCTTACTTCCACGTTGTGGCGTCCCAATAGACAAGGGTTGCACTCAACCCCTTTCAAGTGATCCAATGATCAACTTGAATACCACGGCTTTCTTGCTTATAGTCTTCTTCCCGTTTGCGAGGAATCTCCACAAGATTGGAGTCTCTCGCCCTTACAACAAAGATCATAATGAAAGCACGGAGTAAGGTTGGGATGAGCAATACACACAAGACACAAATCGCAGCACACCCACGCACACAAGAGAAGACTTGAGCTCAAATGACAACACAGGGAGTCCTTGACTCGAATAGAGCTCAAATCTCTAACACAACAAAACGAATGCGCGGGAATGAAGTCTGGATGCCTTAGGATGCTTAGTGAATGCTTGTGTTTCTCCTCCATGCGCCTAGGGGTCCCTTTTATAGCCCCAAGATAGCTAGGAGCCGTTGGAGGTCAACAAGGAAGGCCATCCTTGCCTTCTGTCGAGTGGCGCACCGGACAGTCCGGTGCGCCACCGGACAGTCACTGTAGACGGTCTGGTGCCGATCTCCTTCCTTTTCTGGCGCAGACGACCGTTGCAGCTCCGGGCCAGTTGGTGCACCGGACACTATCCGGTGCACACCTTATAGTCCGGTGCCCCCTGCCAACCGTTGGTGCGGGCCACGCATCGCCCGCGGATTGCGCGACCGACTGTTGCGCTGGCGACCATTGGTTCACCGGACAGTCCGGTGCACCACCGGACTGTCCGGTGAATTATATTCGTATGCCGCTGAACTTTTCCCGAGAGCGGCCTTTTCACCGGAGTCCAGCTTGGCGCACCGAACACTGTCCGGTGCACCACCGGACAGTCCGGTGTGCCAGACTGAGCTGAGCTTCGACTCCACACAGCCAGTCTTTTGCAATCCTTTTCTTTTCTTCTTTTCTCTGTTTCTAACACTTAGATAACTTCATTAGTGTAACACCCCTGGTGTTACTATAATTAAAACTTGAGCATGACATCATAACATTGGCATTGTATATGTTTGATACACCTAGAGTGCATTTACTAGGCAAAAATTTCAAATAAGTTGTATTGTTTTAATGTTTTGCAAAAAGAACCCTGGATAGGAAGCTTTACCCTAAATAGGGATTAAAGGGGTAAAACTTAACCTAAGCTGAGAAAATCTAAAAACTTTAGGGTAAGAGTCATAAAATATCCCCAAGAACAAAGTTGAATCTTATTTATACCCCTGGGATACTAAAAACCCTAATGGGAACCCTGGAAAACCCTAAAACCAAACCCTAGGGGCTTATGTGCAAAATTAGTTCACTTTTGGGCTAAAGTGCAAAAACCAAGTCAAATATGTTTCTTAAGTCCTTTGGTTCACAAATATGTGGACTTGAAAGCCAAACCCTAAGTTTTGGACTTAAATGCAAAATGGACCTCATTTGAGTTTTATTCTAAGTCTGAAAACCAGAGAATTGGCTCAACTTTGGGGCTTTGTAACTTACAAAGTATAGGGTTTTTGCCCTAGGTCACCACATCAAAGTTGAAGACCAATTATAGGAGAACAACTTTGCTTAAGAGTGGTAGCATTGTTGTTAAGGAAAAATTGGAAATAATCAAGCCTAAAGATAGGTGGTCAGGCTGATTCAGTCTGAATTTCAGAGTTTCAGTGTAATGGAGCCAACTTTGAGCCCGAATTCAACCTTGATTTAGTACTCAAATGTGTTCAAGTCCTATAGTCGAGTTGTAGCTGGTTTGTAGCTCTGCAACTTTGGTACAGAGGTTTAATGAAGTTCACATGCAAATTTCAAAGAAAATCGAGCCTAAACCTTGTCTGTCAGACGGATTGAATACCAAGCGCCATGGTACAGTAACGTTTGGGGATCAGACCGCCAGCACGGCTTGCTCACCGCCGGCGACCTACCTGCGCTAGGATTCGTGCCGCCGCCGTTAGGATCTGCGCTCGCTGGTAACCGGATAACACTGCGAGGTAAAAAGATCGTCGTCGCCGTCGTGCTAGAAGTCACCCCGATCGGCCACGGCACATCTCCCCTGGCTCACTGCCCGCGGTAAAGTGCTCACCGTCGACCGCCGCCTCTCGGCCGTGTGCCGCGTGGCTCCACTCTTTCACCGTGTCGCCGTGACCTCATCTGAACTCTCCGTGGCTCACCGGAGTTACTGCCACGCCGTTGGCCACGAACTCACGCGGCCAGTGCTTCTTCTTCACCTCCGACCGCCGCGTGTCTCATCCGAATCCGCGGCCACCGCCCATCCTCCCTATAAATTGAGCCCGTGTCCAGCTCCGTGAGATAGTCAGCTAGCTAACCACCGCTAATCGGCCACAATCATCCTCTCGTGTGCTCGAATTCGGAGTTTCCCCCAAATCCGATTTCCGCCACCGTGAAACCGAGCTCACCGTCGCCAGCCCAACTCCGGTCAGTACCCGCCCTCTGCTCCCTTGTTTGAGCATTCTCATGCATCTGCGATGCTCCCCTACCCCTTTAATTGGACTAGACCGACACCCATCGCCGGGAACACGGCTGTCTCGCCGTGATGCTCACGGCCACCGTGGCCAGAGTTCCCTAGTTGATTAATAGCCAAATTAGTTTGGGGAAAAGGCTTAGGGTCGATCCAATCCGGTGTCTGTTGCTCGGAGAACTCAGCCGTTGCTCCGTTCGGCCGGTGTAGGTGCTCGCCGGAGCGCGGCCAAGCATGAACGGCGTCGTGGACTTCCAGTTGTGAATAGATAGAAACGCAGGGGCCTTTTTGTAATGGTCAGTGACTTAGTTAAACAGTGAAATAACCTGTTCTCAGTTAGCCAGAAACGCGGGGGTCGTTCTGCAAAACCGCCAGGGCGCGGGCGCGCGCGGGCGCGTTTTGCCGTGGACTTGGGCCATCTGGGCCAGAATCGGCCCAGTTCTATTTAATCCTTTTTCTTTTTCTTTTTCCAGCAGAGCCAAAATAATTATAGAAAAATGTAGAAAAATGCTAAAATTGTGAAACTAATTTTCCTAGGCTTGTTATTTTCTCTAGTATTTAGTAAAAATAGTTTTGTGATTTTTAATGGGAATAAGAAATTTTAGAGTATTTAAAGTAGTTACAAGTATTAGTTATAGATTTTTAGAAAATAAATGGTAAGTCCAAAAATGTCCAAACTTTTTATGGGCACTTAAACCAATATTTAAAAGCCTTGGGTAGAATTTGGGTTGATTTGGACCTTGTTTGATCACTAAACCCAAAACCAACCCCCCCTGCCCTATGAACTCCTTTACTGACTCCGGAAACCCTAGATTCTCGGAGTACCGTGAAGGAAAGTTGTACTCAAGACTTAGATAATAAGTTTATATTATCTTTGCATTCTCATGAGCACCCCATGGCATCCATTCTTATGCATATATATGGTTATGTTAGAACACGAAGAAGAAGAAGAAGTCACTGAAGAGGGAACTCCACCAACCTCATATCCTCAAGCAGGCAACTGCTTTTATTTCGATATTTGTGGATCCGAGCAGGACTCACCTGATAACAAAGGCAAGCCCCGGTGCATTTGCCACCTTCCTTGATGTTTTTAAAATCTTTCTCACTTGATTGCTGCATTAGGTGATAGGAGTTGGTTGCTAAAACAATTCCTGCATTACCTTCCTTGAACTTGATTACCTTCCTTGATCACCCATTTTACAAAAGATTTTTGATGCTTAGCCTTGCTTTAGAAAAACAAAATGTTTTGTTTTTACAAAATATGATGTGGCAAAAGTGGGTGGGATGTTTTCGAAAATAAAACTTGATGGTGAATCCATCACGGCCGTGATGGATTCAACATCGGAAAAGATGTACCTCTGCCAGGTACCAAACTTTGGGTTTGAAAAGATTAAGCTGAGACCGGGCGGGTGACTTGCACGAGAAAGAAGTCTCGGTGTAGTGTCTCCGTCTGAGTCGATTAAGGACCTTGTCGATGTAGGCCTGCTGACCGAGGACCCTTTAACTGGTCACATGCCTCGTCATGGGTAAGCCTAGCCTCGGGCAGACTAAGGCCGGAATAAGATAACACGAAATGGGAGTGGAGCGGTGGCGAGAGTAGCGTGTACCCTCCGTGGCAAGAGGCTGGACGGTGGTGTATCTGTGCTCTCGGTTTGCGTGAACCTGATCCGATCTTAAGAACCCCGATGGCGGGTTGACATATGCAAAGGTTAAGTGCTACATATGTCGTGTGATTGGAGATCCTCAGCTGAGTATAATCGATTCGGATCGCCGTACCTCCGCGGTTATGGAGACTTGGCCACTGACTTACACGTAGCATTCTACTAAAGATGAGGGGTTTTTGTTAAGAAATTGGCTAGTGCAGGACCAGTGATTGAACTAGGGTAGAAAGAACTCTAGTGCAGGTAATTTTACTTAACTTGACAAATAAAATTGGATTTTTAAGGATCCACTTTAGTAAGCATTTCTGCAAAACAGAGTCTTTGATTATTGAAAAGCCTTACCTTGACTCCCATATAACCAGCATACCCTTGAGAGTCTTTTCTTTAGTCGGGTAAGACTTGCTGAGTAATTCCATACTCAGGGTTTATCCCTTCGTTGTTTTTAGGTGAGGAAGTAGCAGACTTTTGCTGCTTCTGTGCCAGGGTGGTTCCCAAAGAAGAAAAACAAGACTGAAGTGCGGGAGGACTCGGTCCTCCACATAGGATCTTTTGTTTATAGCCTATCGGGAGAAGTTTGTGCCTCCCTTGGTTTGTATAATATTACTTCTATGCACTCACTTTAGCCTGGTCTGTAATAAAAGTACTCGAGCTTGCTGTTGAAATAAATGTAAGTTTATGTAATTCGCTTCCGCATTTCTTTATCTCCGATGTTCTGTAATGTCTGCAAGACGGGTGAAACGTTCCTGGTGAGGTAGGGAAAGATACCGAGCTTGTCAAGTGACTTAGGAACATCTACAGGGTGTCTGATGTCCGTTGGGCAAGGACAACTGTAGGTGGGCCTAATTACTTGGGAGGTTCCGTCACAATTAGTATTCAAAAGCAAATGTACTAAGTCTAGAAACATACATCATGTCTTGATTTGCACTTTTTCAATCTTTGGCACATTTAGAACTTAGAGAATATGTGTTGGGCACTTAATCACCAAAACATTATAGAAATGGCCTAAAGGCACATTTCCCTTTCAGTTTCGCTTAAGTCCAAATATTGCTCATAAGCTTGTTCAGAGAGGGGTAATTGAAACATTTGGAATAGGTGTTCTATTTGTTTGACCTCCCCAATAGAGAGTTTTGTGTTGTTCGCAAAGGAGAATAATTCAGGGTATTGCTGATTTGGTATTCCACTATTCCACAGGTCATCCCAGAAGAGAATGGTTCTACCATTTTCGATGACTGGAGAGGCTAAACTCTTGTAATTATGCAGAAGATTCAGCAGACTTTTCCACCAAAAAGAGCCTATTCTCCTATGATCAGGTAATCTGCCATACAAATAGTAGTTATTCCAAATGATACTGACCCAAGGCAAATCATGATTGTTGTAAAACTTGTGAAGGTATTTCAGGAGAAGCGCTTTGTTCTGAGTTTCCAGCTTGAGAACTCCTAATCCTCCATTGTGTTCCGGCTTAGTAATCATGGACCAAGCAACTAGAGGGGTTTTTTGAGTTTGTGTCATTCCCTCTCCAAAGGCAATGTTTTCTGTAAATGTCAATCTGTTTGATGATAGAAGATGGAATCTTGAGCATACACATAAAGAAGGTTGGCAACGCTGAAAAAACTGAGTTAACCAACTCCAGTTGTCCAGCTTGAGATAAAAATTTAGAGGAGCAGGTTAATCAGGGGAAGAAAATGCTACAATCTTGGTTTTGAAAGACCCAAAGGTAGACCAAGGTGGGTGAATGGCATTGATCTGGTCTGACAATTGAATGTTCTTGAGAGAATCTCCATTTTCTCAGAGTTAACATTAATTGGATAGATGTTTGATTTGTTGTAGTTTACTCTGAGGCCTGTTGATGCTGCAAATGTATTGTGGATACCTTTTAGGAAAAATAACTATTTTGGACATGCTTCCATTTTAAAAAGGGTGTCATCTGCATATTGGACAATAGGAAAATCCAGCCCACATCTGTCAGGTAGAGGTAGCCTGATTAGATTCAATTGCTTTGCTTTATTAATAATACTCTGTAGTAGGTCTGCCACCAAAACGAACAACAATGGGAAAAGTGGCTCTCCTTGCCTGACCCCTCTCTTGCAATGAAATGTTTTCCCTGGGACTCCATTGAGAAGAACCGAAGATGTGCCAGATTAAAGAATATTCCGAACCCAACTTATCCACTTGGGACCAAACCCATGATGTATTAAAACTTGAATAATCATCTCATGTTCTAGAGTATCGAAAGCCTTCTCAAAGTCAAGCTTAAGAATGATAATTTCCTTTTTAGAGGAATGGTACAAATGTATATACTCGAACGATGTAACAACACAAAAGCCATCAACTAAAAATAATGAATTTAGTTATTATGTTAATTAGGGTAATAATTTTTTAAAGTGATTAATTATTTATTTGCATTTTGATCGTTTTCTTTGCATGCGCTTGATTGATTATCGGATGTTTATTATCAATTCCTTTTTAAAGAAAAACCTAGTAAATAATATAATAATTAAATAATATAATAGTTATTAGTCTAAAAACAAGTATTTTATTTATAAATAGTTTTGATGAATTTTTAGAAATTTTTGAGCTCTTTAAATATTCATTTCGCAATTAAAAAAAGAAAAAACAGAAAAAAAACAAATCCTAACCTAGCCGGCCCACTAGGGGCCCAGTTCCTAAACCCTAATGCACCTCGCGCGCTTGGCCTCCAAGCCAGCCGCCGTCGCCTGCACTGCTCTCTCTCCCTCTATTCCCTCTCTCTTCTCTCCTCCGCTCTCTACCACGCGCCAGCAAGCCGCCGAGCAGGCACCCTGCTCCCATGCGCCCATCGAGCCGCCCGCGCGCCTGAAGCCCTGCTCGACACGCCAACCCCGCGCACTCGACCGGCTTGGCCGCCCTGCGCCCAACGCCGCCCCTGCCTCCGCGCGATCCCAGCGCCCTTGCACCCGGGCCACTCCGCGCAAGCCGTCGAGCGCGCCCCGCCCTGCACCGGTGCCTCGCGGACTGACCTGCGTCAGGCCGACAGCTGCGATGCCCGCGCTCCCTGCGCGACCCCGACGCGCCGCGACGGTCCCTGCACCCGATGCCTCTGCTTCTGTGCGCCAAGCCGCTGCCACGCCCGACGTACCGCGTGCACCCAAACCCAGCGACCACGCCGAGCCGGCCGAGTCCAAAGCCCGCGCGTCCGACCGTTCGCTTCGTCGTTAATGGAGCTTCAAGGCCGACTGTTTCTTCTTCCTCTCCCATGAATCCCTGGGTAACTGACGCCATTAAACCATGTAATGGAATTAAACGCCGACTGATTCCCTCCCTGGTCGACTCTCCCTCTCCCTCCTGCTCCCTATAAAAAGCAGCAGAGCCTCTCTCCCATTCTCCCCTACCCGAACTTGTCTCTCTTTCTAGCTCTCCTCGCTCGCCAGTACACCGCACGTCGCCGGAGTTTGCCATCTGTCGCCGGAGTTCTCCGGAGTTCGTCATCACCGGAGCCCGTTGAGATCGCCGGAGCTACGCCATGCCGTCCGTAGTCGAGCCCTACTCTTCACCCGGTCGAAACCCCGTCGAACTCTCCCCGTCACACGTGCGAACCCAAGGTTGTAGACGACCCAAATTATTTTGTATATTTTTGTCGGTGTTTCGACCCCGGGGGGTCCCTGGACCGACGAGTAAATTGTCGCTGCGTGCCCCAGCCCAGATGGGTTGGCGCGAGACGGGACACAAAGGGGGGAGAACAGCGAGGGGAAACCGCGGCCTTCGTGTTGTCCTGTGCCCAGGGCGGCTGGATGCGCTTGCAGTAGGGGGTTACAAGCATTCGCGCGGGAGCGAGAGAGAGAGTGTGTGTGAGGGCGAGAGCCTTACACGCCGGCCCATTCTCCCGCGTGGCCAACCTCTCCGTTCGGGAGCCCTGGACCTTCCTTTTATAGACGTAAGGAGAGTGCCTAGGTGTACAATGGGGGGTGTAGCAGTGTGCTAACGTGTCTAGCAGAGAGGAGCTAGAGCCCTAAGTACATGTCTTCGTGGCAGTCGGAGAGGTTTTGGCATCCTGTTCATGTGATGTCTTGGTCGTCGGAGGAGTGCTGGAGCCCTGCGGAAGTACAGCTGTCGGGGCTGTCGGGTCCTTGCTGATGTCTCCTTGCTGACATAAGAGGCTGGGAGCTACCGCCGTCATGGAGCGTGCGGGGTGTCATCATTACTTGTTTTACCGGAGCGAGCCAGATGGGACGCCGGTCTTGTTCCCTGTAGCCTCAGCTAGCTAGGGGTAGGGTAATGATGGCCCTCCTGGCGACGTGGCTGGTCCGAACCCGAGTTGGGGCAAGGTGGCGATTCCTCCGAGGTCAAGGTTGAGTCCGAGCCCTGGGGTCGGGCGAGGCGGAGTCCATCGTCTTCTGGAGCCGAGGCCGAGTCCGAGCCCTGGGGTCGGGCGAGGCGGAGTTCGTCGTCTTCCGGAGCCGAGGCCGAGTCCGAGCCCTGGGGTCGGGCGAGGCGGAGTTCGTCGTCTTCCGGAGCCGAGGCCGAGACGGGGGTCGAGCCCTGGGGTCGGGCGAGGCGGAGCTTCCTATGTCGCCCGAGGCTGGACTTAGCCGCTGTCGACATCACTCTGGCGAGTGGCACGGCAGTCAGAGCAGGGCAGGCGGCGCTGCATTCCTGTCAGGTCGGTCAGTGGAGCGGCGAAGTGACTGCGGTCACTTCGGCTCTGTCGACTGGGGCGCGCGTCAGGATAAGATGTTAGGTGATCCTTGCATTAAATGCTCCTGCGATATGGCCGGTTGGCGTGGCGATCTGGCCAAGGTTGCTTCTCTGCGAAGACTGGGCCTCGGGCGAGCCGAAGGTGTGTCCGTTGCTTGAGGGGGCCCTCGGGCGAGACGTGAATCCTCCGGGGTCGGCTGCCTTTGCCCGAGGCTGGGCTCGGGCGACGCGAGATCGTGTCCCTCGAGTGGACTGAGCCTTGACCTTAATCGCGCCCATCAGGCCTTTGCAGCTTTATGCTGATGGGGGTTACCAGCTGAGATTAGGAGTCTTGGGGGTACCCCTAATTATGGTCCCTGACAGTAGCCCCCGAGCCTCGAAGGGAGTGTTGGCACTCGCTTGGAGGCTTTTGTCGCACTTTTTTGCAAGGGGACCGGCCTTTCTCGGTTGCATTTTGTTCCGTTGGGTGCGCGCGAGCGCACCCGCCGGGTGTAGCCCCCGAGGCCTCAGAGGAGTGTTTTGACTCCTTCGAGGTCTTAGTGCCTTTCGTTATGGCTTGGCCGGTTTGGTCGTTCCCTCATGCGAACTGGCCGTAGCCCGGGTGCATAGTCGAGTCCCAAGCTCTCGGGCTGGTATGTTGACGCTGTCAACGGGTTGGCCGGAGCCGGGTTCGCGAGAGCAGCCCCCGAGCTTTCGCACAGAGCGAGAGGACGGTCAAGGACAGACTCGGCTTTTTTCATACGCCCCTGCGTCGCCTTTCCGCAAGGAGGAGGGAGGAAAGCGCCATGCTGCCCTCAGAGGGCGCCGAACATGGTGTCTCCAATGAGTTGTTAGCAGGTAATCCGAGTGGATGCCCGTGCCCCATTCGTTAGGGGTCGGCTAGTGGCCTGGAGGCGCGCTCCAAAAGTACCTGCGGGTGATTCGCCAGACCCGGTCCCCTTTTGACGGGGTCCGAGGGCTCGATGCCTCCCTCTGGTGGGATTCCGTTACGAAGATTGCTCCCGCTGGTCTCGAAAATGTCCTAGGGTACCTCGGGAGTGTAGCCCGAACCTTGGTTATGTATCGAACGTACCCAGGGTCATCCCTCGCTCTGCGTGCTCTGAGGCGGTTGTCGAACCCTTCAGGGGCCAGCCTACGAACCCCTGATCAGTAGTGGGCGCGGAGCCCGAGTGGCCTGAGGAGGCCGTTGAACCCTTCCGAGGGGCCAGCCTTCGAACCTCTGACCAGTAGTGGGCACGGAGCCCGACTGCTCTGAGGCGGCTATCGAACCCTTCCGAGGGGCCAACCTTCGAACCTCTGATCAGTAGGGGGCTCGGGGCCCATTTCCTTCGGGGAGAAGGATCCCTTTCGGGATATCCCCTTTCCCGGTCCCTGTGGCAAGAGAGAGAAGGAGGAAGCGGAAAAGGACACGAAATCAAACGTCGTGGCGTACCTTTTTGACGCGGTCATTATGGCGGAGGTGAAGCGTCGCCCGCTTTGCCTACCAAAGGTGTCGCCTGCCCTGTCGCGGAGTTAATGCGACGGGACGAGTGGTTCGCGGGGCAGCCGTTGTGCATGCGCGAGCCGTTCAAGGAATGGAGCACGAGCGCGTCGTCTTCACACCGTGGGAGAGGGTTCTCTCGCTGTTCCAGGAGGGGACGTGAGCCTGCAGATGATTTGACTGCTGCTTCCGCCCGCCTGCCATCGCCATTACTGCCGGCCCATTTTTGGCCGTATCGACCATCACGCCTTCTCCCGTGGCTGACTGACCCGTGACCGGCGTGCCTGGTTGGCACTGCTGGGCCATGCGTAGGGTTGCCTCGAGTTGCGGCACCGATTCCACAGTCGAGGAGGCGCGGGACTGGCGCGAGCGGCGGTGCAGTTCCTTGCACGTAGTAACCGGCGCGCCGATTACATGACGTGTGAGCCTGGGCCCCCATGCTGGACGTGGCGAAGTTGGAGGGGTGTGCACTCTTGGTGCGGTTGCATGCCGCCTGTATGGCGGTCCGCCTTTTCACCCGCTGGTCCGGGCGATAGTGGAGGAATGCTTGTAACCGCTGGGCTGTTGCGCGCTCCGCACGCGGCGGTTTGGCTCCTTCTGTCCTAGGCAGCTTGCATGACACGTGGGACCCAGCCCCCGTGTCGTAGGGGGAGGACCTTGGAGCGTGTTGGAGAAGACTCAGTCCGTGACGGCTGAGGACGCAAGTGGGGAGAGTCGCCTTTAAAAGGAGGGTGACCCCCTTGGTCGGCAACCATGTCTTCACACTTTCCTCATGCGCCGTGTCCTTCCACCTTCCGAGCCCCCGGGTGGGGAGCGCTCGTGTCGCTTTAGTCTTGCTGTCGTTGGAGGAACACAACTTCGCGGGAGTTGGTACCTTTCAGCCATCGCTCGGCTTCAAGGATTTTCATCAGGCAGCCCGGCCGCATCCCTTCTCCGGTGGTCACCCAAGACGGTGACCTCCAGTTCGATGGTGGGGAGAAGCGAGCCGGGCTGCGGCCTCTGCCCCTCCCTCAGCTTCAAGGATGTTCATCATCGGTGCTGGGGAGGGGAGTGCACCGAGTTGGGGCCTGTCTCCGCGCGGGCAGCGGCCCGCTCCTTCCCTTAGTGATCGAGGGGAAGGGCGTTCGCCGTTCGTGGCGCTGGCAACTGCCGCGTGCTCGGCTCCCCGGCCTGAGCGGCTCCGGCACCGCTTCCGGTGCCACCTCCCACCGAGGCAGCCAGAAGAGGTTTCTCTGCCGACGGGATAGTCGATGCCACCCGCGGACTGACCTCTGACTCTATGGCCTTCTGCTTGTCCTCGCCCCTCGAGTGGGGGCGTGGGCGAGGAGCTCGTCGTAGCAGCATTCGCCCTGAGGTCATCACTGCTGCTGTTTGGCCACTTCGGAGCAGGGGTCATTGTCGCTACTACCGGAGCGGGCGTCGGCGAGCCGCCAGGGGTTTTGTCGCCCCGCAGGCCCTCCAACGTGGGGGGTTGTTCGTACCTGCGGGGGTGGAACCGGAGTTCCATTTGTAATGGCACCTGGAGTGCCGGTGTTTGTTCGTTGTGGCTGTCGAGGCCTGAACATGTAGGTATTTTTGGGTGTAATACCATGTTTTTTCCCTCATTTTCGAGCACTGAGACTCGCCCGTCGGCTAGCGGAACCGCTTAGCCAAATGTGAGTTGCTCTGTGCGGAAGGTGACGAGTGAGGTATCCGTATCCCGGAGGCATAGGAATCCCTCGGCTCGGTCGGCCTTGCCGCACGAGGCTTCACTTGCTTAGTCAAAGAAACCCTCGGCCGCTCTTCGATGAGCCAGAGCCAGAGGCAGCGGTGCCAGCACGGACAGAGGCAGAGTTGGCTCGAAAAAGGGAGCTTCATCGGCCGAGGCATGGCTGGGACCAACGCCGAAGTCGAGTTGCTGAGGCCACGAGCCAGACTGGTGTCCTCGGGGGACAACCGGCTGAGGCTTTGGGGCGGCCGGCCGAGCCGTCTGCTCGGGTCGGGTTCCCGGAGGAGACCCTGGCCGCGATGGCCCGGGCGTGGTGCTGACGTCGTTCTTCGGTGTAGCCCCCGAGGCCTCAGATATCCTTCGCCCGTGTTGCCGTCCGAGGCTCGGTCGGACTTCGCCGGAGGTGGAGTTGACGCCGAGGGTGCTGCTGCTCCCTCTCCATCGACATCTGAGCCCGCAGCATCGGTTCGCCTGTAGTTTGCATATGTTTTTTGCGGCCGCCGAGGCCCAAACATACTGTCGTTGTGTTGTACAGCTGCGTTTCCTTTCCCCTTGTTTTGAGTATCAAGACTTTCTTGTCGGTGGCAGAATCGTTCATCTGAGCGAGAGTTACTTCTCATGGAAGGTGATGAGTGAGGTATCCGTATCCCGGAGGCGTAGGTGTCCCTCGGCTCGGTCGGCCTTGCCGCTTACGTGTACTATTACTCATCCGTAGGATTCTTTTGTCAACATGGTCGAGATGGCACGAAAAATCGTTTCGGCAGAAGAGTCTTCGAGCGTTAAGACTTGTTCGGTCAGCGGAACCGTTTATCCGAGCACGAGTTACTTATCGCAGAAGGTGATGAGTGAGGTATCTGTATCCCGGAGGCGTAGGAGTCCCTCGGCTCGGTCAGCCTTGCCTGCTTACGTGTACTCCGTCGTTTTCAGGATCCCACCATCGAAGTAGTCGAAAAACACAAAAAATGTTCTTGCCGAAAGACTTTTTTCGAGGAAAATTTTGACGCAGAGGGGGTTCGCCGCTTCTAGCCCCCGAGGGAGGGTCGGGCTTTGCCGAGGCAAGGCCGACCCTTCCTTGATGGTTAGACTTCATATGTAAACTGAAAGGGAAATGTGCCCTTGGGCCATTTCTAAGTATTTTGGTGATTGAGTGCCAACACATGTGCTTAATTGTGATTTTATGTACATGGATGAACAAGGTGCAAATCATGAAGTAAAGGTATGTTTCTAAGCCTTAGTACATTGGTTTTGTGGACTAACATATTTGTCTAAGTGTTAGAAACAGAAAGAAGAAAAAGAGAAAAGGGGAGAGAATGACTTGGCTGTGTGCAGCCAAGTCCCAGCTCGGTCTGGAGCACCGGACTGTCCGGTGTGCACCGGACAGTGTCCGGTGCGCCAGACTGACTCGACTCGAACTGGCCGCTCTCGGGATTTTGGCCGGCGGCGTACGGCTAAAATTCACCGGACTGTCCGGTGTGCACCGGACTGTCCGGTGAGTCAACGGTCGGCCAGGGCCAACGGTCGGCCGCGCAATCCGCGCGGGACACGTGGCCGAGCCAACGGTCGGAAGACGGCACCGGACTGTCCGGTGTGCACCGGACTGTCCGGTGCGCCAACGGCTCGCAGATCTACGGCAGTCTTCCAACGGTCAGAAGCGCCAGAAAAGGAAACAAATCGGGCACCGGACACTGTCCGGTGTGCACCGGACTGTCCGGTGCCCCCGACGACAGAAGGCCAGGATAGCCTTCCAGAATTGCTCTCAACGGCTCCTAGCTGCCTTGGGGCTATAAAAGGAGCCCCTAGGCGCATGGAGGAGACACACAAGCAACTCTTGAGCATTCTTGATCATCCACACAAGTTCTTTGCGCATTCGTTTGTGATTCTAAGTGATTCGAGCTCTGTTCTAGTGTGAACTCTGAGATAGTCATTCGAGCTCGAGTTTTGGCCGTGTGTGTGCGCTTTTGTTGTGGATTTGTGTGTGTTGCTTCCCTCCCTTACTCTGTGCTTTCTTTGTGATCATATACTTGTAAGGGCAAGAGACTCCAATTTGTGGAGATTCCTTGCAAACGGGATAGTGAAAGGAACAACAAAACAACGTGGTATTCAAGTGGGTCTTTGGACCGCTTGAGAGGGGTTGATTGCAACCCTCGTCCGTTGGGACGCCACAACGTGGAAGTAGGCAAGCATTGGCTTGGCCGAACCACGGGATAAACCACCGTGTCCCTCTGTGCTTGATTCTTGTGGTATTGTGTTTTGTTGAGACTTCACCTTAGCCACTTGGCATTAATCGTGCTAACGCTTAACAAGTTTTTGTGGCTTAAGTTTGAGGTTTTTACAGGATCACCTATTCACCCCCCCCCCCCCTCTAGGTGCTCTCAATTGGTATCGGAGCCGTTCTATTCACAAAGGGACTAACCGCCCGAATAGATGGATCCTAAGGGGAAGGGTATAGTGATCAACGATAAAGAGAAGGAGACCTTCGTCAACGAGCCGAAGGATGACAGGCCTACCGACTCCGGCTCGGGCCAAAGACGGAAGGAAGGGAAGAAGAAGAAGACCAGGCGCATCAAGGAGATTGTCTACTACGACAGCGACGAGTCTACTTCTTCCCAAAAGGATGAGGACCACAACGACTACAAACAAAAGACGGTTAACTCAAACTTTTCTTTTGATTATTCGCGTATTCCGCATAGCTCAAATACTCATTTGCTTCCCATTCCACTTGGCAAACCTCCTCACTTTGATGGAGAGGATTACGGATTTTGGAGCCACAAAATGCGTACTCACCTGTTTTCTCTCCATCCAAGCATTTGGGAGATTGTGGAAAGTGGAATGAAATTTGATAGCTCGGATAGCCCTATGTTTATTAATGAACAGATTCATAAAAATGCACAAGCTACTACTGTGTTGCTAGCCTCTTTGTGCAGGGACGAGTATCACAAGGTGAGCGGCTTGGACAATGCCAAGCAGATCTGGGACACCCTCAAGATTTCTCATGAGGGGAACGACGTCACCTTGCTCACCAAGATAGAGTTGGTGGAGGGAGAGCTTGGACGGTTCGCCATGATAAGGGGCGAGGAGCCGACGCAAACATACAACCGGCTCAAGACCCTCATCAACAAGATAAGGAGCTACGGGAGCACGCGATGGACGGACCACGACGTCGTCCGCCTAATGCTCAGGTCCTTTACCGTACTTGATCCTCATCTCGTGAACAATATTCGTGAGAATCCCAGGTACACGATGATGACGCCCGAGGAAGTGCTTGGAAAATTCGTAAGCGGGCGGATGATGATCAAGGAGGCAAGATACGTCGACGAAGCGTTGAACGGTCCGATCAACGAGCCGCAACCCCTTGCTCTCAAGGCAACACGAAGCAAGGAGGCGCTACCTAGCAAGGTGGCACAGATTGAGGCGGCTGGCCTTAATGATGAAGAGATGGCTCTCATCATTAAAAGATTCAAGACGGTGCTTAAAGGTCACAAGGGACAACCAAGCAAGACCAAAGCCAAGGGGAAGCGCTCATGCTTCAAATGCGGTAAGCTTGGTCATTTTATTGCTAACTGTCCCGATAATGAAAGTGACCAGAAAAAGGGGAACAAGAGAGAGAAGAAGAAGCAATACAAGAAGGCCAAGGGCGAGGCGCATCTAGGAAAGGAGTGGGACTCGGATTGCTCCTCCTCCGACTCCGACAACGAAGGACTCGCCGCCACTGCCTTCAACAAATCGGCTCTCTTCCCCAACGAGCGTCTCACTTGTCTTATGGCAAGAGAGAAGAAGGTAAGTACTAAAGACTCCACTTATGCGTCTTCTAGTGATAGTGAGTCTAGTGATGATGATATAGATTATTCTTGCTTGTTCAAGGGCTTAGATAGATCTAAGATAGATAAAATCAATGAATTGATTGATGCATTGAATGAAAAGGATAGGCTTTTAGAAAAGCAAGAAGATTTATTGTATGATGAACATGATAAGTTTGTAGAGGCACAAAAATCATATGCTTTAGAAATGAAAAGAAATGAAATGCTTTCTAGTGAAATATCTTCCTGTCATGAAACCATTTCTACCTTAAGAAGTGTTAATATTGATTTAAGTGCTAAACTAGAAGTAGCTAGTAAATCAAATTCTTGTGTTGAACATGTTGAAATTTGTACTAGGTGTAAGGATTTTGATGTTAATGCTTGTAGTGAACACCTAGTTCTAATTTCCAAATTAAATGATGAAGTGGCTAGTCTTAATGCCCAACTTAAGACTAGCAAGAATGAAGTTGATAAAATCAAATTTGCAAGGGATGCCTACACGATTGGTAGACACCCCTCAATTAAGGATGGGCTTGGCTTCAAGAGGGAAGCCAAGAACTTAACAAGCCATAAGGCTCCCATCTTCGTCAAGGAGAAGGGGAAGGCCCCGATGGCTAGTAATGCTAAAAAGAATCATGCTTTTATGTATTATGATAGGAGACATGCTAGAAATGCTTATAATCATTTTGATTCACATGCTTATGATTCTCATGCAATGTTTGCTTCTAGTTCTTCTTATAATCATGGTAGAGATATGTGTAGGAGAAATGTTGTACATATGCCTAGGAGAGATATTGCTCATGTACCTAGGAAGAATGTTATTCATGCTCCTAGGAAAGTAGTGAATGAACCTTCTACCATTTATTATGCTTGTAATGCTCCCTTTGCTATTTGTAGAAAGGGTAAGAAGGTAGTTGCTAGGAAATTAGGGGCTAGATGCAAGGGAGATAAATCTTGCATTTGGGTCCCTAAAGATATTTGTGCTAACCTTGCAGGACCCAACATGAGTTGGGTACCTAAGACCCAAGCCTAAATTTGCCTTGCAGGTTTATGCATCCGGGGGTTCAAGCTGGATTATCGACAGCGGATGCACAAACCATATGACGGGGGAGAAGAAGATGTTCACCTCCTACGTCAAGAATAAGGATTCCCAAGATTCAATTATATTCGGTGATGGGAATCAAGGCAAGGTAAAAGGGTTAGGTAAAATTGCAATTTCTAATGAGCATTCTATCTCAAATGTATTCTTAGTGGAGAGTCTTGGATATAATTTGCTATCTGTTAGTCAATTATGTCAAATGGGATACAATTGCCTTTTTACTAATGTAGATGTGTCTGTCTTTAGAAGATGTGATGGTTCACTAGCTTTTAAGGGTGTACTAGACGGCAAGCTTTATTTAGTTGATTTTGCAAAAGAAGAGGCCGGTCTAGATGCATGCTTAATGGCTAAGACTTGCATGGGCTGGCTGTGGCATCGCCGCTTAGCACATGTGGGGATGAAGAACCTTCACAAGCTTCTAAAGGGAGAACACGTGATAGGTCTAACAAATGTTTATTTCGAAAAAGATAGACCTTGTGCAGCTTGTCAGGCAGGTAAACAAGTAGGAGGAGCACATCACAGCAAGAATGTGATGACTACGTCAAGACCTCTGGAGCTGCTGCATATGGACCTCTTCGGACCCGTCGCCTATCTAAGCATAGGAGGAAGTAAGTATGGTTTAGTTATTGTTGATGACTTTTCCCGCTTCACTTGGGTGTTCTTTTTGCAGGATAAGTCTGAAACCCAAGGGACCCTCAAGCGCTTCCTCAGGAGAGCTCAAAATGAGTTTGAGCTCAAGGTGAAGAAGATTAGGAGCGACAACGGGTCCGAGTTCAAGAACCTTCAAGTGGAGGAGTTTCTTGAGGAGGAAGGAATCAAGCACGAGTTCTCCGCTCCCTACACACCACAGCAAAATGGTGTGGTAGAGAGGAAGAACAGGACGCTAATCGATATGGCGAGGACGATGCTTGGAGAGTTCAAGACCCCCGAGTGCTTTTGGTCGGAAGCCGTGAACACGGCTTGCCACGCCATCAACAGGGTCTACCTTCATCGACTCCTCAAGAAGACTTCGTATGAGCTACTAACCGGTAACAAACCCAATGTATCTTACTTTCGTGTTTTTGGGAGCAAGTGCTACATTCTAGTGAAGAAGGGTAGAAATTCTAAGTTTGCTCCCAAAGCTGTAGAAGGGTTTTTATTAGGTTATGATTCAAATACAAAGGCGTATAGGGTCTTCAACAAATCATCGGGTTTGGTTGAAGTCTCTAGCGACGTTGTATTTGATGAGACTAATGGCTCTCCAAGAGAGCAAGTTGTTGATTGTGATGATGTAGATGAAGAAGATGTTCCGACGGCCGCTATACGAACCATGGCGATTGGAGACATTCGGCCACAGGAACAGGATGAACGAGATCAACCTTCTTCCTCAACGACGGTGCAGCCCCCAACTCAAGACGATGAACAGGTTCATCAAAAGGAGGCGTGTGTTCAAGGGGGAGCACAAGACGATCAAGTCATGGAGGAAGAAGCGCAACCGGCACCTCCAACCCAAGTTCGAGCGATGATTCAAAGGGATCATCCAGTCGACCAAATTCTGGGTGACATTAGCAAGGGAGTAACTACTCGATCTCGATTAGTTAATTTTTGTGAACATTACTCTTTTGTCTCCTCTATTGAGCCTTTCAGGGTAGAGGAGGCCTTGCTAGATCCGGACTGGGTGTTGGCCATGCAGGAGGAACTTAACAACTTCAAGCGCAATGAAGTTTGGACGCTGGTGCCTCGTCCCAAGCAAAATGTTGTGGGAACCAAGTGGGTGTTCCGCAACAAACAGGACGAGCACGGGGTGGTGACAAGGAACAAGGCTCGACTTGTGGCAAAAGGTTATGCCCAAGTCGCAGGTTTGGACTTTGAGGAGACTTTTGCTCCTGTGGCTAGGCTAGAGTCTATTCGTATCTTGCTAGCATATGCCGCTCGCCATTCTTTCAGGTTGTACCAAATGGATGTGAAGAGCGCATTCCTCAACGGGCCAATAAAGGAGGAGGTGTACGTGGAGCAACCCCCTGGCTTCGAGGATGAGCGATACCCCGACCACGTGTGTAAGCTCTCTAAGGCGCTCTATGGACTTAAGCAAGCCCCAAGAGCATGGTATGAATGCCTTAGAGATTTCTTACTTGCTAATGCTTTCAAGGTTGGGAAAGCCGATCCAACTCTCTTTACAAAGACATGTGATGGTGATTTGTTCGTATGCCAAATTTATGTCGATGACATAATATTTGGTTCTACTAATCAAAAGTCTTGTGAAGAGTTTAGCAGGGTAATGACGCAGAAATTCGAGATGTCGATGATGGGCGAGTTGAACTACTTCCTTGGATTCCAAGTGAAGCAACTCAAGGACGGCACCTTCATCTCCCAAACAAAGTACACGCAAGATCTGCTGAAGCGGTTTGGGATGAAGGACGCCAAGCCCGCAAAGACTCCGATGGGAACCGACGGACACACCGACCTCAACAAAGGAGGTAAGTCCGTTGATCAAAAAGCATACCGGTCAATGATAGGATCTCTACTTTATTTATGTGCTAGTAGACCGGATATTATGCTTAGCGTATGCATGTGTGCTAGATTTCAATCCGATCCTAAGGAGTGTCACTTGGTGGCGGTGAAGCGAATTCTTAGATATTTAGTCGCTACGCCTTGCTTCGGGATCTGGTATCCAAAGGGGTCTAACTTTGACTTAATTGGGTACTCAGATTCCGACTATGCTGGATGTAAGGTCGATAGGAAGAGTACATCGGGGACGTGCCAATTCTTAGGAAGGTCCCTGGTGTCATGGAACTCTAAGAAACAAACCTCCGTTGCCCTATCCACCGCTGAGGCCGAGTACGTTGCCGCAGGTCAGTGTTGCGCGCAACTACTTTGGATGAGGCAAACCCTCAGGGACTTTGGCTACAATCTGAGCAAAGTCCCACTCCTATGTGATAATGAGAGTGCTATCCGAATAGCGGAAAATCCTGTTGAGCACAGCCGCACAAAGCACATTGACATCCGGCATCACTTTTTGAGAGACCACCAGCAAAAGGGAGATATCGAAGTGTTTTATGTTAGCACCGAGAACCAGCTAGCCGATATCTTTACCAAGCCTTTAGATGAGAAGACCTTTTGCAGGCTGCGTAGTGAGCTAAATGTCTTAGATTCGCGGAACTTGGATTGAAATATAGCATACATGTATTTATGCCTTTGATCATGTTCATTCTGCATTTTGTTGCTTATTATGGTGCTCAAGTTGTACAAACACTCCCTGGACCTCACAAGTCCGTTGCAATGTGATGCACATGTTTAGGGGGAGATGTGTTACAACTTGACCCTTTGAGACTAACCATATGTTTGAGTTTGCTTGTGTTAGTCACAAAGGAGAATTGAAAGGGAAAAGGTGGACTTGGACCATGAAAGACTTCCACTGCACTCCGATGAGGGGTAACTTATTTCCAAGTCCATCTCATGAACTCTTATTGCCATTTGCTCTTAATTGAAGATTTTGGTGAGGCAATGGGGTTAAAGGGCCACAATTGATCCCGTTTTGGTGCTTGATGCCAAAGGGGGAGAAAATAAAGGCCAAAGCAATAAATGGATCAGCTACCACTTGAGAGATTTTGAAAATAGTAGAATAGAGTTTTTGATTTGTCAAAATTCTTAAGTTGTCTCTCTTATCAAAAGTTGGCTTCTTGTGGGGAGAAGTATTGATTATGGGAAAAAGGGGGAGTTTTTGAAATCCTTGATCAATCTCTTTTTGAATGACTCTCTTTATGCTTAAACATGTGTGTTTAACTTAGAGATAGAGATTTGTGTTTGATTTGCAAAAACAAACCAAGTGGTGGCAAAGGATGATCCATATATGCCAAAATTGATTCAAAATAAATTTAAGTGTTATTTGAATTGAGTTTGCACTTGTTCTAGTGGCTTTATGTTGTGTTGGCATAAATCACCAAAAAGGGGGAGATTGAAAGGGAAATGTGCCCTTGGGCCATTTCTAAGTATTTTGGTGATTGAGTGCCAACACATGTGCTTAATTGTGATTTTATGTACATGGATGAACAAGGTGCAAATCATGAAGTAAAGGTATGTTTCTAAGCCTTAGTACATTGGTTTTGTGGACTAACATATTTGTCTAAGTGTTAGAAACAGAAAGAAGAAAAAGAGAAAAGGGGAGAGAATGACTTGGCTGTGTGCAGCCAAGTCCCAGCTCGGTCTGGAGCACCGGACTGTCCGGTGTGCACCGGACAGTGTCCGGTGCGCCAGACTGACTCGACTCGAACTGGCCGCTCTCGGGATTTTGGCCGGCGGCGTACGGCTAAAATTCACCGGACTGTCCGGTGTGCACCGGACTGTCCGGTGAGTCAACGGTCGGCCAGGGCCAACGGTCGGCCGCGCAATCCGCGCGGGACACGTGGCCGAGCCAACGGTCGGAAGACGGCACCGGACTGTCCGGTGTGCACCGGACTGTCCGGTGCGCCAACGGCTCGCAGATCTACGGCAGTCTTCCAACGGTCAGAAGCGCCAGAAAAGGAAACAAATCGGGCACCGGACACTGTCCGGTGTGCACCGGACTGTCCGGTGCCCCCGACGACAGAAGGCCAGGATAGCCTTCCAGAATTGCTCTCAACGGCTCCTAGCTGCCTTGGGGCTATAAAAGGAGCCCCTAGGCGCATGGAGGAGACACACAAGCAACTCTTGAGCATTCTTGATCATCCACACAAGTTCTTTGCGCATTCGTTTGTGATTCTAAGTGATTCGAGCTCTGTTCTAGTGTGAACTCTGAGATAGTCATTCGAGCTCGAGTTTTGGCCGTGTGTGTGCGCTTTTGTTGTGGATTTGTGTGTGTTGCTTCCCTCCCTTACTCTGTGCTTTCTTTGTGATCATATACTTGTAAGGGCAAGAGACTCCAATTTGTGGAGATTCCTTGCAAACGGGATAGTGAAAGGAACAACAAAACAACGTGGTATTCAAGTGGGTCTTTGGACCGCTTGAGAGGGGTTGATTGCAACCCTCGTCCGTTGGGACGCCACAACGTGGAAGTAGGCAAGCATTGGCTTGGCCGAACCACGGGATAAACCACCGTGTCCCTCTGTGCTTGATTCTTGTGGTATTGTGTTTTGTTGAGACTTCACCTTAGCCACTTGGCATTAATCGTGCTAACGCTTAACAAGTTTTTGTGGCTTAAGTTTGAGGTTTTTACAGGATCACCTATTCACCCCCCCCCTCTAGGTGCTCTCATAAACGAGGTATATGAATGGCTTGAAAACATCTTAAGGGTAGAAGCGACGTAGCTGTCGGATGTTCCAAGCGTTGCTGTAGACCTCGCCTTGACTGTTGGCCAGCTTGTATGTCTCGGGCTTCAAAACCTTGGCGATGATGAATGGCCCTTCCCAGGGAGGCGTGAGCTTGTGCCACCCTCGGGTGTCTTGTCGTAGTCGAAGCACCAAGTCGCCCACCTAGAGGTCTCAGGACCGAACCCCTCGGGCGTGGTAGCGTCGTAGGGACTGCTGATACCGTGCCGAGTGTAGTAAGGCCACGTCCCGAGCCTCTTCTAGCTGGTCCAGTGAGTCTTCTCGGTTGGTCTGGTTGCATCGGTCGTTGTAGGCCCTCGTCCTTGGGGAACCGTATTCTAAGTCTATGGGCAAGATGGCCTCGGCCCCATAGACTAGAAAGAACGGCGTGAAGCCCGTGGCTCAACTTGGTGTCATCCTCAGGCTCCAGACCACCAAGGGGAGTTCCTTCATCCATCGCCTGCCGAACTTGTGGAGGTCGTTGTAGATCCTCGGCTTGAGTCCTTGCAGAATCATGCCGTTGGCACGCTCTACCTGCCCATTCGTCATGGGGTGAGCCACGGCGGCCCAGTCCACCCGGATGTGGTGATCCTCGCAGAAGTCCAGGAACTTTCTGCCGGTGAACTGGGTGTCGTTGTCGGTGATGATGGAGTTCGGGACCCTAAAGCGATGGATGATGTTGGTGAATAATGCCACCGCCTGTTCGGACCTGATGTTGTTTAGGGGTCGGACCTCGATCCACTTGGAGAATTTGTCGATGGCGACCAGTAGGTGCGTGTAGCCCCCGGGTGCCTTCTGCAAGGGACCGACGAGGTCCAGACCCCACACAGGAAACGGCCAGGTGATGGGTATTGTTTGCAGAGCCTGAGCGGGTAGGTGCGTCTGCCTTGCGTAGAACTGACACCCCTGGCAGGTGCAGACAATTCTAGTGGCGTCGGCCACCGCGGTCGGCCAGTAGAAACCTTGTCGAAAAGCGTTTCAAACAAGGGCTCGGGGCGCTGCGTGATGACCGCAAGCCCTCGAGTGTATTTCTTGTAAGAGCTCCTGGCCTTCGGCGATGGATATGCATCGCTGGAGGATGCCGAAGGGGCTGCGGTGGTAGAGCTCCTTCCCTTCACCCAGCAAAACGAATGACTTGGCACGCCACGCCAGTCGCCGAGCTTCGGCTCGGTCGAGGGGCAGCTCTCCTCGGTGGAAATATTGCAGGTACGGGGCCTGCCAGTCTCGATTAGGCGGGACCTCGTTCCGCTCTCCCTCAACACGCAGTGCCTCACCCTCGGGGGCCAAGGGTGCCTCGGGTTGAGCCGAGGGTGCCTCGGGCCGAGCCGAGGACGCCTCGGACTGAGCCGAGGGTGCCTCGGGCTCTGCTGAGGGTGCCTCGGGCTCGATCGTGTCGCTGATCTTGACCGAGGGTTGATGTAGGTCTCGGGAGAAGACGTCCGGGGGAACCATTGTCTGCCCCGAAGCTATCTTTGCCAGCTCATCCGCAGTCTCGTTGTATCGTCGGGCGACGTGGTTGACCTCGAGTCCGTAGAACTTATCTTCCAGGCGCCGAACCTCGTCGCAGTAGGCTTCCATCTTCGGGTCGCGGTAGTGGGAGTTCTTCATGACTTGGTCGATGACAAGCTGCGAGTCACCGCGAGCGTCGAGGCGTCGGACTCCTAGCTCGATGGCAATGCGCAGCCCGTTGGCTAGAGCCTCGTACTCAACCACGTTGTTGGACGCCAGGAAATGGAGGCGCAGCACGTAGCGGAGGTGCTTCCCGAGGGGCGAGATGAAGAGCAGGCCCGCGCCCACTCCTGTTTTCATCAGCGACCCATCGAAAAACATGGTCCAGAGTTCCGGTTGGATCGGAGCTGTCGGAAATTGGGTGTCGATCCATTCAGCCACAAAGTCTGCCAAGACTTGGGATTTGATGGCCTTCCGAGGGGCGAACGAGATTGTCTCGCCCATGATTTCCACTGCCCATTTTGCAATCCTACCCGAGGCCTCCCGGCACTGGATGATCTCCCCGAGGGGGAAGGATGACACCACAGTTACCGGATGAGACTCGAAGTAGTGTCGCAACTTTCGCCGTGTCAGAATTACCGCGTACAGTAGCTTCTGAATTTGTGGGTAGCGGATCTTGGTCTCGGACAGTACCTCACTGATGAAGTAGACCGGCCTCTGGACGGGCAATGCATGCCCTTCTTCTCGTCTCTCGACCACAATCGCGGCGCTGACCACCTGAGTGGTAGCGGCGACATAGATCAAGAGGGCTTCTCCGGCAGCGGGAGGCACCAGGATGGGTGCGTTCGTAAGGAGCGTATTCAGGTTCCCGAGGGCTTCCTCAGCCTCGGGGGTCCAAGTGAAGCACTCGGTCTTTCTTAAGAGGCGGTACAGAGGTAGGCCTCTTTCACCGAGGCGCGAGATGAAGCGGCTCAGAGCCGCAAGGCATCCCATGACCCTCTGTACGCCTTTCAAGTCCTTGATGGGCCCCATGTTGGTGATGGCCGTGATTTTTTCTGGGTTGGCCTCGATGCCCCGCTCAGAGACGATGAACCCCAAGAGCATGCCTCGGGGGACTCCGAAGACGCACTTCTCGGGATTGAGTTTTACGCCTTTCGCCTTGAGACACCAGAATGTCGTTTCAAGGTCGGAGAGGAGGTCGGAGGCTTTCTTCGTCCTAACTATGATGTCATCGACGTAAGCCTCGACCGTTCGACCAATGTGCTCCTCGAACACGTGGTTCATGCACCTTTGGTACGTCGCACCCGCATTCCTCAGACCAAATGGCATAGTAACGTAGTAGTACATGCCAAAAGGTGTGATGAAAGAAGTCACGAGCTGGTCGGACTCTTTCATCCTGATTTGGTGATACCCTGAATAGGCATCGAGGAACGACAGGGTTTCGCATCCAGCAGTGGAATCCACGATTTGATTGATACGAGGCAGAGGGTAGGGAACCTTCGGACATGCTTTGTTTAGACCAGTGTAGTCTACACACATCCGCCATTTCCCATCTTTCTTTTTCACAAGCACAGGGTTGGCAAGCCATTCGGGATGGAATACCTCTTTGATGAACCCAGCGGCCATCAGCTTGTGGATCTCCTCGCCTATGGCTCTGCGCTTTTCTTCATCGAACCGGCACAGAGGCTGCTTCACGGGTCGGGCTCCAGCTCGGATATCCAGTGAGTGCTCGGCGACTTCCCTCGGTATGCTCGGCATGTCCGAGGGACTCCACGCAAAAACCTCAGCGTTCGCCCGGAGAAAGTCGATGAGCACTGCTTCCTATTTGGGGTCGAGCTCGGACCGGATCCGGATCTGCTTGGAGGTCTCGTTGCTGGGGTCGAGAGGGACGGATTTGACCGCCTCTGCTGGTTTGAAGTTGCCGGCATGGCGCTTCGCATCTGGAACCTCCTTGGGGAGGCTTTCCATGTCGGTGATGAGGGCCTCAGATTCGGCGAGGGCCTCGGCGTACTCCATGCACTCCATGTCGCATTTGTACGCGTGTCGGTACGTGGGGCCAACGGTGATGACCCTGTTGGGGCCCGGCATCTTGAGCTTGAGGTAGGTGTAGTTGGGGACGGCCATGAACTTGGCGTAACATGGTCTCCCCAGCACTGCGTGGTAGGTTCCTCGGAACCCGACCACCTCGAACGTGAGGGTTTCCCTTCGGAAGTTGGAGGGAGTCCCGAAGCAGACGGGCAGATCGAGTTGTCCGACGGGTTGGACGCGTTTCCCGGGGATGATCCCGTGAAAAGGCGTCGCGCCTGCCCGGATTGAGGACAGATCGATCTGCAGGAGCCCGAGGGTCTCGGCGTAGACGATGTTGAGGCTGCTGCCTCCGTCCATGAGGACCTTGGTGAGCCTGACGTTGCTGATAACGGGGTCGACAACGAGCGGATATTTCCCCGGGCTCGGCACGCGGTCGGGGTGGTCGCCCTGGTCGAAGGTGATGGGCTTGTCGGACCAGTCTAGGTAGACTGGCGCCGCCACCTTTACCGAACAGACCTCCTGACGCTTTTGCTTGTGGTGCCGAGCCGAGGCGTTCGCCACTTGCCCACCGTAGATCATGAAGCAGTCGTGGACCTTGGGAAACTCCTCTGTCTTGTGGTCCTCCTTCTTGTCGTTGTTGTGGGCCCTGCCACCTTCCGCCGGTGCCCCGGCCTTGTGAAAGTGGCGCCGAAGCATGACGCACTCCTCAAGGGTGTGCTTGACGGGCCCCTGATGATAGGGGCATGGCTCCTTGAGCTTCTTGTCGAAGAGATTGGCACCTCCTAGAGATTTCCGTGGGTTCTTGTACTCAGCGGCGGCGACAAGGTCTGTGTCGGTGGCGTCGCGTTTCGCTTGCGACTTCTTCTTGTTCTTCTTCTTGGTGTCACGCCGAGCGGACGGCTCGGGGACGTCTTCCGGCTGGCGGCCCTGGGGCTGCTTGTCCTTCCGGAAGATGGCCTCAACCGCCTCCTGGCCAGAGGCGAACTTGGTGGCGATGTCCATCAGCTCGCTCGCCCTGGTGGGGATCTTGCGACCCAGCTTGCTCACCAGGTCGCGGCAGGTGGTGCCGGCGAGGAACGCACCGATGACGTCGGAATCGGTGATGTTGGGTAGCTCGGTGCGCTGCTTCGAGAATCATCGAATATAGTCCCGGAGAGACTCTCCTGGCTGCTGGCGGCAGCTTCGGAGATCCTAGGAGTTCCCAGGGCGCACGTACGTGCCCTGGAAGTTGTCAGCGAAGGCTTGGACCAGGTCGTCCCAGTTGGAGATCTGCCCCGGAGGCAGATGCTCCAGCCAGGCTCGAGCGGTGTCGGAGAGGAACAGGGGGAGGTTGCGGATGATGAGGTTGTCATCGTCCGTTCCACCCAGCTGGCAGGCCAGTCGGTAGTCCGCAAGCCACAGTTCCAGCCTTGTCTCCCCCGAGTACTTTGTGATGGTAGTCGGGGTTCGGAACCGGGTCGGGAATGGCGCCCGTCGTATGGCCCGGCTGAAAGCCTGCGGACCAGGTGGTTCGGGCGAGGGGCTCCGATCCTCCCCACTGTCGTAGCGTCCGCCACGCCTGGGGTGGTAGCCTCGGCGCACCCTTTCGTTGAGGTGGGTTCGACGGTTGCGGGGGTGGTGCTTGTTGCCGAGGCGACCCGGGGCCGCAGTCGCCGTATTGCGCGTGCGCCCGGTGTGGACCGAGGCTTCTCGCACGAATCCGGAAGTCACGGCGCGATGCTCCGGGGGGTACCCCTGCCTTCGGGAGGCAGAGCTTTCGGCCCGTCGGACCGCGACATCTTCCAGGAGGTTCTTGAGCTCTCCCTGGATACGCCGCCCCTCGGTGGTGGAGGGTTCCGGCATCGCTCGGAGAAGTATCGCAGCTGCAGCCAGGTTCTGGCTGACCCCACTGGAAACCGAGGGCAGCCTTGGCCTGGTATCGTCGGTGATGCGGTGTTGGACGTCCTAGGCTAGATGACGCGCTTCTCTGGCCGGAGCTCGGCCTGCCCACTCCTGTCCGAGGTTCAGCCGAGGCTGCACAAGTGTTCCTGTCTCCTCGTCGAGCCTGGCCTGCATCTCACGGATTTGCTCGAGTTGTGCGTCCTGACCCCCCGCAGGGACTGGGACCACAGCTAGCTCCCGAAGGATCTCAACATGAGGCGAAGGCCTAGGGGGATCGCCGTTCTCCGGCATACTAAGATGGTTGCCTTCACCGAGACCCCCTAGATCGACGTGGAAACATTCGCGACTTGGGCCATAGTCCTCGTCGCCGAGGCTGTGGCTACCATCGGAACAATCGGAGAGGCAGTGGTCACATGCGGTCATGAAGTCCCACATAGCACTGGGGTTACCGAGCCCGGAGAAATCCCGACCAGAGTCGGGCTCGTCATCTTCCTCGGAACCCGAGGGCCCATAGGTCGAGACGGTCGTCAGTCTGTCCCAGGGTGACCGCACATGATACCTCGGAGGGTTTGGACATTCCCTTGCGAAAGCCTCCACCGAAGCGGGGTCGCTTGGTGGATCGAAGCTGAATCTGAATGGCATGGGATGGGAAACGGACGGTACCTCTTGATCGACGGGTGGTGACGAAGTCGCGTCAGGGGCGGACTGCACCGTTGTCTCAGGTACGAGGGCGACGCCCAGCAAGCCCTTCGCGAGCGTGCTGGCGTCATCCGTCAGCTCGATGTTGGTGTGTGGCGGGGAAACGGCGCTCGTCTTCGTCTCCGATGCGAGCTCAACGCCCGGCGTGTCCCCCGCTGGGGCGCCGGCGTCGTCGTCTCGCTCGACAGCCGACGAGGTGTTGCCCCCTGCTTGGCCATGCCTGCCCCGCCTCCTCCTCCGTCGGTAGGGGAGGCGACGGGACAGAACTGAATGTTGCTCTTCCGCCACGTGGGGAAGACGCCGTCGATTCCGCCGCCGGCGGGCGGGCTGACGGCCGCCATTGTCGTTGTCGCGCGGCGGAAGAAGGAGTACCATGTCGTAGCTGCCGTCGAGTGACATGAACTCGAGACTCCCGAAACGGAGCGTCGTCCCGGGTTGGAAAGGTTGCTAGGGACTACCCATCTGGAGCTTGACAGGAAGCTGTTCGTCAACACGCAGCAGACCACTACCTGGCGCGCCAACTGTCGGCGTTTCGACCCCGGGGGGTCCCTGGACCAACAAGTAAATTGTCGCTGCGTGCCCCAGCCCAGATGGGTCGGCGCGAGATGGGACACAAAGGGGGGAGAACATCGAGGGGAAACCGCGGCCTTCGTGTTGTCCTGCGCCCAGGGCGGCTGGATGCGCTTGCAGTAGGGGGTTACAAGCGTTCGCGTGGGAGCGAGAGAGAGAGAGAGTGAGGGAGAGAGCCTTATGCGCCGGCCCGTTCTCTCGCGCGGCCAACCTCTCCGTATGGGAGCCCTGGACCTTCCTTTTATAGACGTAAGGAGAGGGCCCAGGTGTACAATGGGGGGTGTAGCAGTGTGCTAACGTGTCTAGCAGAGAGGAGCTAGAGCCCTAAGTACATGCCGTCGTGGCAGTCGGAGAGGTTTTGGCATCCTGTTCATATGATGTCGTGGTCGTCGGAGGAGTGCTGGAGCCCTGCGGAAGTACAGCTGTCGGGGCTGTCGGGTCCTTGTTGACGTCTCCTTGCTGACATAAGAGGCTGGGAGCTGCCGCCGTCATGGAGCGTGCGGGGTGTTATCATTACTTGTTTTACCGGAGCGAGCCAGATGAGACGCCGGTCTTGTTCCCCGTAGCCTGAGCTAGCTAGGGGTAGGGAAATGATGGCCCTCCTGGCGACGTGGCTGGTCCGAACCCGAGTTGGGGCGAGGTGGCGATTTCTCCGAGGTCGAGGTTGAGTTCGAGCCCTGGGGTCGGGCGAGGCGGAGTCCATCGTCTTCCGGAGCCGAGGCCGAGTCTGAGCCCTGGGGTCGGGCGAGGCGGAGTTTGTCGTCTTCCGGAGCCGAGGCCGAGTCCGAGCCCTGGGGTCGGGCGAGGCGGAGTTCGTCGTCTTCCGGAGCCGAGGCCGAGACGGGGGCCGAGCCCTGGGGTCGGGCGAGGTGGAGCTTCCTATGTCGCCCGAGACTGGACTTAGCCGCTGTCGACCTCACTCTGGCGAGTGGCACGGCAGTCGGAGCAGGGCAGGCGGCGCTGCATTCCTGTCAGGTCGGTCAGTGGAGCGGCGAAGTGACTGCGGTCACTTCGGCTCTGTCGACTGGGGCACGCGTCAGGATAAGATGTCAGGTGATCCTTGCATTAAATGCTCCTGCGATATGGTCGGTTGGTGTGGCGATCTGGCCAAGGTTGCTTCTCTGCGAAGACTGGGCCTCGGGCGAGCCGAAGGTGTGTCCGTTGCTTGAAGGGGCCCTCGGGCGAGACGTGAATCCTCCAGGTCGGCTGCCTTTGCCCAAGGCTGGGCTCAGGCGAGGCGAGATCGTGTCCCTCGAGTGGACTGAGCCTTGACCTTAATCGCGCCCATCAGGCCTTTGCAGCTTTGTGCTGATGGGGGTTACCAGCTGAGATTAGGAGTCTTGGGGGTACCCCTAATTATGGTCCTCGACAATTTTATAAAATACTTTGTGAATCGATTCATGAGTTGTATATTTTGTTTGTTGTAATATGAACACGTGTGATCCGCAATTTATGTGTATGTGTGTTATGGAATTGTTTGGTAGATTCATGTGATTATTAGTACCGTGATAATTAATGTTAATCGATGCGTTGATTTTTGGATTAGGAAAATATGACGTAGAATTAATAGTCACACGTTGGTGATAAAAACAATAGATAGGAATTTTTGTAGTTAAATTTGGTTACCACGAACTTTAGAAACTATTTGGAGAATTATAGTCATAGGTGCATTTTAATGGATTTAGAAAATGGTATAGAACTCATGTCATATGAATAATATAGAATTTCTAGATAATTTATCTAATTATTTTATTAACATTTTCTTTTCAGAAAGAAAAGAGAAAATATCACCGGTAGTATGGAAAGTAGATTTCTACTAGCCAAATAAGCATGTTCGCAAATTTAGCACTAAAATTGTTAGAGTACTAGTTTATGTCAAAATAACCTCGCTTGTGTTGAAAAAAGTTCAATTAGTATTTATAGGAATTTTTAATGTTAAATTCATTTTTGACTATACTCAATAAATTGAGTTAGAAATAAAAAGGATAAAAGGTATTAATTTATTAATTAGTATTAAAGACGATAATTATCATTTAATTTCATTGATGATGTTAAAATATATTAATATTAGTTAAAATTATATTTATTGCACCCACCCATAAATTCACCATTTAGGACTCACAATAATAGCTATAATTGAATTAATAAGTATTTACGCGATTAGGACGAATTTAAGATGTGATTACTGTGATATGTTAATGTGTGTTTAATGATGTATTGGTGTATGTTTATGAAATGGTGCATGTTTATTTATTGGTGTATATTTTATTTTTGTATGTGCGCTATGCGACTCTATTAGAAGCCGACTGTGCGGTTGACAAACCGAACTCGTTCGAAGACGATCCGCAGGACTCGCTTGAGCAAGGCAAGTGGATTCTCCCTCTGCATATTCTTTTTGTACCAACTCATTGCATATAATAATATTTACTTTTTGATATATTGTATAATTTGATGGGTTTACCTAATTAAGGATTTCCTAGATTTACTACCTGTATTCCTTGTTTAACCTGGGAAATAATTAAGCTTTGCAAAATTTATGCTACCGCTCAACTTAATGATTTTTTAGTGTATTTTGTGAAAGCCTCATAATGGATCCCTAGCCATTCACCTCGGCAGTATTTAAGGGTCCGATCAACCCGGGCTAGATGGGATACATGGCTTGTGGGTAAAGTTGTACTACCTCTGCAGAGTGTAAAACTGATATATCAGCCGTGCTCCCGGTTATGAGCGACCTGGACTCCTCACATGATAATTGAACTTGAAGATGGAATTAAATTGAGATCCGATGATGTGCCAATAATTTGCTTAAGTGGTTTCACTTAAGTGTTTTTGTTATACCCATATTCCTTTGTTTAAATGGGATACTTGGGATTCACACTTATTAGTAAGACAGGTGTTGTTAATAAAATATTGACCAACTAAAATGCTTACTGCTCAACCTTAGCCTCACCTTGTTATACCTGAATTAATTTTTCCCCCACTTGCTGAGCCCCGACCATAAGTGAGCTCACCCTTGCTAATATTTTGATCAGAGGGTGATGCTGGAGACTTTGATGGAGATTTTGACGATGAGGAATTCTAAGTCTAATGATACGCCGGTCATCTTCCTGTGGGAGATTGCCCAGTTGTTTATTTCCGCTTTACTTTGATGTGATACTTGTTAAAGATACAATGTTTCAAATGATGTATTAAAGTATTATACTCTCTTTACGCCTTTATTGCATTGTCTTTTGATATACTACACTTGTGACGTCAACATATGTGTGGAAATGAATCCTGGCACACATATGGTATGCGCTCGGTTCTACCCCCCTAGAACCGGGTGTGACAGAAGTGGTATCGGAGCTATGCTGACCCTAGGTCGTTAGATTAGTTAGAAATGGAAAGCCTAGTTATTCAAAATTTGCTAATTTCATTCTTATAACTTATTTTATCAGTCTTACCTCTTTAAAATTTCAACTGAGTTGGCTCTTCTCTTGTAGATGGTTCGTACTCTCCAAACTACCCGCATCAACACCAGCTACGCCCCTCAGCCCCGGCAGATCCCGGTCTACCCAGTGGTAGTCGAGGAAGTTCCGGCGGATCTCCCTCCCATCCGAGTGGAGAATCTAGTCAACCCGAAGGATAGCTCGGAGGAACAGCTGCCGACGCCCACCCGTTGGCAGAGTCCCTGGCCTTCGCAGCTGTGTCATCGACGTCAGCACCACCTGCACCAGCCTTCCAAGCACCTGCACCCAGAGGCGACGACCCCGACGACTCCGGAGACAACGATGACGAGGATGGCGATGACGAAGAAGGTGGAGACGAACACGTCCATGAGAAAGCTGACTACGCCCAGCAGGACAACTTCATGGGATTTGGTCCTGTTGTCGAACATTATATATCAATGTTCGAGACAGGGCACTTCCCCAACCTGCTGCAAGAAGTGCTGCACGCGCTAGGCACCTACATCCGCCCCCTGTACGAAACAAGGCAAGTGAGCGAGCCTCCCCGGGCTTGCTACTACATCACTCGCATCCACGTCAGGGTGATGGATGCAGGGGACAGGGGATTCAGGACTCTGTCTGCTCACGAGTCCCTGACACCACTGTCGACCTATGCTGCCTCGGTCAGCGATGCTGCCCGTCGGACCCTGTGGTCGCTCAGCCACACCTACCGGCAGCAGCTACAGAACATGAGGTTCAGGCATCTTCCTCAGCGTTTGCGTGAAGTCAGACCAGCATCGTCCCTGGTGAAGCTGGTGAGGATCGCCTCAACACCCTAGCTGGTGTAGTGGCCGGTCTCAACACTGACCTGGACAGTGCCACCCTGGATCTCTACAGGGTGCACTTGGAGCTGGAGAATGCCCATGCCAGGATTGCAGCTCTGGAAGCCCAACTGCAAGGACTGGATCTGCCTGAAGCTCAGGTCCCCGCCATGGCGTTGTCTCCTCCCCGCAAGAGGCTGCGCTATGGAGAGCCTAGATCCGTCACTAGGCTGCTTTAAAGTATTTTGAACTATGATGTAATAAGTTATACTTCACGTTAGACGATGATACTCTCTTTAAGTTACCATATTAATAAATAACAACCATGTGATGGTGATTGGTTGACATGCTTGAGTTGGATCTTTGTTTGAGTGCAATGGTCTTATTGAATGATGGCCATAAGAACATATAAAAATTTTTAAACATAAGCTATTTCCCCTCCTAGAATCTTTTCTACTCCTCACTTTTCTAAGGACTTCACTTCCTAACCAATCAGATGGTGAACGCTTGTCAAGGACCCAACAACAACCGGAACCAGCGTGGTCAACAAGTACCACCACCCCCACCGAATCCCAACATGGAGCAGTTCATTGCCGCCCAGATGCAGATTCTGCAAGGACTCACTGCGGCTGTTCAGCAAATTTAGCAGAACCAGCAGAATCAGCAGCATCATCAGCAGCAGCAGTATGCACCCCCGGCCAGAGATAAACACCGGGATTTCATGAGTCATCATCCGCCAACATTCTCTCATGCGGTTGATCCTCTAGACGTCGATGACTGGCTCAAGGTCATTGGAAAGAAGCTGGACATCACTCAGTGCAACGACCGGGAGAAGGTCTTGTACGCCTCGGGAAGACTCGAGGGTTCCGCGTCCGACTGGTGGGATGCCTTCACAGCGGCACATCCCAACGCGGATACAATAACCTGGCAGGAGTTCCAAGTGAACTTCCGCGCTCATCACATTCCCTCGGGAATCATGAAGCTGAAGAAGGAGTTCCTTTCCCTTACTCAAGGGAATATGTCTATCAGTGAATATCGTGATCGCTTCACTCAGCTTTCACGCTATGCCCCGGAAGAAGTGGACACTGATGAGAAGCGCCAAGAGCGTTTCTTGGAAGGACTAATTGGACCTCTGAATTATCAACTTCAGAGTCATACATTCCCTAATTTCCAGACACTGTTGAACAAGGCAATTGGCCTTGAAAGCAAAAGAAAGGAGCTATCTGACCATAAAAGAAAATTTCAAGGTCAGTCCAGCAGGAATACTCGCCCGAACAATGCTCAAGGTTCGCAGTTCCGCTCTGGAAATCAAGGCGGAAATAATTATCAAGTGCAACGCTCTGGACAGCAAGGCCAGAGAAATAATCAGAGTCAGAACCAGCAAAGGAGCAACTCCCAGACCAACCAGAGGTCTGGTGGGAGTTCACAGAACCGTCAAGGTGGCACTAGTAACATGCAGGCCAGAAGAAACAACGCACCTGTCCAACCCAATGGCTGCTTCAAGTGCGGTGAGCTAGGCCACTATGCCAACAACTGCCCAAGGCGCAACCAGCAAACACCCCAGAAAGGCAATACTCAGAGGAATGACCAGAACACCCCCGCTCGTGGATCTGCTCAGAACAAGACCCCGCAGAACCAGAGCAGAGGAAGGGTCAATCACGTCACTGCGGAATCAGTGCCTGAGGATGCCGACGTAGTGTATGGTATGTTCCTCGTTAACTCCATACCTGCATCAGTTTTATTTGACTCTGGAGCATCGCATTTGTTTATAACTGAGTCATTTCTGGAAAAACACAATATACCTAAGTATCCTCTTAAGAAGATATTACACATTAGTTCACCGGGAGGTGACATGAAGGCCACACACTCATGCCCCCATGTTAATATCAAGATTCAAGGAATAGATTTTTCAGTCAACCCAGTGGCTAGGATCCAACGGTATTGATGTGATTCTTGGATGCAACTGGTTGAAAAGTTGTGATGGAGTGATACAGTGTGCCAATGGAACAGTTATGTTGACAAGTCCTCAAGGTGAAAGAATCCAAGTTAACATAGACAAGTCAATAGATGAAAAAGGGAAAACAGTGATCAATCACTTGGAAGAAAAACCCTTGGAAAATATCAAGGTAGTGTGTGAATACCCTGATGTATTTCCGGAGGAATTACCAGGTATGCCACCTGACCGTGATATAGAGTTTTTTATTGAATTATTACCCGGAACCGCACCTATCTCGAAAAGACCATATAGAATGGATGTCAAAGATTTAGTAGAACTGAAGAAACAAATAGAAGAATTACTAGAAAAAGGTTTCATTCGCCCAAGTTCATCCCCTTGGGGAGCCCCAGTGCTATTTGTGAACAAGAAGGATGGTTCAAGGAGAATGTGCGTTGATTATAGAAGTTTGAATGAAGTAACCATCAAGAATAAATACCCGTTACCTCGGATTGAAGATTTATTTGATCAGATGAAAGGAGCTAAGGTATTCTCGAAGATAGATCTGAGATCGGGATATCATCAGTTAAAGATTCGAGCAGAAGATGTACCGAAGACAGCCTTCACGACGAGATATGGATTATATGAGTTTTTGGTCATGTCGTTTTGTCGGGGACCATAATTAGGGGTACCCTCAAGGCTCCTAATTCTCAGCTGGTAACCCCAATCAGCACAAAGCTGCAAAGGCCTGATGGGTGCAATTAAGTCAGGGATCGGTCCATACGAGGGACTCGATCACGCCTCGCCCGAGCCTAGCCTCGGACAAGGGCAGCCGACCCCGGAGGATCTCCGTCTCGCCCGAGGCCCCCCTCCAACGGCGAATGTGTTCCCGGCTCGCCCGAGGCCCTGTCTTCGCTAAGAAGCAACCCTGACCAAATCGCCACACCGGCCGACCAAGTCGCAGGAGCATTTAATGCAAAGGTGGCATGACACCTTTATCCTGACGTGTGCCCCCTAGCCGGCAGAGCCGAAGTGACCGCCGTCACTTCGCCGCTCCACTGATCGGACTGACAGAAGGACAGCGCCGCCTGCGCCACTCCGACTGTGGTGCCACTTGACAGAGTGAGACTGACAGACAGTCAGGCCCTGCCGAAGGCACCATAGGAAGCTCCGCTTCGCCCGACCCTAGGGCTCGGACTCGGGCTAAGTCCCGGAAGACGGCGAACTCCGCTCGACCCAGGGCTCGGACTCGGGCTAAGTCCCGGAAGACGGCGAACTCCGCCCGACCCAGGGCTCGGACTCGGGCTAAGTCCCAGAAGACGACGATCTCCGCCTCACCCGACCCAGGGCTCGGACTTGGGCTCGGCCCCAGAAGACGACGAACTCCGCTTCGCCCGACCCCAGGGCTCGGACTCCGCCCCGGCATCAGCCGGCAATCTCCGCCTCGCCCGAACCTCGGGCTCGGACCCGACCTCGGCCACGGAAGACAGACTCGACCTCGGCTTCGGAGGAGCTTCCACATCGCCCAACCTAGGACGCAGACCAGCCACGTCAACAGGAGGCGCCATCATCACCCTACCCCGAGCTGACTCAGGCCGCAGGGAACAAGACCGGCGTCCCATCTGGCTCGCTCCGCCAGATAGGCAATGATGGCGCCCTGCATACTCTGTGACGACGGCGGCTCTCAGCCCCCTTACGGAAGCAAGAGGACGTCAGCAAGGATTCAACCGCTCCGACAGTTGTCCCTCCGCCAGGCTCCATCGCTCCTCCGACGGCCACGACATCACACCAGCTGGGTGCCAAAATCTCTCCGGATGCCACGACGGCATGTACTTAGGGCGCTAGCTCTCCTCCGCTAGACAAATAGCACTCTGCTACACCCCCCATTGTACACCTGGATCCTCTCCTTGCGCCTATAAAAGGAAGGACTAGGGCCCTCTTAGAGAGGGTTGGCCGCGCGGGGACGAGGATGAGATAGGCGCTCGCTGGAGGCCGCTCGCTCCCTCTCCCGCGTGGACGCTTGTAACCCCCTACTGCAAGCGCACCCGACCTGGGCGCGGGACGAACACGAAGGCCGCGGGATTCCCACCTCTCTCACGCCGGTCTCCGGCCGCCTCGCTCTCCCCCCTTCGCGCTCGGCCTCGCGCTCGACCCATCTGGGCTGGGGCACGCGGCGACATTCACTCGTCGGCTCAGGGACCCCCCGGTCTCGGAACGCCGACACGTTTGGACTGACTAATGCACCAGCATACTTTATGAACTTGATGAATAAAGTATTTATGGAGTATCTGGATCAGTTTGTGGTTGTATTCATTGATGACATACTGATATACTCTCCGAATGAAGAAACACATGAAGATCATCTAAGGCTAGTCCTACAAAAGCTTCATGACAACTAGCTATACGCAAAGTTCTCGAAGTGTGATTTTTGGCTTAAGGAAGTTGCTTTCTTAGGACATATCGTTATCGATGGTGGAATTAAAGTGGACCCAGGAAAGATAAGTGAGATACTGGATTGGAAGCAACCAAAGGATGCGTCCAAGATCATAAGTTTTCTTGGATTGGCAGGATACTATAGAAGATTTATTGAAGGTTTTTCCAAGTTAGTGAAACCTCTTACCTCTCTACTGGAGAAAGGTAAAGAGTTCAAGTGAGATGAAGCTTGTCAGAATTGTTTTGAAGAACTCAAAAAAGGTTAACCACTGCACCAATATTGGTAATGCCAGACATCCACAAGGGATTTGATGTGTATTGCGATGCATCACACCTTGGACTTGGATGTGTGCTAATGCAAGAAGGAAAAGTGATAGCTTATGCCTCAAGGCAGCTGAGAAAACATGAGAAGAATTATCCTACGCATGATTTGGAACTAGCTGCCGTAGTGCATGCTTTGAAGATTTGGAGGCATTATATGATTGGAAACAAGTGCAAAATCTTCACGGATCACAAAAGCTTGAAATATATATTCACTCAGAAAGAACTCAACCTCAGACAGAGAAGATGGCTTGAGTTAATTAAGGACTATGATTTGGAGAAACAATATCACCCCGGAAAAGCAAATGTAGTAGCTGATGCTTTGAGCCGTAAGGGTCAAGTGAACAACATCACTACTCATTTGATGTCACAAGAATTGTGTTGGGAAGTGGAACAACTCAACCTTGGTATGCTTTATAGTGTAGAAGCAACAGTTATGGAAGTTGAATCTACTTTGGAAGAAGAGATTCGTAAAGGAAAAGAGTCTGATGAGAAAATCAAAGAAATTAAAGCTTTGATTAGTTTGGGTAAAGCCCCAAATTTCACGGAAGATGAACAAGGCACAGTATGGTTTAAGAAGAGAATCTGTGTACCCGAAATCGAGCACTTGCGCCAACTTATTTTGAGAGAAGCTCATGATTCAGCTTACTCTATTCACCCTGGAAGTACAAAGATGTACCAGGATCTTAAGGAAAAGTATTGGTGGTACGGTTTGAAAAGAGATGTTGCTACACATGTTGCATTATGTGATGTATGTCAGCGAGTTAAAGCCGAACACCAAAGACCAGCAGGATTGCTAAAACCTCTCAAGGTATCTGAATGGAAATGGGAAGAAATCAGTATGGATTTCATAGTTGGACTACCCCGTACTCGAGATGGCTATGATTCAATATGGGTCATAGTAGACAGGTTGACCAAAGTGGCACACTTTATACCTGTGAAGACAACTTACTCGGGAGCCCAGTTAGCAGAGTTATACATGTCGAGGATTGTTTGTATGCATGGAGTACCGAAGAAGATCGTATCGGATCGAGGAACCCAGTTTACCTCGCGCTTTTGGAAAAGATTACATGAGTCCATGGATACCAAGCTAAATTTTAGTTCAGCTTATCATCCGCAAATGGATGGGCAAACGGAAAGAACAAACCAAGTGTTGGAAGACATGCTAAGAGCTTGCGCTCTAAAGCATGGTAGAAGCTGGGATAAGAGTTTGCCTTATGCAGAATTTTCATATAACAACAGTTATCAGGCAAGTCTAAGAATGGCACCATTTGAAGCACTTTATAGACGAAAGTGTAGAACACCGCTTTATTGGAATCAGACTGGAGAAAGTCAAGTATTTGGTCCAGAAATTCTCCAAGAGGCGGAAAAGCAAGTGCAGATTATCAGAGAAAATTTGAAGTCAGCACGGTCAAGACAGAAAAGCTATGCTGATAATAGAACAAGAGAGTTGATGTTTGAAGTAGGAGACTTCGTATACCTTAAGGTTTCACCGATGAGAGGAATGAAAAGGTTTAAGGTTAAAGGAAAACTATCACCTCGCTATATTGGCCCATTCAAGATTTTGGAAAGAAAAGGTGAAGTAGCCTACCAGTTAGAGCTACCCGATAGTTTATCGGATGTGCATGACGTATTTCACGTATCACAACTCAAGAAGTGCTTAAGAGTACCAGAGGAACAGCTACCCATGGAAGAACTGAATGTTAATGAGGATTTGACTTATTCGGAGTACCCTTTCAGAATTCTGGAAACATCTTGCAGAATTACACTGAGTAAAGTTATTAACATGTGCAAAGTTCAGTGGAGTCATCATTCAGAAGATGAGGCCACTTGGGAAAGAGAAGATGAACTCAGAGCAGAATTCCCCCAGTTATTCTCGGAAGTTTCTTAATCTCGAGGACGAGATTCTTTTTAAGAGGGGTAGGTTTTGTAACAACACAAAAGCCATCAACTAAAAATAATGAATTTAGTTATTATGTTAATTAGGGTAATATTTTTTAAGTGATTAATTATTTATTTGCATTTTGATCGTTTACTTTGCATGCGCTTGATTGATTATCGGGTGTTTATTATCAATTCCTTTTTAAAGAAAAACCTAGTAAATAATATAATAATTAAATAATATAATAGTTATTAGTCTAAAAACAAGTATTTTATTTATAAATAGTTTTGATGAATTTTTAGGAATTTTTGAGCTCTTTAAATATTCATTTCGCCATTAAAAAAAGAAAAAATAACAGAAGAAAAAACAAATCATAACCTAGTCGGCCCGCTAGGGACCCAGTTCCTAAACCCTAATGCACCGCGCGCGCTTGGCCTCCAAGCCAGCCGCCGCCGCCTGCACTGCTCTCTCTCCCTCTATTCCCTCTCTCTTCTCTCCTCCGCTCTCTACCGTGCGCCAGCAAGCCGCCGAGCAGGCGCCCTGCTCCCCTGCGCCCATCGAGCCGCCCGCGCGCCTGAAGCCTTGCTCGACACGCCGACCCCGTGCACCCGGCCGGCTTGGCCGCCCTGCACCCAACGCCGCCCCTGCCACCGCGCCATCCCAGCGCCCTTGCACCCGGGCCGCTCTGCGCAAGCCGTCGAGCGCGCCCCGCCCTGCACCGGTGCCCCGCGGACTAACCTGCGTCAGGCCAACAACCGCGACGCCCGCGCTCCCCGCGCGACCCCGACGCGACGCGACGGTCCCTGCACCCGATGCCTCTGCTTCCGTGCGCCAAGCCACTCCCATGCCCGACGTACCGCGCGCACCCAAACCCAGCAACCACGCCGAGCCGGCCGAGTCCGAAGCCCGCGCGTTCGACCATTCGCTTCGTCGTTAATGGAGCTTCAAGGCCGACCATTTCTTCTTCCTCTCCCATGAATCCCTAGGTAACCGACGCCATTAAACCATGTAATGAAATTAAACGCCGACTGATTCCCTCCCTGGTCGACTCTCTCTCTCCCTCCTGCTCCCTGTAAAAAGCAGCAGAGCCTCTCTCCCATTCTCCCCTATCCGAACTTGTCTCTCTTTCTAACTCTCCTCGCTCGCCAGTACACCGCAAGTCGCCGGAGTTTGCCGTCTGTCGCCGGAGTTCGTCATCACCGGAGCCCGTGGAGATCGCCGGAGCTACGCCATCCGTCGTCCATAGTCGAGCCCTACTCTTCACCCGGCCAAAACCCCGTCGAACTCTCCCCGTCACACGTGCGAACCCAAGGTTGTAGACGACCCAAATTATTTTGTATATTTTATAAAATACTTTGTGAATCGATTCATGAGTTGTATATTTTGTTTGTTGTAATATGAACACGTGTGATCCACAATTTATGTGTATTTGCGTTGTGGAATTGTTTGGTAGATTCATGCGATTATTAGTACCGTGATAATTCATGTTAATCGATGCGTTGATATTTGGATTAGGAAAATATGACGTAGAATTAATAGTCACACGTTGGTGATAAAAACAATAGATAGGAATTTTTATAGTTAAATTTGGTTACCACAAACTTTAGAAACTATTTGGAGAATTATAGTCATAGGTGCATTTTAATAGATTTAGAAAATGGTATAGAACTCATGTCATATGAATAATATAGGATTTCTAGATAATTTATCTAATTATTTTATTAACATTTTCTTTTTAGAAAGAAAAGAGAAAATATCACCGGTAGTATGGAAAGTAGATTTCTACTAGCCAAATAAGCATGTTCACAAATTTAGCACTAAAATTGTTAGAGTACTAGTTTGTCAAAATAACCTCGCTTGTGTTGGAAAAAGTTCAATTAGTATTTATAGGAATTTTTAATGTTAAATTCATTTTTGACTATACTCAATAAATTGAGTTAGAAATAAAAAGATAAAAGGTATTAATTTATTTATTAGTATTAAAGACGATAATTATCATTTAATTTCATTGATGATGTTAAAATATATTAATATTAGTTAAAATTATATTTATTGCACCCACCCATAAATTCACCATTTAGGACTCACAATAATAGCTATAATTGAATTAATAAGTATTTACACGATTAGGACGAATTTAAGATGTGATTAGTGCGATATGTTAATGTGTGTTTAATGATGTATTAGTGTATGTTTATGAAATGGTGCATGTTTATTTATTGGTGTATGTTTTATTTTTGTATGTGCGCTATGCGACTCTATTAGAAGCCGACTGTGCGGTAGACGAACCGAACTCGTTCGAAGACGATCCACAGGACTCGCTTGAGCAAGGCAAGTGGATTCTCCCTCTGCATATTCTTTTTGTACCCACTCATTGCATATAATAATATTTACTTTTTGATATATTGCATAATTTGATGGGTTTACCTAATTAAGGATTTTCTAGATTTACTACATGTATTCCTTGTTTAACCTGGGAAATAATTAAGCTTTGCAAAATTTATGCTACCGCTCAACTTAATGATTTTTGATGTCACTCATTAATTGGTTTTAATGTTCCAAAATTTTAATTGGAAATTATGACATTAACCCGATGGTTAAGATAACATTATTTCAAATTAATTGGAACATGGAGTGACCACCCAGGATAACAATGCAACCACGAGTGCTATCATGGCTCTGGCTTTGGTAATTAGCTTTATATGCTTAGTGCCTAGCAACCTTACCTGAAATATGGGCAAGAGGGGGAGCGGTAGGTGCTGGCAGCCCACGTTAACATGGGATCGTATTCTTGGCTAAGGTACCTCACTCAGGGGGCCACCACCATCGTCTTTAGAAACCTTAGCGGTTTGCTTCGTATTAAGTGTATTTTGTGAAAGCCTCATAATGAATCCCTAGCCATTCACCTCGGCAGTGTTTAAGGGTCCGATCAACCCGGGCTAGATGGGATACATGGCTTGTGGGTAAAGTTGTACCACCTCTGCAGAGTGTAAAACTGATATATCAGCTGTGCTCCCGGTTATGAGCGACCTGGACTCCTCACATGATAATTGAACTTGAAGATGGAATTAAATTGATATCCGATGATCTGCCAATAATTTGCTTAAGTGGTTTCACTTAAGTGTTTTTGTTATACCCATATTCCTTTGTTTAAATGGGATACTTGGGATTCACACTTATTAGTAAGATAGGTGTTGTTAATAAAATATTGATCAACTAACATGCTTACTGCTCAACCTTAGCCTCACCTTGTTATACCTGCATTAATTTTTCCCCCACTTGCTGAGCCCCAACCATAAGTGAGCTCATCCTTGCTAATATTTTGATCAGAGGGTGATGCTGGAGACTTTGATGGAGATTTTGACGATGAGGAATTCTAAGTCTAACGATACGCCGGTCATCTTCCTGTGGGAGATTGCCCAGTTGTTTATTTCCGCTTTACTTTGATGTGATACTTGTTAAAGATACAATGTTTCAGATGATGTAATAAAGTATTATACTCTCTTTACACCTTTATTGCATTGTCTTTTGATATACTACACTTGTGACGTCAACATATGTGTGGAAATGGATCCTGGCACACATATGGTATGCGCTCGGTTCTACCCCCTAGAACCGGGTGTGACAAACGCCTAAGCCAAACAGTCTTGAATTGTTCTCCCATTAATGAAGCCATACTGATTTTTATGAACTAACATGGGCATGTTTGTCTGATGGCGGTTCGCTAGCAGCTTTGCAAG